>CM034623.1:13245162-13947684 GCA_020080225.1 Gynochthodes officinalis
TCATTATCATAAGACAATTATATCCGTAGATATAGCAACATCCTCTATAATTATATCTCTATGACATAATATAATTTAAATCGCTAACGATAATAATCGATACAATTCCACTCAACCAAATATAACATAATCACCACCAAATGTATCTAATGCACATAATACAATATCACCAATTGTATGCTGTTAAAAAGAACCAACTCAATACATCTAGGTACCAATATGTTACAATGTTCAATAGGGCGTATTCATTATTAGGGATGAACCGAATATCCATGCTCAACCGAAACCGATTTTTTTAATTTGGATTCGGGTTTTTCGGGTTCGGATCGGTTTTCGGATTAACCGGATTTTTAAATTTCGCTTTCGGTTCGGGTTTCGGGTTGCTAAATATTTTTCTTGTTGAATCCGAAACCGACTATGTTGTAGCATATTTATTTTCTCATTTTGCCGTTGAACCCGAAAACCGAATTATGATCCGGATTGGGTTGAACCCGAAACCGAAAACCCGAATATAAAGAATATGTAAAGAATATATGTGATATATTATATATATGTGTGTATGAAATTTTAAAAATTATAATAATTTGTAAAATTATCAATGTGTGATCTTAAATTTGGCATTTTATATACAAATAATACATATTTATAAGTTATATACAAATAATGTGCACTCTATTATATATATAGTGTAGTAAATTAGAAAAAATTAAATGTTTGAGAATGTTAAATGTAAATTTATTTAAAAGTGTAAAAAGATTATGAAAATTCAAAACATATATAGTATACAAATACTTATATACTTAGAGCTCAATTACTATTCGTTAATAACTTATTCATGCCTTATTTGAGTGTATAACTTTGTAATTTGAAAATAATAAGTTAATAACTACAAAGGCACAAAGTGATTAGTAAGTAATAATTATATATTAGTTATTATTAATTAATAATTTCAAAATTTCTTTACATATTTATTAATTTTTATTTGTAATTTCATAATGAGTATTAATAATTGAAAGTCAAAAGTTTGAAATATCAAAAATTATCAAATTATCAATGTGTAGTTTATTTACTTTTTAATTTCTTTTGGACCAAAAACTATTTACTTATTTATAAAACTATTTGGTTTATATTTAATATATACATACTGGTCACACACATGTATATATATATATGTGTGTGTGTGTATATATATATAGATATTGATAAGGCAAAAGATTTGACATTGATCGTTACAAATTCAGAGACTAGTACCAAAATCGAATCATAAACAAGCAAATCTAATTTTAACATTCTGAATAGTAACAATAAAAATGGTTCCTCATTTGCCTCCATTGTTGAGATTATATGATCAAATATCATAATCAAAATATATTATTGCTAACATTTGGAGCATATATAATTTACAATGCATTTCTTATTATATACAACACATATTTATAAATTATATACAAATAATGTGCATCTATTATATATATATATAGTGTAGTAAATTAGGAAAAGATTAAATGTTGGAGAAGGTTAAATATAAATTTATTAAAAAAGTGTAAAGGTTATGAAAAAAATAGATAAATAAATGAAATAAATAAGAAAAATAACATATAAAGCACACACATATGAGAGCTCAATTCTCTTCAAGGTGTTAGTAATGGGCCGCAATGGTCAAAACTCACAAGTTCTTTTGGAAAATCTAGGATGTATTTAGACATTCCTTTATCGTGAAATTTAGAATGATTTGATGGTGCAAACTTGGTTGTAATTGTATTTTTTATTATTGTGACTTTATTGTTAATTCGGTTTGGATTGCCAATTTCGGGTTAATTCGGATTTTCGGGTTTGGGTTGCCGATTTCGGGCCAATTCAATTTTCGGGTTATTCGATTAATCGAATTTAAAACCAAAACCCAATTATAATTGCTCGTTTTAATTGGATTCGTCCGAATTCGGTTCGGTTTTTCGGATTGAGGTTTCGTAACCCAAACCCAAGAACCCAACCTAAAAACCCAAAAACCGAAAAACCGATCCGATGAATACCCCTAATGTTCATATCTCAGGTGGATGCTAAAAATGTCCCACGCATTGTTAATATTGATATGAAATGTATAAGTGGACAGGCAACAATCCCTTAAGGGAACATGTTTTTGCAATAACCAATCTCATCATCATAATGATATAAAACCTATGAAATATGCACTTACATCTTTTGATGATTGTTGACTGACCAGATGAGTTAATTCCGCCATTAAAAATTGAATCTGCTCTTTCATTGCATTTATTTCAGTTTCTTGTGGATTAACCTTTGCAGTGATGGCTGCATTTTGTTTGACAGCATCATCTGCTCTCCTTCTCTCCACTTTCACTTCAGTTTGGAGTCTTTTCGTGGCAACTGCTAGTCTCACAAAAGTATCCCATCCCTTCATCTGGCCAAGAATGTGCTGTAGTTTTTTTCGACATATCTCTGCTAGTGAACTTGAGGAAGTAGACTCATCCTGTCATAATTCGGCTTACATTATGTGTTGCAACATTATGATGAAACAACACCTGCTAAGCTTTCTTGGTTAAGCACTCCTTAATTGCAAAGGGCAAGATCCTTTGTATGAAAACATAATAGTCACAACTTTTCATCCCTGACAACTGGAATTCCTCACCTTTTGTGCATCGAGATACATTTGAAGCAAATCCATCTGGAAACTTGATTAACATAAGGAGGCCAAGTATTTTTTTTTTCTTTTCTTCTTTGTTCAAGTGATAGCATGCCAATGGAATGATGAAAGAGTTAAGTTGTGACTTTAGGTGCAAATCCTATTTCAACCCTAACTGTATCAAATCCTTACGTGACTTCCAAGTGTCTTTAATCTTTCTTTTGATGTCAAATAATGTTATAACTATACTCTCTGCAATATTTTTCACAACAAGCATAATGTCTATATTGTGCCTCAATTGAAGATCAACCCAATAAGGAAGATCAAAGAATACACTTTTTTTGCTCCAATTTGAGGCATTAACATTACGTTTATGCTTCTTACCATGGATGTGACTAGAATATTTACCAAAAAAATATGGTTCAAGCACCACCCTTTGGATTTCATTCAAAATTTTCATGCTTGAATTTGGGTAGAACTAGATCACGAAAGTTAACAACACCATCGAAATTCTTTAAATCTCGACACCAATGGTGATTAGATGGCAGAAACCTACGATGTCCCATGTAACATATTTTCTTGCTATTAGGCAAGTGTTTGGAAGATGTATCACTTGTGCAAATAGGACATGAAAGATAAACCTTGGTACTTCAATCGGAGACCATAGCATATGCAAGAAAATCATTTATTGTCCACAACAGACAAGCACAAAGAGTGAACCTTTCTTTCTTATATGCATCATAAGCCTCCACACCAACCCATAACTCATTTAATTTATCAATCAAGGGCTGCAAATACACATCAATGTCATTTCCTAGAGATTTAGTCTAGGAATTAACATTGGCATGATGAAGAAAGGATCCTTCATATATTTCCACGGGGGCAAATTATAAGGGACGAGAAAAACAGGCCACATATTATAAGCATTTCTGATACGAATCTTAAACCAAAGAATAAGAATTCGAACTATACCAAAATGTTGATCCTAGTATTGTCCTTTAGGTTGAACTAGTCTTCCTTTAACAAGACACCTAATGGAATTATTAAAGACCCAAGATGTGAACTTTGACTATCCTTGGAACTTTACTTTTGTCCACTTGACATCCAATGGAATTATCAAAAATCCAATATGTGAACTTTGACTATCTTTGGAACCAACCGGCACACTCAGATTATTGAGGGAAAGAAACTTAACAAAATAGCTTAAACATGAATCTAAGAAGCTATCCTCAAAGACTCAAAACAAGTTCTAAACTAGAACTCAAAGAAAAGTTAAAAGCTCTCAAGTTTGTATTGATCAAAAGTATGAATTTTATTGTGGTTGAATGCCTCTATTTATAGTTTACAAGTTGTAAGAATTAAGAAAGCCATTCCCTAGTTGGATTAGCTTTTTTGGAAACTAACTAAAGAAACTATTACTAAAAACTCCTAGTCTAAGACAAGATGAAAAGTATTGCCTAAACTAAAAACTAAACATTCCTTAAACTAAAATCCAAATGTTGTGTGCTGGATTTGTTGTGTGTTGGCCGAATTTTAGAACTCCATTTGTGGCTTGGAATTCCCCAAAATTACACTCCAAGTGCTGAATGGAATTGACCTAAATTGGAGCTGAATTTGAAGCTTCCTAAACCTCATGTCTTCAGCCTTAGCTAGCTGGACTCTTCCACTTTGGTTGACACACTTGGCTCACCTTTCATAACACTTAATAGAATGACATATGGACTACAATTGCCAACCTTCATTGTTTCCTTAGCTTGACATTTGGTTATGAAGGATGTAAGGCAACTTGCATTTTCTTAGCTCTTGACCTTGTTATTGGACCACCAATCCCTTGTAATGGCTTCAATGGATCAACACCCTTTGCATTTTCATCAATTTCTAGCATTACTAAATGGATTGAATCCATCGGTGGCAAGTCCTAAACTTACACTATGAGAATCATGGGCGAATGAAGAGAAAACATTATCAAAGTTTTTCCATGCTTCGCTATCCGCAGGGTGTCTCATGATGTTATCATCATCCACCCGTTTCTTCTTATGCCATCTTATATCACGAGCGACATCACTTTTAAAAAACAATCTTTGTAGCCTTGGCTTGAGGGGAAAGTACCGAAGAACTTTCTAGGAACATTCGAACCCTTTTCATAAACGGAGGCTTTTTGCACTCATCATTTGGACAAATTTCAAGAGACGCATATTCATTACGAAATAAAACACAATCGTTGACACATGCATGAATTTTTTCATATTTGAAGCCTAAATCACGTATGATTTTTTTTAGCTTCGTAATAAGATATAGTAATTGAAGCAGACTTTGGGAGGGCATTCGTGAATATGCCAAGCAAATCATTGAAAGACTTAGAAGTCCAACCACTAAATGCTCTAAAATGAAGAAGATTGACCACAAACAATAACTTAGTGTAATGATAACACAAGGTATAGATCCCGTTAAGTTTCATATAATAATCTAAGCAATACCGATGTATCGCTATCCGAGTTGAGTTGTGACCTACATCATTTAACATGTCATCTAGGCCATCACCTCTATCCTCATCATCATCATTCTCATGCATTGCATCATCGCCATAAAAACATCTTCATATGGTTCATCATGATATATCCACCTAATATAACTTGCACACATTCCTATCCTCAATAAATGATCCTTGACGGTGCATTCATCATGCAACTAAAAGCTGGTGCAACTTTAACAAGGTAGGGAATTTTAGCATATTTTTCTTTATGAGTGTATGGAAATTTTAAGAATTCTTGAACACCCAATATATATCTTTTATCCTTTGTTATGTGTACAATATTTATCCATGACTTGTCCATGACCTAAAATCATCAAGGGGTGAATTATTAAATAAAAAACAAAATTATGTAATACATTTGCAAAAATTTACTCTATGTTATTTCCAAATGAAATACGGAGTTCACATGCCCCACTTATAGCCCCTAAATTGTAAGAGTTAAATGTAATGAAATTTTAACATCAAGCATGAAAGTTTAATGCACATATAAGAGATGAATGAAGCAAGGGTTTACCAAGGGAATAAGTAAATCCTACACACCTTGGTTTCAACTGAATTAATGTTATTACAACCTACCGGGAATTGCCATTTTCAGTTAAAACATTCTATGGAAGTACATCAAAGACAAGACCTGAATCGAACAAAGATAATTAGAGAAGACATGCAAGCAAACCATGGAATTTGCAAATAAGTTAATGACAAATTGGAAGAATATGTGCAAATTAAGTATGCAAGCAAGTAAACATTATGAGTACTATAAAATTAAAAATTGGCGAGTTGGTTTTGCTCCTTTTCCTTCAATGATTTGGTAGTTGTCGAATGAAATGATCAATGAATTGATCGCATGTATGGGTTGAGTCAAAGTAGTGGGAAATCCTAAATGGAGTACAAGAGAAGGAGAAAGAATAAAATCTTGATTGGGTTTTATGAGTGGGATGCATTGCAAATGCCCAAAGCTTCAATTTGTTAGGGACTTTTAACAAATATCTAATGAACAAAATGAAATGATTCAGAATCATAAAGCAGTAAATATAAAAATAAAATTGCTTTTAAGACTACAAGTGAGCTCGCACTCCACCTAGCGAGTTTCACCATTCATCTTACATTTTAGCTTCCATTCAATAGAATGAACGTCCATTTATATCATTTTCGTATAAAACAAACAAAAGGAACTAGTACACAATAAAGATTAGAACAAATATATAGGTAAAGATACCCTCATTTCCATTTAACCCATTTCACAAATACTTCATATGCACACATTCCAATAGTCAGACTCTCACAAAACTAGTTAGTACCATAACCACTATACTATGATAGTTACCACCACAACCAACAAAACCAAGAACATTGTGGGTTGTTACCACCACAACCAACAAAACCACCGCTTTAATTAGTACTTACCTCACTTTGACAAGATCGAGACTCAACGAATGGTGCCTAGATTCTTCACCATTGCCAATCTCTCTATTGCACTACAATCGGCTGCAAGAGTGAAGTCTAGTTTCGGGTGTTGCTGTTTTCTAAGTGTTGAAGTGGAGTTTTGAGTGGGAGTAAGAAGAGAAGAAAACTATTATGCAGCTACTATAATCGGTTGCAAGACGTGAAGGCAAGTTTCGAGTACTGCATTTTTTTAAGTGTTGAAGTGGAGTTTTGAGTGGGAATTTTCCAAGTGTTGAAGATGTAGAATATAAAAGCCAACTTAAAACGTGTTTTTTTTTTCCAGTTTGCCGATTCTCTGTCTTTAGTTTAACGCACCATTTTTTCACTTAACATTTTAATTTTTTGCCTTTTTTGAAGACCTTGTCAATTATTAATTGTAAGAATCTTCAAACTTAAGTTTTTATACCTAGTCTTCTACCCATTGAAATTATTAGTTTATAGTGGTAGTGAAAATAAAATTTATTTTGAAAATGAAATTATTTAGATTTTGAGAACTAAAATTTTAATTAATTATTTAATGACCAAATTAATAATTGTTTTAAGGTAAATCAAAGGAAAAAATAAAGTCCAAATTTTAATAATGAAATAAAACATTATATATATTAGAAATTTAAGTCTTATATAAATAATTTATGGAAAATTTTAATTACAGTAGTCATTCAATTTAAAAGTTTATCAAAAAATTTAAGTAATAAAATATAATAAATTTCACCTAACTAATACTATGACATTCTTTATTGAATAAGGACAAGCATTTATGCACAAGCCAACAACATTAGAGTCTCAACCCTATATAAATTGTAGGTTGGTCATTTGACTTTAGGACTAATACAATCTTCATCAACGAATAGGTATTTTGCGAGTGACTCTTTATGTCTTTTAGTTTGGATTTACCTTTGACATTGTATAAGAATAAGTGGAGCTCAACATATCTAGAAGCACTGGAAAGCATTATTTTATGAATATAATTACTAGTATTTGATGTTGTATCTATCTATAACTAGATACATATACAGACTACTTACATTACGTACTAACTAACTATATTATAAGTTTATAACTATATTATGCACTAAACATATATATATATATATATACACACACACACACACACACACACACACACACACACACACACACACACACACATAATGTTTTGTTAGTAATAATAATTTTGAAAAGGTGCTAATAGGACTTATAAAGTTATATTTATTATTTATATTTTTCCTTATTATAGATTGATTTTTATATTAAATTTAATGTGTTTGTTTATGTTTTGTTTTAGATGATGAAATATGAAAGTTTGGAAGAAAAGGATATAGAACAAAGGTTTAGATAGGGAATTCTGAATCTTGAAGGCAAAAGACTTGTTCCTGCAAAGCATCAACACGTCTAGCAGACCATAACCATGACCAAAAGACTTCCGTGAGTAAAGTGTGGGCATGCTTTTTCAGTTAGAAAGCTAGACGAGTTTGACTTTCAAAAACAGGAGTTGTTGAGAGTTAAACTGGTTATTAGGATAAAGATAATTTTCTGCTGCAGATCAAGATGATTAGGTTGCTAGTATAATTATAAATTTGGTTTAGATGGATTACTCTATCCTTTCTTTAGTTATGAATTTGAATTTAAATATTTTGTTATTGTATCCCTATTATCGAGACCTTATCACTCTAAGTATTTACTCTATTTAAGGACACTTTTATTTATCTTTCCGGACAACAAGAAGAGTAGATACTAGAGTAGTGTTAGTAGGAAATAGTATGTTGTTCACCATGAGTGGCAAACAATTTCTTTCTGATTCAATGGATAGTTTGATCCAATTGCTATCATTGTATAATTTTGAGTTTAGTTCCTTTTCCTTGCTTTCAATTTGAATACTTGTTGATTCTTGCTTCGATTCGTTATGGATGATTTGTGTTTATCAATTAGACAATTTGATTCAACACTCTTCATTTTGCTGTTATCCATAAGTCAATTGATCCGTAATTATCATGGATGAGTGGACCAAGTAGCAACTAGATTGATTGCATTGTGCATAATTGATATAGGGAATCAATAGGACAAGATTGTGTAATGGAACGCCATCGCATCCGCTAGTTAGTTATAAGTTTTGAATTCGGATGTTGGGTTTAGTCAAATATTTAAGAGAATTAGAAGATTTGTTTGGCTATCCTAACAAGTCTTCAATTAAATACTTGAATTGGCAAGGTATTCATATTGGTGATCTATGATCGGTGATGCAATCGCAAGGATCTAAGCCCTTGCATAAGAAGTTTCTCATTCTACATTTCTTTGCTATTTATTTATTTATTTAGTAGATTATTTTAATTGCTGTTAGAGTGTAGTAAATTAGTTTAATTCTTAAAACCCCGCTTAATCACTTTCTTTGCAACTAAGAAATTCAATAACTAATCCTTGAGATTCGACATGATCCATCGTTGTTACAAAATTAATTTATGGTCACTAGATTACTAGTGATTAATTTTGTAAGTTTTGACAAACCCATCAAGTGCTAGAAAGTTTGGCATGTTAATAGTACACTAAGTAAACCATATAGTACTTTCCGTAGGGTGGCATAGGAAATCCAAAATGCAAATTAATTACTAATTGCATTTTGAAATACAGTGGCATCATGTGCGCTTCCTTCCCAACTAGTATACACGAACATAGCTATATGTCATGATCTATTGTGGGCATTATATTTTGAGATAAATTCTCATGCCTATTTCAAAGTGCATCTTGTTCCAACATAGGTTCCCGTACAGGAATGTGTGTATTGTATATGGCTCTGATACAGTCCTAGGGAACGACAACAAAATTGGTGTTTAATCATGTTTAAAATGGCTTGAAAGTGGGACAATCTATCCCCTAGTACAAAAAATAATTAAGAAATAATATTTGTAATAATTGTCAATGTATGTTAATCATATTTTTAATATGAGCTTCTTTTACCTTTTAGTTTTTTAATAGATTTTGAATTTTTTTAAAAAAAAAATCAGTTCTTTCTTAAGTTTGCATAATTTCAATTATAGATAATAAGATTACATTGAAATTAAAAGAAATACGTTGATCTATTTTGTTATATTATTTTTTCCAAACTAGATCACTATAAATAATATGTTATGTCTTTTCTCATCGACAAACATTAATTTGTCAATTGAAATATATTATCACTTTCCCCATGCTATTTAATTAAAGAAGAATCAAATTATTTTACAAAATGAATTGGCAAAATTACTTAACACTAGATGTCAATTGAATTTTAGACATTAAAAGCTTGTGTGAAAATGTAATAATATGTTAAATAATTTTAATACAATTATAATAACATGACAACATCATAATTTTAATACTTTCAATTAATGGGTTTGATCCCCTGACATCTAAGTACGTGGATTTACATAGGGGCACATAACCCTATTGACTGCATCCACATTACTAATATGCTAATAAATTTTTTTGTTAGTTTTATTATGTGCCCTTGCAGAAACAAAATGTTAATATAATTAGCAAAATGTTTATATATATATATATATATATATATATATATATATATATATATATATATATATATGTATATATGTGAGTAATGATTCTATCTTTAATTGCAACGTAAGCAATGATATCTAACTTTTAAAATTACTCTATTAGATTTATAATCAAATATGAATTTCATACTTTTATTCATTCAAATTTCTTATGTATTATTATTTTAAATTTTAAATTTTAAATTTTAAATTTTAAATAAACCTTTGAATTCAATATTATTCTCTATTCAAAATAAAAAAACGCATTGCATAAATGAGGTGAGTCCTTTCTTTGTAAGGTTTTATAAGCTAAATATTTGTTTAACTCTCATCGACCAATCATTGCCGAATAATTCTTGCGTCAGTTATCGAATGAATTTTGTCGGTTTATTTATTTAACCTGACCCTTAACTGCATGGATTTGCTTTGGAGCTGAATTTAATAATATTGTCTTTGGCCTCTCAAAACTTTCGCTGGAGCCAATCAATATTAATTTGAATGGGGACCAAAAAAACAAGTCAAAGTGCAAAGCAAAGGCCGATTTGATTTGTCTTTGTGCAGCATAAGCTGCTGCCAATCACCATCAGCATGCCTTTCCAGGGACCGGTCAACAAATGTACGTGTACTAGCTTTAGTGGTTGTATTAAATTTCTAGTTAGTGAGATGCATTAATTATTACCTTTGTTTTATTTCGTTCAGTCAATTTCATGGAAAATTTATTTCATCGTTGTGTCTTTTTCTGATCCGCTTTGCGTGCACACTTACCCAGTAAACCTCTCAAGTTTTTTTTTTTTTTTAAGAAAAAAATAGATATATTAAGTTACGATTATAAAATTACATAATCAAACAAGCTAATTCGTGGATTGTGGCAAACAAACAAATGGTGATAAAATCTATATAATTGAGATTATACCGTTAATTACTTAAGGAGTAACTTATACTCTTAGGTAAAGAACTAGATCCATACATACAGTTGTGTCATGTCAACTAGATTCATACAGTTAAATTGTCTCCGGTAAATGGGTTCCTAGCTGCGCTTGAAATTAAATCAAGTGGAAAATTTTCAATGGTGTAGTGGCATTTTGTGAAGAATTTGTGCGGGGAAAAAATATATGAAAACCCACAACAGCTGACTAAAGGCATGAACCTCAACAATATCTCCTTTTATGAGTAGTTCATACATTAAGGAGGTGTCTCTCAGAGTGAGAATGAAAAGGTAATATATTTGATAATATTAGGAAATAATATATGTAGCGTCTTTCATTATAATTTTATTAGTTGGTTTGTGTTAGAAATGACAATGATTACTAATAATTACTTGGTTTACGTTAAATGAAAATAATTATAAATTAATTGTAATAATTAGTATTAATTAATTACTTATTATTTGTTAATTATTTATTATAACATGAAATTAATTAATTATTAATAAAAATATTATTAATTAAATTAATCTTAAGTAATTATTTAATATTATAATAAATAATTAATATTAGTAAATGAGATTAATTATAATATTAAATTAGAATATTAAGTAAATGAATGATTAATTAAATTAATCTTAATTAGTTAATTTATTATTACTTAATAATAATAAGTTAATAATAAATTAATTTATATTAATTATAATAATTAATATTAATTACTTAATTAGAATTAATTATAATAACTAATATGAATTAATTAATTAGTTTTAGTTAATTAATTAGTTAGTACTAATTAGTAATTAATTAATATTATCTATTAATAATTATTTATAAATTATTTATACATTAATTATAATAATTACTATTAATAAAATGAGATGAATTAATTATTAATAATTAATTAATTTATAATATTAAGTAAATGAATGATTAATTAAATTAATCTTGATTAAATAATTTATTATTACTTTTAATAGTAATAAGTTAATAATAAATTAATTTATATTAATTATAATAATTAATAATAATTAATTAATTAGTATTAATTAATTATTAAATTAATTTAAAAAATGATTAGCATTCTCTAGCTTCCATACCTCCCAATATTGGGGGTATGAGGATTATCCCATATGGGGAAATGAAAAGTGGGAAAAAGTAAGCTAGAGATACAAAACACTTAAGTATGTTTGGTGAGATTCTTTACATCTACCCATGAACCTCAATATATTTGAAATTTATTACTCTATCCATTTTAAAAAAATAGTTCACTTTTAATTTGATACCACATTTTTTAAATTACAATATGTAACACATTTAATGCACAATTTAATGTATACTTTTATATTTTTATCTTTTCTTTTTAATTTAGATTATACATTATCGTAATTAGTAAGAATAATACAAGAATTTCACACTAAAGTTGACTCTTTTTGGAGACAAAGAAATTCTTTAGAACTAGACTCTTTTTTTTTTTTTTTTGAACAGAGGAAGTAAAAAAGTGTAAATCTTTCAAAATTCTTGTTAACTCATAACAATGAATGTTTTTGTACGGCTGATGACACGTTTTCTTTGCAAAATGTACTATATTGTGTATAAGAATTTACAATCTTCATTCTTAAAAGAAATTGGGAAAATCATAGTTTTATTCTTCAATAGTTTCCCCAATATAAGTTTTAGCGCTGGCGCTTGGTTCAGTGTGAATGTGAAAGGAAATAAATAATAATAATATGAATGATAATTGGTTCTTTCATTATAATTTTTCCGTTGATTTGTGTTGGGGATTAAGAATGATTACTAATTATAATTATAAATTAATTGTAATAATTACTATTAATTAATTAGATAATATTAGTTAACTATTTATTATAATATTAAATTAATCTTAAGTAATTAATTATTATAAATTAATTAATATTAACTATACATTAATTATAATAATTAATATTAATGAATGAGATTAATTAATTATTAATTATAATATTAAATTACAATATTAAGTAAATTAATGATTAATTAAATTAATCTTAATT
Source organism: Gynochthodes officinalis (assembly GCA_020080225.1). Lineage (NCBI taxonomy): Eukaryota > Viridiplantae > Streptophyta > Magnoliopsida > Gentianales > Rubiaceae > Gynochthodes > Gynochthodes officinalis. Next base: position 13,258,260 of record CM034623.1, read on the forward strand.
AATTAATAATAATAAGTTAATTATATCTTAGTTATATATTAATTTTATTAATTAATTAGTTAACATTAGTTAATTATTTATTATAATATTAAAATAATTTATTATTTATTTTTTTAATCATTATTAGTTAATTAATTATTTTTTTGTTTAATGAAACTCATTTCCCTTCTCAAACCCTCCAATATTGGGGGTATGAAGAAACCCTCCAATGGGGTAATCAAACCCCTAAACCAAGCAAAGGAAATGGGGAGGAAATACTTTAAAATCCATTCCCCTCCTCCCAAACCCCCAAAACAAGCACCGCCTTAGTGTCCAAATTACTTTTACATTTTAATTATTTCTTTTTTTTTTCCATTCAAAGTACTTATCCTTTAATATCAAATATTAAAGGTTTGTGAGGTAAATTAATAAAATAAGAGGGCTTGGAATGAAAATGTAACAAAGAGACTTTCAGAATTTATAAATTCAAAAATTTGATAACAAAAGTGACTAATGACCATATGACACTTACATGAGAAATTTTGTCATTTCTTATTTTAATAGCCATCAATTGCATCAAAATGTAAAAGTTTAATGACTAAATATATTGAATTTTAAACATTAGAAATTAAAAGGGACATTATGTAAAACATTAGGTACTAAAACTATGATTTTCCTAAAGAAATTTTAAAAGATAGTCACCATTATGGATTTTGATTATTGACGCACCCATTAAAAAAAAAAAAATTCCTTTTCCTTATTATCAATCTATGACTCAAAATATAAATCAAACTTAATAATCTACATTCTTTTAGAGGGCTAGAATTGCATTAGTGGTTAAAGCGTCTTAATCCTAATTAAGCTAAGTGGATTTATGCAAGCAATTTTTTCTATTTGATATACCAAATAATTGTTGTAGGATTAAGTGTCAAATCAGATATAGAGTGTACTGTCCACGACAAAACACCCACATAAGCGACCAGCTTGACCAAGACAGGCTAGAAATGTAATATTTTAGAAATTATTCATGACTTTGAGCTCTGATTGGACATAATCTATTCTCTTAAACACTATCCTCTTGTACATGTACATGTACATGAGATGACTACATGCAAGGAATTCAATTCTCTGGAAACTTACTATTCTACACTTATTTTTAGTTTCGATTTTACTAACTTGATTATTAGAGTGTATTCATTAAGAAATAATCGCAAAATATCTATATATTTGTTTTATTTTAGGTTTGTTTACACTCAACTATACCACAGACCTTAAAGTAACTCCAACCTTGTACCAAATGAGTTATTATCACTGTTTTGGGGAAAAGATTAGTACTCTGTTTATCCTATTAGAATTGTGTTATATTTTCCACTTTTTTCTTGCCTCAATGAATTCGTGTTAGATTGGTCAACCTATATTCAAACTCGAAATTTTATTTTTACCCTGCTTATGACCCACCATTTACTCCCACATATTTATTTTAACTACAACATAGTCTACTAAAAAGAATATATATATATATAAAAAAAAAAAGCAAACCTTTTCTTTCTAATAGTGTTACAATTACTTGTATTGCATGATGTTGAGATTCATGGATAGATGATGCAGTCTCATATTAGTTTCAAAAATATGTAAAGAACTTAATAAGAAAGATATGATCAAAATCTACCAGTTTAATTTTTTGAGTTCAAATTGGATTTCAACCTATTTATTAATGGCTGTTGTAGGCTTTCTGTGTGTTTTCTTCCGCACAAATTTTTAAGTTGCAATCGTTGGATTAGTTGTTAGCAAGGTTGGAAATTTTAGACTGTTGACTAGTCATTAGCAAGTATGTATGGTCATGTATAAATTACCTTTTAGTTTTAGATATGCCCAAGTGAATAAGTGGTGGGTTTGCAAAAATGAATACTAAGTATGGGTCAAATGAGTCTCGAGGTCAAAAAGGACCTAGATAGAATTTGAATTGATGTATGGATAATTAGTAAAAGGAGAGATTGTTGAGGTTTATGGGTAAATACCCACATGGGTTTCAGAGAGATGTAAAGCATTTAATAAGTAAATAGATCAAAATTTACTAGTTAAAATTTTTAAACTTAAGTTAGATTGCAACTTATTTGTTAGTACCTACACAAATTCCTAACGCGCAAGAAATGAAAAAATTCATAAGATGTAAGGTACATTCTTTTGAACTATAAGATGTGGCATGTGGGATCGAACCTTGCAATGGAGAACTACGCAACGAAATGAGATATCCAGAGCGGCCCCATGGTAGATAAATAGTGGTAGACCTAAGATGTGGCATGTGGGATCGAACCTTGCAATTGGAGAACTACGCAACGAAATGAGATATCCAGAGCGGCCCCATGGTAGATAAATAGTGGTAGACCTATTAAGGTCTAAGGGGCAAGTGAGGGGCAAGTGATCTCCGATATGTCAGATTTCTCATTTATAATAGTATTAAAAATTAAATTTAAAGAATTTTACTTTATATTCTAAAAATCTTTGCCCCTGCACTTATTTAGAAAAAAAAACTATTTATTAAATCTATTGATGGATATAATTTTCAAGAAAACCTATTTGAATTCTCGTTAATCACAATTCTAAAGATTAAAGAAATATTAATTAACTAATAAGAAAAAAAATATTTATTAACAAAAACACCTCTCTCCTTTTGGCTTTCAAACGAAAAGGGAAAATATGTGATATATCCTTTAGTTTATTTGCTGATAAAGTTAGCATTGGTTTTGCCAGTAGTAATCTCAATAGTTGAAAGAGTTTTTTTGGCAATGAAAATTCTAAAGACTCCACTTCGTAACCAAAAGTGAAATGATTGGATAAACGATTGCATGATGACTTTTATAGAAAATGATGTGTTTGATACAATTGATAATAATGCAATTATGAAACAATTTCAAGAGATGAAGTCTCGAAAAATGATTTTGTAATGTATGAGTTTTTTTTTTGTTACAAACATTACTTTTATACTTCTTTATATTTATCAAATATATTACTTAATTTTCTTATCATTGTGACCCTGTCTTATAATATCGTAGATAAACTTACCCTTTTCCCGCTGGCCATTATGCTATATTTAAAAAACAAAAATGGAAAACAAAATTAGAAATGTGAAGGTGCTAATTGCGGAAAATTAGGTAGACAATTTCTGACAGTTGAGTTACTACCTCATTATTCAAAATTTGTCAGCAACTTGAATTGGCAATTAACACTTAAGTAGGAATTACTTGCCTTCTGCGTAACATAATCATACCTTGCTCCTTTGGTATTGAAAATATTATTCTTGTATGGGACAAGCAATTCAAACATATACATAAACAGATAAACATACGCAAAAAGACTTCCGATCAGGTTAGTAGCAAAAGAGAAACAGTATGATTGATCCAGAATATGAAATAGCAAAAGAATACAAGAATGATTGATCCAAAATATGAAAGCTGAGACGAAATCTAATGGACATTCTAAATGAGAAGCATTTGGTTTCTTATTGGATTGACAACATTTTCTATAAGATCTGGCTTAAATGTTTATGCAAATTAATCCTAATTTTATATCACTTTTGAGTTCTTTTTGAACAAAATATACACCCTAATTAAGGTTAAAAGAAGTAACAATATAAGTTTTATCTATACAAACATGGGCACAAAAGTGGCGTCCTTTTCAAATGGCGTATTAATTAGTTAGTCTTTTTCCCCCCAAAAGAAAGGGAATAATGAAACAGTAAAATTGAGTAAAATAAGTAACAATCAAATTCTTGCATGATAAGCAAACACCTTTTTATCCTAATTTGTTTTTATTACAAACCATACAAATTCCAACTAAGATTTTTTAAATTTTTTTTTATTTTTTATATTGTCAAAAAAATAAATATGTTTACACCGAAGTTTTTTCCCCCTTTCCCTTCTTTTTTTCATGTTCAACCATAAAATCCAAGAGTGTGTACAAATATTTTTGGCATATGCAGAACTAAATTCCGTTCTCTTATTTGGAGTGGGGACCCAATTAAACCAATCACCAGTACATATATTAACTAAATCAGTTTCTTGTTAAACCTTTATTGTAAATAAGCCCCACTGACACCAAATGTGTATCCAAATTAGGCTCCTATTTACTTCAAAATTTTTAGTAATGAAAAATTGGAAAATTTTTTAGAATACTTTAGTATTTATTTATGGAAAATATCAAGCATTATAAATAGTGAACACACTTTTTATTCATAATACAGTCATATCCCAATCCAAACTTATCCAACTACCTTCTAACTTCATTAAAAGCATTTTTTGCAGAAACTTCTCCATCACTTGCATTTAGTACTTTTCCTAGACCTCATATTTGGAAGGGCCAGAAAAAGGAAACAAGCCAGAACATAAAGAGAAAGAATGGGCAGCATTGATACAAATGATGGTGCTTATTCTGATTCAACATTCACTCCATTCAATCCTCTTGATCCTGAAGAATTCAGAAGAAAGGCCCATGTTATGGTTGATTTCATAGCTGATTACTACACAAACGTTGAAAACTATCCTGTTCTGAGCCAAGTCGAGCCCGGATACCTAAGAACCCGCTTACCTGAAGCCGCCCCGTATTTACCCGAATCATTTGAGACCATTCTCAATGATATTGAGAAAGATATAATCCCAGGAATGACAAACTGGTTAAGCCCTAATTTTTTTGCATTTTTTCCAGCCACGGTTAGCTCGGCTGCTTTTCTCGGAGAAATGTTATGCACTGGTTTCAACTCTGTAGGCTTCAACTGGCTTGCCTCTCCAGCTGCGACTGAGCTGGAGGTGGTTGTGATGGACTGGATGGCTAAAATGTTAAAGTTGCCTAAATCATTCATGTTTTCAGGCACAGGCGGTGGTGTTCTTCAGGGAACAACCAGTGAGGCCATTCTCTGCGTCCTCATCGCCGCCCGTGACCGTGCGTCCGAGAAAATCGGCATCGAGAACATCGGCAAGCTGGTTGTTTATGGATCTGATCAAACTCACTCGTTCTTTCAGAAGACATGCAAATTGGCGGGAATTTTCCCATGCAACATCAAAGTAGTCCCTACTACAAGGGAAGCCAACTTTTCCATGTCCCCTGTAGCCCTACGTAAACAAATTGAAGCTGACGTGGCAGATGGGCTGGTCCCACTTTTCCTATGTGCGACCTTGGGGACCACTTCCACCACCGCCGTCGACCCGATTAGTGACCTAGCTAAGGTGGCGAATGATTTCAATGTTTGGATCCATGTTGATGCTGCTTACGCTGGTAGTGCATGCATTTGCCCTGAATTTCGGCAATATTTGGACGGGGTTGAGATGGTTGACTCGTTAAGTTTGAGCCCTCATAAATGGCTACTTTCTTATTTGGATTGTTGTTGCTTGTGGGTCAAGGAGCCCGACATCTTGTTGAAGGCATTAAGCACCAACCCCGAATACTTGAGAAATAAAAAAAGTGAACTTGGATCAGTGATTGATTTCAAAGATTGGCAAATTGGGACAGGAAGGCGATTTAGGGCACTTCGATTGTGGCTAATCATGCGTAGTTATGGTGTTGCAAATCTCCAAAATCATATTCGATCTGATATTCAAATGGCGAAAATGTTCGAAGGGTTTGTGAGATCCGACCCGAGGTTCGAACTGGTTGTACCTCGTGCATTTTCTCTTGTATGTTTTAGGCTCAAGCCAACGAGAGAGTCCAGTGAATTGTGCATGGAGCTCTTGAACAAGAAACTACTTGAGCTGGTCAATTCAACGGGCCGTGCCTATATGACTCATACCAAAGTTGGTGGGACCTACATGCTAAGATTCACTGTGGGAGCCACGTTAACAGAGGAGCGCCACGTATGTGCTGCTTGGGAATTGATATCAAAATACGCGGATGCTTTACTCAAGGAAATTCATTACTAGGTTTGTTAAAATGTTGGTTTTTTAATTAATTTTTTTTTTTGAAGTGATTGATTATAGTTTGAGAGGAAAGTTATTCTCTCCCCCCCAACCCCCCCAATTTGTGGAGTTGTATAATCTTTTTGAAAAGTCAAGTCATCATAAAACAGTCATGCAATAATTGGTATGATTGATTGATCATAATTAATGAATAAGATAAGTTTCTTCTTTCTGTTTTGAATAGTTAGAACAATTAATCGTAAAATAAAGATTTTTTTTTTTGGCAAATAAATTAAGCAATTTTATTGCACTACCAAAAAAAAAAAAATTTTTTTTGAAGCCTGACAAAAAAAAGTTTCAAATCTAATCTCATATGTAGTTTCAAAAAAGTTTTAAAAACACAGTAATTTATAATTCAATTAGAATCCTTTTATTTTTAATCTAAGTAAAATAGATGGCAGGAGAAAAATAAAACAGAAACAAATAAAGTGATGTGTGGAGGGATCCATTTTGTTCAATTGGACTCCCCTTAGAATTTTGTTGACATTAAATAACTAAGAAAAAAGTATGAAGGGACCCATTTTGTTAAACAAATTTCAAGGGTTAAATGTGATTTAAATGTTATAATTTCAAAAAAAAAAACCATTGACTTGGTCAAAAATCAATTATTGACATTAGTTATTTAACGGTAAGGGATTAAATATTATGATTATCAAATTTAAGGGGAAATTAATATTTTCTTCAAATCTCGTAATTTGTTTGGTAGTTTTTGCAAATTTCAAAAGGAAGCAGATATAATTTACTCAAAGATATTTCTACAGCGAGAATGTGTAGTACAAAATTGGTGAAAAATCTTTATAATCTCCCAAATTGTTAATAGAATCATTATTATTTTCATCGTGAACGTAATTTGTTGAGCAGAACTACACTAATTATTGTGTTTTGTTTTAGTTTTTTCTCTTTTATGTTTTGCAACGATTTTGGGTATAATTATAACAAATTAGTATTGATCATGGGTTCATTAAAGATAGTTATTGTCAAATATGATATTAAAAAGTTTTGATGGTAAGAATGATTTTGAACTATGGACTATGAAAATGCAAGCTTTTTTATGTAAGGAAGGTTTCCGAAAGGCATTAAGAGGTAAGAAGTACTTGCCTTAGATAATGGCAAATTGGAGAAAAATGATTTTTTGGAGAAAGCATGTGGTTTAATTATTTTGTCAAAATATTTTCAAAATATTCGTTTGTAGTCATAATTAGACAATTTTTTTTATCATAATTAAACAATAATTAATTTTTTTATATATTTATTTCATTATTATAATTAAATACTTGTACTAAATTATATTATCGATACAAAAAAAAATATTTATTTTTCTCTTAAATTCTGACTTAGTATTAGAGTCGTTTTTAAATTCTGCACAACTATTTTGTTTAACATTTGTGCCTTCCAGGTTTTGCAGCCTTTTTTTTTTCCTCTCTAAAACAATAGTCATTTCATTCAAATAAAATACTTGTACAAATGTTAGCAAAAATAGGCTACAAGATCTCCTTGGTCTAATACAATAGTTAGGGAGGAAAATGTGATATCAGTACAAAACTGCTATCCCACTCAAGTGCAATGCTAACTAGTTTATGACAAGTTACAATGATATCTTGCTATACAAAAAAGTCAAACAAAAACGCAAAAACCTAGCTTGGCGGCTTTGACGTGCACACCTCAAATTGCATATGAGGAAATAAAATGAACTCAGAGTCCCTAGTTTCCATCCAGGCCTTTATTGATGCTGCCCTGTACATGCTTCCAAGCTAGTGACAAAACACCTCCAACATGGAGGACAAAATCCTAATAAATAGGGATAGAGACCCTAATAAATAGGGATCTAATATTACAAAAAAAAAAGAAGAAGAAAGAAGCACAAATCGCATGTAATCAGAGCGAAATGGAGAGTGATTCCTCAATTCTTCAAAAAACTAACTAAAAAAACAAGACGCACAAATCACATATAACCAGAGCAAAATAGAGTGGGATCCCTCAATTCTTTTAAAAAAAAAAAAGAAGAAAGAAGAAGAAGTCATTCGCATCATTTGGGCTGAAGTTGGCACCTCCTAATTTATTTTGGAGTTTGAAATTTGTATGTTGTTGGCCAATCCAGCAAATTAAAGTTCATCCAATTTGCTTTACTTTGTGTGGGGCCAAATCATTATTTGTTTGTCTATTTTCAAACAGAGTGCGATCCCTCAATTCTTTTTTTTAAAAAAAAAAAAGAAAGAAGAAGAAGTCATTCGCACCATCTGGGCTGAAGTTGGCACCTCCTAATTTATTTTGGAGTTTGAAATTTGTATGTTGTTGGCCAATCAAGCAAATTAAAGTTCATCCAATTTGCTTTACTTTGTGTGGGGCCAAATCATTATTTGTCTATTTCCTCACCTTGGTTGCCTTGTTTTATTGCTTTAAGAAATGTCAACGCAAGAAGGATGGAACATGGGGTAACAGGTCAGTCACTATTTGCAGAATATTTATTCTCGAATGGAAAAAAACAAACGAAAAACGAAAAAAGAAAAAAGAAAACAAAGAAGGAACAACCAATCTAAAGAAAGAAGAAAGAAGAAAGAAGAAAGAAAGGAAAAAAGGAAAAAAAAAAGAGGGAAAAATAATAGTACTAAGGTGCTGTTTGTTTCAAAGGTTTGGGATGAGTTTGGATTGATTTTGGCAAAAATAGAGTGTTTGTTTTGGGGGATGGGTTTACCAAAACCCTTCCCAATGGCTTTAATAAAAAACCAACCCCCCCTCCTTTTCTCAAAACCCACGTAGGTGGGTTTAGTCTTCCATGGCTCTCAATTTTGATGTGACGCACACAGTCATGTCAGAAACCCCATGGTTTCAGAACCCCTATTTTATCTTTTTTTTAAATTTTTTTTTAAAAACAAATTTCACTAATTTATAGAAAATATTTTTCTCTACAAATTGACATGCACTTTGACTATTTTTTGACCAAGATATAATTTGTTAAATATCATATAATGTAAAATACTATTTTTATTATAATTTTAATATAAAATTTATTCCATTCCATTACAAAATAATACCAAACAACATAATTATTATCATTCCATTCTATTCCAAACCTTTCCATTCTATAAATCTATTACATTCCTAAACCCACCATTTATACCAAGCGCCCATAATAAAACTGTCCAGATTTGCTTCTATACCAGTTTAGTTATTCCAGATGGCTGGCATTTCAATATCCATATGCTTATATATGTCTATACTTATATGGCTTTTTGGTTTCCCATATACCTCAAGACCAATCATTCTATATTGGAGTCTACCAATAATCCTGGACTTTGTCATTCTGAGCATGGCAGTTTACCAACTTTCATGAATGGTTGAAAGGTTTTCATGGCTCATCATTTATTTTCTTTTGTCTCTTACTAGAGTCATTTAGACACAAAATGTTAAGGAAACACTTGCAGTTACAAGTTTCTTACGGCAGTTTAGGCACACAATAGATGATATGGATGTGAAGCAACTGTTTCGTTCATCATGTTTTTGCAGGATAATGGAAAAAAAAAATGAAAAAAAAACAGAGAGAGAAGGAAACAACAATAATACAGGTTTTTGTGTTTTGTTTTGTTTGATTATTACCAGAGATGTGGATGTGAAGCAACTGTTTCGTTCATCATGTTTTTGCAGGATGATGGAAAAAAAACATGAGAGAGAAGCAAAAGCAAGGGAAAAGGAAAAAAATATATAAAAAAATGAGAGAGCAGAAAAAGCAAGGAAAAAAATTAAAAACAAAGAGAGAGAGGGAAACAACAATAAAAATACAGTTATATCTAGGGAAATTTGCATATATAGCAGCGTTGATCGTTGACTTTGTAAATATAGCACCCTCTTTTTTTTCCTTGCAAACATAACACTTCAATAACAAAGCACTAACATACCTCATCTTCTCTTCAAACATAAAGACACAAAGACTTCATCGCTTTATCTTCATCTTCATCTTTATCGATTCAACAAAATTTGCTCACACCTCATTATTTGCACTTCTTATTATTCTCACACCTCATTGGATCATCATCTTCAAACGACCGTGGAGAAAAAATCGCAATGGGGAGATATTAGTTGAAATTTGCACAAGTTGAACTGGGTTTGTGAACTTCAACGAAACTGGTCGAGCCCTAAGTCGAGTTTTAGGTCGAGCAAAACGTTAGGTCGAATACAAGATCGAGTTTAAGGTCGAACAATAAGTCTGAGTAGTAATTGGTTGAATATTAGATCGAGCTCGACCTAAACTCGACCTAATACTCGACCTACTACTAGGTCGAGTTAAATTTAAAAAAAAAAAGAAAAAATTTGAATTTTTTTTTTAAAAAAAAAGTTTTAGGGTCAAGTTCAACCCCATGCTCGACTTAAATTTTAAAAAAAAATTAAAAAAAGTTTAAAAAAATTAATTTTTTTTTTAAATTTAGGTCGAGCATGAGGTCGAGCATGAGATCGAGCTTGACACAAAAAGTTTTAATTGCCGTGAGAAATCATCCGCCTTGATTCTCGCCGGAAAGCATCGATTGGTTGTCTCGCTGGTTGCCCGAGGATCTTGCAGAATCGGCGCTTGTCATCCGCTTTGGAAGAGTATAAGCATTATGTCGCAAAATCAAGGCTAAATGACTTGGTATTTTTAGAGAAGTATGAAGCCTCATGCCTTCGCATTGTCTTCGTAACCTTTATACAAGTACCAAGGGTGTGGCTCAAGGAAGAGGCGCTTGTTGTACAAAGAAGAGTTTGTATAGAAGCCGCGCATAACTTCGCTTAGTAGTGGGTGATATTCCATCCGGTTTTGTTTGATTGGATGGATGGCCGCCTTTCAAGAATTAGCAACTATGGGATTCTTTGTTCTAATTTGTCGATTCTTTTGCACGCATTTTTAGCCAAGGTCAATCTTGGTTCTTACTTCTTTCTTTTTGAATGTGACTAAGAGGAACTGCTGTTGAATCAAAATTAGGTGGCAAACCTTTTTTGGGGCAAAAAAAGAAGAAAAATAAAGAAAAAGGCTTTCATCCCTTAGAAAATTCAATTAACCGATCAATCTGGTTGAAGCCCCACGCTTGGATTCCCGCAAAATCAAGTTTATTGTGCCTCAACAATTTGCTCTTGAATCAAGGCGACATTTCCAATTTTATTGACATTTAATTGCTTGTTGCAACTGGCGCACGGCTTTGGGTTCAACATCTGGCCGATTTCTAGATTTGTAGCAAACTTTAATTTATATTTTGTTCAATCAATTTCCAAATTTAAAAAAAAAATTAAAAAAAGTTAAAAAAAATTAATTTTTTTTAAAATTTAGGTCGAGCATTAGGCCGAGCATGAGGTCGAGCTTGACTTTTTTTAAAATTTAGGTCGAACATTAGATCGAGCATAAGGTCGAGCTTGACTTTTTTTAAAATTTAAGTCGAGCATGGGATCGAGCTTAACCCTAAAACTTTTTTTTTAAAAAAAAAAATTCAAATTTTTTTCTTTTTTTTTTTAAAATTTAACTCGATCTAGTCGTAGGTCGAGTATTAGGTCGAGTTTAGGTCGAGCTCGATCTAATATTCAACCAATTACTACTCAGACTTATTGTTCGACCTTAGACTCGATCTTGTATTCGACCTAACGTTTTGCTCGACCTAAAACTCGACTTAGGGTTCGACTGGGCATTGAAGTTCACAAACTCACTCAACTTGTACAAATTTCAACTAATATCTCCCCATTGCGATTTTTTCTCCACTTGCCATGATCTTCTTGTTTGAAGATGATGATCCAATGGGGTGTGAGAATAATAAGAAGTGCAAATAATGAGGTGTGAGAGCAAATTTTGTTGAATCGATAAAGATGAAGATGAAGATGAAGATGAAGATGAAGATGAAGATGAACTGATGAAGTGCTGTGTCTTTATGTTTCAGAAGAGAAGATGGGGGTATGTTGGTCTTTGTTCAGCCCTGAAGTGTTATGTTTGCAAGGAAAAAAAAGAGGGTGCTATATTTGCAAAGTCAACGGTCAACGCTGCTATATATGCAAATTTCCCTTATATCTATCCAGTTTGTTATTCTACTGAATTATATACTATACTAGCTTTGTTCCTACAGATGGATGCCTTTGACTATTTTTATGCTTATATACTTGTCTGCGCTAGTGTGATTTATTGTTAATATACTTCTATGGCCTACTACTTGAACTGAGAAGAGATGCTTTCTGGAGTAATTTTTGCTTGCACTGGTTCTGTTAAATTCAAAGGAGAAGGCAGCAAAAGCAAGGACATTCTTGCTAAAACTTTTCTAACTGAGCTGCGAGAATATTTCAAGTTATCGATCAAGATTCGCTTATCGACTGCTTTCTTTTTTTTTTTTTTTTTGGTGGAATGTTTCTTGCTGGCAATTTATGGCTGGACTGGGGTATGTACTGATATAATGCTTTGAAGAATTTTCTGAACTTTCTTGCTGAATTTTTCTTGCTGGAAACTTTTCTTCGAACTTTCGTGCATTAGTTTTGCCTTTCTCGCTATGGAGAGTCCGGCTAAGGATTTGAAATGCTTGGTACATCTTCATTCGTTGTCTAAGAATACTTTTTATGTACAGGTTAGGTAGCAAATTTTGAATGATAATATATTTAGATTGCAATTGAAGTACAGGATATAGTGCGATAGTTTAGTCATTCTTTGAAGTTAGCCTTTTCACTATATTTAAAGATATCAATTTTTGTATAATCTTTTTGAAATTAATAAGTTTTTTCCTTGTATAGAAAGATAAAATAATAGCTAGTCATAAACTAGTTAGTCTTGTAATCAAATGGGATAGCGGTTTTGAACTGTTATCACATTTTCCTTCCTGGCTATTATCTTGAACCAAGGAGATCATTTAACCTATTTTGACTAACACTTGCATAATTACTTATTTATTTATAAAATGACTGATGTTTTAGATTAAAAAAAAAAAAGGTCTTGTCCCTACATCAATTGGTTTTGTCCTCTCATGGATAAAACTTGGACGGCTGCAAAATTGTACATCAATTAGCTGAAGTACTTCAACTCCTTTGCTTTCATACCCGTACGGCCAGTTGGTGTTTTTATCAAAGTTTTAATATAATTTTTGGTGCTTTTTGGGTTTATTCATGTTGGATCTGGTTTTCGCCATTTTTGGTGTTTGTTACTGATCGTGCTTCAAATCTGCTATTCATTAATTTTGATCCTATTCACCAATCTTGGTTAATCTGTTTTGTTCATTTTTTTTATTCATATTAATGTTTTGATTGTCATGGTCAATTTTTTATTTCTCATTGTGGAAACTACTAAATTGATTTCTAAACTCATTATAATAATTTTTTACGGGTCCAATTATGATATGTGGTTCGAAAAGATGTACAGTTTTCTTAAAGACAGATTTCTATAGTGAATTATAACAAGTGAAATTCCAAAACCTGCTCAGTAAAATGAATAATTGTATTCTTCAGATATATGATACAATTTGGTACAAGTATGTATAAATACAACAATGGAATAAGTATATAAGAAAACTAAATATTGTTTAATTATGACCAAATATTGCCTAGTTATGACTAAACATTGCCTAACATATTTACAAAGGAATATTCTAAATATATTTTCATCAGGCCTCATACTCCTAGTCATTTTCTTGATCTTGTTTCCAAAGTCAAGCTTGCTTTGTCACCTTGAGTCTGAAGGGGAATATTAAAATATGTTCAAAATATTCCTTTGTAAATATGTTAGGCAATATTTAGTCATAATTAGGCAATATTTGGTCATAATTAGGTGATATTTAGTTTGGTTATATACTTATTCCATTGTTTTATTTATACATACTTGTACCGAATTGTATCATATATATAGTTCTCTTAAATTATGACTAATTTTATCATTAGTGGACAATATCTTGAGAGAGGTTGTTAGAGAAAACAACACCTACGACGCTTTGGTTAAAAACTTGAGAGGTTCTACATAACAAAGTTTCTCACAAGCAATCATATTTGAAAGAACAACAACATATTTTGAATATGAAACAAGGTACCCATATTGAAATACATATTAATGTGTTTAATAAAATTATTTTTGATTTGAATAATATCAATGTGAAAATAGAATATAAGGATAAACTCCTTATTTTCTTGTATTCTTTATCCACATCTTAAAATCATTTGGTTACAACTTTGTTATATGGGTGTGACTCGATGTATATGGAGGTTGTAAAAGTATTGTTAAACTCTTATGATTTGTGAAAAATAGTAAATAAACAGAGTGATATGCCATGTGTCAAAGGGTTACTGGCTTAAGATAGAGAGAATAAAAGAGAGAAGGGAAGTAGAAAAGGATTCATCTCAAAGTCTTACACAAATACAATGTTTAAATGTGCGTTGGAGCTACATTATTGAAGGATTTGCCTAGAGGTTCAAGGAAAGAAGATAGTAAACCCTACAAAGAACATTATTGAAGGATTTGCCTAGAGGTTCAAGGGAAGAAGATAGTAAACCCTACTAGGTATTTTCATCACTAATGTTGGTTATTCGGGTTCAAAGTGGGTTGTTGATTGAGGTTACATTTTTCACATGAGTCCACAGGCTGGAAATGGCTACTAATACCCCGTAGGCTGAGGAGCAAAAGGAGGAATCTGCTCGAGAAAGGGCTCGCCCGCTTAGCTAGTTGGTGACACAATAGCTTACCAAGGCAATGATCGGTAGCTGGTCTAAGAGGATGATTGGCTACACTGGGGCAGGGTAGAGCAGTTTGGTAGCTTGCAAGGCTCATGACCTTGAGGTCATAGGTTCAAATCCTGTCTCCGCAACATCTTGTTTGTCAACAATTTTTAGGTTTTACTCGTTAACTAATATTTCCAACTTATCAATTCACTGTTGGTAGTAAAATTTTGATATACCATAATGTTGTTTGTGATATTGCTAGGATAGATATAGTAAGAATTAAAACGCATGATAATATTGTAGAAATTTTGATAGATGTCAAATATGTATCAAATTTGAAGAAAAATTTGAGTTCTTTAGGTATATTTGATGCAATTGATTGTCATTACATATGTGTAGGTAAAGTTTTAAATATTTTTAAGGGTACACTAATAGTCATGAAGGGAATTAATAGTCTAGTTTCTATGTTTTGTAGGGTTGCATGGTGACAACGCTATGATAGTTTTGTTTTCTAACTTTAATGATGACATGAATACTAAAGATATAGTTAGATATAACGGGAAAAAAAAGTTACAAAAATTAGTTCATAAGTTTGCCATTGTACTTTTCTCTCTTTTCTTTCTATTTTTTTTTCTCTCCTTCTCTTGAAATAAAACTAAAAGTCAAAAGTTCTGAACATAAAAATTGGTACACCTAATTTTTTTTCCTGATATTTTACGTCAATATTTTTTAACAGCTTTTGTACTAGGTTTTGAATTGTAACAGCTAAATTATCTATACTAGCTAATATGGGAATAACAATTCCTGTTTACATGTTGACAATTTGGGTAACTCATGGTACGTAATCTTTTAGTTGAAGGATTAAATCGAAGTGACCATACAAACGAACAGATTCTTGTAGCTATATATCCTTTATTTCAATTTCATCATATTTCCCTTTAATTATCATGTGCATTCCACTTATTTGTGAGAATAACATTTAATTTGACCAGATAATAGACTGTTATATGGCCATGTATAACTAGATTAGAAACCTTGAAGATTTGATTAATAATAACTTTGAATATTAGAATGTCAAATAGAATTTGATATCGAAATTAAAGAATTATAAGGCTAATTACTCTCAACATTTTCAAGATACGACAGGAATCGCATGTTTCATAATCCACTATGATATATATAGGATCTCTATTATATCTACATTTTCATATAGAACTGTGATGTCGATAATGTGCGAGATCTTTACATTACAACTTTGACCTCGACATTCCATAAGTCCAGATCTCAATAATTGGCATGTTTCTAGTCAAACCTTAGGAATTTGGCTTGGGGATAAAAGTAAATCAAAATTATATTAAGTGTACGGGACCGCAGACTATACCAGAAAAGTGAGAACTTGGCAAGACCATACTTATCCATTAAAAAATAATAGTATGCGATAATCATGGAGAAACCTAACAACATATGATCAGCCATTACAACTGTAGCCTACATACTTAGCCGTTACAACCAAATCTCACAAATCTTCGAAATAAGTATATAAGCTAAGCAAGCCACTAGGTAAGAGGGATGAGACTTTTTAAGGGTAAGAGATATTGAAATACAGTATCTGACTTAAGTATCTGGAGATCTATCCTGGAACACCACTTTGAGATTTGTTTTGCAGATATATACATTAACTAAGGAGACGTAGAGTTTCTTGTCAAGGCTATTCAATCGGGTTGCGGATAACGCCTTCATTAATTGGCGCCATCTGTAGAAAATTCTCTAATTCAGAAGGAATATTCTCAATCCCTTTTTTCAAATTTTCAAATGTTTCAAAGATGGTGGTCGCTAGATCTAGAGGACACAGAACAGTTGAAAGAACTAGTCAAAGAAAGCCACGATGCAGTCGTTCGGGCCCTACTAAAAATAGCCCACCACGTTTGGGTGAGATCCCTGAACGATCTAAACGCTCATCCGGCCGTGAAAGTGAACACTCACAGCGCACGACTTCAAATTGAGGTGATTCACTAGTACGGAGACAACACGAAAAAGATGAGAGGGTTTTCATAGAGTAAAGCCGTGCGCAATTTGAAGAATTTCGTAGAGCTAAGCATAGTAAGCGTCATTCTGAGGCTAGAATGAGGCATGATGATCCGGGATATGCTCAATGGAAAAGAAATGATAATTGGAGAGAGGCTTCAGCCTCTCGCGCCAATGACAATTACCAAAATGATTATTCTAGGATCAAACTGAAGAATAGCCCAAAATGTCCTCGAAACCATAATCTTCCTTAGATCAGTAAAAGAGTAGCTGATGATATTCAAGGTTTGTTAGATTCTGATGATGAAGAAGATCCTCCATCACTCTTCACATTCGATATCATGTAATATCCAACATCTATAGGATTCAAGTTGCCTGGTGGGATCCCATTTTGTGAGTGGGACTCTGATCTCTTAGATATGCGATGAAATTTAAAAATGCTCTAATTGATGTAATGTGTAAGGCATTCCCCATATACCTCAGTGGAAAGGCACGAGTTTGGATTAACGGCTTACCCTGAAGTAGCTTCTTGTCATTTAGGCAGTTGGCGCAACTTTTCCACACTCGCTTCTTCCAAAGAAAGAAGTTTCATAAAATTACTGCAGAGGAAGAAGTTTCATAAAATTACTGCAGATATGATGAATCTCAAACAAGGGAAAGATGAGTCACTAAAATCGTATGTGGAGAGATTCAATGACAAAAGTCTCCAAATGGCCAACTGAACGGATCAGTTGGTAATCTTAGCCTTTATGACTGGTTTGAATCTTGGACTATTCTATACTAAATTGGTACAAGACACATCTACTAACACTCAAACGTTATGGCTAATGGTGGAGAGTTATACTAAATGAGAAGAAGCCAATAGGAATAAATGGGAAAATGAGAAGAATGAGAAAAAGCATTCGGATATGCCAAAGGGAAAAAAACATGGAAGAGCGCTTTTGATAGGTTGAATTATAACCGTGGTTGCTTGAAACCTCGAATTTAAGATAAGAATCTCACTCCACTCACTAAGAATTGTATCAAAATCCTGTCCATACATAGAGATCTCTTTAGACCCCTAGTCCCACTAATTGCCGTACCACACAAGAGACTGCAGCATTTGTAGTGTGCTTTCATAATGATCATTGATATGACATTGAGGACTATAAATATTTTAAGAAAAAAAATTCAAAATTACATCCGTAATAGGATGTTTGGCCAGTATGTCCAAAGGTGACACTATCGTTTTGATAGAGCCCATCCTCGGTTTGAAGTCTGGGGAGGTGGCTACTAAGCTAGAGAACGAGGTGGAGGACAAGATGGACGAGGTACGACCTCATATCGGGCAGACTATCGACCGAGGTGAGACCCATCCATGAATCAACCATATCAACAATATCAAAACAATCCTTTACAACCGCCGATATCTCAACCTTCACCAGACGAAAACTACAATGTCACTGGCGTTATTCATGCCATATTCGGTAGATATCCAAAAGAACAATCTCAATCCACAATTAAAGCCAATGCTAGGAGGATCTCGCCTCAGGAACTAGTTCACAAACGTTTCAAACCACCCGAGCTCATCACTTTTTCAAAAGATGATGCAGTTATCACCATTAGCCCACATAATGATGCTTTGGTGATTAAGCCCATAGTCTCTAATAAAGAGGTACATCGAATAAATGTTGATGTTGATAATATATAAGGTGGCAATCAGATCGTGTTTCAGGTTCGCGGGTCGTGTTTTGACATGAGTATTATAGGTTTTACACGAACACGAACACGACTCCATTTAATTATATATTTCAAAAACGAACTAATATGACTCGATTATTTTTCAAGTAACACGATATGAAACGAAAAGAACTAAATATCTTTAACATGGTAATAACCTATTTAACACGAAAAGATCTAAATGACCTAAATAACCTATTTAACATGGACCTATTTAACACGATACAAAAAAATGACCTATTTAACACGACCTAAAATACTTCTTTGTAAAAGATTAACACACAAAAATCTAAAATACCTCTACTTATATTTGAAAATAATTTCCAACTAAAATTTAAACTATTACAAGCCAAAAAGTCATAAAAATATTTTTCAAATTACAATCCAAGCACTAGCATCAAATAAAAAATCAACAATTACAAACCAAATCTCAAATATTAAATCCAAAGTCATACAAACCAAAACATCTCCCAAATTGCAAACTAAATTTCAAATATCCAAGTCCTAAGTCATACAAACCAAATCTCAAATATCCAAGTTGAAAACACATTTCCCACACTACAAACCAAATATCAAATATCCAAGTCCAATGTTACATAATTATCCAAGCTGCAGCTCCCAAGAATACACCAATAAGATAAGAAGCTCGCTAACAAGGATTGACGGCTTGCATCCAAATCCCTAGTGAATGATGAAGCAAAGAAGAAAGCAAGTAAGCCAAAGAATATAAATCGATTTAAAGCCAACCTTATTTTAACTATTTAAACATTGTATTATCTTTTGTAGAAAGCCAATATCACAATTATCAAATCGTAAAGATAATAATTAACATACGAATCGTTCAATTCAATGGTTTGCCCAAACAGTAAAGCTTAAAGAGTTGGCCCAGATACATTACTATCAAATATTCACTAGATAACAAGTTTAGAGCATGTTGTATATGTTAAAACTTGTTTTCTACAAAAACAAACACATAAACAAGAATTATATGTTTGATAGTCCCTATGATTTTACACCATCAAAAATGCATTAATATTTATTTCACGATAGGTTGTTCAATGATCATTCAAAATCACTTGATCCCATCAAATCGCTTAACAATAATCTCAAAATAATTAGACTTGACCCAAATGAAATCCTAATAATCTCACAATTTTATCTTCCATACAATCTTATATACCCACAACAAAACTTTGAAACAAATCAATACCAAGGAATGAATATTTCTTTTACCTATTTCTTCTTTGATCCTTATTGGTGATCTCTCAATTTGAATAGAAACAAATCCAATATGAGCCTTTGTGTTGTAAATCTCCGAACCTCCTTGTTAACCACTTGCATATTTCTCCCTACACTTTTAAGGTCCGAGATGTAATAAGCCAAATGAACAAATTTACTAACTCCACTTCTTAGTTTCGCAGAGGACAAAGAATATAAGGATTGAAGGTTCGCTCAAGTCCCTAGTGAATGATGAAGCAAAGAAGGAAGCAAGTAGGCCAAGAAAGATAAATGATTTAAAGCCAACCTTATTTTTGCTAAAATAATGTCGATCAATCTTCTTCGCTTATAAAGAACACCCAAAAATTCAAACTTTTGATAGCTTGACTCAACCCATCAAACATTGCACTTTGCAAACATGGTAGAAAAAGAAATGGGTGGCAGTAAGAAACCTCAAGGTTTGGCACTCTACAAACGGATATGAATTGATGCGTTTGAGTTGGGAGTTGTAGAAGACCAAAACCTCAAGCTTTAACCGCTTAAAGAACGATCCCGATGTTTATGCGCACCACCGCATATTTGCAAGATTCAAAATTTCATCGACGAAGTGAAATAAAGCTGGTTATGTTTATGGTGCAATGCTGAGTGAATAAAGAGAGAGACGATTTTGACAATTAGGGTTGGTGTTTATGTTTTAATTTTACAAAATTACCCAAACATAATTTTTCAAATTACTAAATGGGTTAAAACCAACACGACCCGTTTAATTTGCGAGTGATATGTGTCCGACTTGATTTTGACGCGAACCTGTCAAGGAGTATACCTGTACCTATTAAACACGTGTTAGGTTCGTGTCATGTTTACATGCTGTGTCGCAAATTGCTGCCCCTAGTAACACGCTTAATGTCCTATATATTGATTATTTTTGCAAGTTAGAATCGACTTTGGTGCCTTAAAACCATCTAGTATGTCCCTAGTGATATTTGCTAATGAAATTGTCCATTCGATGGGCATAATCACTTTGGCGCTTATAGTGGAGGGCTACCTCTAGATAAGACCATAATAATGCACTCTTATGTCGTGATGCCCCATCTCCCTTCAATGCCATCATTAGAAGATCGTGGATAAACAAAGCTAAATCCATTTGGTCGCATTATTATTTGGTCATGAAATTCTCAACGTAACATAATGTGGCATCGCGACGGGCGGATCAAGATGTGGCGCGAGAATGCATGCGTATTGCAATAAAAGGAAAACACTTTGATGAAGGGTGTACATGTCATTAGCCCCAAGGTGGCACATCGAGAAGAAGTTGTAGAAAGAAGAGACACGTTGGTTAAAGTGAAGCCTTCATTGCTAGCTAAGATCAATATTGCATTATTAGCCTTCTCTGGCAATATAAGGGAATTTTTGCATGAAGGCTATAAAACATGCTTGGGATCTCACCCTCCTTAGTGACATATAAGATGGATATCAATTTAGGTGAAGCTCGCCCAAAAAAAAAAAAAGGATTATTGGCTTCGGAGAGGAATAAAGTGGTTAACGCAGAAGTGAGAAAACTGCTCCAATATGTTATTACTACAGAAGTATTCTATCCAACGTGGTTATCCAATCCAGTTTTAGTTAATAAACCTAATGACAACTACGGATGTTTATCGATTGCACTAACCTTAACAAATATTGGCCAAAAGATTATTATCTTCTACCAGTGATTAATCAAAAAATTCAAGTCATATCAGGATATGAGGTGCTTATGTTTCTTGATACTTATAAAGGCTATTATCAAATACTGATGGTTGAAAAAGATGCTAAGAAGATATCTTTTATTATAGAGATGGGGATCTACTATTATAAGAAGATGTCTTTTGGACTGAAGAATACAGGAGCAACCTATCAGCTTTTAGTCAATAAGTATTCTACAACTAGATTGGTAGAAGCTTAGAAGTATATGTAGATGACATAGTAATAAAGTCGAAAAAGGTTGAAAATGCTCTCAAAGATCTGGAAAAGACTTTCCGAACCATGTTGAAGATCAAAATGCATTTGAACTCTAAAAAGTGTACTTTTTGGGTAGGATCAGGCATGTTTTTGGGATATATGGTTTCTAAGAGAGGGATTGAAACTAATCTAGACAAAATAAGGGTCATTGTTAAGATGATACCTCCACGGAGCTTGGAGAAAGTTTAGAAGCTAACAACATCATTGGCAGCCTTGAATAAGTTTTTATCGTGATCAGCGGATCAGCTCTCCCATTGTTTCAGATATTACTAGAGGCCAAATATTTCAAGTGGAATGATGAATGTCAAAGAGTTTTTGAAGAGTTGAAGAGGCATTTTGTAAGTTTGCCAGCACTCACAGCAAAAAAGAAAAAAAAAACTCAAAGATCTGAATTTTTTACATTGATGGCACTTCTAATGAAGAAGGTAGTGGGCTTGGACTACTACTCCGAAGTCCTGAAGGCACATAAATCACATATGATTTACGATTCGACTTCAAAACAACTAACAATAAAGTCGAATATGAAGTTTTGATTACAAGACTTAGGCTGGCTCAAAGAATGAAGGCTCGTGATGTGCAGGTATATAGTGACCCCCAAGTAATAGTCAATCAAGTCCAAGGTTCTTATAAAGCTAAAGAACCTCAAATGAATAAGTATCTTGACAATGTACATCAACTCAGCCATCACTTTGATAGTTTCAAGATTAAGTAAATCCCTAGATCAAGAAATAAAAGGCTTGATGCACTAAGTAAGATGGCGTTGTTTGCTTTTTCTGATTTAAATAAGAAGGTCTTAGTAGAAGTACAGAAGAAATAGGGGATTGATATTCTTTCACCTTTCTCTGAAACGCCAAGTCATTTGAAATTCCTAATTATTGCCATTGACTACTTCACTAAATGGGTAGAGGCTGAACCCCTGGCTACTGTTACTAGAAAAAATGTCTTGAAATTTGTTTGGAGCAAGATTGTTTGCAGATTTGGTATCTCTCATGTAATCATTTCGCATAATGGGAAATGGGCTTATGATGATCCTTTTCATTCCTAGTGTGAAGAGCTCAAGATCAAATAGAAATTCACATTCGTTGCACATCCTTTAGCCAATGGCCAAATCGAGGTCACAAATCACACGTTATTGCAAGGACTCAAGACTCAACTGGATAAAGCTAAAGAAGATTGGGTGGAAAACCTCCGACGGCCTCAAGACTCGGCTGGGTTTATCATACCACATCTCGGAAAACAACTGAGGAAACTCCTAATAGCTTGGTATATGGTTCCGAAGCTATCATTCCGGTAGAGATCGAAATCCCAAATCCCAGAGTTATAGCTTTCAATGCAGCTAATAAAGAAGAAATTCAATGAACCCGATCTACCGAAGAATGACAAGATCTAACCTAGGTCAAGAAAACTCAATATAAACAAAGCATGGCAAAATACTATATCAAACAGGTGAAAGTTAATGAGTTCGCTCCAGAAGATCTTGTTTTACGCCAAAATAAGGCAAGTCGAGCTCAAAAGCTCAGGAAGCTAGAAGCCAATTGGGAAGGTTCCTATAAGGTCATTGATGCATCAATATCTAGAAGCCTCGCTTACCCATGATGAAAGGGAACTTGTTACCCTAAGTCTAACATGTCAACAACTTAAAACACTTCCATGTTTAAAGTGTTGATTAATAAATAAAATATTGTTCTTATATTTGTTTATTATAAATTGAGAATGGTAACACCGATTACTCTAAACTTGGTTCAAGGTTGGTCAAACTATCTTGCTTAATTACAAATCGAGGAAATCACGCAGATCTTGGTTCAATAAATTATGTTGCTAACTCTATAACATCCTAAGAGGGTGATGAGAATTCAAACATCCATATGGTGTCAAGTAAAACATCCTATGGGATGAAAAAGTCAAAATGTTTAATGTAAAATCCCAAACACCCTAAGGGATGGGGACTCTGATTGCTCATGTTGTTAATTTAAAGTCAAATGTATTACATACATATGAGTATACAACTTTCCTTTTCCTTTTTCTTTTCCTCATACCTAACTCTATCTTGAAGATACATATTAAACAAGATTTCTTTCTTTTGCATGTAGCACTGCCCTTCTATCCTTATTGGGCCAGAGCTCCAAGTCCTTCAATATCATCTCAATGGAATCTCTATCCACAAGAGCTTTTAGACTCGCCACTTTAAGATGGGCATCCATCTTTTCGATCTTCAACCTCTAAGTTTTGCATTCAAATTGTAGTTCAAAAATCACTTTCTTGTACGCCAAATGGCCCTTGAGATCTTGGATGTCTTGGAGTGTACCTTCCAACTCTTCAATAAAGGTATGAATTACCTCATCTCGACCCTTTAATTTAGAGTTAGGTCTGCAATCTCAAAGGAAAGTGTGGTGATCCTCTTTATTCTGCTCATTTTCTAAGGTAGCTAATCTTTCCCTAAGGATCAAATTCCCCATTGCCCGTTTCTGCTTTATCTTGTCTTCATTAAAACTATGGTTCAAATGTTTGAGTTGGGCGATTTGGTCCTTAAGGTGATTATTCTCATTTTCTAACCTAAGTATCATGTCCCGAAACTCTGTGTGTGCAGTTTTGTGCATCCTAACCTTCTTATGCATTTCATTCAAGGTGACCTTGAAAGTAAAAACAACCTTGATATAGTAAGAATTAAGAGAAATTAGAATTTCATTAATGAAAGAATTGTCTTTACAAAAAAAAAAGGTACAAAAAGGCCTAAAGGCTAGCCTTTCTCTACTCCCCTTCACCTTCAGACAAGGTCTTGGCCTTTGGCTGGTCTCCTGCAACTTCATCCTCAGGAGTCTGGAGGTTTAGGTCCTTATCCACAGTACAGGCATTGAGCTCCTCCAAGGTCAAGGGCGAGCTCTGTGATGTCACATATTATAACAATGTGAAAGAATCAGCAAATCCCTTCACATTATCAACATAGACTCTATTAGCTTTCGCCATGGCCTAGGGATCATATTCAGGCAGCTCTTCTAATTTAAGTGCTGGGAACTTCTGTTGAATTTCAACAACTGAATCATGCCACCCTATTTCCCTTGTCGCTCGAGAGAAGTTCATCGCAAAATTGCCAAAATCTCATGATAGAAGACTTTCTCACCAAAGAACTTGGCAAACTTCCCTTGATCAATGCCTTTAAGTTTTTAGACCTCAGCCTGGCTCTCTCCCAGCTTTTGGTGAAAAAGGGCAAGCTCATCCTCTAACCTCCTTCTCACCTCTATAGATGCTGTCTCGACCTCTCTTAACTAAGTTATCTCAGTCTTATGCTTGGAGGCTTCCACTTCCAGGTGGTTAGGTCTTTGGCCGTACTCTATACTTACAACTAGCACTTGAAATCCAAATAATATATTAATAACGGCACTTCCAACACAAATTCACAAAGAGTCATAACCTCGACAACGCTTGTTTACCTATGGCATCGTGAAAGCCAAATTGTCATTCAAGTTGGCAATCGTATCCTTGCCAACCTCTTTTGTTGATCCTCTATACCTTGGACTGTCCCCCCTGGTGAGTCCCCAGGTGGCATGGAGAAGTGGAACACCCTGTCCAAGGTAGTAAGGCTAGCACTTACTTTGCTACTAGCTACTTTAATTCTTTTTCCTTTGGTTAAAGTCCCAGCCTTGGCCACCCTCTTCTACATTCCTTTTGGAAAGCTCTATTATTATCACATTTCCAAAAGAAGGGGCTTCTCTGCATTCCTATTGGAAAGCTTTATTATTATCACATTTCCAAAAGAAGGGTCTTCTCTCGATTCCTATTGAAAGCTCTATTATTATCACATTTCCAAAAGAAGGGCCTTCAAATTAGGCTACCCTTCTTTATGTCACACCTTTGATTGAAGCACCGGTTAACCATTGCAAAATAAAAACCAATTACTAGGTTAGTCAAAAATAATTAAAAAAACTATTTCAAAGTATGATTTCCTACCCTTTGTCTTTTCTTTTGATTTGATTTGCTTGTTCAAGTCCGCTTCTACAATAGCCGAGTTCATTTTGTACTTAACCAACTTCTTTTAGTATAATCGCTAATCATTTCTTCATGGAACTCTATGTAAGCATGGCTCTGAGGGTTTTGGTTCTCATGTTTCTATCTGTCATTTGCATTTCCATAAAACCACTCCATCTCTAGAGCACAAGCTTTAGACTTTACGAAGAAAAACCTCATCTTCCAATCATAGTGATAGATGGCTTCATTACTTTTGGACCTCGAGAAAAAGCAAAGTAACCTATCGAATTTGCAGACATTTTATATAGTAAAAGTACCTAAATAGATTTACAGAACTCTCGATTCACCTCTCTCGACACAAGACCTCAAAACCAATAATTGTTCTTGCCGAGTTTGGGGCTAATCAAGCTAAGGCTGTCCTCTAATGCCTTAAAATGTCAATAACAAGTTGACACAAAGAAAACCTTATCCCTGTTTTCAAGTGCTTCTTATACACTGTTAAGTACATAACAAGGGACCTGCAGCCCTCGCTTCACGTTTCTTAGGAATATGAAACTTTTTCCTAAATCCCCTGACGTCAGCTTCCCCAAAAATAAAAAACAGGGCCTCAGCCATAGGCATGAACTTCTCTGGGAATGCCTCTACTAGCCTAGCAACAAACTTCTCTCTCTTTCCATCTGAGGAACTGCTCGATCCCAATAAGACTAGTTTACTTTCAGCCAAACTGGTCTCCTCCTCCGAACTTGATGACATAATTATTTGTTTTCTTCTCCTCATTTCTCTTCTATTAGACTACCCTCTATTATAACTAGAACTACTCCCTTGGCCGGAAGAACCAATCAGACTATCCTCCTTGCCGCCCAGGGAAACAGTCTTATCTTCCTAGCTCGAAAATCCAGAAGATAGAGATATAGAAGAATACATACTTACTTTTTTTCTCTTTCTTTTCTCTATTGAAAGAGATCGACCGGTTTGCTGTAACAAGTTTTGCCTCACTAGAGACTCAGCGGAGATGGACGGATACTTGTTGAAAGACTTTTTAGCATGTGAAGGCAAAAAAATGTAGGATAAAACAAGAAGAAACCTAGACTAGGCATACACAACCTTTTTATAACAAACCCTAGAGCTTTTGTATGCATCTCAACAAAATTTTTAAGAGCCCCACTACATTAAATGCCACAGTCTTAAATGATGAGCATTATCATATTACACCTAATACGATAAGCAATGACGAGCGGCAAATGTGGTGATTCACATCATAATGCCTATTCTTATTCCAAACCACCTAGACATCCTAGTTTTGACAAGACCTTGGCTTAACATAGTCACACCAAGGCTTGAGGGGCTTATGATACATATGGGATCTCTATTATCTCTACATCCTTAGTTAGAATCATGATCTCGCAATGCGCGAGATATTTGCATTACAACATTTGACCTCGATATGCCATAGGTTCGATCTCAACAATTGGCATGTTTTCTAGTTGACCTTATCCTTTAGGCTTGTGGATAAAAGTACATCGAATTACACTAAGTGTATGGGACTTCAACTACATCAACAAAGTGGAAATTCAGAGACCATACTTATGCATAAAAGATAACAGATGTGATAATCACAGAGAAACATAACAACATGTGATTAGTCACTACAACTATAGCCTACGACTTAGCCGTTATAACCAAATCCCACAAAGCTTGGAAATAAGGTATATAAGTTGAGCAAACCACTAGGTAAAGGGAGGAAACTTTTGATAGCAAGAGATATTGAAATACAGATTTGACTAAAGCATCTGAGGATCTACCCTAGAGAACCACTTCAAATTTGTTTTGCGTATATACGCTAACCAAGGAGACGTAAAGTTTCAAGTCAAAGCTATTCAATTGGGTTGCGAATAACGCCTTCATCACAATGTTTTGGGCCACATCTAATTTCTTCTCTGATTTTTAATGTCCTAATAATTTTTTAAGTCTAAAATCCTTTATACAAGTGCAATTAGCAGAAAAAAATATACTATAAATTATAAAACCTAACGCTATTGTTTGTGCCAACATGAGACTAATATCCCCTACACTTCCATATTTGGCAATACCTTATTAAAAACTATTTGACATATTATTGAATTAAAGGGACTCTAGGTGATAGAACCAATGAACTACAGGTGGTAATTAGGTGGATTGAGTCATTTATAAGTTTGGTTACAAATAAAATATAAGTTATGATTTTATCAAATCCATATAATCTAATGTTAGATTTGGGTAGAGTTAAACCCATAAGACCTAACAGGTTAAAATTATTAATCCAGATTATAGCCATCAATGACTGAATTCCACCTAAGGTGCTAGAATTTAGTCGGAATTTCAACAACGATAGTCTAACAGTGACGAATTATTGGCCGTTCCCCTTTATAAATTTTTAAATTAATAATTTTAATGAATTAGATTAAATGGATTTAATTTAAATTAACATATAAAATTATAAATTATTATTTAATTTGTAACCTATCTAATTCGTGACTCATTTAACCTCATTTAATATATCCAAATAACTCCTGACTTAAATTAAAATTTTGGATTGAATTTGTTTTTGCCAATTCTACTAACCCCATCCATAGGCCTAGGCCTGGCGTGATTCACGGACAGGAGCTGCAAAAACCAATGGTAGGCTCACATGCCTTAATTTTTCAATCAATTTGGCATGGCACTCAGTAGCATCAGGAGTGGTCCTCCAAAAGCACTTTTTCCAGCAGCATTTATTGATTCTACAATTTTGTTATCCTTTGTGATGATAGGGAGCGTGGATATAACTACGAAGCTGTCCAGCTTGATACTTGACTCTTCCAACCAAGTAACCGTCCATTCTTAATTATGGCCCTCATATATCCTCTTCCCTTGGGTGAAATTTTCTTTATGAGGGAAGGCTTCGTTAACGCAAAAATAAGACGTGGCACGTTCATGTGTTTAGGACACCACATTACAAATAATTCGCTCAACTACCCTAACAACCCTCCCCGGCACAAACACGCACAGACACAAAAAAGAAAAAACCAAGAAAAAAAAAAGGGAAAAAATTATGGTGTCAATATTGGTAGTTCATGTTTCATTGTCATGAACATTAATATTTATTATCAAAAGTACATTTCCCGATGAAATATTATATTTTATTACTTTTTTTGTCCCTCAAATATTTAAGTTTTAATTTTTGTTGTCTAAAATTTTTTTTTTGT
Organism: Gynochthodes officinalis; assembly: GCA_020080225.1. Classification (NCBI taxonomy): domain Eukaryota; kingdom Viridiplantae; phylum Streptophyta; class Magnoliopsida; order Gentianales; family Rubiaceae; genus Gynochthodes; species Gynochthodes officinalis. The sequence goes on from CM034623.1 coordinate 13,286,965, forward strand.
ATTAAAATTTGTAGTATTTATACTGATGTCAATACATAATTAAAATTAAAAAATAAAGATAAAATAAAAAATTATATATTTAATAGTGTATTAATTGTGTTGTATCTTATAATTAAAAAAAAATTGTATGAACTCTTTTTTGAAACAGAGGAAGTAATGAATAAGAATTGTTAAAAATAGAAAGTGTAGTGCTAGCAAATATCACAAATGATAAGTCTAGTAGATTGAAAAATGCAATTTTTTTGAGTTTTGTGATAAGCTCATGGCTTTGAACAATAGTGAGAACGCAAATATGCAGTGCATTTTAAGATATTCAGCGAGATACTTTATTTGGTATTATATACGGAGCGAACAATATCCTAGTGCATTATTTGTAGTTAATTGTAACTAATTGATAATGATATCCAACTTCTTTTTTAATTGGCAAACTTGCTTTTATGTACTCAATTCAAAAGCATAAAACATTATTCTGATAAAGGAAAATGGTATCTACCAAAATCTCGGCGTTAAGTCCACATAATCATTGTCATTTTCCAGCCTACTTCCACTGTAACTATGTATGGTGAAATTCTGACATTGCATACCTGGAATTATAGATGAAAACTTAACAATTTAACAATTAAACATAGTTAAACTCCTCACCAAACTCAAGTTTTGTGGTAACGAATTCTAGGAACGTAATCGTTAGTTATATTTATTGGAAGAAACTATTACTATAATTATTTTATTTAGCAGATAAAACCAACCATAAATCTTGATTATTATTCAAATTAAATAAAACTGTTCTAAAACATAGCAAGGGGAAAGATGGAGATATAAGCTGTTGAGAAAAGAAAACACATGGTAGTATTGAACTTTTTATATGTAAATTTAATAAAATTTGTGTGAGTTTCAACACTTGTTGCATTTTAACAAAATGAAAAAATGAAAAAAAAAGAGGAGAATTGGAGCCCAACAAATCTAGATGAGGTGGAAACGAGCGATGCATAACGTACAGAAATTTAAAGTTACTCAAAAGTTTCTTATAGGATATTTGATTGTGTTTGCATTCTTTAGCATAATATCTAACTAAATTTGAATTAAGGAGATTTTTTGAGTTAATTTTCAGAAATAGCTAAACTCAATACTTACTTTATTTTCTTTTTTTTTTATTTCAATTGTAATATGGAGTTTAAATCATGCTTCTAGCCGGAGTGAGTCATTGATGAGATCCTGGGAACTATTTAACCTACTTGATAGGAATCCAGGAACCGTGCAATTTACTTGCCAAGTATTTTATCCATTAAGATATCACGGGGCTGATGGTGAGAGTTAAAGCTAAATAATTTCAAGAAACCATTAAGGGCCTGATTGGTTGTCAAGGATTCTTGCCTTGGAAAGTAATTTGTTTCCTTAGTTTTAAATTCCTGTGTTTGGTTAGTTTGGAAAAGTAATTTGATTACTTTCCAGTGTTTGTTTCAGTTTTAATTTTTTTTGGAAAAATAATCAGATTCCTGAAAATAGGGAAAATAAGTGCAATATTCCAGGATTTTAATTCCTTTCTAAAAGTTGTCATTCTAATTACTTTTTTAAGAATTTTAGTTTCAATAAACATATTTTTTACTTTCAATATTATTTCATCTATTTTTTCTCTTTTGACTCTCACATATCTTTTATTTTTTAATTATTAGTCATGTAATCTTCTATTTTAATTTTAATTTTTTTATTTAAAAAAAAAATTACATCAAAACTTTTTTCTATTCAAATTCATAATTTATTAAAATTTAAAATTATGTAATTTTTTATTTTTTCGCATTAAATTTTTTGAAATTGTGGTTTGATTTCATCTTAAATTAGGTTTTTGTGGGTTTAAATATTATTATATATTACAATTGACAAAGTTAAGAAATTTTAAATTATATTTTGATTAAAAGAATAAAAATAGTTATCTCTATCATTAATCGCTATTATATAAAAAGAAAAATTTATCAGTCAGTTGTAATGTAATTATTATAAATATTAAGGATTAAATTGTCTTTTTATAGTTCTATAATGTTAATATTAATATAAATATTTAGTAATTAGAATATGGTTAAAATTCTAAATCTTACGAACTTTTAAAAAGATTATCTATTTACTATATATTCATTTTTAGCAATTTGAAGATGGTTAAATTTTATTATTCATTATAATAATTTAGTTTTCATTGGTACGTTTTTTCATAATTAATTAATTATTTTACTATTTTCGTAGTAATTATAGAAGAATTTTGGTAGTAATATCTATATCCTTAATTAAATCATTATTACTCTTTTTTTTTTATTTTATGACCTTATCTAGTCCCCACCCCCACCCACCCACCCTAATTTGACTCTTTTTTTTCTTTTCTTTTTTTTTTTTTTTGTAATTTGAATTTTTGGGCACTATGAATTATACTTTTGTATGGTCATTTTACATTTATTTATAAGAGTTTTAGTCTCTTGTTTTATGATTTTTTAAGTTTTTGTTTTCTCTAAACTTTTAACAATATGTATTTAACAAATTATTGGACATCCCATGCTTTGCATGGGAATCCTACACTAGTATAAAATAAGAGAAATAATATGATAGATGTACATGCCAAATAAATCATATTTAAAATATATTTTTAATTCATTGTTACATTAACTTTCCCATAAATATTTTTATTTTATCCAAACATAGGTAAGTATTCAGAATTCTCATAATTAAATTTCTAAAATTCAAATTCCCTAGGAAAGTATTCATTTTCCTTAGAATTAAATTCCTATAAATCATATTCTCATTTAACTTTACTTTCCCGCCAACCAAACGAGCCCTAAGTGGTTTAATTCATGACATTCAAGCATATCAAGCATGAGGGCAAAACTTGAGAAATACCACTGCTTGTTGTCCAAATTGGTTTCTCTCCCTTCACCCTACTTTTTGTCACGCATCATTATGATGGAGAACGCTTTGTGCTCGTGTCCGTAACCCTAATAGCAGAGAGGACCAATTTATATAATCTAACTTTAATCTGGTACGTCCATCAAGTACCCAAATAAACGGTTGAGATTTGTTCAACTATTAAATAGATAATAGGAACCAATTAGGAAACTGTAATTAAACCCAACAATTCGGGTCATATTCTAACAATATACTCCATGTACTAAAACAAAATTCAAAAACATTAACTTTTGGAACATTTCTTTCTAAATATTTTTGTACTAATAATAATTCTATATGACTCATATTAAAAAGTAAAATAAAAATAAAGAAAACTTATATATTTAATAGTGAATTTTATTTGTAGTACTGAGAGAGCAGTAATTAGAGCTCATCTATGTTATTGTTATAGGTCTCCTGTTTGACTTTTAAGATCTTATATATTAGCTTATTAGGGATACGTATGGACAATTGGTTTATGAAAATGTGTTTTGAAATACTGTATAGATTATATTTTAAAATGTTTTTTGAATTGAAATGTTGTATGAATGACATAGCTGAAAACACGTTTTAAGCTGAGATGCTTGCAAGCGGCGGACAGAGGTGAACCACCTGAGCTATTTGTGACGAAAAAGGGGTTTGACAGAGCTCATTTTAGTTCATAACTTGCATGGTGCAACACCAACACGAACTGTTCTTGTCATTTTTTGGTACGTTGAAAAATAAAATTCAAGTTTAAAGTTCAAAGTGAAACATTGCAGTCAAATACTTATTAAGAGTTATCCGCAATTCACATAAAAATCATAACCAACCAACAAGAATATAAAAGATGATTATTTCAATTAATAAACAAACCGAAAAAGAAACATAAAATACTGATTTCAAAATTTCTCACATGGAAAACTATATTGCCACTGATTTTAGGTCGTAGACACCTTGACAATTATTTTATTTGATCGATGGAACTACAATCCATCCTGGATTTTTTTCCTAATTAATAACATGTATCCTTCCCATATACTCTACAGGAGAAGAGAGCGCATTGAATATTTTATTAAAAGTTAGGAATTTAAGTTTGTGCTAATTTTGGTGTATGGCACGTCTTTAGATTTCTAAATTCATGCTAAGTTTTAACTTGGATCAACTGGAACATAAAGTCTTAAAAGTCTTGTTGGTTACTACAATCCTTGATTGAGCCATTCTCTGTACCAATCAGCTAAACCTATATTGTGAGTTGTTTTATGCAATAAATAAAATCGAACACTCAAAATTCAGTTGGTCAGATGAATTCACATCTTTACAACTAATACATTCTTATATTCTTACAACGGAAGTAATTTGTTTAGTTTTACACTTGTCCAAAAATATCATTTCTAATACATCAATTGAGTAGGCTTAGACACATTGATTATAGCTACATATCATAAAATCTTTACCAACTGTGACATTAAATATATCCATTTTGAATGTGATAAATTTACTACCTACACCTAGGGGTGGTCTGTTCGGTTTATTCGATTTATTCGGTTTATTCTATTGACATTTTGAAACCCCAAACCGAAACCAAACCAAAACCAAATAAAACCGACAAACCAAACCGAATTTCTTATTCGGTTTTTGGTTTTATTCGTTTAAACCTAATAAAACCGAATAAAACCGAATAAGAATTGATTCTTATTCGGTTTTATTTATTTCACAAACCGAATAAGGAATTTGTTAACCAAATAAACCGAATTTCTTTTTTTTTTTTTTTGAAAACTTCACAAATAAATTAAATAATTCGTTTCATTATTCATTAATGATAACAATAGTTTAGTATATAATATATAGTAAAATTGTTTAGTATATAATATATAGTTATATACTATATTAATATTACTATATATTCATTATATTGTCCATATCATTATTCATTAATGATAACAATAACTATAGCTCTATACATGATAAATTTTATAAAATAACAATAAATTTTATAATAACAATATAGTATATTAATGAAAACAATATTAATGATAGTATATTAATGATAACAATATAATATTAGTATATAGTTCTATACATGATAAATTTTATAATAACAATAAATTAATTATACAAAAATATATATACATAACTACAAAGTCTACAATAGTTTTATAAACTATAAACCATAACTATTCTATAAAATAACATATATTTATATTTATACTTATATATATAAAATATATTTATAAATTTTGAAATTCGGTTTTATTTGGTTTATCTTTATGCTATCTTGGCTTATTCTTGGTTTTCTTATTCGGCTTATTCTGTTTCCTTATTCTGTATTCGGTTTATTCGGCTTATTCAGACTTCAAACCTAAACCGAACCGGAAACCAAATAACTTATTCGGTTCGGTTAAAACCGAACCGAATAAACCGAATTCATTTTCGGTTTGGTTTTTTCGGTTTTTGACTCGGTTTTTTCGGTCGATTTATTCGGTTTAACCAAACCATGACCACCCCTACCTACACCTTCACCTCCTAAAATGAAGATAAGGAATATTTTTATCAAAATTCTTGTCGAAGTAACACCTTTTCTCCTAAGATTAATTCTGCGTATTAAGCCCAATTATTAAACCGAAGTCACAGATTTTTCTGGGTAATGCGAACATGTTTGGTCGACAACATTATCATATTGAACAAGAATTATGTATATGTTTTCAAAAAAATTTCTAATTTATCTGAGAGTTAATCACGAAATACCATCTTTTAACTAGTCTGATAATAGCCCTAAGTTTTGAATTAAAGCAATTAAGTCCCTAAACTATTAATATGGAGTACTTTATTCAAATTTTGTCTTATTTTAAAATAAAAATCATGAAATTATAAAAATATCATTCTATTATCCTAAAATAAATAAGAATTTATACGTCAGCGCACATTTAAAGTAAACCTTACTCCTTAAAAATTATGAAATCATTAAAAATGTAAGTTTTATATGTGCTATTTTTTATTTATTTATTTATTTATATTTTTATTGTGAAAAGAATTACAATCAAATAAATAAGCATTTCACTTCCGAAAACAAAAGCGAAAAAAGGAGAAGAAAAGAAGCGTAGTTTCTCTTTGCAAAACCTAAGTCAGTCGATCTAACTTGCGACTGAAACTATAATTCCTAAAAATCAATTAACATAATCTTATTCATTTTTAGTGATAAATTATGCCCTTTTTAAATGGAGAAATATATCGCATTTAGGTATTCCAGTCCGAATCAAATGTAAGTTAAAGTTGAATTGATTTTGTGAAATGATAAAAGGATGATCAGTTCCTAAGAAATTCACGCGTACCCTAAATTATAATTAATTGCATTATTATTATTCTGGTAAATAATAATGCAATTATAATTAATTGCATTATTATTATAATTTATTGAATTGATTTTGTGAAATGATAAAAGTATGATCAGTTCCTTAAGAAATTCACGCGTACCCTATATAATTGTTCTGTAAAACATGTTTGTCAGATGAGAAGGGGAAATTTTTTATGCTAAAAAATACACTCATTCTAAAGAAAAACATAGGTACTGTTGAATTTCAAGCATTTTGTACCCTTCTCTCTGCAAAACCTTAGGTCAATCTACCTGGCTACTGAAACTATAATTAATTATGGTTAATAATTTTCTGTTTTTTTTTTTAAAGGAAACAAACTCGGCTGTTGATGAATATTTTCTATATCCTTTGAGGCGTGACTAAAGTTGTGGGTGATTGATAGATTAGTGAAGGCCGAATGATTTTCTATCCTTCGACTTTGAAACTTGAATTTGGTTGCTGGGTTTTGGGTATAGGATTTTGATCATCTCTGATCAGAAATGGCCAAGGTCGCCCACAGTACTTGTCTCCTGCGTATAGTCAAGAAGAGACCAAGTAAAAGATCATTTTACTCTTCTGTCTTCTCAAAAGTTCCCAAAGGCAAATACTACGTCTTCATGCGCTACAAGGTCGTCTCTTTTCTTGCATTCACTCACCCTCTCTTAATTACAGTACTGGGAAACAGATGATGCCACACGAATTTTCAAGCAACAAAAATCATCAACTGAATCAGCGGAGGTTGAGTACGAGCACAAGGGCGATCACCATTTGCACATTTTTCTTGATGACATGACTTGTGGGATTTGGAACCACCTTGAATTTTACAATTCAGGGTTCATTTTGGTTGGCTGATCGTTAATCGGTGAAAAACTGAAATAAAGGCTGTGTGATAAGCTCATCGCTGTAAGTAACCTTCTATCTTTCGTTTCTTTTACCATTTGTATCTCCTTGATTCCTTGGAGCTTAATAGGTAACAAAATATTGGCACATTAGTAGCATTCTTCTATTTTGAACATAGGAAATTAACTTTGTTTTATATGTTTGATAAGTTTAACTATAAACTTTAGAATTATAGGAATATTATTTATAGTAACACTTACACCAGTTTTGCAATAATTTGTAAATTGTATATAACTTTATAAGAAAATAATGTCATTCGTCCTCAACTTGGTATGTTAGCTTGATTTAGTACTTCATAGTTAAAAAGTTTCAATTTATTCTTTTAACTTATAATTTCGATTCTAATTTGTCCTTTTAATTTAATCAAGCAAAGCAAGACTTAATGCATTTAGTCATTGACATGCACAATTTATAAATATTTTATTTTAATTATATTTCTAATTATGTAAATTACTTCCAATTTTGACATTTTTCAATTTAGATAGTTAAAGAGTAATCTTATCTATTCATAATATATTTTGACAACTAATAAAAATTGATGTATGTTGTGAAAATTACAAAGTTGGAATTAATAAATACAAAATAAAGCTTTTGAAATTTTACCAAAATTTTTTTTTTCCAAAAGAACGGTAGTTGTATTAATAATTCCAAACAATAAGCAATAATACAATATTACCAAATGGTAACATAAGACTAAGCACTCATCCGAGACTTAGACTAAGGATAAACTAGCCCTGCTAACTTACCCAACAAACAAATTCCTCAGATTACTTTCACCTCACAAGTCCTTCTTTATCCCCGATCCTGACTTGTTGGAATTCCATCCACTCCAAAAGCTAGGTCCACATCTACATTCTCCTCCTCCATTTCTTTTGGAAGATCCAGAGATTTCTAGACTTCCAAAGTACCCATAGGATATATGCTACAATTTGCCCTTTCTCTCACTGAGTTGCCCTTTCATCCCAAAACAGATCCGAGCCCACCAATCCGAAAAGACTGCCCATTTGCACTATTCTCACCCCACTAGATTGCCCATTTGCCTATGCATATAGGAAGATCTAAAAGGAGGTATTTGACTATGTTGTCGTAGACTGCATATAGTAGGATTATGGGTGGAAAATCGCTTCCTTAGTGGGGCGGGAAAGAGGTTTTAATTAAAGTTTGATAGATGCTTTTCCAACATATGTTATGAGTTGTTTCAAAGTCCCAGCAATGTTTGTCAAGATTTGATTAGGAAGACAAATAATTTTCCGTGGGGGTTTAATGAGGATGGGAAAGCAAAATCCATTGGAAAAAGTGGATGATCTTGCTATGCCAAAGGAGGAGGGAGGACTGGCTTCAAGAATATTCAATTGTTTAATGACGCTTTGATAGCTAAGCAATTGTAAAGGATGATTATAAGACCGAATTTGTTGGTAAGCAATGTGATGAAAGCCAAGCATTTTCCGAATGAGGGATTATTGCAAGCTCCCAAAAGGGTAATTCATCGTGGCTTTAAAGAGTTGGGCCTGTGCTCGCTATGTTCTTCTCCAAGGCAAGATATCAAGTTGAGATGGTAAAGCCATAAGAATATGGGATCATCCTTGGATTCCAAGTTGGTTAGGAAATGGAAAGATCCAAAACCTCCATTTCTAATCAATTGATATGGGTGAGTCAATTAATGAATAAGGAGAAGACGGCATGGAATAGGAACTAATCGGAGAAGTCTTCAATAAGTATGATGTCGAGCTTATTTATATGATCCCAATAGACCAAAAAGGGGGTCGAGATAAGATTATTTGGCATTTAGCCATAGATGGGAATTATTAGGTTAAATCGGCATATTAGAGATCCTCGTGTGATAATATGAGGGATCCTAACAAGGCGTAAAGTAGCAATTCAAGGGATATAATGAGAAGCATTTGGAGGAGAACGTGGAAATTGGGAATAAAAGGGAAAATTAAACATTTCATCCGAGATGTTGGTTTGGTATCTTACCCACCAAGGATCAACTCATCAAGAGAGGCTTAGAAGAGGATCCTATATGCAATTTGTGAGGAACAAATGTAAACTATGGTACATGTTTTCTACCAAAAAATAAAATAAAATAAAGCTTTTGAAAATATTTTGATAAAGAAAATTTTAAAGTAGTTATTTACAATTTACTATTTTTATTTTGATTTCTTCCATCGCCCTTTACCCTAAATATATGTAAGGGTGCGCTCGCTCACGTGGGAATGGAAAAGGTAATGAAATGATAGTAGTGGAAATGATAGTGGGGTCTTTCATTATAATTTTGCTGGTTGGTTTGTGCTGGGGAATGGGAATAATTACTAATAATAGTGGTTGGTTTATGCTGAGGAATGAAAATGATTATAATTTAATTGTAATAATTAATATTAATTAATTAGTTATTATTAGTTAATTATTTATTATAATATTAAATTAATTAATTATTAATAAAAATATTATTAATTAAATTAATCTTAAGTAATTAATTAATATTACAAATTAATTATTTATAAATTAATTAATATTAATTACAATAATTAATATTAGTAAATGAGATTAATTAATTATTAATTATAATATTAATTAAATGAATAATTAATTAAATTAATCCTAATTAGTTAATTTATTATTACTTAATAATAATATGTTGATAATAAATTAATTTATATTAATTATAATAATTAATATTAATTAGTTAATTAGTATTAGTTAATTTTTATTATAATATTAAATTAATTAATTATTAATAAAAATATTATTAATTAAATTAATCTTCAGTAATTAATTAATATTAATTGAATTAATTAATTAGTATTAGTTACTTAATTAGTTAGTAATAATTAGTAATTAATTAATATTATCAATTAATTATTTATAAATTAATTATACATTAATTATAATAATTAATATTAATAAAATGAGATTAATTAATTAATTAATATTATTAAGTAAATGAATGATTAATTAAATTAATCTTGATTAATTAATTTATTATAACTTTTAATAATGATAAGTTAATAATAAATTAATTTATATTAATTATAATAATTAATATTAGAGATATGAGTTTGCTACTTAATTAATTTAATAATTAATTAATTACATTAATTAATTAATTAAGTAGTATTAATTAATTATTAAATTAATTGACTAGCAAACCCATATCCCTAACTTCCATACCCCCCAATATTGGGGGATATGAGGATATACTAATATTAGTAAATGAAATGTCTTGTCAAGTGGGCCAGAGAATTCCATTTCCTTCAACCAACCACCCTCAAACACTATCAAACCCATATCTCCATTCCCAAACCCTCACACCAAGCACCCCTAAGTCATGTGATTGGATATCTTAAGTCCTATTTGGCTTGATTTCATTAAAAGGACCAACTAGAATTGAAATTGTAGGTTAAACAATCAAATTGAAACTTTTTGACTATGAGAGACCAAATTGAACTAAGTCTCAAATTGAGCGATTAGTTGTACTATTTATCCTAACTTTATAGTTAGAATGTATTAATTTATTTTTTTTAAAATTCCAAGTAGATTCTTGACTTTTGAAAGATACACAAGTCTTCTATTGTTCACGATGAGCCAATCTAAATTTTTTACATTTAAATAACATTAAAACCACTATAGAGAATGATTGGGAAATAGTATAGTTATTTCAAATCAGGCCAATGCCAATTCTCGGCTCACAATCCATTCTTATTGAGCCACATTTATCTTCTCCTCATTGTTCTTGTTGTCTTGTCCTGCTTGCCGGGCACTGGTACTTAACTTTAAGATTTATGGCGCATGTTATATACTTTCTTTTTTAATAATAAACATTCTGTGCTAATATGAAGCTGATGTCAAATCTTCCAACTTTTTGGGCACATAGTAAGGCAATCCTAGCCGGTCTATTTATTTTCCTTTTGTTACATACTGTTGGGAAGATAACATAGGTAGACCCCAACTAAATGAGTTCATTAAATAGTAAAAGCCCAACTTCTTACTATTTGCAGATGAAGTGATCTCAAAGGGGTTTATTACTTTTCAAATACATCTCTACATCCATATATAAATGCTCGTTTATCAAAAATATGTAAAAAATTTTTTGGAATTGTTGATTAATAGTCAGACATGATTTAGAATTAATAATTCATTATCTAATGGATCTTTCCATTCTAATACTCTATTTGAGAGTTACCAATATTTATCAAATTTGTTTCTATTTAATATAACGCTATTGGATCAAATGACAAAGTCATTGTTTAAAAAAAAAAAAAAGTTATTTCCGAATAAAATAAAAATTATTGAACTCAAAATCTTAAATCAACAAGTCTGGGGCCCTTCCAACTAAATCCAATCTCTATTCCAACAAATTCACCTCTTCACTATGAATTCATCTAATAACCATGCAAATCCTAAGTGGTATGACAAATCTATTTGTCCACCAGTCCATACTACTCCTTGATTGAATAGTCAACTCTAATACCTCTTATTGACAAGAATACACATGGGTATCCAATTAAAATGGTCTAATAAGTAATAAGAGTTTGGCTTGAACTCAAAAACTTAGACCAATGGTTACTGGATTCTTCTAACTTGTGCTCTATCTTTTTTCATTTTTCTATAGTATCATGAACACAATGCATATTACGTGCTAAAAGATTCACTTGCATGTTATTTGCTATGCTTGGTAACAAAACAGTTTTCTGGCTATTATTGCAATTCAATTTGTTTTGGAGATGGGATGATAAATTGAATGAGGTGTTTTAAGTAGGATTCTTTTTTAAAGTTTTATTTCAGTGTACAGTATCAGCCAGAGGAAGTTACATAATAATATAGTGACAGGTGAGTTTCAAACTCTCTAAATGTACATCATAAAAGAAGATATATATGATTGAAGAAAAAATTAAGCGAAAGACAGCAAAACGGCTTTTCGATTTTGACAGCAACGTGTCAAAATTTGTTTTATTATTATTGCAATGATACAATCATATATTGATACGATTCAATTTAAATTCCAGATACTTGACAATCTGAGAAAACTAAACCTCTAAACAATTTTCTGTTTTATGTTTCTGGAGAATTTTTGTAGGGTTTAACATCCTCAAATCAAAACATGCGTGCGTTGGATTGTTGGAAAGGTTTGGACCCCTAAAAGTCACTAGCATTGAGCTTGAAAATATGTTCAGATTCGAACCTTTTTTCACTCCAACAGTGGCTCTTTCTTGTCCTCCCATTTCTTCAACCTATTTTGAGCTATTTCCACCTGCATTTTAAATCAAATGACTTACTGATTCAGTTCAGATCGGATTCCATTAACTAGTCCCCTGTAATTAATCATAGTGTTGTGTTTAATTCACTTGAGTTCTTGGACATCCCCCAAATTTTTTATTTTGCATCAATGCAAAAGATCAACTGAAAGAGGGTAAAGGAAATCACCTCTCTATTCCAATCTGTCCTGTAAGTGGTCCAAATGAGAATGAGGGTTTGCATCAATGTGCCACCAATCATCCCAGACCAGATACCCTACAAGCAGTAAAATTTTGCATCAGATTGTAGAATCTTAGTAAAGTTCAGATTTGTTAGTGCTAAGGATTTAGTAGTTTTAGCAGTGTTTGATAGAAATCATCTACCACTTCAAGATTTCTTTAGCAAATAACTTGCAGTATCTGATTTGGTTAATAGAGGAGAATGTACTTGAAGCGTTATGATGTATTGGAGTCAATAGTCTGGTTTTAATTACCTTGGCTCCCAGATGAAAGTAAAATCCAAGCACTGCACCAATTGGGATCCCAACAATGTAATAACTGCCTACGTTAACATAGGCGACGAAAGTTTGCCAGCCACAACCCACGGCAACACCTACATAGAAGACATTGGTTTAAAGTTTTAAGAAATAGGACAACCCGAAAGATACATGCCTTGATTCAACTCTCATTTGACAAATTTGGTTCCAAGAAATATCCAGACTAATCCGGTTTTATAGACCATTTCTTGAATCAAAAGTGGTTTTGAAATGATATGTTTCAGGCTACTTTATGGAAATTAGTGTCTAGTTTCACAATTTGGAGCTTCAAAGCCTGCAATTATTCCTCAATGATTTCTGCTTTTTAACTTGTAGAATGCTTACCAGTCAAGACTGGTTGAATTCCATTTAGAAGGAGCGTAATGGCGAGTAAGGGGCACAACCGCGACAGCATTGGCAACAACTTCACCTCCTGTGAACAGATAGCTGATCTGATGGCGGAATGCAAGCACAAGTAATGCTACGATGATAGAGATTATGAATGATATCACTGTGATAATCACAACAGAAAATGCAGCTGCCTTGGGATGTCCAGCTCCAAGCTCGTTTGCCACCCTCACACTGATCACCAAAAGTAAACAATCTTATAGACTTCAACGCATTCATTTATGTAATGTTGGAACAAGATATGCAATGCCCTCCGCGAAAAATTAGGGGAAAACTAGGCATACCTTGTTGCTGCATTGAATCCTACTGAAATCATAAATACCCAACCCAAGACTGTTATGCTGCAGATGATCAATGACAAAAAAAGTGACTCATTAGACCCCAAACAAACAGATGTAATAAACTTTATGTCCCTGCATATCTTGCACACAAATAAGACCTTTTCCAATGAGATATTTAGGCATGGAGAATGATAATCAAATATGGCCAAACATAACGCTCCTGCTTAAGTAGGAAAGAGATAAGGATTTTTTCCATTACCATATGGAGAGAGAATCCAAAGCCACCTCTGGATTTGGGAGCAGTCCAGACAACATTACAATAATCTGGAAATACCATGTTTCCAAGCAAAGCATCACAGCAGAAGCAGCAGACAACTTAAAGAAACTCCAGAGGCCGTGAAACGCCTGAAGGCTAAATCCGCGCCATGTTTCCCTTGTCCTTTCACTATAAATAATGTAAATAAATTGTCCAGTCACTATTATGCACCACGAGAAACTCAAAACCAATGCTGAACCTAATAGTCCAAGTCCAAGCTTGTAAATTGCCAGCCAACTCAGGAAGATATGGAGAAAAACCGTGGTAGCTGAAATATAAGCACTAGGTGCCACAATGCTCTGAGCCTGGAGAAATTTTTGTATTGGGAAGTTTGCACAATAGGCGAAAAGTTGTGGTATAAGGCCATAGCTGAATATGGCAGCTGCATTAGAAATTTCTGGTGATTGGCCGAGAAATATGAGGATCGGCTTGGAAAATATGTATACAAACATGATTAGAATCCCGGTTAAAGTTAGAAGAATAGTTGATCTTGCAGATATATTCCAAGCATTTCTAGTTTCTGAGCTCCAAATGCCTGTCCACATAGTGTCTCCACAGCACTGCCCATCCCAAGCTGTATTCAATTCATTTATATATGTTAAGTTTAATTCCCAAATTGTACTAAATGATACTTTGTAAATCAAAAGGACCTTTCTTATGATCAATCCTAACGTGACAATCCCTTTTTCTCACTCTTTCTTGGTAACATTCAACCAATTAAACTCAACCTATCCATCAGTAAAACACAGTAATAATAGGAATATAGACCTTTTCAACAAAATTTAAACACAATGTTTTCAAGCTGAATATTTTCCGTGAAGTCAATAGCCATGTGCCTCATCTGACTTGTTCTACGTCATATTTTATACTTAAGATCTCGAAAATCCAACTTAGTATATATGCACAAAAGGGCGTTGTATATCACACAATCACATTGAGGTCATGTGGAGCATAACAAGTTATCTTTCCATTGTTATGTATTGCAGTCTCCATTCTTAAAAGAGACTCTACTTTTGATTTGCTACAATTTTTTTACGTATAAAATATAACATACTTAATATGCCAATAAATGTGGAATTTTCGATTTTTGTTCGTACTTTTCAATAGTGGCTATACATAGTAATTACTATTAATAAGAATAATATAGGAACTTTATTTTAAGTTAGACTTTTTTTTGGGGAAAAAATTTGAAAATAAACTTCTTCTTCTTTTTTCTTCCAAATGAAGTGAGTATTAATTTCCTGTTTTGAAACAAATATCTTATTTCATTTCATCTCCAAATGATATCATGTTCAAATTATAATCATTATATAAATATAACCAAATATGTGAGTTCATCAACCATTCAAACTTTTTGTAGTTCTCATTGAACTTTCAAGGTTTAAGCACTTTTACTAAAGTGGTTAAAAGTGCCATTACGTCTTTAAATCACTATATGTAATCCTATATGCATGGAATTGCTGCCTATAACAATTTCTGCCTTCATGCTGACAAATTGCAGACTACAGTCTGAACTAACTAATGATGGGGTTTTAGGTATGATGATTTTCAGGAACATAATCCTTTCAATACTAATTCTAAAATGGTATTTATTCATCATTCAAAATTCTTCATTTCTTTTACCTTGTGCTAGATCTTGTAAGTCCTAGGCCATTTCTTTGCTTATGTATCAATTTTCAAAGAATGCACTGAATGAAGAAAAAAGGGCGAGTGTTAGTAATCTATTATTATAACAGGGAGAGTTAGTATTACATTTTGTCAGTAAGTTTTTTTGTAGGTTGCAAATTGCACTTTAATAAAAGTGTAATTTTGTGAAATTTCATACTACTCTATCCATTCTTAAAAAAGAATTCACTTATAATTTTGTACAATTTTTTTTAAAGTTAAAAGGTATAACACACTTAATACACAAGGAAATGTGTAATTTTATATTTTTATCATTATTTTTTGATTTGGTTTATACATTACATTATTAATAAAGATAATATAAGAATTTCATACCAAAAATGGATTCTTTTTTTTTGTATGAAGAATTTTTTTGAAAATGGACACTTTTTTTAAGGAAAGGGGTAGTATTTTATATCACTTTATTATATTAATTCACTTTAAAATATTTTTATTGATTTTCTAAATTTCTATTGGTTATTTAAATTTTACTTCAAATGTAATCAACTATAAAATCTAAAAATAACTAAAATTGATTTTTTCAATTTATATTACCATATAAATTTTATATACACTAACATATTTCTTTTATGTATATTTGTTTGCCCTTAATTCTATTTTTTTAAATAGAAAAAACATGATGCTTTAATTAGAAATGTAATTATATAAAGTACTATTAAATTAACTAAAAACATTATAGTTTACAAAATATAGTAAAATTAGTTAAAATACCAACGAATTCATTCAAAATTATGCAAAAATTTTCTTGAAAAATTAATATTTCTAATTGAAAATGCTTGGGACTATAAATTAAAACAATATAGGTATAATTTTCAAAATAACTTTACTCCCTTCCCTTTTATCAATTTAAGTATTTCGACTCCAAAATTTTAGTACTAACTCTAAACATTATTCACCATTTCTCAGTTTATTATTCTAAATTTTATAATTACCAAAGTAATTATGAATATTATCACAAAAAATAATAATAATAACAATAGTACTCTACATTTACATATCATTATTTTAATATTATATACCAACTTCAACTTTTTCTATATATTAAGCTAATCATATATTTATAAAAATTAATTTACATAACAAACAATAAATAAACAGTAATGACAACTAAATTTTTATTCCTCTATGTGTGGGAAAAAAAATAAATCATGAAAAAGAATATGAATGTTCAAAATTGTGATATTGGGCATGAGTGTAATTATGCATTTTAATTTCAACATGTGAGTGTTAATCAAGTAACTTATTATACGAACTTCTCTAATAATATTTAAAGATAGACATATCAAACAATTTTAATCATATATTGTGGTTAACTTTTAACAACATATTTGAAATCCCTTTTTTTATACTAAAGTTATTCCACATACAATTAAAAATGATAAAAAAACTTTGTTAAAAGTTAAAATTGAATTATATATAAATCTTAAAAACTAATGTACTTTTTATTTTGAATGCTATTGATAGTGAGATATATTTTTGTTGTGATCATTGTAATATTAAAAAATACAGTATTAAAAATATTTTAGATACAAAATGCAAACCTAATACATAACATGAATACTTGATTATTAGAGCACACAAGACTACTATAATAAACTTAGCTATTTATGTGAAAGTGTTCATTTATTTTTTTATTTATTTATTTTGAAATCGTGATCTTACACTTAAAAGTCACCATTTAGTATAATTTCAAAAATAAGAAAAGCATTTTAAATGAAAATTTATTATATAATTTTTTGTAATTTGAAATGATTTTTTAAAAATTATATGCCTAGGAAGTTAAACAAAAATAGTTAAAAAATACTAGGTAAACATTTGAAACATACACACACAAAAATATTTTTTAAAAAAGTTCAAAAGTCTGCTTGGAGTAAATGGTATGTATGCTTATAGATAAATTATAATAAGTATAAAAAATGTATTATCAAAATAAATTTAAACTTGTATACAAATATAATAACTTATATGAATATA
Source organism: Gynochthodes officinalis (assembly GCA_020080225.1). Taxonomy (NCBI): domain Eukaryota; kingdom Viridiplantae; phylum Streptophyta; class Magnoliopsida; order Gentianales; family Rubiaceae; genus Gynochthodes; species Gynochthodes officinalis. The sequence continues at coordinate 13,304,554 of CM034623.1, forward strand.
ATTTTTTTTTTTGAAACTATTGCATTGAATCTAACTATTTGGATGGAAATTGATATTTTTAATAGTATTCATTATCTATAACAGTGTTATATATTTATAATTTGCTATTAATACAAAGGTTTTTACAATAAAAAAAAACTCACTATTCCAATCAGTAATACTATTTGAAGAATTATTCTACTTTAAATTGATTTAACAAAAATTTATACAGTTCTAAAAATGTAATAATATTTAAAATAAATACAAATTATATATTTTTAAAAATACACATCAAAATTCTTTAAAAATTTTAAATTAATATTTATTTAAATACAAAAAATTGAATGCCTGCCACTCGTGCGCGGCTCCAGAACTAGTATTACTAAATATAACACTTGTGGAAATCTCTCGTAATAGTGACAATAAAAACTACAATCAATCACTGGCTGTTTCATTAATAGATTCAATACTGCAGCAACAACTTTTTGTCTTTATTAACAACAAAAGTATTTTAAATTTTTGTTAGAATTTGATGAACATCCTCTATATTTTCTTCTCTTTTCGATTTGTCCTTGAACTTTAACAAATTATATACATTGTAACATTTTCCCTTAATTTCCTAAAGCTTGAAATTTCCATTTTTGCATCTTACATTGACCTTTAAATTCTTTTAAAATTCTCTTTTCCACTTAATTTACTCCCAAAATAAAGAATTATTCATAATTATTTCCCCTTCTGTCTTTAAATAGTGTCATTAAATATTTATCTTCTAAAAAATACAATAAAAACCCAAGTATAATGGAAAGATTTCAATTCTATTGCAAGCTAAATTACACAAAATTATTAACAACTCTAATTTAACTACCACAAAATTTAATTTTATAAAGATTTTAAAATATAGTACTCATTGAAATTTTTTATTATTTTTATAGAACCCTATAGCACTTAAAATTATTTTTTCAAAAAATATTGTTTAATAGTTTACCCCTAGTACCAGAGTCTGGCTCTGTCCCTGCTTCCATCTAGTTAGCTTTAAATTTACTGCCATTCTCATAGTTAGTTTTCCTTTATTTTATTAAACAGAAAAGGGGTCCATGGTAAACTCCAACCAATTCATTTTGGTATTTTTTTTGAAATAAATCAATAAATAAATTTAATAAATTTAAAGAAAAAATAACCTAATTTTGATGTATGTATGAGAATAGATTTTAAAATAACAGTACAAATACAATTAAAAAGGGAATCATCCCATGAGAAAGAAACTTCCATATTTTATTGGGGAAAAAAAATCATGCAGCGTATGCAAATGATGCTATTAAATTAATATACTTTTTGGCAGCCCAAGGGGATACCAACAAGGTTTAGCTTGCATTTTCCCCGGAGTCAGAGAATTGATTTTATTACATTAAAAAAATAATAATACATGATAAAAATGTTTTAAGTACTAATATGACATTTATGTAATAAAAATCACTAGTTAATAGATATTTTAATTATTTTAAACTCTTCTCCCAAGTAAATGCTACTTAGTCACAATGAAAATTTGATAAAAATTTTACGTGTGAATATCATTACTCTTTAATTAATAAAAGATAGCTTAGAATTATAAAATTAAAAAAGTTGTCCACTTCAATGTTTGTCTGCTTTACACCTGAAGAATTTGTCTTCACACTAAAAAAAATTTAATAGTTCCACTAATGCAAATAGAATTCTTTTCTCCCTACATTCACTGTCATTGTACTAAACCAGAATTTTCTTTTAACGAGAAAATATCTTTTTCAACATATTTTAAAATATAATTCGTCATCAAACCACAATCATTCGGCAAAATAATGATGAAAGTGGTTAACAAAAAATGACTATGATGGCTGCTTCCAAGACCCCTTTTTTTCTTGTTTAGTCAATAAGTTTGCGACTGATGACTATGATTGCATAAAATTTACATTAAGAAAATACCTAATTTAATATGACTTGTGACAGGCACATCAATCCTTACCCACCACATTCTCCTTTGATTCCCACTATTATACCCAACCCATGTGCGTCGCATTTTACAATATTTAATTATATAAATATTAAATGTAGTATTGATAATTTAGAGATAGATATTATTTGATGTTGAGTTCAGTACTAGATGGTATAATCTTACTCATTTACTGGAAATTTTTAATTTTTTGGTGAGTTAGAAAAAAAATTCAAATCTCATTATGTTTGTTATATATTTGCTTTCGAGGATAATTGTACTTAATACTTCTTTCGTTTTAATAAAAAATTGTACTTCCAAAACTTTTTTAACCCCAATAACAGAGTTTATTTTTAAATAAAATTAAAAGAAATTTCTGTACTATCTTTTCAAATAACAATATAGGTTCTAGTTCTAAAATTAAATAACAAGAATAAAAATAAAAAAAATTATATATTTAATAGTGTATTGAATATGTTGTACTTTGTAAAAAATTGGCACAAAATCAAAAGTGAATTTTTTTTTTAAGTATGAAATATTTAGTTTAGATTATTTTGAGAGAAGAAAGGAAGATCTCACTTCTATCTAGTGAATTAACTATAAAATAATTCCTTTAATTTATCACTTTGGTTTCATATTAATTAAACACATTCAATAGCACAACTACGTAACTCAAAATTCAGCTCTCAAAAAATGTCTATTCTTGGGAAGATGAAATAAAGAGTATAATCTTAGTTATTGCCGATGATTATTTCTATTCAATTTTCGAAATAAATTAATAAATAATAAAAATCCCCATACAGTGATCTAAATGAGTAAATATTATGTGTATCAATTATTTTATGTGCATACAATATGAATTATATAGAGACGAATTTGTAATTTAATTAACAAGATTTATACAAAATAAAGGTCAAAACATTTTAAAATATTGCTTTTTTCATTCGGTTACAAAAAAATTGCATTTGGATGGACATCTTACCATCATTATGAAAATACGACTATGTGAAACGGTTTACTGATGCCAACGTGGCACTGTCTAATTGGTGAGATGTACACGAATCAAGCAACTCAAAAGGATACTACTTTGTAGGGACGACAATTTTTGACACGACACGAAATTGTGAGACGAAATGTGACCCGAACCTAACACGAAAATTCGACAAAACAATCACATTTGTTCAACTTTTTATCGCTTTCTACTTATTTTACAATCTTGTTATTTTTTCAAAACACGACACGCGAACCCAAAGTCACTCTATTGCCACCCCTACTACTTTGAACGAACCAATTCCTTAGGTTGATTTGCCAAAAAAAATAGGCAAAGATAAATTCAACTATCCCAATTTCTTAATTCATATCCTATGCTTTTACACTACTGCTTTTGTCATCCACTTTTTATTTAATATAACTTTTTTAAACTTAAAAATACAATACATTTCATACATAATTAAATATACAATTTTTTTATTTTTATCCTTATTTTTTAATTTAAATCATATGTTGTTATTATTAATCACGTACTCTAAAATTTTACATAAGAGTAAACTATTTTTTCGGTGACCAAAAATACTTTTTAAACTACACTTTTTTTGGAACAAATCAAGTATCCTTTTTCTTCTCATTATTTGTTAATTCTTCTCATTATTTGTGAGTTTTAATTTCTAGAAAAATTTAAGGAGTGAGATTAACACGTTGATTATGGTATTATTACAAAGAATGATAGTACAAAATATTTTCAATAACCCTAAAATGGTCCTCACATATCGCTAACGATCTTTATTTCTCACTTTTAAAACGAACAAATGGCTTCTGGCATTTCATAAATGTATTATTTTGGTCATCCATCACTATTTTATTGCTATTCTATCACTATTCTCATTACTATTCCATAACTATTTTGACATTATTCCAATCACTATTCATAGAAAAACAAACGAATAGTGACGACAATCAAAAGAGACATTCATAAAATGCGAGGACTATTTGTTCGCTTTAAAATAAGAGATTAAAAAGATCATTGGTCAATCTATGAAATACCATTTTGGGGTTATCTCAAATATTTCTAATGTGTTGACTGATGTTAGAGTACCAACGTCCATGTAGCATCATTGTAATAGAGATCATTAATCACTAAAAATAACACTGACTCAGAGTATTATTCCTTAATTTGAATGGCCAACCATATGGACTATCTATTATTTGTCATTAACCCTTCTTATTTGTGGCTAATGGTATAAAATTTTGGTATTAAATATTTGTGACCAAAAATTTAAATATAAGAAACTACAAAAAGAAAAATTCATTGGGCTCGATTTTAAATTCATGAATGATCATCACTTTGAAATGTAAAATGAACAAAATATTAAAAACAAAAACCAAAGAAATATGATGCATGCATGGTCCGCCTTTGCAAACATATATTAATGCCATCCGATCCACACCATACCATATTTAGTGTGTGACTGTGTGTGTGAGTGATTTTGAAAGAGCAAGAGAAACTCCATACTAAGATCCCATAAGCAAATGCTTGATAGCATTGTTGCCAAGGAGGCACCAGCAAGTTCAAGATTTCAAGTTGGCTGAATAAATTTGGGTAATAACTCCCATAATATAATTAACCAAATAAACAGCGGCAGCTGGAGCAGCCAAACGAACCAAAAGCTTGCTCGATCCCCGTCGCCACCACAAGGCGTCTGCTAAATGGAACATCAGTGTTGGAAAGCTCGTTCTAATTCAACACTTAATTCATAGTGCCTTCTTCGAGTGTTTTGGGCTTTGTGTTACTAAGGTACAATTGTCGTTGACATTGGTGGTACCACTGTTATTAGGCAGTAGAGGTTGGTTACTTAATCACACACACACACACACACATATATATATATATATATGTATATATAATATCTGACATTTTTTCCATTCCTTCTTATATAATTGCATAGCTTAATTTTTTTTCTTTGTTTTCGTTGGACCCTTGTGGCCATGCGAGAAAACGATAGCAAGGAAAACAAAAGGATAGGAATTTAAAAATATCTGCATAGAAGAGCCAATCCATATCTATATGAATATCATATGGAAAGGGTTAGGTGAATGAATCTCCAAATAAAATATTGAGGGGTCAATTTGCAAACTGTTGTGATTTTCTCGAGCGCAGGGCTGAACGTTCGTTGCAATCTAGAATAAAAAAATGTACGTAGTAGACAAGTCTCGCATGCGATGCCATGCTTAAAAACTAGAATGGCTAAAAAAAAGATGTGAATCCTTCAATATAACTTCTCGTGAAATAGCATGATATGCAATCGCTATGAAAGACGTTACCTATCAATTTGAAATTTTAATGAGTAAACACTGTCGTTTTATATTAAATCTTGAAGGATAATGCGCCAATATATGTGTTTGGTTCGCTTAGTTGACAGGAATTTGATCTGTAAAATATTTGTTTTATTTATTTATTTTTAAATTTTATTATTTATTTGTTTATTTCATCTCTAGAACATAATAGTTTTTTTCTTTTTCTTGTATATATATTTTATTTTTAAACTAATATTCTAACTGTACAATTATATATGATGATGTTTTTATTGTTGAAAAATATAATTATAATTTTAATAAAATTATAATTAATTATAATTATTAATTTTCATTAATTAAGTATAATTATTTTGTGTATGATTAAATAAATAATATACAATACCATTAATTTTTCGTATTTATTGTTTCCAGGATTTGTGTCAAATTTTATTGTTTTATTTAAATAATATGATTAAAAATTTAGATAGATAGATAAGAATGTTAGAATTTGAATAAAATTATTGAATTCAAATTTGATATGATCAAAAGCATGATGGCAATATGGATGATTTCAACAATCTAATTGCTAACATGTTGTTAACATTTAAGAAATAAAGAACATGTACTTAATTCAATAAAAAGAATAGCAAGATTATGGACAAATTAAATGATCAATATTATAAATTGATTAATTGTAAATGTCATATAAGTACACTCTGCTACAATGCATTAATATTGTTTGCTTATATATCTATTTATTTATATATATATATATATATATATATATATATATATATATATATATACACAATACACACACACACACACATATATATGTATATAATATCTGACATTTTCTCCATTCCTTCTTATATAAATTAGCATAGCTTAATTTTTTTTCTTTGTTTTGCTGGACCCTTGTGGCCATGCGACAAACGATAGCAAGGAAAACAAAAGGATAGGAATTTAAAAAATATCTGCGTAGAAGAGCCAATCCATTCATATATGAATATCATATGGAAAGGGTTAGGTGAATGGATCTCCAAATAAAATATTGAGGGGTCAATTTGCAAGCCGTAGTGATTTTCTCGAGCGCAGGGCTGATTCGCAATCTAAAATAAAAAAATGTACGTAGTAGACAAGTCCTGCGCATGCGATGCCATGCTTAAAAACTAGAATGGCTAAAAAAAAAGATGTGAATCCTTCAATATAACTTTCGTGAACATATGATATGCAATCGCGATGAAGACGTTACCTATCAATTTGAAATTTTAATGAGTAAACACTGTCGTTTTATATTGGGGTCTATATTTGCCAATATATGTGTTGGGGTCGCTTAGTTGACAGGGAATTTGATCTTGTAAAATATTTATTTATTTATTTTTAAATTTTATTATTTATTTCATCTAGGAACATAATATTTTTTTTCTTTTCTTGTATATATTTTATTTTTAAACTAATATTCTAACTGTACAATTATACAGATGTTTTTATTGTTGAAAAAAATATAATTTTAATTTTAAATTTTAAAATTATAATTATAATTATTATTTTTCATTAAAAGTATAATTATTTCGTGTATGATTTAAATAATATAAATAATAATAATTTTTCATAGGATTTGTATCAGAAATTTATTGTTTTATTTAAATAATATGATTAAAAATTTAGATAGAAAAGAATGTTAAATTTGAATAAAATTATTAAATTCAAATTTGATCAAAAGTATGTTGCAATATAGATGATTTCAACAATCTAATTGCTAACATGTTGTTAACATTTGAAATAAAGAACATGTACTTAATTCAATAAAAAGAATAGCAAGATTATGGACAAATATCAATATTATAAATTGATTAATTGTAAATGTCATATAAGTACACCTACAATGCATTAATATTGTTTTCTTATATATCTATCTATATATATATATATATATATATATATATATATTTATATACATACACATACACATACAAATATATATACACACACTATAATATCGCTAACATTATTTTTTAATATATATAATAAACTTCTTCCTTGATCATGTTAATGTTAAAAAAAATTTATTACCATAATTAAAGATATTATAAAGTAATTATTTTTATTTATCATGGCAAGAGAAAAGTAAAATAATCTTTATAAACAAATAATAAATTTTAAGAACCAAAAAAAAAATTATATCATATAGAGAAGTTAAAAAATGAAATACAATATCTTTAAAAAATTTAAAATATAATAATAAATTTTTTATCTCTACTATAGTCAATTTAAAAAATAAAAAAAAAATCTATCGCACTTGCAACACAATATTTTCTTCCTTCTACATCTACAACACAATAATTTTTTTTGAAAAAAATCAATAATTCAAATTCAAAGAAAACATAATAATATGTAGAGATTAATATTTCTTGATTTATAGAGAACATAGACAAAGATAGTGAAAAAAATCAATAATTCAAATTCAAAGAAAACATAATAATATGTAGAGATTAATATTTCTTGATTTATAGAGAACATAGACAAAGATAGTACCTACCCAGAAGACATGGGCAATAAGTCAAGGAGAGAAAGGAATAGGAGAAAATTAAAGCAAAGACAAATGAAAATTTTCATCGTTTAGAAATTGGGGTAGCTAGAGTGATCCATAAAAAAATACCATCATAATAATTTTCACACCTATAATTTTAGATAAGGATAAAATCATATTAAATTAAAAAGATAAGGATAAAATCATATTAGATTAAAAATAACTTAGTACCTTATTCAAATATAGTTACAAACGTTAACATTCAAATTGCATACATATGGACATAAATGGTTAGAATTAAAATTATACACATGGCAGTATTATAATAATAATATAATTAGTAAACGTGTCAAAACTAGGTTGAGAGGACATTGTTATATATATATATATAATAGATTTTTTAGGAAAAAATATAATTTCAAAAAAGAAAAATAAGTGTCACATTCTAAATTTTGAATCTTTATTAATGTTAGTATTCTAATTACCTTTATTTTAGTTTTAAAAAAAATTATTTCTAACTTTAACTTCTTCTTTTTTCTATTCTCTCTCTCTTTTATGCACATCTCTTGTTTTTTAATTATTACTCATGCGATCATCTATTTTAGGTATAATTGGTTTAATTTTTCTTTTTAAAATTTTTTTAAATTTGAAAAAAAAATTATATTCAAATTGATAAATTATTAAAATTAAAATTATGTAATTTTTTATTTTCTCATTTAATTTTTCAATTTTTTGTTTGGTTTCATCTTAATGAGGGAATATTAATTTTCTCTTTAATTTTGCTACTATATTAACATCATTATTGTATTTATTTTTTTTATAAAAATGGAAATTCATTGGTACCTTTGTTGTTGGAACCATCTTCTTCATATTTTTCTTCCTATTCCTATTTATATTTCTTTATTTTTTTTTATCCTTTTTAACTTTTACTACACTTATTTTTTATATTTTCTTCATATTTTTATTTCTTTAATTTTTATTTATCCCTTTTAATTTTCATTATTTATTAGTATAGACACTTATTGTAATAACATTAGTAAATAAATTTTTTATTAACTACAAAGATTTGTGCCTAGAATTATTATAAAATTAGTATTCTTTCTTTAGTTTAAATACTGTTATATGTTACAATTGATAAAATTAAGTAATATTACCTTATATTTTGATTAATAGACTAAAAAATGTTGACTTTAAGATTGACATAAAATAAGGAGAATAATATAGTAATATATATATATAGATATAGATAATAGACTCAAAATGTTGACTTTAAGATTGATATAAAATAAGGAGAATAATATAGTAAGTTGGGTTTGTGAGGGGGAAATGACCAAAAAACCCAACAACCACCACTAATAATTAAGTGAAAACCCAACTTAAACCCAAACACTTAATTTAGTAAGTTTTGAACCTAACTTATTAAGTGTTTTATATCCTTCTCTGAAATTGATGTGGGACAGGTGAGTTTACTTATGAAATGGGTAGTTCACACCTTAAACCCAAATGCCATCCAAATCCATTTGACTTCCTGGCCCATTTGGCCCACACTCAATATTCGTTTTGCAAGTCCACCTCTTATTTATTCAGACAGATCTAACACTGAGAGGTAGTCTATGCACGATCCATGCAGACTTGCCAACAACCAGTCTAACAGCCTAGGTTATCAACCTTGTTAACAACTAGTCCAACAACCTAACCCAAGCTATGAACCTTGACCTCTTATACCAAACTGGATTAAATCAATTAAACTTAGCCATAGTGACAAGTCAAAAAACCTCCCCAATTTGTTAGAGCACATAAGGAGTGTTAAAAATAGTAAGCAAGTAAAGATAAATCAAACCATAAAGTACCAAAACCAAACAAAAATAAACACACAATCTTTACATGGAAAACCTCTCCATTGTGAAGAAGAAAAACCACAGGACCCATAAGTCCACCACGAAACTTCATTATCAATCAACAAAGAACAAATATACAAATGAGATATGGTCCCAAACAATCAACAAAAGCAAGCAAATCTCAAATAAAGAATAAAGCGTGAAAAACTTTATTCGAAAACTGCATCAATCTTGTAAAATTTATATCTCAATTTAAAACCGTTGAAATCCTATCTTCACCGTTCAAAATGTAGAATAAGATGTCTTCTATCACCAATAAAAATTTCAACCCAATCAAAGAATGTTTGCATTCAGATTGTCGATTTGATGAAGACTGCATAGACCAGAAATTTGCCAAAAATTATCGTGGAAATTTTGCCTGAATTTTTTCCCGCCGTCAATCACGATTTACAGATCGTTAAAAAGTATAAATACTAGAGTTAAACTCCTTAATGGGCCAAATAATTAACCTAATAATTCTGAACTTTTTCCACATAAGTTGAGAGCCCAAAAACCCAACATAATATATATATATATATATATATGTCAAATAAATCATATGGAACCCTTATATGCGCCACTCGTGACTGTTTATGTTAGGAGTAAAATGGTCTCTCAATATAACATATCTTTATTAATAAAGACTCAGCACTAATTTGTTCCAATTGAAATTGACCATCGTCTAATTGTTTGAATAGTACAAGGAAGCAAAGCAATTTCACAGAAGATTCCCAAATTAGCTTTTGCCTTCCATCATTGAAGATTTTGACTTCAAATTGTGAGTAAAGGAGACAATGAAAGGAAAATACCGCAGCCAAATTTTGCTACTGCAGAAAGGCAACATTACTAAGACCTTCTTGAACATTAACAAATCGTAGACAAAGATTTTATGGATGCGAAGAATATGGGTAAATTTATCTTTCTTTAAACATAACTTTAGATTCAAGCACACGCAATGTGTTATTATACAAAGAAAATATGGCTAATTTTGATGCAGGGAAAGTGAGGTTGTGGATTCTTTCTATAGTATGAAGGAAAATGAGTTCAATATAAGAGCTCATTTGAAATAATCAATGGATTGTTGAGTATAATTATAGAGTTAGCGTCCAAAAAGGGAAGAAAAATAAAAAACAATAAGTGGATAAAGATCGGGTTATCATTAGCTTTGATTTTGGTTCTATATTATTTCAACGCTCGTGTATGGCGAGGGTAGAAACTACTGTGACAGTTTTGATGTTGAATGTGAAATGGATTTAGGTAATGGCTTGGGTATGGAGTTTTATCGGTTTTTGTCATGAAATCAATGGTGAGTTTTTGCAATCACTTGTACATTTTCTACTTTTGGTTGCTAGAATGGGATGATGTAGGTTACTACTGTTGCTAATGGTTCATTATATGCGATGATGTTGTATGATCAATGTAATATCATTGTTCATAGGTTTGTGGAGTGAACGATGATATTTGGAATCTGAAAACTCTGTTATTGGAATATAGTGTAATAATCATGTTTGAGAATTGATGAACCCTGTCTATTTGAATGCAAGAATGCAACATCAATATTGCAAAAGTGGCAACATGTTTGATGAATAAAACAGCACCACGATCATGCTCTAACGTCTAAAAAAATTCACAAAACTGAAACTCCAAAGGAGTTTCATTGAAACTTCAAATAGAATAAATAAAAATCAAACTCCCTCAAATCACCACACTGCAATCACAGAAGAGTCTCCCTACATCCCCGTATATGTTCGTATTTATCCAGCATTCATACTCTATAGGGCACAAAAAACAAAACATAATTTCAAATCCAATCACCATAAGTTGCTAAAGCATAACATAATTTCAACTCCCCTCGACTCTAAACACCAAAAGTTTAGTTATCCACTGAATCAAACGTTTAATAAACAAAAATAGTCAAAAACAACATAATAGCAGCAGTACCATAAAAAGAGTTAATGATATCTATCTCTTTCGAGATCTCATGAAATTACTAATATTTTCCTATGGTCTGTAGAAACTGCTTAGACCTTTCTTGATTCAAAAACAAGTATTGAAAAGTATCAAAAAGACTAAAACACTCAATAATTTACTAAGTAAAAATACAAATAAAAAAGAAATAACATTAGAAAGATGAAAAAGAATGTATGGCATTCAACCATAAATATTATATGATGTTACAGTTTGAAATAAACTTGATTGAAATCTTAAAATTTCTTTTAAAAATTTTGTATTTTGTTGCTTTTTTTTTTTTTGGTACCAATTTTCAAAGCTTCAAACTCAAATTTAAACTGCGCATAGTGAGACTGAAACACCTCGCTAAAAAGGACTAACAAACCTAATAATTAGGGAAATTTTGAAAATAAAAAAAAAGATCAAAGTCTCTCTCATCTTCGGGAGAGAGGACATGGGAGGAGATGGATTGGCAAAAGCGACTTAATTGGAAAAGTAGAGAGATGGAAGAGAAAAGTTCGGAAGAGTCCGGGGAAACAAAATTAAATCTCATATTAGCATATGAGCGTTGTAAAAGGTTGCCAATTTTTTTTTTTTTTAAATGAGAGATTAGAGAGTTATAAATCTACGCCAAATATGCGAATTCATAACATGCCAACATAGCTAAATAGCTAAATAGCTAAATAAATAAATATGCTACTGGAGGATCCAGGAGGTACAACTGAACAACGGAACAAGTACACAATTAGAGCAATGAAAGTTGGGACCATAATTTACTGTGTTTGGAAAAGTACCATATTAGGGTGCTCTTCACAATTTCAAATTTTGATGCGCTTCTCTGATTATTTCCGGTACTATCGGCAGACTAATAACTTTTAGGTATATTGATAAGTAATAGAATCTGATTTATGTACATGCGGTTAATGCCCTATAGTTAACACTCTTGGTCTCCCAAAAAAAAATCATTTTTAATTTAATATAAATTTTTTCTAATTATAAAATGTAATACATTTAATATATTATTAAATATACACTATTACATTTTTATTTTTAAATTTGAATTAAAAATTATCATTATTAATAAAGGTATTACAATAATTTTATATAAAAAGTGGACGCTTTTTTTGGAATAAAATTTTGTTTGATATTGAACTATTTTTTAAAAAAACGATAGGGGTATATTCTTACAAAATATTTCTAATTATCAATTTCTATATTAAGTACATCAAAATTTGAGAGAACCTAAAGAAGATTTTTTATATTATTGTTAAACTGATGAATAAAGATAATGGGAAGATACCTCTTAATAAGCATGGGAAGTTCGACGTCAAAACATGAAATGCAGATATCAAGAAAGTTAAGTTGAAATTAGAAAAAGTGACATAAGATTCCCCAAATAGTGCCAACAAAAGATCGTAACTACTGAGAGAATATTTAGTACAACGATCCTATTATATAAGGAAATTATTTAGTCTGATCAATTTATAAGAAAATGGTTCATAATCTAGTATAACATTAAAGAAAATGGTCCATAATTTATAAGAAAATGGTTCATAATTTATATTTACTGCATTGGCAAAGTGTCTATTTTTACAAAACTGTCTCATTGCGTGATTCAACGTAGGTGACCATAATTTCAAAATCACTAATTATGATTCTAAAACTACTAGTTTTCGATTTTCTTAAAAATGAAATCAGAATAGAACCATGAAAAGGAGATTTCAATTCGGTTTCGAACTACTGGTTTACTATTCTGTTTCAATTTGATTTCGATTCTAATTACAATTTTACTTTCAATTATTAAAAGTTATAAAGATAATATAATTAGTTTAAAAAGTTGTGTGTATATAAAACTTACATTTAAAATTAAAAATGAAAATAAAAAAAGAGTATATTTTATTTTTACTTTTTGAAAGTTGTAAACTTTATTGTAAAAAGAATATAAATTAGACTTAAAAGTTATAAACAAATATAACTTAGATTTAGAAATATATATATATATATATCTATATATATATATATATATATATATATATATATATATATATAATTTAAACATAGAAGTCAAAAAAGAAATATAATTTAGATTTAAAAAAAAGAACTTGCAATTAAGATTAAAATGAAAGTGAGAAAAAAATATTTTACTTATATTTATATTGTAATATCTATATACTATTTACATATTTAGTTTTTTTAAAGAAATTATATTCGAACTGAAATCAAAGTACCAGTTCCGATTCTGATTCTTCAAAAATTAGAACCAGAACTAGATCTGTGAGCTAGTTTTTTTTTTTTCCTGAAAATATTCCTTTGTATTAACTTTGTGGAAAACAAAGTAAAATATTACATCGATGGTTCTTAAAATGAACCCTCCTTGACTCTATTCCTTGGTCAAGGCTAAGATTAACCCCTCTACCATCCTTGTACCTACTTTTCTACCCCAAAATAAAACCATTTCCGGGTCTTAAGTGGTCGTGTTAACCCTCCTGGCTTGTGGAAAGTTATTAGCACCACTCAAACCCTTGATAGTTATCTTCCTCCTTCCTAGAGTAACTACTGGCCAAAACTCATATGAGCAACCCTAGTTACTATGATTCATGATATTTTCCTTAGTATTTGTATTGATGAATTCCATCCATTCTTCCAAGGCAATGTCAACTATTGTCTTCTCTACTATCCATTCTCTCGTAAATATCCACATATTCCTTGCTTTCCACAGCATCCACAGTATATAGACAGATAATTGGCTTCTTTCTTGCCCCATATGACTGTTATTGCTGCTGCTTATATGATGCCACCATTCGTCGAAACTCCTCACTTCTTGTTCTGGATTATGCCATTGTACATGACTAAGCGCCAAACTCGTTTTGCTCTTGGACAATTGAAAAGAACATGAACTAGACTCTCATCTTCCTCTCCACAAGATTGACATATCGGATCTATCATCATCTTCCTCCTTTGTAATGCCTGCTTGGTTGGTAGAATATCATGGTTGCATCTCCATATAAAGTGTTTCAGCTTTGTTTTTATGTCTAGCTTCCAGCTAAAATCCCACATTTTTGTGCTTGAGCTTAGATTTGCTTGATTACTGCTTGTTGGTGTTTAAACCGAGCTTCCTTACTTTGCTTATATGTCGATTGCACTTGTGAAGAACCCTTTTGGATTGTATTGCCATGTTAACCGGTCTTGACTTCTGTTGGTCCAATTGGTATCCTCATGATTGTTGCTACTTCTTGTTTTTCAAATAAGCTCAGACGCCTCTTCATTCCAAATTTGATAATCCTTCAATAGAGCTCATTCACCCACATTACTTTGTCCCTATTCGGTTGTTTTGCTTGACTTGTACCCTTTATTATCCGGAAACCATGGAGATTCCCATATTCTAATTGACTTCCCATCTCAACCTTAAACATTGCCCCTTGCTCTAGGTATCTTGCTCCCAACCATCCTTTCCATAGCCATGAGTCGCTCTTTTGCTTCCGCCTTCATGAGTCCTCCTTGAGGGAAATATTTTGCTTTGAGTATTTTACTCATAAGCAAATCTGGTTGAGTGACCACCCTCCAAAGCTGCTTTGCCATTAGAGCTTCATTGAATTTTTGTAAGTCTTGAAATCCCAACCCTCCTCTCGATTTTGGTTCTGTGAGATCTTTCCAAGCTTTCCAATGGATCTTGCTCTTGTTGTCCTCTTTTTCTCCCCACCAGAACCTAGCTGTTATTCTACTAATTTCTTTGCAAACTGCCACAGGAAGCTTGAAACATCCCATAATATAAGTTGGTAAAGCATTTAAAACAAATTTGATCAGGACTTCCTTACCTGCTGAGCTTAGGAATTGAGTCTTCCAATTTTGAGTTCGTTGCAACACCATTTGGATCACATAGTTGAAGACTTCTCTTTTTGATCTACCTATGTGCATTGGGAGTCCTAGATATTTGGCTTTTCTTTGTTCCTTCACTCTAGATAAGACTTGACGAATTGAGTTTCTCAAATTTACAGGCGCATTGTTGCTGAAGAAAATAGCTGACTTTTCCATGTTGATCATTTGTCCCGAATGGTGGCTATATTTTTCCAATAAAGCTTTCATAATATGCACCTGTTCCATTTTAGCTTCACAAAATAATAAAGAGTCGTCCGCGAATAGTAAATGAGTGATCGATGGACCATTTTTACTTATTTTCATACCATTGTATTCCCCTCTTAGGTTTGCTTGTTTTATTAAATTAGATAGAGCCTCAGTCACAATCAAAAACAAACTTGATGATAGTGGATCTCCTTGCCTAAGTCCTCTTGTTGGTTTAATGTGACCACACTTTTCACCATTTATGTTGAAAGACATAGAGACTGTAGCCACACATTGCATAATCCAATCAATAAAAATTCTTGCAAAACCCATTCTTTTCATCACTTTTTTTAGAAAATCCCATTCCACTCTGTCATAAGCTTTAGCCATATCTATTTTTAAAGCCATGTAGCCTTTTTTTCCCTTTTTTCATTGAGTGGAGAGTATGGAAACATTCATGCGCCACTACAACATTATCATATATTTGTCTTCCGGGAAGAAAAGCAGATTGGTTGTGACTAATGCTCATGTGAAGACAATTTTTGAGTCTTTCGGCTAAGATTTTTGAGATGATTTTGTACACTACATTGCAAAGACTGATTGGCCTAAATTGTGATATAAAAGTAGGATTTTTCACTTCTGGAACTAAAGTGATGAGTGTGTGATTCAGTTTTCTTAGCAATCTGCCTTTCCTGAAAAAATCTTTCACAGTAGCACATATATCTTTTCCAATCACATACCAAAATTTCTGAAAAAATAAGAAGGACATACCATCTGGTCCAGGAGCTTTGTTTGGATTCATCTAGAATAATGTTGATTTGATTTCTTCATCTTCTACAGGTTTGGTCAGCTGCATGTTCATTTCTTCTGTAACTGAGATTGGAAAACCCTCTAAAGCTTCTTGACCTCTGTGGGATGCATTGGATGTGAAGAGCTTTTCAAAATAGTCTGTTATCTCCTTCTGAATGTCATCTTTCTGTTCTTTGATAACTCCTTGCTCGGATACTAATCTGTGGATTCCATTTGATTGTCTTCTTTGTAAATCGGCATGAAAGTATTTTGTATTTTTATCTCCTTCTTTCAGCCAATTTACTCTAGATTTTTGCTGCCAAAATAGCTCCTCTTCTCTATATGCTGCATTCAGATCTATTTTTAGTTTTTCCCACCGTATCCAGTTCCTTGATCCCCCTTTCCTCCTCATTTGCTCCATGTCTTCCTTAATTGTTCTGATTTTCTTGGCTGCATTCTGAACGGTATGCTTACTCCATTGTGTTAGATCTCTTTGGCATTGTTGGATTTTTCCGCAAACTTGGTACATAGCCGAACCACTCTGTACTTGTTGCCAACTTTCTTCAACTCTATCAGTTATCCCTTCTATTTTCAGCCATTTTTTGTCGAACATGAATCTTTTTGTGAATTTCTTTGTTTGTGGTCTTTGTGTCCATTACTAAAAGCATATGATCCAAGTTTGTTTTTCTTTATGAAAGACCTTTGCATTTTGGAACTTTAACCTCCATTGTGGTCTTTGTGAAGAACTGCGAGTCTCTCCTCTACATAACCTTCGCCCTCCCTGTTGTTTGCCCAAGTAAATTTGTGTCTAGTAAATCCCAAATCCACCATTTCCATAGCTCGGATGAAATCGTTAAACTGTGAGCAGCTTGTGTTTGATCTTCTCCTCCCACCCTTCTTTTCCTCTGGATCAGATATATCGTTGAAGTCCCCTCCCATGAACCACCACTCCCCCCAATTTCTTCTCTCTTTTTCCAGATATTGCCATTGCTCTTTTCTTTTTCCCACTTCTGTGCTTGCATATACAAATACAACCCACCATGTCCCTTGTTCTCCTTTCGTTTGACACTCTAGCTGGAAGGAAAAAGAGTTAGATCTGCTTCTCAGAACTTCAATTGTGTCTGTCCAACAAACTAAAAAGCCTCCACTTCTCCCTACTAAATCCTCCTCCATAGCTACTGTAGTTGATTCTTGTTGTGTATTCCCAGCATCTTTGCTTGTTTCTCCTTCCTTATCTTGTCCATCTCTTCCCAGATCTGTGAGCTAGTTTGGTTATAGTTTTTAGAGCCATTATCGACCATTTCAGTTCAAATCAAAACCGTAGTCATCCCTAGCTCAACGGCATGCTTTTGTTGCTTAGTCATAGGTTCTCTTAATAATTCTACCTAACTGAAAATAATATTTTATAATCCCTCCATCTCAAAAAAAATATAATATAAAATTTTTATTTATTTTTTGAAAAAATGTCCAATTTTTATGTGAAATTCTTCTATTATTCTTTTGAATAATGATAATGCATAATTCAAATTAAAAAATAAAGTAAAAAATTTGTATCAAATAAAAAATAAACTTTTTTTTTGAAACGTAGGTAGTAATTCATTACAAATTTTGAATTATGAGTAATATATTTAGTGATAAAATTTAGTAAATTCTGTTAACAACTTATGTAAAGTCTATATATAAAAATTATTATACATCAATCATATTGGAAATCCTCTAATTACAAATATATAAATATTACGTAAACCACTAACAAAATTTTACATAAAAATTACTATAACTATCTCTATTTATTCTTTTAGACCTACATTAATCCAAGAGACTCACTTGTCCATAGAACTTAAGTTGTTCCACGCCAAAATCTAAATGGGGTCAATATGTGTCATTCTACATCTTACATGATTTTATTCATGTGGTTCCGTTTGGTTCTTGTGAAACTGGAAAGTTTGATGAAGAATGGTCCTCAAATAGATAGTACAATGATATAAGTATGATGTGCAAAACTGCCACATCAAGAACAACCATGTCAGATTCGACTTCAACAATTCATTGTGAATTCGAACAGATAAATATGCTTCAATTTTGGAACACATTTATGAACAAACCGAAAGTAGCTCAGTCAGGAGAGCAATAAAAACGATGTGAAAGAGCAGTTGGAAGTTAGGCATCAATGGAAAATTTAAGCATTTCATTTGGAGATGTTGGCATGGAATTCTCCTAACAAAATATCAGTTATTAAGAAGAGGCATTTCAGAAGATGCCATATGCAACATGTGTGGAGAAGTTGAGGAGAACTTAGAGCATATCTTGTTACACTGCCCAGAGCGCAGAAGGTGTAGAAAATGGCTCCAGTAAGATGAGATGCATCGGAAGGAGAAGATCTCAGTTTCAAACAATAATGGCCTAAAATATGCAATGGGGAAAAGGAAAATCACTTGCAAGACAAGGTCGAATTTACAGTCCATATTTTATGGATGTTCTGGAAAACAAGAAATTTATGGATCTTCCAATAAAAATGGAGATTAAAAAAGGGTAGTGGTAGACCTAGCTATGAAAGAATGGCTAGAATTTCAAGAGGTGAGCAGGTTGGAGAGATGACCAAGCTAAGGGAAGCGACTAGGAACGACTAATCAAATTCAGTGGTAGCTAACCAAGACAAGAAGGTAATTGATAGGTTGAGATAATGGCTATAATGGAAAGAATATCCAGTTAATATGAGAATAGGATATTCTATCCATTATAGCTCAAAGAGGAGCAAACTGACTAAGAAAAAAGTGTGGTTTTTTTTTATTGCTTGATGAATGTATTCTATTATTTTTTGGCCTCATAAGTTAGGACATATAGAGATAGACTTCAAAAGGAATGGGAACATCCTATACTGACTCACTTAACTTCATTGTGAGAGTTAAGACCTTCATTGCTAGTGGGCAAGATTGTATGTGTTACAAGTTTGATAATAAATATAACGATAGTTTCTTTGGTAAAAAAAAATAATAATAAATAAATAAATTAGAACACATTAAGGGACTGTATAGGGTAAAAAGTGTTTATTTAATATTTTGAAAGCAAGAAGTCAACCATAACCATTGATTTTATTTTTTTTTAAAGAAAAATCTAGCCATTGGAATTTCTAAAATTTTTGTTAAATTAATATAAAAGTTTTAGTCGTCAACAATTTGGCTCTATTGAGCAACGGAAAGGAGGGAGGGGGGAATATGAGTTCCACCAAAAGTATTTTATTTATGACATACAATAATTTTTAAATTCAAACACTCACTACATAATTTAGTTTCCGTGTGCTCTTTTTGGAGGACATCCTCAATGGTAAGATTTTTTTTACCTCACCCAAACACTATTGGTGGCTTTTATAGAAAAAAAAATTTAAAAAAAGAAAAGAAAAAATAACTTGGAGCTTTTGTTAGAATTTAGAAGGGATAATTACTCAAAACCGAAAAAGATTATGTAGAGATAAATTGGTAGGATATAATGGGTGTTTTTTAGCTTTTCTGGACATCAAATAATATTAATATTTGGTGGTTTGAGAAATTGGGAATGATTTATTAAGTACTTGAAAGTTGGTGGTTCCTCAATGGATGGATGCTTGTGCAACATTAAGTTGGGGTTACAGATGTATATAATATTCTCAATATGCATGCCTCTTCTAGGGTAGATTTTAAAATCCAAATTAAAATTTTACAATATTATATTACCTATATATCTTAATATGAATTATATACACATAAATATACCAACTTAAATATGATTATTTTTCTCAATAAATCAAGAATTATTGCTATGTGAACTGTTAGATTACTTAATTTATCATATCAATAGGTGGTTCAAAAATGGTTGGAAATTGGGTGATCCTTCCATTCTCATTTACTAAAAAAAAAAAAGAAATTAATAGTAGTTACTTCACCCCTTCTTCTAAGTTAAAAAAAAAAAGAGTAGAAAAATCTGTTTAATTATTAAATTATCTTGGTCATATACTTTTAATAATTTAATTACTTTCTATCAACATTGGCCACTAAACTCTTTAAAATGATTTACTTTTACCTACTTTCTTTGATTTTCCCAGAAATTTTGACAGAATAAGTCCCACATTGCCTATCATGACCTGCCTTTTTGTATATACACTTATTTTCTATTATAGTTATTTGTTATTGGTATACCCCACATCCAAAAATAATAAAAAGTTATTATAATATTTCTTTGTGTTGTGTATAATATTTTAGTCCTATTTTGAATAATAAAAATCAGAGTTAAAAATTTTGCTGTCAACACTTAGAAAAAAAGTCATATTAAGTGACCAGAATTATCAATTTTATGAAATAAATTATAATGAGTTAAAGATTAAGATAGCGCACACATTGTTCTAAAAGTATAAATTTGAGCTTAGAAAAAAGAAGCCTAAATTTAAAGTTATATACCTCTTCTATTCCAAAAAATGGAGTCTATTAACTACATAATTTTTATTTTTTACTTTTACGTTTTAGGTGTGAGCTATATATAATCATTATTAGTGAGCATGACAATAAGAATTTATTTTAAAAGTAAACTCCTTTTTGGGCACAAATAAAAGTTGTAGTTTTTTTTTTTTTTTTGGATGAAGGGAATACAAATTTTAACATTTGTGATATATAGTTTCATGTATTGTTAACTTTAAAATAGTTCAAAAATCCTTTTTTTTTTTTTTGGGGAGGGGGTTGGTTTTTTAAAGTTTTACAATTGAGGTGGTGCTTGGTTCGAATTTTTTAATGGAAATTATAATGGAATTCAATGAGGGCTCAATCATAATGGGAATGCTCATTACAATGTTTGTGCTTGGTTCAATGATTCAATCCCTGTAATAGATATTAATGTGAATTATGATTTTTGTTTCAATTTAATTATGAGAATAAATATTAGTCAAAATTCCAAAACTTCCCTCATTAATACATATATAATAAAAATAACATTATACAGTGATAAGAAAGAGGAAAGAGAAAGTAAAAAAAAAAAGAGTGATGTGAGAGAAAGAAAAGTGAGTAGGAAGAGAGAGAAAGAAATATCATAAAATGAGGAGAGTGAAAATAAAATAAAGAAAAGTGAGTAGGAAGAGAAAGAAAGATTATAAAATAATGAAAGTGACAATAGAATGAGAATAATTATAAGAGAAAAAGTAACAGTAGAAAAGAATAAGAGAGAAAGAGGAGAGAGAGAGAAGAAAGAGAAAGTGCAGTGAGAAAAAATGAGAAAGAAAGAAGGATGAGAAAGAAGAGAGAAAGAATATTATAAAACGATGACAGAGGAAGTAGAGTGAGAAAGTTGATGAGAGAAAGGGTAATAGTAACGAGAGGTGAGAGAGAAAAGAAGTGAGTGGGAAGAGAGAGAACGTAGAGTGAGAAAAATGATTGAGATAAAGAAAAGTGAGAGAGAAGAGAGAAAGAATATTATAAAATAATGAGAGAAAAAGTAATAGTAGAGAGAGATAAGAGAAAAAGATGAGTGAGAGGGAAGAGAGAGAAAGTGGAGTGAGAAAAAGATGAGAGCAAAAGAAAAGTGAGAGGGAAGAGAGAGAAAGAAATATTATAAAATGATGAAAGAGAAAGTAGAGTGAAAAAAATGATGGGAGAGAAAGTAACAGTGACGAGGGATAAGAGAGGAAAAAAGTGAGTGAAAAGAGAAAGAAAGTGGAGTGAAAAAAATAATGAAAGAAAGAGTAGAGTGAGAAAATGATGAGAGAGAATGTAACAATGGAGAGAAATGATAGAGAAAGTGAAATAGAAAAAATGATAGGAAAGAAAGTAAAAGTGAAGAGGGATGACAGAGAAAAAGGAAAGAGTGGAAGAGAGAGAAAAAGGAATGTAAATGGATGAGAGAAAGGGGATTAATATATAATGGTGCTTTAGTATTAAAGGTAAAATGGAAATAATCAAATAAAAATAATTACTGAATTTTAAATAATTAATTGAATGAATGAAGAGATGATGAGCTCCAAAGATCCCATCATGATAACAACAAAGACAAGAAC
Organism: Gynochthodes officinalis; assembly: GCA_020080225.1. Classification (NCBI taxonomy): domain Eukaryota; kingdom Viridiplantae; phylum Streptophyta; class Magnoliopsida; order Gentianales; family Rubiaceae; genus Gynochthodes; species Gynochthodes officinalis. The sequence continues at coordinate 13,327,008 of CM034623.1, forward strand.
AATGAAGATCAAGTTGTGAATAATGCTTCTCAAAATAAGACTCCTTCTCCACCTCATGCACTTGATGGCATGGCTGGTCCTATGACTCGTTTAAGGAAGAAAAGAATGAAAGAATCTTTGTCTAATTTGATCATTCAAGTCCATGACAAAGAAAGGACCAATGCTACCAAAGTTCAGCCCACTTGTTACAACATTTTGCAAGTCTTGGACCTAGATTCAAAGGTGTTAGGTTCAACCTAGTGTTGTTGGATTTGAAGATTAGAGAGGTTGGGAATAGTGAATTCAATTTAGCCTTATTATGATTCAAAGGTGATAGGTTTCATCCTATTGTTGTTGGGTCTAGTTTGGTTAGGTTGTTTTTGCTTGGAAGATTTCAAGACTTCTTTCTCCAAGTATGATTCAAAGGTGATAGGTTCATCCTATTGTTATTGGGTTCATTTGAGATTGGTGTTTTGCACTAGATCATTTAGGGACGATTCTACAATTAAATTGAGTCCTCCCCGAATTCACATCAGTTTGGTATCAGAGCTAGTCTCCTTGAATTGATCATATCTTTTTTTTTTATCTTCGTTTCTCCATTTACTATTCATCATCATAATTCTTGCTATTAAATTCCTTTGTTCTGTCTTTGAAGGTTAAAGTTTGCAAGAGCTTTGAAGGTGTTGCTTATCAAAAAAAAAAGAAAAAAGATGACAATAATCCTAACACCATTTGTTTCTCTCTACTCCTATTCTCTCTTCTACTTGTTTCTTTATATGATCTTTGCATGCTATCTTTTCTTTGACCTCTTAATTTTTTTGTTGCCAAGTAAGTCATTTGTTGAGCATCTTGTAAGGTTTGAACAATTCTCACCAGAAGCTAGTGAAAGGAAAAGAGTGGTAAGAAAATAGTGTACCTACCCCCACTATATTTAGCCAAAAACAAGTGTACAACATTCAAATTTGGGTTGAGACATATTGGGAAAAGGGGTACAAGGGTGTGAGGAATTACTAATCTTTCTTCAAAGTTTTTGATTCACAGATTACTATGGCAGATCAAGTTGATCAAATTGCACAGTTGAGAGCAATTGGTGAAGAAATTACTACTCAATTCAATAGATTAATGGAAGCAGTTATGGCACGCATGGCACATATGGAAACTAGATTCCAAGAGCTTGGAGGAAAACCACCACCATCGGTCCATAGTGATGAAGAAGGTTCTCAATCATCAGAAGCATCATCCTTAATGAGGCGAAGGAGAAATGATGTAGGAAATGCATCACCAATAAGAGAAAAGAGAAGAAATCATAGAAGTGGCATGGATAACAATCTCATGGGTCTTAAGATGAAGGTTCCTGAATTTCATGGCAAAAGTGATCCTGAAGCTTATTTGGAGTGGGAGACAAAGGTGGAGAAAATCTTTTCCATTCATGATTACTTTGAGGAAAAGAAGGTAAAAATTGCTTCACTTGAGTTTCAGTCTTATGCTCTAACATGGTGGGATAAGTTGGTGTCTTCTAGGAGAAGGAACCGAGAAAGGCCTATTGAGACTTGGGAGGACATGAAGTCCGTCATGAGGAAAAGGTTTATTCCCTCACATTTCTATAGAGACTTGTACAACAAATTGCAGGGAATTACCCAAGGATCCAAAACGGTGGCAGAATACTACCAAGAGATGGAAGTGGCTATGACAAGAGTTAATATTGAGGAAGATGAAGAAGTTACCATGGCACGATTCTTAGGTGGTCTCAAGAGGGAGATAGCTGATGTTGTTGAGTTACAACATTATATGGATTTGGAAGAAATGATGCACATGGCAGAAAAGGTAGAAAAGCAATTGAAAAGAAAAGGAGGGTCAAGTAAGTTTTTTTCTAACCAATCATCTTGGAAAAGCAATAGTTGGAATAAAAAGGATGTTGGTAAAAAGAAAGAAGAACCAAAGAAATTTGATTCTAAGAAGTTTGAAAATGATGATTCAAGAAAAACCTCTTCTTCTACTTCTAAGCTCACTTGTTTTAAGTGCTTTGGGAAGGGACACATAGCCTCTCAATGTCCTAATTCTAGAACCATGGTTATGTAAGAAGATGGTTCCTATTTGAGCCAAAGTGAAGGAGAAGTGGAGGAGCCGACTATTGAAAATGAAGGTGAACAATTTGAATCAAGTGGTGATGAGATTCTAGTCACTTTGAGGGCATTGAATGCACAAGTTGGATTGGATGATAAAGAGCAAAGGAGTACTATTTTCCACACAAGATGCAAGGTTCGAGATAAGGTATGCATGCTCATCATTGATAGTGGAAGTTGTACTAATTGTGTTAGCTCTTATCTTGTAGATAAGCTTGGATTGCTATGATAGTACATCCTAGTCCCTACCGTTTGCAATGGCTCAATGATAGTGGTGAGCTAAGGGTGAATCGGCAAGCTAAGGTAAAATTCTCAATTGGAAAATATGAGGATAAAGTTTTGTGTGATGTAGTACCAATGCATGCTGGCCATATTCTTCTTGGCTGACCATGGGAGTTTGATCATGATGCCGATCACAAGGGAAAGTCCAACAAGTATCATATTGTTCATAATCATAAAGCTTTCACTCTTGTTCCACTTTCTCCACAATAGGTTTACCAAGAACAAATGAGAATGAGAGAGAAAAGGCTAAAAGAGGAGGGTGAGATGAAAAGGCCAAGTGAGAGTAAAAAAGCAAGAGATGAAAAGGCTAAAAGCAAAGTGAGTGAGAGTGGAAAACAAAGGAGAAGCCGAAGGCAAGTGAGACAAAAGTCACCTTTTTTGCAAGCATGAGAGATGTAGATAGGGCCCTGAATTCTCACAAGCCAATCATCACGCTTTTGTGCAGTGATGAATGTCTTGTCCTTGATGAGTTACTTAACAATTTGCCTCTAGAAATTGTTGCTGTTTTGAATGAATTTGCAGATGTGCTGCTCGATGAAGCACCTAAAGGATTGCCTCCAATTCGAGGGATTGAACATCAAATTAATTTCCTGCCCGGAGCTACCATCCCAAATAGACCAAAGATATCGCAAATCCGGAGAAAACCAAGGAACTTCAAAGGCAAGTTGATGAGTTGCTAAGCATAGGACATATTCGTGAGTCTCTTAGCCCTTGTGCTGTTCCTGTGATTTTAGTTCCTAAAAAAGATGGTTCATGGCGTATGTGTATTAATTGTAGGGCTGTGAACAAAATCACCATTAAGTATCACCATCCTATTCCTAGATTGGATATATGCTTGATGAGTTGCATGGTGCTAAGTTCTTCACAAAAATTGATTTGAAATCTGGTTATCATCAAATAAGAATAAAAGAGGGTGATGAATGGAAAACGGCCTTCAAAACAAAATTTGGTCTTTATGAGTGGCTTGTTATGCCTTTTGGATTAACTAATGCTCCCAGTACTTTTATGAGACTAATGAATCATGTTTTGAGACATTTCATTGGAAAATTTGTTGTTGTCTATTTTGATGATATCTTGATTTATAGTAAGAGCATGGATGAACATGTTGAACATCTTAAGCTTGTTCTTGCTACTTTGCGTGAGGAAAAACTGTTTGCAAACTTGAAAAAGTGTACTTTTTGTGTTAAAGAAGTTATCTTTCTTGGCTATATTGTGAATTCTAATGGTCTACAAGTTGATGAAGCAAAGGTGATAGCAATTCTTGAATGGCCAATTCCCACAAATATGACAGCAATTCTTGGCTATATTGTGAATTCTAATGTCTACAAGTTGATGAAGCAAAGGTGACAGCAATTCTTGAATGGCCAATTCCCACAAATATGACTGAGGTAAGATTTTTCCATGGGCTTGCAAGTTTTTATAGGAGGTTTGTTAGAGATTTCTCAACAAAGGCAACCCCGCTTAATGAATTGGTAAAGAAAAATGTGAAATTTGAATGAGGAGATTCTCAACAAAAGGCTTTTGAACAATTGAAGCATGATTTAACTAATGCTCCAGTTTTAGCATTGCCTGATTTTTCTAAAACTTTTGAAGTTGAATGTGATGCTTCAGGAATTGGGATTGGAGCGGTGTTGCTTCAAGAAGGCCGGCCTATTTCTTACTTTAGTGAGAAGCTAAATGGCGCAACTTTGAATTACCCAACATATGACAAAGAGCTTTATGCCGTTGTGAGAGCTTTGGAGACATGGCAGCACTACCTTCTTCCAAGAGAGTTTGTGATCCACACCGATCATGAATCTATCAAGTATCTTAGGGGACAAATTTGCACAAGAGACATGCCAAGTGGATTTCATTCATTGAAACTTTTCCATACGTGGTAAAATACAAGAAAGGTAAAGAGAACATTGTGGCTGATGCACTCTCTCGAAGGTACACTCTGATTACTACTGCCAATGCTACTATCATGGGATTTGAGTACATTAAGGAGTTGTATGATAAGGATCATGATTTTTCCATTGTATTTGCTGCATGTGAAAAGGGTTCTTTTAATAAGTTTTATCGGCATGAAGGATTTCTGTTCAAAGAAGATAAAATGTGTATTCCTTATTGTTCACTTAGAGAGCTTTTGGTGCGTGAAGCACATTGTGGAGGTTTGATGGGCCATTTTGGTGTTTTAAAGTCTTTGGATATTCTGAATGAACATTTTTATTGGCCTAACATGAAAAGGGATGTTGAGAAAATTTGTGCAACTTGTCTTGATTGTAAGAAAGCAAAATCTAAATCCCTTCCTCATGGATTGTACACTCCACTCCCTGTTCCTCAATCTCCTTAGACTGACATTTCTATGGATTTTGTTCTTGGTTTGCCTAGGTCTCAAAGAGGAATGGAGTCAATTTTTGTTGTTGTTGACAGATTCTCAAAGATGGCTCATTTTATTGCTTGTAGAAAAACCGATGATGTAAAGCATGTGGCTGATTTGTTCTTCAAGGAAGTTGTCCGTCTGCATGGAGTCCCTAGGACCATTGTTTTTGATAGGGATGTGAAGTTTTTGAGTTATTTCTGGAAAACACTTTGGGGAAAATTGGGAACAAAACTTTTGTTTTCAACTACATGTCACCCACAAACTGATGGCCAAACGGAAGTAACTAATAGAACTTTGGGTGTTTTACTAAGGGCCATAATTAAGAAGAACTTGAAGAGTTGGGAGGAGTGTTTACCAATTGCTGAATTTGCATATAATCGCACACTACACACTTCTACTAATTTTTCTCCTTTTGAATTGGTGTATGGTTTTAATCCTTTGACTCCATTAGACTTATTTCCTTTACCTATACAGGATCAAGTGAGTTTGGATGGCAAAAAGAAAGCTGAAGTTGTGAAGAAGTTGCATGAGCAAGCTCGCGCAAACATTGAGAAGAAAAATGAGCAAAATGCCAAGAATGCTAACAAAGGGCGTAAGAAGGTTGTATTTAAACCTGGTGATTGGGTTTGGATACACATGAGGAAAGAGAGATTTGTAACCTCAAGAAGAACTAAATTACACCCCCGTAGAGATGGACCATTCCAAGTTGTGGCACGAGTCAATGATAATGTCTACAAGCTTGATCTTCCCGGAGACTATGGTATAAGTTCTACTTTTAATGTCTCTGATTTATCTACTTTTGACTTTGATGCAGATCCTTTGGATTCGAGGACGAATCCTTTCCAAGAGAGAGGGGATGATGACCTCCAAAGATCCCATCATGATAACAACAAAGACAAGAACAATGAAGATCAAGTTGTGAATAATGCTTCTCAAAATAAGACTCCTTCTCCACCTCATGCGCTTGATGGCATGGCTGGTCCTATGACTTGTTTAAGGAAGAAAAGAATGAAAGAATCTTTGTCTAATTTGATCATTCAAGTCCATGACAAAGAAAGGACCAATGCTGCCAAAGTTCAGCCCACTTGTTACAACATTTTGCAAGTCTTGGACCTAGATTCAAAAGGGGCTAATTAAGTGAGTTGTTGCTGATTCTTAACCACTTTATTTGGTCCAAAATAATGCAATTTTCGTTCAGCCAAAGTCCCAAAAGTCAGTCAACAAATCTGTCCAAAAACAGCCCACAATTCAAGTCCAAATTCAACTCACCAAGTGATGAATTTTCAAGAAAATTCAAGAAGCTTCTAAGGATCAAAAGCATGGTGAAATGGACGAAATTATGGAGTATTTTGAAGGTCTCATCTGATTTCCTTGGTCAAAATTCAACTAGCGAGTGAAGGGGTGAAGACTAGTCAAAGAATTAAAGCTAGAAGTTTGAATGCCATTTTGGGAGCTCAGTTTTCGACGAATTTCCAGCCATTTTTTAAAAACTTTTCAATTCGTTTTCTGCATTTTTAATGTTCAGATTAATTGTTTTAAGTTTAAGAGTCTTTTTGGGTCATAGAGCTTTTTCTTGGTCAAAGAGAAGATTTAATGCTAGTCTTGACCAAAAAGTTCAGATTTACTACTTTAATCCTTTTGTAATTTTCAACTTTGGTCCCTCTTGAAACACTATAAAAGGGGCCTTGGTTAAGCATTTTCAATCAGATTGGAGTAATAAACTTTTAAGGATTTTTTTTCCCTTTCTTTACTAGTTTCTTAGTGAGCTAGTTTGAGTCTTGCAAAACTGCTTGCAAAACTTACAAGGTTTATCAACTAAAACTCTTCCTTTTAGATGTGGCGCCTCTACTCAGCTTTTTCTTTTTCTTTCATAATCCAAAGGTGTTAGGTTCAACCTAGTGTTGTTGGATTTGAAGATTAGAGAGGTTGGGAATAGTGAATTCAATTTAGCCTTATTATGATTCAAAGGTGATTGGTTTCATCCTATTGTTGTTGGGTCTAGTTTGGTTAGGTTGTTTTTGCTTGGAAGATTTCAAGACTTCTTTCTCCAAGTATGATTCAAATGTGATAGGTTCATCCTATTGTTGTTGGGTTCATTTGAGATTGGTGTTTTGCACTAGATCATTCAGGGACGATTCTACAATTAAATTGAGTCCTCCCCGGATTCACATCAAGAGAGATATGTAATCAACGATTATCTAAATTTCACAATTATTATTGAATTCTATTTTCATTACCCTCAACTAAATGTCAATAATGGAAAGATTTCGATTGGTGGATTTATGAGAGCTCACCCCATAGGGTTTTTGTTTATTTTTTGTTGTTTTTGTTTTTATTTTTAGAATTAGTCTGGTTTAGCTCTGATAGCTAGGTGTTTGCCTTAATCGACATACCGTGTTGAAGAGAATCCGTCTTTGATGGATCATTTCTGTAACCTATTAACTTTTTTAAAATTAATATAATTACTTTCTTTTGAAAAAAAAAATGATTTCATTTCCCCAACTAAAGACTCCCATCACAGAACTTAGCCCTTTAGCCCTTTCCGAATTTGGGCTATTTGCAATCGAGATAACCTATAAAATAGTCCCTTATATATTTGGAAAAAAACTTTTTAGTCATTCAAAAAAAAAAAAAAACCGAATCAATCAATCCTTTACTTTCATACATTTAAACCATTTCGTCCTTCCGTCCCTTTCCATCAAACTCTCCGTTGAATTTGGCAACACGTTTGTAGAGGGCTTTTTTGGAAACACACAAACTCCTCCTAGAACTCCCTAATTGCACATCATAATAGCAATCTCCGGCGGCTCCATTGACAAAGAGAAAGATTAGGACAAGTATAAACAGTACTGGTCATTCTTCCGCCGCCCTAAAGGGATCGAAATAGCCGAGAAAGTTCCCACCTTTATCGACACTTTCTACAACCTCGTCACCGACATTTATGAGTGGGGATGGGTTCAGTCTATCCATTTCTCTCCTTACATCCTTGGCAAGTCCCACCGCGAGACCACTAGAATCCATGAGGAAATGGCAGTGGATCTCTTGGGTGTCAAACCTGGAGCCCGCATTCTCGACGCCGCCCGCGGAGTCGGCGGCCCGATGCATGCCATCCCTGCTCATTCCGGTGCAAATGTGGTTGGCATCACCACTAATGAGTACCAAGTTAAACGGGCCAGTATGCACAATAAGAAAGCCGGGTTCGATTCACTGTGCGAAGTTGTGTTCAGAAATTTCCTCCAAATTCCCTTTGCGGATGAAAGTTTTGATGGGGCCTACTCAATTGAAGCCACATCCCATGCCCCAAAACTTGAAGATGTGTACAGCGAGATCTACAGAGTGTTAAAGCCTAGATCTTTGTACATTTCCTATGAATGGGTCACCACCGAGTTGTACCGCGCTGATAATCCAGAACACGTGGAGGTTATTCATGGCATAGAGAGGGGTGATGCTCTGCTCGGTTTGAGGAGTTACAAGGACATTGCCGAGGTCGCAAAGAAAGTTGGGTTTGAAGTGTTGAAGGAGAAGAACTTAGCCAAGCCGCCCGCCGAACCGTGGTGGACGAGGCTTAAGATGGGGAGGATCGCTTACTGGAGGAACCAGATTTTGGTGACTGTCCTCGTTTGGCTTGGGATTGCCCCAAAAGGAGTTGTTGATGTTCATGAGATGTTGTTTGTGATTGCAGATTATCTTACTAGAGGAGGCAACCTGGGGATTTTCAGTCCTATGCATATGATTCTCTGCAGAAAACCTGAAACCAAACCACCTTCATCTAATTCCAATTCTTTTGATTAGGAGATGATGATGATGATGTTGATAATGATAATGCCTATCGGGTTTGACTGCATTTTAATGCATAGAGATTAATCATAGAGGTTAATTTTGATGCTTGTCATTTTTGTTATCCTGGGTTTCATTTTGTTGTTCAGGGTTTAGTCTCTTTTTTATTTTTTTCCCTTCTTAACTTAATTTCATATCAATTCTGATAGAGCCAAATTCAAGGTGAAAAAGAGGAGCACGATGGCATTTCCGACAAGCCGTCCTCTGCTTTCTCTAATTCTCACCATTGACTTTGCTCCGAAAACTGATATTCTCTCCCTTTTTGTTATGAAGGTGATTTTTTTCTTATTCCATTCATTTGATTACCGTTGTTTAACTGATTTAGATTTATCTAAAATTTGTAACTTGAAAGGGGATACTTTTACATTGCGCTCAATTTGCAGCCGCCGGAGATTGCTGTTATGATATGCCATTAGGGAGTTCTTGGAGAAAGAGTTTTTGTGTTTTCCAAAACGCCCTTAGTAAATAGCATACTTGTGACACGTGATCTCTTTTTTGACGAAAATTTTGATGGAATGAGAGGAAGGACGAAATAGTTTAATTGTATGAAAGTGAGGGACTGATTGATTCGTCTTATTTTTTTGTGAGAAAATAAAAAGTTCTTTTTCAAATATACGAGGGATTATTTTGTAGGTTATCACTTTGCAATCTCCATTGAATTATGATGCAGAGACATAGCTTGGCGGACTTGTTGCCAATCCGTTGCTCCATGGACAACGTTCTTCTTACTTATTGGGCGGATAGTTGGACCCACTTACACATTTAATTGAAATATGAGAAAGATGAAACACCCTCTTAGTGCAGGTTTAGATTATTTGAAATTTTTTTATTGAAATATATAAAAGTTTTTTTGTAAGAATTTGTTGTAAGAAAAAATATATTAGACGAAATATGAAAAAGTATATTAGAATTTTTTTTTAAAATAATATGAGCGGAATTTTGATAGGAATTTAAATTTTGAAATAAAAGAAAAATTGTTTGGATTGTTTTAACAAAAAGTTAATTTTTCCACGATAAACATTAAAACAAACACAGCCTTACAATTTTACAGGGTGATAGTATTAGTAAAATATTTTCTGTTATTAGCATTTCTTAACATTATTTTATACCTACATATAGTGGCGAATGAAGAGTAACAATATCAACACTAATATCAATGAATTGATTTTTTTGAGATTGATCTGATTGGAGATTGAGTTAATTTTGAGATTTTTCTTGATAAGATACTCAAGAGATGAGAATGAGAGAACTATATAAATAAATCCTTGTTTACCACAGGAATCACTTGCTTTTTCCATGACACTAAATCTATTCATATAATTTGAATTGTTTTACTTTCTCCATTGATTTTATTAATTTTTGTTATGCCTTTTACTTTGCCCCGTTCGAAAATATGGAAAGATCCAAATTGTTGCTTCTACAATGATCAAATTCCGCCAATTGTATTAAGCAGATGCTAAATACAATTTTCAAGCCTTTACTTTATTTAAGAGCTAATATACCATGCTGGTTCGTATTGCGCTGGTTCTATGTTTAGAAGGTAAATGATTTTCTGTCCCAATTTTTCTATACTTATTTCCTGTCTCATCTCTTAATAATTTGAGCAAAGATAATTTGAGCAAAGAGGTGTGTATTTTGCTTTGTTGGAAATTGAATACAGGATAACACACAAAAATTATATGAGGATAAATTAGAAAACTATAGTAATCAGGTGATAACCATGTAAACAGATTGACTAATTTAGAACAGTCATGGCTAAATCAAAGTTACAAAATGAGCACACAATATTCAGTCGGACTCCTTAGAAATTGTAGAATACTCCAATAAATTCAGCAAAGGATCCTTTGTCCCAATTTTCCATTATTTATCTCTACTGTCTCACTTTTAGTGGTTTGACACTTGTTAATTATTTACTCCAACAGCTCAACCTTATATTCACAGTTTAGCAATAAAATAAATAAATAAATAAATAAACAAACAGCCAACCGAAAAAACCTCCCCTACCTCTACCATCTCAACCATTAATTCTTTCACCTTCAGCCAAGATACTCTCCCGTTTTATAATAGGAATCTGAGATGTGTGCAGTTTTCGAGTCCGACTAAACCGAATTTGAATTAGATTAGAAAATTTGAATTCAGTTTTTTTGTTTTCAAATCACTTTTTTTATTAATATGAATTTTGAATCGAAAATTTTTATTTTCAGCTTGAATCAAAGGTCAAATTTAGAATTTGAATTTAATTTTTCAGTTTGAATTTGAGTCAAACCAATGTAAGACTACATTTTTCAAGTATATATTATTTATATGTTATAATTCCATAATTTTTATGAAAAATTAAATATGTACTATATATATAACTTGGTTTGCAATATAATATTTAATAAATTAGAAAAATCTATTAATATTATAATTATAATTTTATTCAATTGCTATATAAGTAAGAACAAAATTATAATTCATAAGTCTAAATGAATAATTGCAATATAATGATATTGGTAGTTATTAAAATATTAAAATTATAAGAATGACAATAATGTCGTAAATAAAAAATAAAAATAAATTATTAGAAAAATATAAAAATTATGAACAAATGAATAAATAAATAAAAATAACCAAATTGAAAATTAAATTTGGAATTCGGTCAATTTAAATTCGAATTAAACTAAATTTGGTTTAATTTTTTAATTGAGTTTAAAAAAATTTCAAACCAAATAAATCAATTCGAAGAAAACGACCAGTGCACACCCTTAATTCTTGACATCCTTAGTTTACTGAAAATCTTATTTTTATTCGTTATCCAATCCAAATGTATCCTACATATACATAATTTAATTTTTAGGAAGTAATCTGAACATGGTGACTTTAATTCTTAGAGTCTTTTGTCTCAAGATGACCATTCCCTTTTTAATGCACAACTATCCCAATCATCTTTGCCCAGATCATACAATCTTTCAAAATTTAAAAATTTATAGCCCTAATTCTTATAATTTTGTCCATGGAAAAAGTAACTAGATTACTGGATGGTAAATGGTGGATGGTGAAGGCGAACAAGTGGCAGAAGTGGCATGGTAATAGTGGAATAGAAAGAGGGTGTTTCATTTTGGTCTTGTTTTTGTTTTTTGTTTTTTTTTTTTTTGGCTAAAATGTGAATATAAGGTTGAGCCATTGGACTAAATAATTGACACGTATTAAACGATCAAAAGTGAGACATGAGATGGGTACAGGAAAATTGGGCCAAAGAATTCTTTGCCGACTCTGAGGATGAATTTATTGGTAAAGGATTCTCTGTCCAAATTTTCTCGTATTCATCTTCTGTCCTATTTTTCATTTGGTTCACTCGTAGCAATAATATAATCTAATGTTTCAAACTTGTTTCAACTTTCTAGGTCTAGAAAAAAAAAATAGAAAACCCTCTAACTTTTTTTTTTTTTTTATCACCGCCATCCTTTCCGCCACTCTTCTGCCTACTCCATCCACCAACCTAATTATTTTCTCAATGGGTAAATTAATAAGTGAATTAGAAGGATTATGATTTTGTAAAGTTTGAAAAATTGTGTAGTTTAGGCAATAGTTGGGATGGTTGTGTATTAAAAAAGGTTACGTCATCTTGGAAAGGAATCAAAACACTGAAATCATCCTTTTTACGGGTCTAGACTTTTGTATTCATAATAATTGAGTTATATATTTGTTAGATGGAAAGTTTTGATGCGATAATAAATAAAAATGAGATATTAAATAGGTTAAGGAGGATGCCCAGGTTCTTGTCATAAATAATGAAAATTAATTTGAAAAAAGGTGCAATTGTGAGAGAGCAGTAGAGGAGGGGGCTGCAGTAAAGGAGGGTTTTCTGTTTTTTTTTTAGTTCTAAAAAAATTAAAATAATTCCGTTTGGTGCATTATTATTAGAATTGAATTGGAATTGTAATTATGTAGAATTGAATTTATTATATTAAAATTCCAAATTATTTGAATTTTTCTATTTGGTAAATCACTTAATCAACATGAAATTCATTTATAATTTCAAATTATTTGTTTGGATATTTAAAAATTACATGTAAATTGAAATTTCAAATACAACTAAAATTTACTAATTACATATAAATTAAAAGTTCCTTGGAGCAAAATGTTTGACTAAAATTTCTAAATAAATATCTTTGCTCTCCTCATCTAAATTTGAAATTAGAGCATAATAAGCATCATTATAGAGCTCCAAATCCAAATCCTCTTGATGAATCAGCTATTGTTGTCAAGGGATGACTTTGTGTAACCCTAAACCCTAAACCCTAAACCCTACTTTGTAACCTTTTACTCTATATCTCTAATAATAAACCTTGCCTTCTTGGCTTGTCAAAAAAAAAAAAAGAGGATTTGGCTTTGAATAGCAATATCTGTGGTAAACAGTCCCATCAACTTACTTGAAAAAGTAGCACAATTAACACCATTTTTTTTTCTTCCAAAAATTCAAAAAAAAACAAAGAAGCAAAAATAGAGGGGATCAATGAGTGGTGACTAATATGTGTCCACGCCAAAAATACCTTTGTGAGTGTTTTCTTGATACAATAATTTCCTTATTAAATAAAACGACGTTTCTCAAAAATGATAAAACTTAAAAATCAAAAGAAGACAACACAAGAAGCAAAGAAAAGAACGATACAATTTCAACCTTATATTTTCCCCATACAATAAGAACTTCTTGCATCCAAACAACAATCACAAAGACTGTCCCAACAACCCAAAAATTGAACTCAACAGCACCAAACCACAAGAATTAGCATACCAATCAAAATGGATGGATCACACAAAATTCCCAGCTCAACTATGAACATGACTACCAAATCCAACATAAAACCAAAACACCTGGCTAATCCCTTGAATGAATAATCATCTTTATTTCAAGCACGTATTTTAAGCAGCATTTACCAAAAGAATGAAAATATGAAAACAAAGGTAAAAGTTCTTACACCACCACTTATGACTGGATCAGTAAGCCAAAAAATTGATTATTTTAGGCATTGATGATTGAGAAGTGAGCAAAGCTGGCAGCTAAATATATTTTGCGAAACAGAAGAACTTGCAGGTATGTACAAAAATAAAATTACAAAAGGAAATAGGCCTGGCTACAGCGACTAGGCAGAGAGGATGAGATGGCAACATTGGCATGCAAATTTTAGCTAGCAGTGTGGAGTGGTTGTCCTCAAAACATAAAGCGACACAGGCAAAAGTCAATACACACAATATATGTATATATATCTTCTTCTTTTTTTTTTCCAAAAGATCAATAATGTTATTAACTCTTGAAAGTTAAACTTTACAAGCAATGCCCACCACAAATTGGATATGTATGTATATCTACTAACACAAATATATGTATACCCAATGCACTACTATTAACTAAAATAATATTGATATATGCATCAAATTTATACTAGAGTGAATTATGTCGTGTTAATTATAATATCATGCTAAAATTCACCATGGATATACTTAAATTATAATAGTATTCGTACTGAGAGCAGCAATACCTATTAGTTCATGCATTAATGGGCACAGACAATAGCAAGCTTGCTTAGCAACCAGTAAGTAGGATGGCGCACGTACGAAGACTAAAAAAGTGCTCCTACCAATTCAGGTAGTACCATCCATGATCCATCCATGCGGAAGAATATAGAAAGAGGAGGTAGCTCACGAATGCTTTTATATGCTGCTCCTAGTTCCTTGCTGCACATGTTAGTACTTAGTAGTGGAGAACTGAAGGAGACTGATAACTGCACATCCATCCATCCATGGTATTTTATTCGATTTTTTTGTTTAGACCAAGCAAACCAACCAAATTAGTTAGTGGTAGGCAGGATAAGCAGTTTCACTACTATTGGCGTAGGATATGATTCCCCGCCACCCATCTATACCCAGCACCAGCAGTACCGGCATTACTTCACAAATTGCGTCCACGCCCACCCATCCTAGATACAAGGCCACAGTTCAAGCAAGGAAAAATAACGCAACAAAAATAACCACAATGTAATGAGCAAGAAGCAACAGCAGGTAGGGCCTAAGAGTATATAAATTATAGAGCAAAGGGCAGCCAAAATTAAGCTAGGCACTAAGAATGTAGAGAAATTTTAGACAGCGAGTTCGTTAAATAACTTCACATAAGAATGCATAAAATCAGACTTGCAGTCTCCAAATATGGTGAATGCTGCTTCACTAAGAGTCCAGTTCATTAAATACGATTTTTGCAATAAACCTTTCTCACCTTCCGTTTCTTAAATACGAGTAAGCTCAGAGAGCACGCAAGAAACAATGGTGTGATGGAGACTCCAGTGGCGGCAGAACAGCAACAAAGCGAAGGAATGAGTGGAGGAGTTTTGAAAAGAAATAATGGCTCATGTGAGCCAGTGGTGGGTTAGGGCACCCACAAGAGCCCCTTTTGGGGCTGGCCATGGCCACACCCATCAGCACAGTGTCTGATGTGGCGTGGCCATCAACTTGAATGGCCACGGCCACTCCCCACAGTCTGGCCATTAATTTTTTTTGGCCAAGTAGGCATCATAACGACGCCGTTTTACGTCAAAATGATGCAAAACGGCGTCGTTTTGGTCAGTGTGTCAGCGGTCCGCATTGACACACTGTTAGTGTGTCAGCTAATTTTTTTTTCGCTTCCTCCTTAGCAAAATGACGTCGTTGCAAACTAGACAACAGTTTGCCATGGGCATTTCAATCTTTTTTTTTAAAAAAAAAAAAAATTACCAACGGATAGAAAATATTTTTCTCTATAAATTGACATGCATTTTTCATTTTTTTGGTGCAAAATCTAATAACTTTATCTCCCAAACTCTCTCAAAATCTCTCTTTTCTTCCAAAAAATGGACCTTTCAAGAAATGTTGGAAACAATCCATTTCGTCCAAATAACCCTCCAAATTTGTATAATTATCCACCATTTGGAACCCAAATTTCTCAAGGTTTATATCAACTACCATATAATTTTGGTTCATTTGGTCCTAATGCTCAAAATTCTACCAAATTTCAACAAAATCCAACTCAATTTTCAACTAATTTTCCCAACGATCCTGCAATGTTTCAATATCCAAGGTTTTAACACCACATGATGTCCAATTTCAGGCCTCAACAAAACCGTGAATTTCCTACAAATGTTGATAATTTCCATTATCAAGGTCAAGCTAACAATGAAGATGCCTCCGGAGACAATGCTGATTTTGCATAACCAGATGTCAACCCATCGATTTCGCACATGCAAAGCAAGAAAATGTTTTTGTCAATTAATGAAGACACGGCTCTGATTTCTACATATATTAACACCACAACTAATCCGCAAATAGGTACATCTCAAAAGAGTTCTACGATGTGGAAGGATATACTATCACAATATAGATCTACTCGGGAAGACAATGCCAACATCAATCCCAAAAACTTGGCTCAGGTTAGATCTCGGTGGAGGAGAATTGCTACAGCTGTGTTAAAATGGGTTGAAATTTTCGTAGAGGCGCAAAGGGAAAAAAAAAGAAGCAAAATGAAAGATCAAGATGTGATCTGAAACACATTGACCATATGGGAACATTCAAATAAGGGTTCAAAGTTTCAATTTATGGAACATTGGAAATTGTTGAGGGCTTATCCCAGGTGGGAATCCATCATTGGATATCATGTTCCTACTTTGAATGTACCATGTGATTATTCAAACACCCCTGAAACATCAAACACCACTAGTATGTTCAAATTAATTTAGAAGACACTGCTACTAGTCCTATAAAATGCCCAATGGATGTGAAAAGGTTAAAATAAAGGAAAACAAAAGGTCGGCCAACAATCATTTTTGCAAAATCCTCAAATTGACAGGATGAGCATAGCTTTCCAAGAGAAGATAGAGGTCAAAAGGGAGAAGATTGCTTTGAAGCGGAAAAAAATGGAGGAGGATAGAATTGCTCGACAAGAAAAAAAAAAAAGAATTACTCAAGAAAGGATGAAGCTTGAGCAAAAGTTCCAAGCTTGGCTTATATTTGCAAACCATGGAGAATAAAACTTATTAGACGCTGAAAAAAAAAATGTTTCATAAGCTTAGCAAATTTTTAAGGATGTAGTAGTAATTTATTTATTATATTGTCATACCCTATGTTTTATATTTCAAGTGTATTAATTTAAATTATATTTATTATATTTTAGTGTTGAATGTTTACTTTTTAAGTATTTTATATTTAATTTAGAATATTTATTTTCATGTTTTAAGTGTACTATTAAATTTTAATTTTAATGTAATGTAAAATTAGTTTTCATTGGTTGTTTGTAATTATTTAATGTATAATAATTAAAATTATAAGTTGATTTATTAATATAATTTTTTTTTGATAATGGCTGTGTGAATAGTGACGGTTAGGCCAATTAGCGTGGATAATTTTTTGATAATAGCTGTGTGAATAGTGAAGGCTAGGCCTTGAGCTAATGTGGTGCTGATGTGATGTGGCCATGGCCTGGGGATGCTGTGCAGGCCCTTAGGGTGCTTTGTTGCAATTTTACCCATTTTACTCTTTTGACCCAAAACTAAATTATTAACTCGAATTTAGACCTGCAAATTTTTTAATGAGTATGAAATTAGAATAAAAAATATTAGATCCTATCTAAGAATTTATACTATGGAATTGAAAGCATTTAGAATTGGAATAAACTTCTAATTTTTTTACTTTTTTTTTAAAAAAAACAATGGAATTAGAATTGGAGTCTCCAATTTCAATTCTATGGCTCCAATTCTATAGTACCAAACAAAGCCCAAGTGATTTTCAATATTTTTTTGCTATACTCACTGCAAAAGAAGACAACTAGAAGCATTTATTTAAATGTGCAAATTTAAAAGAAGAAGAATAAAAGATCCAATATGAATACAAACAATTAGATTGCTACAAGGAAAAAATATATATAATTTAAAATAAAAAAAATTAATCTATTGACTATGCCAATACTAGTGAGTATGTGTCTTATCTCATGGTTAATTTTCTGAACAAATCTATCAAAAATTGAAATATCAAGAATTAAATGTGTTGACTTGAAATATTGGAGAGTAAAAATGATGGTGTATAAAATATAAGGAATAAATATAATTTTATCTTTAATTTAAGAATAAAAAATTTGTTTAGTTAATTTTAAAGACCATAATTCCTAGTCCTCTTTTACTGATTGATAGGCAATTCTCCAACCTTTCAATATATTCAGATCCATAAAAATTGAAATGATAATTTGTCGAAGACACACCACACCAGGATACTAATCGTTCTAAGTGCAAATCAAATTTTTCTTCAAGATCTTGCTTTCTGGATATTTCAAAGTACAATCTTTTACATTTCTGATATGAAGTATTTTACTACGCGTTGTCCCAAAGAAATGGGAACTTGGCTTTTCATTTTCTTTTTCTTGATTTTTGATCTTATTAAAGTTATATCCCTTCACAAATCAATACAATTTTCCATTCACTTAAGGTTGATTTGTTGATTTAATCTCTAAATCAGTAACTTTTCTTGAATTCTGTTACGATTTAGATGATGCATTTACATGGGAAGGCTAAGATGCTGGATCTGTTGGGGAAGGTTATTTGTAATATGTTCCAGGGACTGTTTATCTGTGTTGTCCTTGTTGTCTTATTCATTTTGGATATACTTGAGAAGGCTATTTATAAAGCTTTCCAAATCCTTGGGAAGCTAGATATATTTGGGAGCGCTACGAAAATGCTTGGGAAGCTGGATATACTTGGGAAGGCTACAAAAGTACTTGGGAACTTTAAAGAGAAGATAGAAGACATAGCCTTACAAAGGGTGGCAGAGGAATCAGTGAATGCAGGGACAAGCTTCTACAGCTTAGGATCTGATCGGCAATCGCTGGAATGGGATTTGATGGCATTGAGCAGCAGCGCATTTGACATAAAGGAAGAAGTGGAAAGAGCTAAGCTTTCAGGGAAAAATTGGAGAAAAACAGAAGTTAAAAATTGGCTGAAGGATGTGGAACGGGTAGACAACGAATTCAACAATTGAAAAAAAAATTACAAGAGGAAAGATCTTGGAAACATTTGCGTAGTGGGGCTGTTGTGAGTAGGATGAAAGATCGTACATCATCACTAACTGAGCAAAGTCACAATTTTGGGGGCATTTTGCTGAATGTGCGTGAAGAAGATAACGAGAACAACAGTTAATAAAAAAGTCAGGACTCAGTCCTGTAGGGAAACTGTTGTTTAACATGAGTTTTTGTTCAAACATTTTTCGAGGCCACATTTTTAACTATTGGAGCTTTGTTTTTTTGTATATTTTGAGGTATTTTTTATATATGTATTTTTAAATTTGCATGCAATAACTAATTCCCCATATGATCTTAAACCTGATGAAACTCTTGAGATAGATGGAGCAACAGTAATTTAGAGAAATATTTATTGGTTTAGAATTTGAGAGAATCGGATCATCCACAGATGTTAGTGTCAAAAATAAAGACTGCATTCCTATTAAAAAAGCTATTTTTGAATAAAAATTTTATACTATTCTCATTAGCAACGTTACGTATCAATTAAAATTAAGAAATAAAAATAAAAAATATTAAATGTGTGTGCTATATTTCGTAATTAAAAAAAATATCACTAGAAAAAGGTTTATCAGTCGCTTTTAATATAATTATCATATTTTTTTAAGAATATTGTTATTTTTTACTATTTTTAATTAATTAAAAATAATAATAATACAAAGGGTAGTAAAAAAATTAATTACTATAAAAATTAATAATAAAAAATTATCATTTAGTTTCAATGTAATTATTATATTTTTTAAAAAATATTTTTGCCTTTTTACTATTTTTAATTAATTAAAAATAATAGTAATACAAGAGTAGGGGAAAATAATATAACAATGTTATTAAATCTTAAATAGTAATATAAGAGTTTTATTAAATATTTATTTAATTTTAATTTTAATTTATATATAAATATACTTATCGTTATTATTTTTATTTAAAGTAAATACTTATCTATTAATATAAAGAATTTAATGCAAAATTAATTTATCTTAATCCAATCACACTATGGTTCAAAAAAAAAAAACTCACAATATTTGTCCTATGCTGACAAATAGGTCATATATTTTTACAATAAAAAATATTTTTTACTTTTCAATTGGAGTCAATCTCCACTAAAGAGAAATATATCAGGTATCGTGAGAGTCTATTCGCACAATTCGAAAACAACAATATCCACCAGCAGGAAGATAAAACTTCACAAGACCCATATGCAAATGAAAATTAGGGGTGACAATTTCGGGTTCGCAGATTACAAATTACTCTTTAAATGGATTAAGTAAGTTGATCTGTCAACTCGTTAAGTCGACCCAAACTTGATTTGTTTATTTTTTAAGTAAATTATATTCGATTTGATTTTAACTCAAATTTATTAATTTTATATTTTTATATCATATTAATTTCATATTAAGTTCGTATCGTATTATCGTGTCGTATCAACCATCGACGCCTCTTATGAAAATGACTGCTATGGCATTTTCTCACCCTTTCCCTAGCCATACTTATAAAAAAACAAAAACAGGACAAAGCAGACAATGAGGATACAGCAAGCTGCACTGGTCAAAGCAAGCACAGCAAGGAAAACACATCAGCAGGAATACTGGACTAATGAAAGGATGGGGCCCCACAGAACCAACTACCGGAAGACAAGGACTCAACCTCAACCCATCAGGAACCACGTGAAGAGCACTCAACCCAAAAGGGTAGAACTTGCCTTCAGTTATCATATAGTTTCCTGAAAACCTCTAAAAACTCCGAATTAATTACCAAAATTCCCTAAAATTTAGATTTATTACTAATCAAATCTCATAATTTGTCAAAACTATCAATATTCTTTTAAAGTTTAAAAACATTTAACATTTACTCCCCTAACTACTATTTCCATCATGAATAGTAACTTTTCCGTTATTGTTCATAAATAATAACGTGAACACTACACAATAGTAAAAAAATTAATATTTAGATAAAATTATCCCTAATAATCCAGTTATTAATTTGTATAAAAAAAATACTTATAATTGACATTTACCTTATGAATAACAATAAAAATTATATATATTTATTTATATCAAATGCAGAGTATTGTTCATGTTACTATTCATGTTACTGTTTATGAACAGTAACGGAAAAGTTACTATTAATGACGAAAATAGTAGTCATGGAGTAAATATTAAACTTTTTTTACATTTTATAGAAATATTGATAGTTTTAACAACAAATTATAAAATTCAATTAATAATAAACCTAAACCTCAAGAGGATTTTGATAATTATCCCTAAAACTCCCAAGCTATCTTCCCCCTTTCAGATGTTCTTTTATCTACTCTTTCAAACCTTGGGGCCACCATATATCAAATTTGTATCTTAAACTTATATCAAACGTAAGTTTCATTTCTCATGCGTTAACATTCTATCTCTGTCTCTTTTATACATTAATGGTCGGTTAAGTTACCTATTTATTTATTTTATTTATTTGAACAACTAACCTTTTACTAATTTTGCTAACTATTTTATGGTTGGTTAAACTGCATATCTTTTTCCCAGATATCGTTCGTCTGCTACCCTCTTTTCATTTCTTTGTTTTTATCTTTTCTTTTCCCCCAAAGTCCCTTTACACACACACATATATATTTGCTTTGTTCATACTTCTAGTTTTCTATTTTTCATTTGCGTAAGTTTCAAACTATATAGCCAATAAAATATTGTCTTTCATTTCTCATGCATTAATATTCTATCCTTTTGTCTCTTTTATGCATTAATGGCCGATTGAGCTACCTATTTATTCATTTTATTTGTTTTAACAACTAACCTTTTATTATTCTTGCTAACTATTTTATGGTTGGCTAAACCGCCTATTTCTTTCTCAAAGGCAGACTGTTTGCTACCCTCTTCCCATTCCTTTATTTTTATCTTTTCTTTTCCCCAAAAGTCCCTTTATATATATATATATTTGCTTTGTTCGTACTTATAGTTTTGAATTTTTCATTTGAAGTTGTAAGAGATCCAAGATCGCATGAAACGTGTTCAATTATAATTACATGTATTAAGTAAAATTGGGAAGAATTTTTTTTCAATTATTTAATTATATTTATGTAGATTTATTAAGTAATTAAATATAGTCTAGTAATGTAGAGTAATACTAATTTCTAAGGGACAATTTAGATTACCAATTAATACAACTGCTGTAATCAATGTCAATTGCTATGAATTGGCTACACTACTCAATAGAACTCAACAAAAGACATTTTTTTTTTAATGCTTTCCTATATCATTTCCTCAAACACATCTTAGTATCTTTATTTAAATAATTTCATTTATTTGTTATTTTAAGCTATTAGAATTCATTTTTATCCCATTTATTTTTGGCACGAAGATATAACTTTTTTTGTTTAAATATATATATTTTTGATCAATTGTCAATGTTCTATAACTTCTTACTTACATCAAATTAGGTTTAGATTTTTCATCTGACTTTGGAACAAAATCATGTAAACGGGTCGAAAATACAGATTCATAAGATTATGTGATTTGTACTACTTAAATCAAGGATCGATTTCTCGATATTTATAAGTATTTACTTTTTTTCTTTTAGTATTCAGTAAGGATGAATGCACCTAATTGATTTAAAGGAGAATGTTTTTTTCCCTTTAATTCTAATAGTTCAATTGAGTCTGTTCGCACTCTAAATTGGAATGAAAATATATGGTATACATTTGGCTTCAAATAAAATAAACTAAGAAAAAAAAAATCTCTCAAGTCCAGTGATAGTTGATTCATAATTAAAGTAAATTTTTTTTTTTGTTGGAGCCATGAAGGCCCTTCCGAAACTTTTTCTATGGTGTGAAGGATTTTTGCAATGCACCTAGAGACTCGAATTCCCCCTTATGTGCCTTGAAATTTACATTTGAGAACCAAATATCTAATTCTAAAAACAAAGCTTTCATATGAAATTAAAAATTTATTAGTCATCAAAATTCGAAATTTTTGAAGACACAAAATTCAAAAATTCAAATTTAAAATATTCAAAAAGTTATCAAAAGTTACAAATTTTGCATACAAATTTATAGTTTTTCAAAATTTTTGCAAATTTCACTATTATTAAACATTGAATTTCACAAAAAGTTAAAAATAAAATATCTAAATAGTGAGTTATTTTTAGTAATTTGTAATTATGTACTTATTTTGGTATTTTTTATTTCATAACATTTAGGTACACAAAAAAATTTTGAATAAAAATTTTAAATTGTGTAATTATTTATTTAAAAATTCTGACATTTTTATTTTTTGATATTGATATTGAACAACTATTACCATTTAATTTCATATTTAGGCTTTTAAGGTTGTATATTTAATTAAGTTTAGGTTTGAAAAATTTTCATTCAAAAAAGTAAATGTTTAGAAGATAAGTTTACTTTGCTCTTTTTAGCAATGAAAAGAAAATTATACCCTCTTTGTTTGTTAGATAAACTTTCACGGTCTCTTCAAAGAAAAAATTTCTAAAATTGAGAATATTTTCTGTTCTTTTAATAAAAATGTAAAAATCTTTTTCACATTGATTGTAAGTTTTCTTGAATCCATTATACGTGACTATCAGAAGTTTTGAAGGAAATTGAAAAATGCTCGATCCTGTACGAAAAAAAAATTAACGTTATATTAGCTCTCAATTAGTATCATTAAATAATTATTAATCATATGGGCAAATGCTAATGAAATAGCGTCATCAGACACTATTTTTGTGAATTTCATGAAATAATGATCCCTTATTGACATTAATTGCGACTTTATATATTATGGTTAATAATCATGTAACTTCTCCATACTTTTAAAAGAAAATTTCAAATAATAACAGATAGAGTAAATAGATTTTTTAATTACTTTATTTTTTTAAAAGTGCCAATTTCAATCACTATATTTTTTTAATTAAAAAAGGTCACTCAATTTCATAAAAGTGTGTTCTATCTAAATATGGTATTAATTGTGATAGAATTAACTACAAATTAATAGCATTTCTATTTTTTGTTGAACGACAAAGTCATTATATCTGTTAAGGTTGTAGATTTGTATATCGTACATAAAAACAACACACATTACCTCATTATCGTCATCTGTCTTTCTTTCCCAAAATTTACCTAACCTTAAAAATCAGCAAAATTTCATCAAACTTTCACTTTGACTCTCACGCTCCCTTTCCCTTTCTCTCTCTATGACAAAAATCCTAATAATAACAAATATATAGTATTATGTAACTTTCGTCCAGACTAAACACGACAAAAACAAGCATATTTATGTTAGGCAGCGTCTTCCTCGCAACGACAAGGCTTAAATCTTCCAAAAGTATCCCAACAAAACTTCCACGAAACCTCTCACCGCAGTTTTTTCGACTACTTATTGCCTCCCTTCACTTCCCCTTTTTCTACACTGTATAACACATACTCTCCATCATTTCTCATTTATTTTGTGTGTTGGAGATCTTGCTCTCGATTCCAAGCCCCCTAGGTACACAAAAACTAAACATTTACTGATGATTATTTTAGTTTGCTTATATATAAGGAAGGATCCATTAAGCCTTAAGCCTTTCTAATTACTAATGTTTTTTTCTTTTGTGTGTAGATCTTCCTAACCATTAAGTCCGGCCACTCAAAGGTACAAGTTTTAGATTTGCGCTTTTTAATTTCATATTTATGAAAGAATATATCTTCTCCATTTGTCTTGATTAATTACTATGCTTTTGTCCCACTCGAAGAATAGCAAGATCACTTGGGACAGAAGGAGACAAAAAAACATTTGAGATTTTTTTCACCGTTTAGCATATGTAATCGATTTATGGTACAGAGTTGAAAAGGAAGATAGTTGAAAAACTATTTAAATTTGTACAATTCAATATCTAGTTTTATTTTTTCTTGTTATTACCTGCCTGCCTGGATGTGCCTTGTCTTTTGCACGTGTTTGTGACTTTTGAATTCCACTATTTATTAATATATTGTGTGTATCTGACTTGGTGTTGACTATTTTTTTTTTTCAATTTTTATATTTATAGAAAATCAAATTTAGATTATTCTTTTTATTTTCAGAAAAAAAAAACCACGATTATTATCACTAATAAAAATAAAAATATAGTCTGATATATAAGTTACAAAAATTATTGAAAATTAAGACTATATTCAATAGAACTGATTTTCTTATAACAATAAAAGTCACTAGAATGTACCCTTGTTCCTTTGTCAACAAAGGTTTAGATTTTGTATACAATATCTACTGGCTTAAACCATTAGTAAACAATATCAATATTGGGGCAGTAAAACTTTTATTTCTCAAAAAAAAAAAAAAACAGTCAAATTTTCACTCTACAAAGAACATCCATTTTATTCCCCGTTCGCATCCTTCACCCACATATATGCGGGTGGTCCATAAGCTAGCTTTTGTTCCTAGGGCTTAACTGAAAATGGCTAATCATGATTAATTATACAGATATTCATTTTGTTCTTTATTTTTATGTTGTTGAGATTTTTTTTTCATTTTTAAGTATATTTTCTCTCATAAATTTTATCTGGAAACTTAAAAGCACAAAATAAACGGGACGAAAGTATTTGTCTCTCATAAAGTACATTTTCTCTCATAAAGTACCGTTTCATTATGAGATTGATTTCGAAGGTCAATATTTATAAGTATTTGTAACATTTTTTTAATGCTTTAGTAAGTATCAATGTACCTTATTGATTTAGAGTCAACTTTCTTTTCCCCCCTTAAATTCTCATCGTTCAATTGAGCCTATTCTATACTCTAAATTGGAAGGAAAATATATTATAAACATTTCGCTTGAAATAAAAATCGTTTTTTAAAAAAGAAAACTCTCAATTCCACCTTTAAAACTGTTATAAATTATAAGCAAAATCATTGATATTACTTGCAAGTTAAAACTATCCCGGCGAAAATAAATTTGAAATAAGCAAAATCATAAGCATAAACACTACAACTACCAAAGGGTAGGTAAAAATTCCAGAAATCTGCAAAAAAAAAAAAAATAAATAAATAAATAAATACTATGTTTGTTATAGTAAATCATACCTTCTAAACTATTCATGTTAATTGCCACTGTTATAGTTAATAATCATGTAATACCTTTTCGATCAGTGCTTTGTAAAAAAAAATTCAAGTAAAAAATATTAATATTATTTTCTCAATCATAAAAAAATTCACTTTTAATTTGGTACCGCTTTTTAAAATTATAAAATACAACACATTTAATATATCATTAAAAGTGTAAATTTTTTAATTTTATTTTTACTTTTTAATTCGAAGATCATACATTATCGTTATTAATAAAGGTAAAACAAAAGAATTTTTATATCAAATTAGTATTTTTTTACGAAAAAAATTTAAACTAATTTTTTTTTTTTGGTTGATCGGAAGTAACTCTTGTTGAGAGTCTCGAGACTAAACTAGGAGAAAAACAAACATATTTATAGTAGCCATGTTTCACGGTAGTCTCATTTTTCAGTCTTGGTAATGAGAAGACTTAGGTTATATGATTGGTTTATAACTTTTCTAATAATTTTTTATAATTTAAAATTTAAAATTCTTTCCAAAATTCTATTTTTATTATTTTAAAAACTTTTTACTCTAAAATATTTTCTATTCTCTCTTCAAAACAATTTTCTTTACAAAAAAAAAAATTCACTAGCACTTTTACACTTCCAATTAAAAAATTCCGAAAAAAAAATGAAAACATAGCATAAAGTCTTCCAAATCCCCCTTCAAAACTTCCATGAAACCTCTCACCACATTGTCTGCCACTTCTTGTTGTCTCACTTCACTTCCCCTTTGTTAACTATCTGACACAGCCTCTCTATCATTTCTCATTTAACTCATTACATATTTTATGCGTAGAGATCTTGCTATCAATCCCGACCTCCCACAAGTACGCAAAAACAAAAGATTTATATTTTAGTTTGCTTATATATATATATATATATATATACACAAAGAAGGATCTGTTACTGTTATAATATATTGTATACAAGGATTTTGTTTGGGTTTAAATTTGTTAGTGGATAATATGGGTGTTGATATGCCTCGTTTAATATATGCATTTGTTGGGATAATGCTTCTTGGTGGAACTTTACTATATTGTGTAGTTTGATCTGTTTCTTTACTCTCTCTTTTTTTTTAGATTTTTCAGTGCTAATATTATATATAAAGTCTTCGTCAAACAAACGGTGGAAAATAAAATTTCACCTCATTATTTCGTTTTTTTTTTTGGTTGAATTTCAATGTACACTTAGCATACAAATCATCATGTATATCATACTTGAACTGATATAATGGTATGGGTTCGAATGAGTTCTATTTTATTTTGCAATTTTACATTTTTGAAGTGAAAATTGTGAGATAAAAATGAAAATAATTTAGAGAATATAAAAAATAAATTCAAAAATATAAAAAAATGAAAAGAAAAAAAAACATGAAGGACCAACTGCCCCTTCCCAGTACCACTTCAGCCATCTGACCTTATAGTTCATGCCATGCCGTAAAAATGATAGAATTTAAACTGTCTTTCATGCCAATGAAAATAACGCTTCTATACGTGAATATGTGAAGTGAGGCATCATGAAAGTTTTAACCGAATCGAATTTATCAATACAAGTTTATAAGATTCCAATTCTCAAAGCAAAATTCTTCTTACATACTAAGGTAATTTTCTCGTGAATAGCATTCTGTACATACTAATTTTCTTATATTCAACAGTCTCACACAAGCAGAAGGATCTCATTGGAAGATATGGATGCAATAAAAGATATGTGTTTAGTCAAAGTGCGAAACTTTTTCAACATGGAAGAGAATTTAAGATTGGCAGAGTCTAAATTGAAGAGTTTAAGTTGCCGAGCGTCTGACTACAAGCAGAAAGTGACAAAAGTAGAACAAACAGGAAAAAAAAAGAGGAGAAGAGAGGTTGAGAATTGGTTTGAGGAGGTAGAACAAATGGAAAGCAAATTCAATGAATTGAAGAGAAGAATCCAGGATGGGCGAACTTGGAAAAACTTAACCATTGGAGATTGCGCGGTGGAAATACATGCAAAAGTGGAAAAACTTATGGAGCAAAGTAAAGATTTTGAGGGGCAACTTTGGCTAGATGATCATGAGAACAAAGGTCAACCACTGTTAGTGACAGAAAATTTATCAGGAAAAATGCTCCCAAAGGGTTGGGAAGCAATACGGGACTGGTTGATCAAGGATGATTTGTTTAACATTGGGATTTATGGAATGGGAGGAGTAGGTAAGACCACATTGGCGAAATATATCCATAATCATCTCTTGGAGAAAACTAGTTTCAAAGTTTTTTGGATTACTATTTCTCAAAATTTTAGCATCAAGAAGCTGCAAGATGATATTGCCAAGCAAGTACGACTTGATCTATCAAGTGAGGACGATGAGAACAGAAGGGCCGCCATGTTGTCTGGGGCACTGGCAAATCAGTCTTTACTCATATTGGATGATGTTTGGGTACAGTTTTGTCCACAACAGGTTGGAATTGCTCTAGGCGCAAACAAGTGTAGACTGATTTTGACTACCCGCTCATTGCAGGTTTGTGATCAAATGCTTTGTCAAAGAAAATTTAATGTGACGACTCTGGACAAAAGTGAAGCATGGGAATTGTTCAGGCACACACTTGGCCATGAGATAAGACTTTCCGCTGAAGTAGAAGAGATTGCCAAGTCTGTCGCAAACAGGTGTGATGGCTTGCCCCTTGGTATTATCACAGTGGCTGGGAGCATGAGGGGGGTTGTAGACATCCGTGAATGGAGAACTGCTTTGGGACAAATGGAATCATGTTCAATCGGGAACAAAGAAATGGAAGATAATGTGTTTCCCATACTAGAATGGAGTTTCGAACGCTTAGATGGAAGGGAAAAACTTTGTTTCTTGTATTGCTGCCTGTATCCAGAAGATTAGCTTATAGAAAGAGAGAAATTAATTGATCTCGTTATTTGGGCAGAGTTGATTCCAATGAGGAACACTAGGGAAAGACAATATGATCTTGGTCATACGATAGTAAACAAACTTGTAAAAGTTTATGCATTGGAAGAAGCTAAAACTTGCAAGGGTGTCGAGTGTGTGAAGATGCATGATCTGATTAGAGATATGGCATTGAGGATTACTAGTGGGAAATCCAGTTCTAAGAACGCCCAAGATGTGCCTAGGTTCTTGGTGAAGAGTAATGATCTACTGATAAAAAATGAAAAGTGGATAGATGATCTCTCTGCAGTTTCTCTTAACAATTCAAATCTTGAACTTGGCAGCTTAGAAGTTCCACCACTCGTGTCGTCAAACTGTGGGAATCTATCAACCTTAATCATCAATCATCCCAACATAGAAGAAATTCCAGATTCATTCCTTCAGCACATGTATGGACTGAAGGTTCTAAATCTAGAGGAGTGTGGCGATCTCTCTGTGTTGCCTAAATGTATCTCAGACATGGAAAATCTCAGAGCATTGTTGTTGGAAAATTGTTGGGGACTTAAATCAGTACCGCCACTGGGAAAACTCAAGCAATTGAGAATACTGAACCTATTCAAAACTTCAATTGGTGATGTACCTGAAGGCTTGGAAGAATTGGTCAAACTTGAGCGCCTCTACATGAGTCATGAGTTGCGTGTGCGTGTATTACCCGAAGGGACATTTTCCAAACTCCACCGTCTACAACATCTTGTATTGCCTGCAGCTATACATATTGTCGACCCTGGAGCGTTGAATGAATTACAAGTATATGGTGGAAGATTAGCTTCCCTTGGTGACTATAGTCGATTGGTAACACCTGGGTACTTCCTTAGACATTACCAGATTGCCATCCATGAATTAGATGTGGGTGAGTCTTATGAGGATGATGTTTATCAAGATTTGGATGATTTCGACGATGCAAATGATTATATGAGATATCTTACATCAGAAAACAAGTTGACGTTTATAGAGTGCAACTTTCAGAAGGGATTGGATGTGGTTTTGCCTCCAGAGGGCCTACATGTATTAAAACTCGTCCACTGTTCTGGCTTGTCAGATGTTTTTTCCCACCGGTGGACCGATAGATTTAAGGATTTGGCAGAGTTGGTGATATCTAGTTCAGGAGAATTAAAGTTTGTCCTGAACTTCTCCTCTCCTGATGATGAACGGCTGCAAAATTTGCGAATGCTATACCTATGTAATTTGCCACATTTAGTTGGTCTTATAAATTGGAGATTATCAGGATCAATTCTGCCTGGAACGTTTTCCTCTCTTCAGCACTTGAATATTACTAGATGTCAGGGATTGAAGAAGCTTTTCTCTGTGCAGTTGCTCCAGCAAACCCTACAGAAGCTCAATCGTTTATCTGTCTGTGATTGTGATGAACTAGAGGAAATAGTAGGAAATAATGATGATGGAGGAAGAGGAGAAGCGACTTCAAGTGGGCCCATCACCTCCGCCCCTCAGTTACTACTTCCAAGTTTACGGTATCTGCTTCTTAGCGGTTTGCCAAGGCTTGAAAATGTTTGTGACCCTAAATATACCATAATGATTGACTATTACCCAGCATATTTTTGTTTCTATCGTTGTCCAAAGTTGAAGAGGCTGCCTTCTATCAAAATCACCTCCGCACAAGCACGTTTCAAAATATCTGGAACCAAAGAATGGTGGAACTCATTAGAATGGGACAATCCCACCGATAAGGATGCTCTCCAGCCATTTTTTCGAGGTTAGTGGCAGTATTTAATACCATTTCAAAGTCCTTATCTTTGATTCCTTAACAAAAAAATTTTAATTTACTTTCTCGTATCCTTTTTATTGCGTTTTCTATGGTTGCTTTTTAGGGATTTATGTTATTTTGGGCAGCATTTACTATAATTAATATTGTCATTTTCACGGACCCTAATTTGAACAGAATTGCTATGCGAAATACTAAACAATTTTTTTTTTTTAGGTTTCTAATGATGATAAATTTTTAATGGGAGTAAAAGGTAAACGGTAATAAAGTTTTTTTTTTCTTTTGGAAGAAAGAAAAATAAAATTTTTATTAATAGTGGAGACTTTTCTAGAAACAGAGGTTACACATTCATTGCCTCTACCTTATTTAAGAAAAGTTCATTTTTTTTCTCACAAAAAAATATAACATCTAAACAACTTTTTATTTATTTTTAAAATTCAATTTTCAATAAAAATTCTCCTAAAATCATTTCAAAAAAAAAATTCCATCCAACAAATTTTTTTTTATTTTCCCTACAATACACTTTTTCGTATAATTGTTTTTTTACACATTTCAATAAAAAATTCTTAAACAAACTACAATCGAAATATAGCCCAAGTACTTTATTTAAGAAAAGTTAATTTTTCAGAATAAAAAACATTGAAATAATTTTAAAATTTTATTTTAGAAGTCAAATTTAAATTTTAAAACTCTTGACATTATTTTTAAAAAAAAATTCCTTTGATATATTTTTTATTTTTTCTCCAATAAATTTTTTCTTACCAAAAAAATTCTCACCAAAATTTCACATTTTCTAATAAAGAGTTTGTCAACCAAATTGCAATTCAAATATAGCCAAGTTAGGCACAAATATAAACCTCTCATACAGAACGTTCATTCTCCTATATTGCCAAATAAGTTTCAGCAAGACATAACTCAGAAACTAAATTCTAGTTAGTTTTTCTGAGATTTTTTTTAAATGTTTTTTTGCCATCAAGATCTTTGCAAATCTTAAGCTAAAATCTGCAGTTTTAGAATTTATGTTAGTGGATTTGTTTTCTTGAATGCTTGAATTTTAATTTACCATTGCTCTGTATCTCAACTCTTTGTTTTTTTTTTTAAATTTTTTTTAAATTTTTTTTTTTATGTAAGTAAGAGTTATGATGCAACCATATGACATGATTAATGATAGCTTTTCAAAAAATATTAGGTTTGGCCTTAGTTGTATATCGACAATGTTGGAAATGCCTTCCTTAATTTTGGCATTGAGTTATTAGTTTCGGTCTTAGTGTTTTATGGTTATGACCCAACCATATAAGCCTGCATTTTTTTAATATTTCCGTCATGTACATTTGTGTTTATATACGATGTGTTGCTATTTGAACGTACTAGGGGTGACAAATGAGCAAGTTGAATTACTTATGGGTGGGTTATTAATGAGTTAAAATTTTACAAGTCATGACCTAATCCAATCAATATAAGTATGAGTTAGTTCTGATTGGGTTACTTTTGGATTAGGTTAAACCTAATTGAACCAATAGGTCGATTTAGCAATATTTTTGTTACTTTTTTTTTATTTAATTAAGGAATTAAACTTACATTTTCTATCTTTTTTAATTATCTTTTTAAAACAAATCTTTTTTTATTTTTTTAATCGATCTTCTTTTTAAAAAATAGACTATTTTTTATGTTTTTCACCATAATCAAAAAATAAACTAATATTATTTTGTTTCTCTATTAACATCAGTTCTTTTTTTTTTTAAACTAATTTTATTTAGTTTCTTTTTTAAAAAAAGACTATTTTTATGTTTTCACCATAACTAAAAAACAAACTAATATTATTGAGTTTCTCTATTAATATTAGTTCCTTCAATTGAGTTTTATAAATATTATCAAAGTTACAAAAACCAAATTTCATTATCAACATTTTATTCACAAGTACTTGATGGAAAAAGAAAAGAATAATTGCTATCTAACCCTACTTGATTCACTTTTGCAGTTCTGTGTCTTTGGCTTATTGTGTTGGAGAAAAAAAAATTATAAATCAATGGGTTACCCTAACCCAACCCACCCGACCCGAATATTGTGGGTCATTATATGACCTAATCATTTACCAACCCATGACCCAAGTAACCCAATCGATTGGGTTAAAATATTGGGTAAGTTGGATTAATTTTTTAGGTTAGGTCTAATATTGCTACCTTGTGATGGCCCAAACGGATTAGTACTCAAACAATCAAAAATAAGAGAATTAAATAATAAGAGAGGGAGAAGAAGATGTAGAATCTGGGGAAGAGAATGAAGATAGAGAGAGAAGAGAATAAACCAAGAAAGCAGGAGATCAATGATATTGAGAGGACATAAAATCAGAGAGGGAGTGGAAATTCACAGCCAAAATCTGCCCCTCTAATACTGTGCATGTACAATATATAATCCTTGCTCACTTTCCTAGCTATTTCCAACTTGAGGAAGAAAAGAACAAAACGACAACGTCTAGATAATAACAACATTAAGGAAATTAGGGCAACAATTAGAAATTAGGGCAAAATAAACAAAAGGAAATCGAGATAGCTTGAAACGACATCATGCGGCAGCTCCCCTCTTTATTGCAACAATGCAGTATTGAGCCAAAGAGGAACAAACTTTAAGTGGGACGACATTGCACCAGCAAAAGGCTTGACATTCCCCCCTTACTTGAAAGCTTGCTTTGTCCTCAAGCTTTAAAAAATGGGAATTGGCTTCGAATAAAAGTTTGGTTTTCCCATGAAGCTTCAGTCTTGTCCATCACTTTCCAACAAATTAACCATTGATTCACCTCCTTGTTCTGGCTCAAGATGACCCTTCTCTGCATGACCGACTCAGGCTCCAAGGGGTAAATGTCCTTTGTATTCACCTATGGTAGTGGACTAAGGGTTATTGGTGTAAGACCAAAGTGTTTCTTCAACAAACAAACATGAAATCCTGGGTGAACCTTGGCATGATCAGGTAGTCTTAGTTTATAAGCTACAATCCCTATCCTTTCCAACACCTGAAAGGTCCCATAGTAGCATGCAAACAGTTTGAGAGAAGTCCTTATAGCAATGTTTGTTGTTTGTAGAGCTGGAGTTTAAGGTACACCCAATCTACAACATTAAAAGCCCTATCTGACCTCTTCCTATCAACATACTGTTTGATATGGTTTTGAGCTTTGTTCAGGTGACCTCTTCCATTGTTTACAAAATGTTCAACTATATTCTGAAAAAGAAAAAAAAAAAAAGAAGTAAAAAAAAGTGGTTCTAAAATGTACTTGTGTTGCTTTTAAATCTTGTAAGAAGTTCCTACATATCTTGATTTGTTTAGCCTAAATTTTCCTTTTGTTTACCTACCTTAACCTAAGCCCCGTGACTCGGTTTTTCCTAACCTCTAACTACAAGTCATGCAATTATAGTATAATTACGAGTATCGTCCCACAGGGAGGTGAACAACTACCAGTTAAGCAATATTAATATCTATTATCTAGATCAACATATAAGAGAAAAATGGATGTAGTAATGAAAATCAAGCAATATTAAAAACGTTCAAAAAGAATTCAGATTAACAAACTTTAGGACTCGGGATTTCACCAACCATTACTGAAAATTCTATTCATATAATTATTTTGTGTTACTTCCTCACAACTATTCACATAATCAAACATTATCTCCTCTCAGAGTATAATATTCCTATTCAAATAATAATCATGGGACTACTTTCGTGACTCCAAAATTACTATGAATGCATGATGATCAACAGAATATTATGTTGCAGAAATTGAGAATCTACTATCGTGATTCACAATTAAAGTTTGAAGAATTCACGAACTAATATTGATGTCAGCTGTCGCCTCTTCACCAATACCTTAAACATGCAAATGGTGATCAAGCATTTACACGAAATAAAACCGAATAAATCAAATATTGGAAAATACCACAATTATATAAATGAAAATAAGTAATGATGGCTACATCCCAGTCCTAAAGAAAAGAGCTTCAGCCACTAAACATGGCTTGCATGCAAAATAAAGATTAAAACTAACTATGTCTATTGCTCTATTCTATCGTCTATCGTGGTTGTTACGTTACTGTGTTGTGTCGTCCCTTTTATTCTAAAGCTAGCCTCTTCCATTTGCAATTGTTCTTGTCCACGGAAATTGAAAGTCCAATTGTGTAGAAGTCTTTTGTCTCAATTGGATAGCCTGATTTGCATAAATCTCTAAAATTCCGTAATGCTGCCAACTTCCTCAATGCTGTGGCATGTAAAGTTACATGCCATGGCATCAGTATCTCAGTTTTCTTTTCTTCAACAAAAACTGCGGCTTTTCTTATTATGCAAGCAATCTTTCGGTCTTATCTTTCTTCCAGCAGTTTTCTTCCTACAAAATTGCAAATAAAACTGGATAAGGCTAAATTCTTCCATAATTAGATAAGATAATAGGGATATCTTAACCTAAAAGTTAGCATTATATTCACTTATCACCCCGTTACAACTCTTTTAAGTCCCTTTGATTTTTGCATAAATTCATATTCTTTAGTGGTGGAGATGTGATATATAAGCAAGCATATGGTAATGACATGCTATGTTTGATTTGAGTGCTAAATGAATCCCTAAACACTTTGAGTGGATAGAGTGAAACTTGTGAGAAGTAATCAAATGTTGTATATTTGATTTCGACAAAATTGTTGGGATTAATGAGATGCATGTGTTTTGTTTAGAAAATCGGGCTATGAATACTTATCCTTTGAATTGTCATTTCATTCTTGATTTCTAATGTGTTGTGATTTTGGGTTATTTGTGAATGGTATGAAAAAGGGAAAGGAATAGAAAGGAAGATATTGATTTATCATATGCTTGAGAACAAGCATAGTTTAGGTGTGGGGGTATTTGATAGGATCTAATTTGTTACCATTTAATAGGAGCAAAAATATGATGTTAATACTTTATTTGGTATGAAATTGGCTAAATCGAGGTGTTTTTGTCCCAGGGAGTAAAGTTGATACACTAAGGCGAAAAGATGGAATTTAATGGAGATTTAGATGATTTTTGGAGAGGCACTTTTGGAGCCAAAACAGAAGACTATTTTGGATTAAGCTTGCCCACGCCTTAAAGGATGAAGTCTTGGAGGTGAAACTCAAAGGAATGCACGTGACCACGTCTTAAGCTGAGACAAAGGACCGATGGGCTGAAATTTCAAGATTTGAATTTGTCTTTTGATTTCAACTTTTGTAATTCAAGTTAGAATGGATTTGAAGACAATTGATAGGATTAGATAGGATTAGATAGGACAGGATGGTTGGTTAGGAATTTAAGGTTTAAAAACTTAGATTTGTTGGAGAGATTTTAGGAAGTCTTTAGGGAGGTTGTTAGAGAAGAAGGCTATAAATAGGAGGGTTAGTGAACTTGGAAGACACAAGTCTTTCCTTTAATTTTCTATAGAATTTTCCTTTTCTTTTGTACTTCTCTTTCTTTTTAGAATAAAGTTAGAATAGTTTGGCCACCATGAGTGGCTAGATTACTTTCATTCCGTTCCAAGAGGTGTTAATGCCAATATATTTAGTGAGGTTTTGTTCATAGTTTCATAATCCTTTGCAGTCAAGTAATCATTGATTCTTGCATTCTATTTTTATGGATTTTGAATGATAAATAAATTGATAACTTATTTTCATTTTTCTTCCTACAGCTATCTATTTGTTCTTGATCCGTAATTGTCCGGAACAATTAGTACAAGTAGCACTTAAATCTTTTTGCATGTGTAAAGTGACAGTAATCATTCATTTATGATTTAAAGGGAATTAATGATACAAAGATTTTCAATTGTAGCGATCTCAATTGTTGGTTTTTGTTTTAACTGTTTTCAATGTTCTTAGTGCTACTATCAAATGATATGGAACGCTATACTTTGATCATTTGTTAGTAAGGTTTGTTGTGAATGCTAGGTTCAAACAGATAGAATAGGAAAACTCAAAATTTTGTCATGGCTATCCTGCGAAATTTTCGGTTAAATGCTTGAATAAAAAAGTGTCTTTAGAATCCTATGATCTAGATATATTCGGTACAACTACACTTCCTTGGATCGGAGTTTGGTAAGACTGAAGTATTTCTTTTACATATTTCTAGTAATTTCTTTTATAATTTTATTTTATTTTTGGTACTAAACTTCTTTTTTTATTTCTCTTTTTATCTCAATTGCTAAGAAACCCCCTCATCACATAGCTCCCTGTGGGATTCGAACTGATCCACTACTACTACAAATCAATTGTAGTTAGTTTGAAGATTTGAATTAATTTTGGGGGCTTCGACAACCCGACCAAAATTTTGGCGCCGTTGCTGGGGAGCTATTTTATTTTTTCTTTTAGCATTGTGATTTTTATTGTATGACCCGTGCTTCTCACAAAGGTGATCTTGAGTTCATTTCAGAAATTGAGAAGGAAGCACGACGACTAAGGAAGGAAACAAGAAGGAGGCTGCAATTTCATTCAACACCACTTAAGGAAGAAAGAATGGCTGCAAGAGATCGTACATTGAGAGCGCTTATTGCTCCAGTTTTAAATCAACAACCTCTTTGCATACAATTTCCAAATTTGGAAGTAGCATTTGAATTAAAATCTGAACTTATTCATTTGTTACCTATTTTTCGTGGAAATGTAGGTGAAGATCCACACAAACATCTTAAGGAATTCCATGTGGTTTGCTCTAGTATGAAACCACAAGGAGTGACGGAGGAACAAGTTAATTTGAGAGCTTTCCCTTTCTCCTTGGGAGATAAGGCGAAAGATTGGCTTTATTATCTTCCTGCAGGTTCCATTACAACTTGGGAGGAAATGAAAAGGTTGTTTTTGGAGAATTTTTTTCTGGCCTCACGAGCTGCAAATATTAGGAAGGAGATATGTGGTATTAGGAAAGATTTAACCAATTGTGTGCAAGTTGCCCGCACCACCAAATTTCAGACCAGCTTTTGATCCAATACTTTTGTGAGGGATTATTACCGATGGATCGTAGCATGGTTGATGCAGCTAGCGGAGGAGCCTTGGTGAACAAAACACCAACTGCAGCAAGGCAATTAATCTCTAACATGGCAGAGAATTCGCAACAATTTGGTTCAAGATCGGAAGGGACGACTAAAAGAATTCATGAGGTAAGTACTTCTAGTATTCAAGACCAAATTTCTGATCTAACTACTCTAGTTCGTCAAATGGCTGTAGGACAATTGCAAAATGCAAAGGTGTGTGGAGTTTGCTCGATTCCTAGACATCCTACAGATTTGTGCCCAACCTTGCAACAAGACATGACGCAACAAGCAAATGCAATTGGAGGATATCCCAATCAACCCCAAAGGAAATATGATCCTTATTCAAACTATTATAATCCTGGTTGGAGGGATCATCCAAATCTTAGTTAGGGAACCCAGGTGGGCAGCCAAGATATCAATTTGCAAGCTAAAACAGGCCAGCACAACCACCACCACCAATGCCATCATCAAATTCAGGTATGCCTTTAGAAGATATTGTAAGGTTTTTGGTTACTAACACGCAACAATTTCAACACAATGTGCAGAAATTCCAACAGGAGACTGGAGCTAGTATCCGTAATTTGGAGAATCAAGTGTCTCAATTAGCTACAGAAATGAGCGAATTAAAGCAAACAGTCTCAAAAGGATCACCTTCTCAGACAATGGTAAATCCAAAGGAAAGTGTTAATGCAATGATGTTGAGAAGTGGTAAGGAACTTCAACCTACACCCACTTTCCCAAAGAAAATTGTTGAGGAGACCAAGGATAATGAAGAAGGAAGCTCAAAAGTAGTAAGATCTGATTCTTTATTATCTAATGATTCAAATACTAATGTTGCACCCTTTCCAAGCAGGTTAGCAAGGTCAAAAAGAGAGGAGTATGAGCAAGGAATTTTGGAGACATTCAAAAAGGTAGAAATAAACATTCCCTTGATAGATGCAATCAAGCAAATTCCCAGGTATGCAAAGTTTTTGAAGGAATTATGCACCAATAAAAGAAGGCTAAAAGGTGATGAAACAATCAATGTTGGGCAAAATGCATCCGCGGTAATTTTAAAAAAATTACCTTATAAGTGTGTGGATCCGGGTATGATTTCAATTCCTTGTGTAATTGGAAATAAAATGATTAAACATGCCATGCTAGATTTAGGAGCATCTATTAATGTTATGCCATATTCTGTATATTGTGTTCTAAGTTTGGGCCCAATAAAGCCAACAAGGGTAATTATTAAACTTGCTAATAGGTCTACTGCATATCCTGAAGGAGTTGTGGAAGACGTCTTAGTTCAAGTCAATAAATTGATTTTTCTGGCTGATTTTTATATCTTGAAAACTGAGGATGATGACATGGGAGAATCAGCCACTCTTTTGTTGGGGAGACCTTTTATGATAACAGCTAAGACTAACATAGATCTGAATGAGTGCACAATTTCTATAAAATTTGATGAACAAATTGTCAAGTTCAAAATTTTTGAAGCAATGAAACATCCAGTTGACACTCATTCTTTGTGTTCTATTGACATTGTGGATGCTATTGTGCAAGATGTTTTTGATGAAGAGAATGATGTTTTTTCTGCAGGCTTGAGTGCAAAGTTAGAAGGGGATGAGGATATAAGTGAAGAATATCCCTTGGAAATTCCTGCAAATCCTTTAAATTTGAAGGATTCATTTCATATTTCTCATTAGCAATTATTGTCTTCCGTTTTGCAGGCTCCTAAGTTAAAATTGAACCCCTTGCCAAGCCATCCAAAATCAATAAAGAAAATGCAGGTGTGGTCCAAACAACTTGTAAAAATTTAATAATTTGAGAGAAAGAATGGTCGAGCATAACGACTTTAAACAATTGCGCTTTTGGGAGGCAACCCAAAGAATTTTTTTTTCTTCTTCTCCATAATTTTATTGTGTTTTTTTTTTCTCTTCTTTCTTTTCTTTATATAACTAATGATTTTAATTGTTTTTGCAATGTAGGTTTTATTTTCATTCATGAAGTTTTGCAAAAAAAAAAAAAAAATAGAAAAAAAGAAGAAGACTAGAGCCCCTTAGGCATGCCCACGGCATAAGAATGATAGTATTATGAAGGAAAAACAGAAGACTTAAATACCTTAGGCGTGCCCACGCCTTAATATCTATAGTCTTCTGGATTTTTATTCACAATGTTCATTCGAAGGTCACTTTTCCTTAGGCATGCCCATGCTTTATTTTATTTGGTCTTCTGTTTTTCTTTCATTCAAAAAAAAAATTTTAATTATTTTTTTTTTAAAAAAAAATTCAAAAAAAAATAAATTAAATTAAAATAATGGTTTTAACAATCCAATTCTTCTCTTCCTTTTCCAATTGCAGTCATCTCTCTTTCACAACCCATTTCTTTTCTTTTCAAAATTGCAGCCGACTCTTTTCCCTTTTCTTTTCATAATCCAATTCTTTTCTTCTTATTCCAATTTTCAGCCGACTCTCTTGCTGCAAATTCCAAGTCTAGTTCAGCCATCTCCGCCGCACCACCACCTAGCAGCAAAACGCCGCTATTTATTCGCTCCATTGCCGTTGCGATGTTGCGCCGAGTGCCTCAACTTCTTTGACTTCTTCGGCTCTGGCAAAAAGAAGCAGCTAGTTACATTGTAGTTCATAGTGGC
The DNA here is from genome assembly GCA_020080225.1 of Gynochthodes officinalis. NCBI lineage: Eukaryota > Viridiplantae > Streptophyta > Magnoliopsida > Gentianales > Rubiaceae > Gynochthodes > Gynochthodes officinalis. Next base: position 13,367,010 of record CM034623.1, read on the forward strand.
GCCATGCCGCCACCGTCACCACGCTATCACCAACACAGCTCCACCACTTCGCCGGCTGATTTTGACTCTTTTTGGCAACTTCCATTCTCCTTTGGTTTCAAATTTTCAATTTTTTTTCTTCAGTTTTTTTTGTTTCTGTTTTTCTTTTTATTTTTGTTGTTCTTCTTGTAGTATCTATCTCTTTTCTTTTCTATTGTCTTCTGTGAAGTGCTAGGGACTCATCCAACTTTTTTTTTTAGTACATCGGTTTTTTTTTTACAGATTTTTCTGCAATTTCTATTTCCATTTGTGGCTACTATGCTGTTATTATACTATTATAAATCCTTGGCTTTTGTTCTTCGCTGTTTGGTGCTACGTTGGTCTTATTTGTTGTACTCTTGCAGTGGTAACTTTATTTGTTTGATCATGACACTGCCGAGTATTCTTTCTTACCCAAGCAGTCATTCCCCATCAAGATTTTAATTTCCTTTTTGCGATTGATTAAGGGACTAATTGTAGAGTTTTTGAAATGGGTTGATGAGTTCAATTAATTTTAGTTTCTAGTTTGGAAAGAATGGGTTGAAATATATGTGCTAAAAAATAGTAACATAGGTAAGAAAAATTGAAAAAATAGTTGTTTGCAATGTATGAACTTCATTGAGAATGTGTTTTAAAAGAAAGCATGTTGTAGTGTGGCCAACTATGGCATGGTTTTGTGCATTTTCATTGTAGTGTTTTTCAACTTTCACATAATAGCATGTAGTGCACCTTGTTATCATGTGATAGAGATTTTGTTTCTATTCAATTTATTCTTTTGCCTAATCTCATTTTATTTTATTTCAACCATACTTTTATATTTTTCTTGGTGCTTTGGTGTGTTGAACTTCTTAATCTTTCAAACCCTTTTCAATCTCTCTTTGGATATGCAAATTATAGTAGATTATGATCATCTAAATAAAGAAAGTGATTTGGGCTATAGAGTGACTTTTATTTGGATTACATTGCTTTATCTTTGTGAACTTATTATGTCTATATCTTAAGTCCTTTCTTATCCTATTTTATTACTATAATTTCTAATTGAGTTTCAACGATTAAGTTTGGGATTGTTATTTGCCTTCATATTGATTACCTTCTTCTATGATTGTAGGTACCCATCCTTGAGAAGAAGTATTTTTTGATTTTCAATTTATGTTGACACTCTCAAACCACATGAAAAGATAGCGTACCCTCCTTTCCCTTGGATGTCTTATCTCATATGTTTGCAATTCAGGGAAGTTATTTTGCCCCCTTGTCTTTCTATTTTCACTACTTTTTCTGAATTGTGTGCCTATTCTTCATACATTTGGGACAATGTATGATTTAGGTGTGGAGGGGGGGGGGGGGGTGGTGCTCTTTGATACTTTGTGATTAGCTCATTGGTTTTGAATTATTTTGGTCAATTTTTTTTGCAAAATACCTCAAAACATGTTTAAAAATTTGAATGACTTCCTTGAAATTCCCAACTCTTTGATACTTGTTTAGAATAACTCTTGGTTAACATGCATTAGTGATTGAGTTGGAAAGCATGAAAAGGGAGAGTATGATTAGCCTTGTTTTGAAAATTTTGTTCAAGCATCTCATTGGTTTTGATGATGGAGTTGAATAAGGATATACAATGTTTGAACATTGAACCATTGTGAGTATTTGAGCCTATGAGCATTGTCTTTTTCTTGCTCGCATATTTCTTTGTTGAGTATTGACAAATATGGTATGTTTATTCTAGAACTTGCTTTGTTGTGCATGTCGAGATCACATTGTGGGTTTTTGCTTTGAAATGATAAGGGCGTTTAGGACTAGCCAATTTTAACTTTCTAAAAAGCCATTCCATTTTATCTACCCTAGTCAACCAATTTTGAGCCTAAGCTTTTCTTTGTGATCACACCACATCATTAGCCTTAACCGTTGTTATTTACCATTGTTAAACCCTTTGTCAAGTGTATGTAGGAATGAGTTGCATGATTACATTTTTATGGATTCCAAAGAAAAGAACCACTAGAAAAAAAAAATAAAAAATGAGAAAGTATTCCCTGAAAGGTTTGGACAAAGTAAATGTGTTCCATTATTTACAAAATGTCCAACTATATTCTGAAGAAAAAAAAAAGAAGAAGTAAAAAAAAGTGGTTCGAAAATGTACTTGTGTTGCTTTTAAATCTTGTAAGAAGTTCCTACATATCTTGATTTGTTTAGCCTAAATTTTCCTTTTGTTTACCTACCTTAACCTAAGCCCCGTTACAACCCTTTTAAGTCCCTTTGATTTTTGCATAAATTCATATTCTTTAGTGGTGGAGATGTGATATATAAGCAAGCATATGGTAATGACATGCTATATTTGATTTGAGTGCTAAATGAATCCCTAAACACTTTGAGTGGATAGAGTGAAACTTGTGAGAAGTAATCAAATGTTGTATATTTGATTTCGACAAAATTGTTGGGATTAATGAGATGCATGTGTTTTGTTTAGAAAATCGGGCTATGAATACTTATCCTTTGAATTGTCATTTCATTCTTGATTTCTAATGTGTTGTGATTTTGGGTTATTTGTGAATGGTATGAAAAAGGGAAAGGAATAGAAAGGAAGATATTGATCTATCATATGCTTGAGGACAAGCATAGTTTAGGTGTGGGGGTATTTGATAGGATCTAATTTGTTACCATTTAATAGGAGCAAAAATATGATGTTAATACTTTATTTGGTATGAAATTGGCTAAATTGAGGTGTTTTTGTCCCAGGGAGTAAAGTTGATACACTAAGGCGAAAAGATGGAATTTAATGGAGATTTAGATGATTTTTGGAGAGGCACTTTTGGAGCCAAAACAGAAGACTATTTTGGATTAAGCTTGCCCACGCCTTAAAGGATGGAGTCTTGGAGGTGAAACTCAAAGGAATGCACGTGACCACGTCTTAAGCTGAGACAAAGGACCGATGGGCAGAAATTTCAAGATTTGAATTTGTCTTTTGATTTCAACTTTTGTAATTCAAGTTAGAATGGATTTGAAGACAATTGATAGGATTAGATAGGTCAGGATGGTTGGTTAGGAATTTAAGGTTTAAAAACTTAGATTAGTTGGAGAGATTTTAGGAAGTCTTTAGGGAGGTTGTTAGAGAAGAAGGCTATAAATAGGAGGGTTAGTGAACTTGGAAGACACAAGTCTTTCCTTTAATTTTCTATAGAATTTTCCTTTTCTTTTGTACTTCTCTTTCTTTTTAGAATAAAGTTAGAATAGTTTTGCCACCATGAGTGGCTAGATTACTTTCATTCCGTTCCAAGAGGTGTTAATGCCAATATATTTAGTGAGGTTTTGTTCATAGTTTCATAATCCTTTGCAGTCAAGTAATCATTGGTTCTTGCATTCTATTTTTATGGATTTTGAATGATAAATAAATTGACAACTTATTTTCATTTTTCTTCCTACAGCTATCTATTTGTTCTTGATCCGTAATTGTCCAGAACAATTAGTACAAGTAGCACTTAAATCTTTTTGCATGTGTAAAGTGACAGTAATCATGCATTTATGATTTAAAGGGAATTAATGATACAAAGATTTTCAATTGTAGCGATCTCAATTGTTGGTTTTTGTTTTAACTGTTTTCAATGTTCTTAGTGCTACTATCAAATGATATGGAACGCTATCGCCCCCAGTCATTTGTTAGTAAGGTTTGTTGTAAATGCTAGGTTTAAACAAATAGAATAGGAAAACTCAAAATTTTGTCATGGCTATCCTGCGAAATTTTCGGTTAAATGCTTGAATAAAAAAGTGTCTTTAGAATCCTATGATCTAGATATATTCGGTACAGCTACACTTCCTTGGATCGGAGTTTGGTAAGACTGAAGTATTTCTTTTACATATTTCTAGTAATTTCTTTTATAATTTTATTTTATTTTTGGTACTAAACTTCTTCTTTTATTTCTCTTTTTATCTCAATTGCTAAGAAACCCCTTCATCACATAGCTCCCTGTGGGATTCGAACTGATCTACTACTACTACAAATCAATTGTAGTTAGTTTGAAGATTTGAATTAATTTTGGGGGCTTCGACAACCCGACCAAGAGGCCTCCTCACTCCAATTATAACATCATTTTTTAGCAAATTAGTTAATGGTTTGCTAATGACTCCATACCCCTTAACAAACATTCTATAATAACTTGCCAGCCCTAAAAAGCCTCTTAGGTACTTGATAGAATTAGGAATAGGCTAGGACTTTATGCTCTCGACCTTGTTATCGTTCATACTCACTCCTTTATCAGATATTACATGTCCAAGGTACTCTACTAAATTCTTTGCAAAAGAGCATTTGGAAAGCTTAGCAAAGAGTTTATGCTCCTCTAAGATTTTATGCACAGCTTCTAGGTACCTTGCATGGGTCTCAAGGGTATGGCTATAAACTAAAATGTCATCAAAGAAAACCAAAAAAAATTCCTGAGAAATTTCTGAAAATTTTGGTTCATAAGGGCTAGGAAGGTTGCAAGGGCATTAGTCAAGCCAAATGGCATTACCACAAATTCAAAGTGGCCATGGTAAGTTTGGAAAGCAGTCTTTGGTATATCCTGAGGTTTAACTCTAATTTGATGGTAGCCTGATCTTAAATCAAGCATGAAAAAGAATTTAGAACCAAATAACTCATCCAATAATTCATCTATGTTGGGTATGGGGTACTTATCTTTAATGGTTAATGCATTTAAGTACTTGTAGTCAACATAAAATCTCCAGGAACCATCTTTCTTTTTTACTAAAAGAACTAGGGATGCAAAAGGACTCTGGCTATGATGTACAATTCTAGATTCCATCATATCCGTCACTTGTTTCTTTATTTTAGTCTTTTGAGAGTGAGGGTATCTATGGGGTTTTAACTTGAATGGTTGTGCCTCTAGTTTAATTATAATTTGGGGGTAGGTTAGTAGGGCTAGCAAACACACGAATCTTTGTACCAAAACTGTGAGATAGCATCGGGAAGTTCTTTGAGTACACTGCTCGTAATGATTCATCACGACACCTTTGCAATCGCACGCTAGCAATCGATGACCTCTCTTCTCCTTGTGCTTGTCTGCTGTTTTATCCTCCTCTAATTGCAAGATAGGATTTTGGACACAACCTGCAGTATGAACTTCTCTTCTTCTTGCTCAAACTAAATAGTCAATTTCTTGAAGTCGAATGTGAAGGGGCTGCCTCATTTAATCCACCCCAAGGATCATGTCCCAACCTCCCAAGTCCATAACCTTCAAGTCAAAGAAAAATTTATAACCTTGTACTTCCCATACAACTCCTAAGCACACTGCTAAACCATCGATCCGATTGCTATTAGCAATGGTTACTCTGAAGATTTCTAAATTACGTGTTTTCATTCCCAGTTGTTAGACCTTCTTACAATTCACATAGCTCAGTACTCCAGTGTCCACCAAAATGTGTATTGTTTGTCCCTTAAGAGTCCCTTCCAAAATTATTGCATTCTTCTTTAAAGTATCTATCAAATGCAAGGAAACTTGATATAAGCATGTATCAAGTCGCACGCTCTTCCTCTTTCTCACGCAGATCTTTTGACTCATTTGCCTCCTCTCCTCTTCTATTACCATGAAATTAACATATTTAAGTTTACATTGATGTCCTGCACCATACTTCTCTCCACACTTAAAACAAATGTTATTATTCTTTCTATATTAAAGATCTGAGGATATTTTCTGAAACCATCATTAGTTGCATTCAAACTCCTTAGTTCTTGTTAGGGACACCTATCTTGTATCCCCTCTGCCTTTCCCTGTTGGTTAGTTTTAACCACTCCCACTTTACTAGTATGATCACTACCAGTTTTACCCCATTTTGTGCTTTTTAGCCACTAAGTCTAATGATCGTTCCTACAATTTGGCTATTTCTATAGCTTCCAACAATGACTGAGGTTTTAACATCCGCACCATAGGCTTTAGTTCCTCCTTCAAACCAATTATAAAACAAGAAATAAAATAGGGTTTTGATGAATGAGGGTCCTTATACAACAAGAAGGCTCTCAATTCTTCAAACTTTTCCTGACAATCCTCCATTGAACTGGTCTGAATAAGTTTGTTAAATTCTTCAATTTCATCCTTGCCTCATTTATCCTCAAATCTCTTGTTTAAATCTTTAGCAAACTTAGTTCATGTTACTTTTCCATTCACTATTTTAAAACTTTGGAACCATGTATCTACTTCCCCCTTCAAGTACAATTCAATCATGTCCATTTTTTGAGTTTCAGGAATTTGGTAAATAGCAAAAAACTTATTGCATTTCCTAACCTAATCCTTAGGATTCTCCCCTTCAAATAAAGACAGTTCTACCATTGGTAAGTTTAGAAAGTAAGGTTTACCAAACTTGTCACGGGTCATGCCTCTAAGATCTTTTTCTGCCAACTTGAACTTAGGAGCCAATACAGGGGTAGAAAGAATTGAAGTTACATCTCTTGAACCACCCTCTTCAACCATGACTTGCTTATCTTTACTCCACATCCTCATCGGTGCGGTGATCTTCGCATCAAGGTTGCTTTGCCATTATCAATCTTCGCGTCCAGCCTCGCCCCAAGGTTCTCCAACTTAACATCCATGATCTTCTCCGGTTTCTTCACTTTTCTAAGGCAGTACCATCGTAGTCTAGTGTCATATTCTGAAACCTTTGATCATGCCTTTTAAGTTTCTCCTCCATTGATTTCAAACGAGTTCTGTCTACCATGACTACCTTTAACCTGCTTTGATACCAAATGTGATGGCCCAAACGGATTAGTACTCAAATATTCACTTTGTTAAAATTAGAAATAAGAGAATTAGAGAATAAGAGAGGGAGAAGAAGATGCAAAATCTGGGGAAGAGAATGAAGATAGAAAGAGAAGAGAATAAGCCAAGAAAGCAGGACATCGATGATACTAAGAGATGGACATAAAATCAGAGAGGGAGTGGAAATTCACAGCCAAAATCGCGATGTCATGCATGTATAGTATATAACCGTGGCTCACTTTCCTGGCTATTTCCAGCTTGAAGAAGCAAAGAACAAAACGACAGCGTCTAGATAATAACAACATTAAGGGAATAAAGAAAATTAGGGCAACAATAGGAAATTAGGGGAAAATTTCATATATAGCAGTTTTGGAGATCACTTTATCAAATATAGCAGCTCCAAAATTTTCTTTACAAATATAGCAGGTCAATGCTTTTGACCAAGCGAAAAGACTAAAAGACCCTTTTATTCACCAAAAAAAACTGCAACATCGTTCAAGACTTCTCCCTTTCATTTTTTTCACTTTGAATTTCTTTGCCCATTCAATCATTCTTCATTGATTCAATATCTCATTTATTCGAAGTTGCATCAAAGGCACATACGCTAGGAGGATAGGCATTTTCAAGAAAAAAAATTACCGCCATAGAATGACATTTTCTTCCTGTCATTTTTCACTTCAAATTTTCTTGCCCATTTAATCATTATTCATCGATTCAATATTCCATTCATTCGACCTTGCCTACGTTCGGATTGCTAATGTTGCTTTGAGTTTCGTTGGTTTTTTTCTTTGAACTGGGTTTGCATGGTGTTCGACATAAAATTCGACGTAAAATTCGACATTTTTATGTTGAATTCTACAAAAAAAATGTAGAATTCTACATAAAAGGTCTAATTCTACATTTTATGCCGAATTCTACATTTTTATGCCGAATTCTACATTTTTTTTGTAGAATTTGGCATAAAAATGTAGAATTCTACATAAAATGTCTAATTTTGCATTTTATGTCGAATTCTACATTTTTATGTAGAATTCTACATTTTTTTGTAGAATTCGACATAAAAATGTAGAATTTTACATAAAATGTCGAATTATACATAAAATGTCTAATTCTACGTAAAACGTCATTTTACGTAGAATTAGACATTTTATGTATAATTCGACATTTTATGTAAAATTCTACATTTTTATGTCGAATTCTACAAAAAAATGTAGAATTCTACATAAAAATGTAGAATTCGACATAAAATGCAAAATTAGACATTTTATGTAGAATTCGACATTTTATGTAAAATTCTACATTTTTATGCCGAATTCTACAAAAAAATGTAGAATTCGGCATAAAAATGTCGAATTTTACGTTGAATTTTATGTCGAACACCATGCAAACCCAGTTCAAAGAAGAAAACCAACGAAGCTCAAAGCAACATCAGCAATCCGAATGTAGGCAAGGTCGAATGAATGAAATATTGAATCGATGAATAATGATTAAATGGGCAAGGAAATTTGAAGTGAAAAAATGACAGGAAGAAAATGCCATTCTATGGCAGTAATTTTTTTCCTTGAAAATGCCTATCCTCCTAGCGTACGTGCCTTTGATACAACTTCGAATAAACGAGATGTTGAATCAATGAAAAATGATTGAATGGGCAAAGAAATTCGAAGTGAAAAAATGAAAGGGAGAAATCTTGAACGGTGTTTCAGTTTTTTTTTATTTATGAATAAAAGGGCCTTTTAGTCTTTTCATTTGGTCAAAAGCATTGACCTGCTATATTTGTAAAGAAAATTTTGGAGCTGCTATATTTGATAAAGTGACCTCCAAAGCTGCTATATATGAAATTTTCCCGGAAATTATTAGAGCAAAATAAACAAAAGGAAGCTTTAAACGACATTGTGCGGTAGCTTCCCTCTTTATTGCAATGATGCCGTACCGAGCCAAGGAGGAACAAACTTTAAGTGGGACGACATCGTAGCAGCAAAAGGCTTGACATCCCCCTAGTTTGACCAACTAGCTCAAATAGTCACCAAACTATTCAAAGATCAGGTTTTTGGCCATCAATCTAACTTATTAAACAAAATGATCATTCCAATAATAAATTGTGTTAAGATAACAGTAAAATTGGGTTGACTGAACTTATGGGTTTATTTGCGATGCTAGAATTGTGTGTTTGGTGGCATAGTGGTAGTGTAATTGGAGTATGGGTTCTTTATTGAGGAGATAAATTGTAGTGTTGGTTGTTGTTGTGGTAACTGTGCCCACGGATGTGTGGATGGGTCGGTGTACATGTTTGGATTTGAAAATTTCTAATTGAATGGAGACAGACTGTGTATTAAGGCCTTTTTTAGCCGTAAAAATATAATTTAAACATGGCATAATTGATTTTCTATTAACTCTAATGGATTTTATTGAGGGAAGGATTATTTTTTTCCTAATTTAATTAACAAAATGATTATTTTGTCCAATTAATTAGCTTAATTATTATAAATCAAATTTTTAAATGGTATAGTGACTATTTGGGTCATTTGCTCTATTTTTAGTTGATTTGTGCGTGTCAACTATACTTGAATAAGCTTTTAATCAGTTTGCAGTTTCAAAAAATTGTGTATTAGAGATAACTTGAATCATGTCAAAGCATAGTATACTACGTTTCATTTTGTGGTACAATGCAAATTCATAATTTGATATACAGTAGAGTAAGGGCAACCAATTTTACTGTAAAAGAAAATGTGAAGCCTTTTGTTAACAGAAAAAAAAAAGGTTAATGTGCCAAATGTAGATCTTGGATGAAGCTTTCAGTCGTGTTTTGACTCTTTTTCTAATTATAATACATCTGCCTCTGTAATGAAGGGGTTTATTTTTGGTTGTTAGGGATGGTAGGGGATCAAACAGTAAATATGTTATTGATTCTTAAAGAGAAAATTTGAGTGTTTAAAACAAGCTTTTGTTGTTTGATAAATTTTTTTATGGATAATTTGCATTTAGTTGTCTATATACACATAAATTCTAAACTATTCAGCTGAATCTATGATTCACTTGTGAAAAAGCTATTGAAGGTTAACAAATTATTGATCTTGAATTGGTTTGTAATCTATGTTGTTTATGATGAAAAATTGGTCCGTTTCTTATGTTTCTTAGGTAATTTTTGGAGTTTTTATTCATTACTGTTATCCTTGTGATGCTGTTGCTTGGGGGACAACTTTGATATGTAATTGTTCCTTTTTGGTAACGTGTTCTTTAATAAAGTTATTCTCTTTTCATTAAAAAATTTTAAAAAATAATTTTTGATTTGATATAATTTATTATAATTTATATTATTAAATATATAATTTTTTAAAATTTTTGGTCATAGATTTTCATTATTAATAATAATATAAAAATTTCTCACAAAAATAAAATTCTCTTTTTTTTAGATAAAAAAATTTTAAATTAAACTTTTTATTTTTCTTTTAATGACGGAGTAGTATTTAGTAATTTGACAGGTAGCACCCTTACTGGTAGTCACACGTTCACTTCATTTTCACAAGAGTAGGCCCGGTCAACCTACCATTCTAGTCATTTTCTTTTGGTCTGTCTTGAATGCCAAGATGTAAAAGTCGTTAGGTAGCACGGCAGAGGCATTTTCGAATTTTGTGCAACAAAAGAATCTAAGTTGCCATTTTTCACATGTTGCTCTTTTTTTTGTTTACCAAATGTGGATTCGAACCCTAGCAAATCAGGTGGAAAGGCATTTATTATAGTAGTAAGTAGTACATGCGAATGGGTAGTTGTAGGATATTCTCTGATGAGTCTGAAAACAACAGTTAGTGCCTTGCAGGAGAATGCGCTCTTATCCCTTTTTTTTTTTTTTTTTTCCTTAATATTGGCAAAGCTGTTAATAAACCTATTCCAGTGTTGGCTACCGCAATCAAGGTATGGATTTCACACATGCTGTGTATTGTCCATCATCCAAATACTGAGGACTGCATTTTTTTTTACGCATACTGAGGACTGCATTTGTTTTATTTCAAAATTACTCAAATCCTTGGTCTTGGTGTCAAATTGTCCGTTTGTGTAAGAATGCACTTCTCAAAATTACTCGTATTTTTTCCATTTTAACTAGGATCTCACATTTTCCAACTTGTTTTTTCTTTTATGCAATTGATAATTTTAAATCTTAAATCGAAATCTAGTACTTATCACTCTGTCAAACTTAACCCTCCTCATTCAAAATACAACACCAAGTGTACCTCAGTAGTTTCTATTAAATGCTTTGGATGGAATTAATGGTGATGATTGTTTCAGTCCACTATAACTTCATGTACCCTTCTTTGTCCAGGTATTCCTTATTGTTTGCCCCCCATTTTCCCCGAAACTTATAGCTACTGTTAAATGATGAAGATGAAGATGAAGAGGATGCAAATTATGACAATGAAAATGGGCGACGTTAGGACTAAAGTGAGTGGGGACAATTATGTTTCTCCCCTAAAAACTAGGGTAAATTATGTTACTTATAATTCAAAATATTTGACACATTATGACTTAGAAATTACATTCTGAGTTTTATAACTTTTAGTCTATTACATTAAGCTATTTCATTGTCCCTGCTTGACTCATCTAGAAAGTGTGTGTATGCTGGACCTTGGTCTAATTTTGATTCCATTTCAATTTTGGACCATTTAAAATGAATTTGTCAACATAAGGATGTTCTTGAAAATTACGGACAAATTAACACTCATGGTACAAGTTAAGGAACAGTTGGTGTAGTTAAATTTAGAAATAAAGGATATTGAATATTTACTTCTTACTCGTATACACACATTCTATTTCTACTTACCTTCAAAACATAGCATAAAGTCTTCCAAAGTCTCCCTTCAAAACTTCCATGAAACCTCTCACCACATTGTCTGCCACTTCTTGTTGTCTCACTTCACTTTCCCTTTTCTACACTATCTGACACAGCCTCTCTATCATTTCTCATTTACCTCATTACATATTTTATGCGTGGAGATCTTGCTATCAATCCCGACCTCCCACAGGTACGCAAAAACAAAAGATTTATATTTTAGTTTATATATATATATGTGTGTGTGTGTCTGTGTGTGTGCAAAGAAGCATCCGTTACTGCTATAATATATTGTATACAAGGATTTTGTATGGGTTTAAATTTGTTAGTGGATGATGTGGGTGTTGATCTGCCTTGTTTAATAGATGCATTTGTTGGGATAATGCTTCTTGGTGGAACTTTACTGTATTGAGTAGATTGATCTGTTTCTTCTTTTCTTTTTCTTTTTTAAAGATTTTTCGGTGCTAATATTATATATAATGTCTTCGTCAAACAAACTGTGGAAAATAGAATTTCACCTCACGTTTTCGTTTTTTTTTTTAATTTGAATTCCAATGTAAACTTAGCATACAAATCATCACGTATATCATACTTGAACTGATATAATGGTATGGGTTCGAATGAGTTATATTTTATTTTGCATTTTTACATTTTTGAAGTAAAATTGTGAGATAAAAATAATTTAGAGAATATAAAAAATTATTTCAAAAATATAAAAAAAAAGAAAAAAAAAACAACATGAAGGACCAACTGCCCCTCCCATTGCCACTTCAGCCATCTGACCTTATGGCTGAAGTGCGAAACTTTTATAGAATTTAAACTGCCTTTCATACCGATGAAAACAACGCTTCTATACATGAATATGTGAAGTGAGGCATCATGAAAGTTTTAACCGAATCGAATTTATCAATACAAGTTTATAAGATTCCAATTCTCAAAGCAAAATTCTTCTTACATACTAAGGTAATTTTCTCATGAATAGCATTCTGTACATACTATAATTTTCTTATATTCAACTGTCTCACACAAGCAGAAGGATCTCATTGGAAGATATAGATACAATAAAAGATGTGTTCAATCAAAGTGCGAAACTTTTTTAGATTGAAAGAGAATTTAAGATTGGCAGAGTCTAAATTGAAGAGTGTTGAGGATAAATCATTTCCTATCAAGATATATCAGATAAAATATTGGTATATCAGATAGGATATTTTGTGTATATCATTTGTAATCTGTAATTATCTACATACCTTAATTAGTGTAGGTTGTAGCTTATAAATGTAAAAACCCAGAGTTTGGAAATATTTGCTGTATATTGATATGAAAAATACAACGTCTTGTCCATCAATCCCACCATGACTACTCCTTATTCACCAAAACTCAGGGTACCGAATTTGTTCCTTTGCTTATATATGTTGATGATATACTAATTACAGGCAACAGTCAAGCTGGAATCACCGATCTCAAAAACTATCTCCATGCTACATTTTTTATGAAGGATCTTGGTCCCTCAAAATTCTTCCTTGGTCTTGAAATTGCTCGGTCTCCAAATGGTATTTCAATAAGTCAGCGTAAGTACATATTGGAGTTGATATCTGAGGCTGGATTGGCAGGTGCCAAACCTTCAACCACCCCTATGGAACAAAACAAGAAGCACACAAGCATTGAATATGACGCTGGATCCAATGAACAAGTCACGGATCCACTTCTTGACGATCCTTCAGCATATCAGAGATTGGTTGGCAGACTCATATATTTGAATCTCACCAGGCCTGACATTACTTTTTCAGTTCAACTTCTTAGTCAATTCATGCACAAGCCAAAGCAATCTCACATGGAAGCCGCCTTGAAAGTCGTTAGATATCTGAAGAGTTGCCTAGGTCTTGGTCTTCTTTTCCCATCATCATCCAAATTTGAGTTGCGAGCTTTTTGTGATTCAGATTCCAGCTCATGTCCAATGACAAGGAGATCCACCACCGGTTTCTGTATTATACTTGACAACTCCTTAATATCTTGGCGTACAAAGAAACAACCCACTGTGTCACTATCTTCAGCCGAGGCGGAATATCGAGCAATGCAAGTTACAACCAGTGACGTAGTATGGATCATGGGATTACTGCAAGATTTTGGTATTCATATAAACGAACCTGCATTACTCTATTGTGACAATGAAGCTGCAGAGAAAATAGCGGCCAATCCGATTTTTCATGAGCGCACCAAGCATATTGAGGTGGAGTGTCATTATGTCAGAGAGAAAATTCAGCAAGGAATCATAACGACACGCCACATATCTACAAAAGAGCAGCCAGCTGACATCTTGACCAAAGCTTTAAGTAGTGGGCAGCATTGGTACCTTCTTTCCAAGTTTGGAGTATTTGACTTATACAAATCTCCAGCTTGAGGGGGAGTGTTGAGGATAAATCATTTCCTATCAAGATATATCAGATAAAATATTGGTATATCAGATAGGATATTTTGTGTATATCATTTGTAATCTATAATTATCTACATACCTTAATTAGTGTAGGTTGTAGCTTATAAATGTAAGGCACAAGACATTGTATTTTTCATATCAATATACAGCAAATATTTCCAAACTCTGGGTTTTTACAAAGAGTTTAAGTTGCCGAGTGTCTGACTACAAGCAGGAAGTGAAAGCAGAACAAATAGGAAAAAGAAAAAGGAAAAGAGAGGTTGAGAATTGGTTTGAGGAGGTAGAACAAATGGAAAGCAAATTCAATGAATTGAAGAGAAGAATCCACGATGAGCTATTTTGGAAAAAATTAACCATTGGAGATTGTGTGGCGAAAATAGATGCAAAAGTGGAAAAACTTATGGAGCAAAGTAAGGATTTTGAGGGCAACTTTGGCTAGATGATCATGAGAAGCAGTCACCACTATTGGTGACAAAAATTTATCTGGAAAAATGCTCGAAAAGGTTGGAAAGCAATATGGGAATTTGGTTGAGCAAGGATGATTTGTTTAACATTGGGATTTATGGAATGGGAGGAGTAGGTAAGACCACATTGGTGAAATATAACCATAATAATATCTTGAAGAGAACTAGTTTCAAAGTTTTTGGATTACTATTTCTCAAAATTTTAGCATCAAGAAGCGCAAGATGATATTGCCAAGCAAGTACCACTCGATCTATCGGGAGAGGGCGATGAGAGCAGAAGGCCGCCATGTCATCTAGGGCATTGGCAAATCAATCTTTACTCATATTGGATGATGTTTGGGGATTTCCCCACGGAAAATGTTGAAATTCCAATTGAGTGCAGTGTAGATTGATTCTAGCAACTTGCTCACTAGAATTGTGTGAGAAAATGGGTTGTCAAGTAAAATTTGAAGTAAAATGCTTGGAAGCAAATGAAGCTTGGAATTTGTTTAAGCAAACACTTAACCATGAAATAACCCTACCCCAGAAGTAGAAACCATTGCCAAGTTGGTGCAAAGAGTGTGCAGGCTTGCCCTTGGTATCATCATCAACGTGGCTAAGAACTTGAGAGGGTAATTGACATCCATGAATGGAGAAATGTGTTGGACCAATTGACAACATTATCAATAGGATATGAAAGGATGGAAGATAAGGTATTTCGCATTCGGAATGGAGTTTCAATCACTTAAATAGATTTGAAAGGCTTTGCTTTTTGTACAAGACTTATATCCGGAAGATTGGGATATAGAAAGAGAACAATTAATTAATCTGTTTAGTTTGGTAGAACTAATTCCAAGAAGGAAGACTTGGGAATCGAATTTGATCATGGTCACATATTAAATAAACTCATAAAAGGTCATCTGTGGAAGAATCTAAATGTGACAATGGCATAGAATGCGTGAAGATGTATGACTTGATTAGAGATATGGCATTAAGGATTACTTGCGGAAAATCCATTTCAAAGATCTCCAAGATGTCCCTAGGTTTTGGTGAAGAATAGATCAAAACATGTAATACTAGAACAAAGTGAGTGGACAAAAGATCTTAATCTGTTTCTTTTGTTAGAGTTGGCCGCATAGAAATTCCACCGTGCCTTTCACCTATCTGTCCAAGCTCTGCCTTGTTTTTGCATCATGCCAGATTAGAAAGAATTCCAGATTCATTCTTTAAGCACATGGATGGAACTCAAGTTTCTGAATCTTAGTTGTTGTGAAGATCTCAAAGAGCTACCTAGGTGCATCTCAGACATGGTGAATCTCAATGAAATATTACTGGCGGATTGTAGGGAACTTGAATCAGTTCCACCACTAGGAAAGCTAAAGCAGTTGAGGAAATTGGACCTATCCAACACTAGAATTGATGATGTACCTCAAGGCTTGGAGGAATTGGTTAAACTTGAATGCCTTTATATGCTTGAAACGAGACTAAAGGACTCGGCCTTTCAAATGTTGTGCTGATCAACGGCGAAGCTCACAAAGAAGAGCTACAAAGAGTGGCAGAAAAAATACAACAAAGAAGAAGAGAATGCTCGCGAAAAGGTTGATAATGCCGAAATTTCCAACGGAAAATGTCGGCACCGTAGGAATTCCAAATTTTCAGACGGAAATCCGTCGGAAAATGTCGGTCCATCGGAATTACATTTTTTAAAATATTTTTTTTTCAAATTCCGAAGGAAATTCCGTCGGAAATTTTTATATTTTTTTATTTTTTACAAACTCTTTCCGACAGATATCAGTCGGAAATATAATTTTCTTTTTTTATATTATTATGTTAAATATTCCGACGGATATTCCGTCGGAAAAGTTTAAAAATAATTTTTTTTAAAACTCTTCCGACGGATTGTCCGTCGGAATATATTGGCGCTGGGTGGCGCCAATATTTCCTACGGACTTCCGGCGGGTGTCCGTCGGAATTATTTTTTTCCGACGGATATCCGTCGGACATTTTGCCGCCGCCTTGCAGTCCGCTTTTTCCGACGGATTTCCGTCGGAAATTTCCGACGGATTAATGCCGTCGGAAGATTCCGTCGGAATTTTCTATTTTTCTTGTAGTGTTGACACGTAATCCATGTGACTCGTGTGACCCATTTGCCCTAATCCAATGGGTTAAAATAGTGGGTCGTTTGGGCCTCTAAGTACCCTTGCAACAAATCTTTTTGGTAGCACTATTTCTTCAGCCATTAAGTTTTCAAGTAATTTTTGAAATTCATTCATTTGAACCTTAACATCCTTGTTTTCAGCCATTAGCCATTGGTAAAATTTGCCAACAATAAATATCTGTTTAATTGCATCTTGAGCGGTATATTTGTTGATTAATGCCTCCTATATTGATTTTTTTTTTGTAACTACAGTAAACATCAAATAATTTATTAGAGAGAGTTCGTAAAATAGTATGATGACATACTTTATTGGCATATTGCCAAGAATTCTACGCATGAATATCAGTTTTAGGAGTAGGTTTAAGATTAATTAGAGCATAAGCAACTCCATGGACATCTGACAACAAGAATATACATTCTTATCATTTCTTAAAAATTATCACTAGCAAAGACTTCTATTTCGGATACATCTGAAAAGAGTTTGCATTAGTAATGGCAAGAGGTATTGAAGTTGGTGGCTCAATGGTTGGGATAGGCAGAACAAGTATAGAAGGGGCATTGAAAAGCTTGACAAAACTGGATGCCATGATATAATCCTTTAAAATGTAGGAAATAAAGATAAAAATAAACAAATAAGCGATGGAGAGCTTGAGTAGTGTAGATTTTCGCATTGTTTTAAAAGATTATTTCAACAATACAAATATTCCCCAGGATTAAATAAACCTTCTCTATATGAAAATAGAAGAACAAGAACAACAATGAAATTAATAAACCAGACAGAAAAGAGTAGAAAGTTTTGAGTTTGTACGTGCAATGAGGATGTGCTTCACAAGTTCTTCCACAGCGAAGATCTTTTGCTTGTGTTTGAGATTATTTTTCTAATTGTTCCAAAATTTCAATAGTTTTTCAATCAATACCCTGTAACAAATCTTTCTGGTAATACTATTTCATCATCTTTAAGAATTCAAGTAATTTCTAAAATTTAGAAATTTGAACCTTAATGTCTTTTTCTTCAACCATTTGCCATTGGTAAAATTTATCAACAACAAATTTCTGTTTGGTTATATTTTCAGTGGTGTATTTGTCAGTTAGTGCCTCCCATTTTGATTTTGCTTCCTTGTAGCTATAGTAAATATCAAATAACTCATTAGAGAGAGTCTGTAAATAGTATGGCGACATAACTTATTAGCACGTTGCCAAGAATCCTAAACATGAATATCAGTTCTAGGAGTAGGTTTAGGATCAATCAATATTGGTTTATTAAATTAAACTTATTTAGGAAATTATATTTTGATTAGGATTTAGTAATTATTAGTTGAATAATATTTAAATTGTTGTAGAAAAATAGATTTTGTGTAGGATTTGTGAGAGTAGGAGTTTCTTTATATTATTTTTATTTTTTTGTAGTGTAGGATTTTTCTCTTACTATATTGTTAGCTTCTAAATAAATTGTTTGGTTGTCCTTTCGCTGCATGATTCTTATATGTAGAATTTTTGTATCCTACATATGATATTAGAGTCAACAACGCTAATTGTTGTTTTCTTGATCCTAGTGATTTTTTTTAGCAAGGGATGTTAAAAATTATTTGTTAGTTATAGATGATTGAAACATAGTATGTGTTGTTCCAAAATTCACAAGAAACCAAAATTATAAATTTTGAAAAATTTATACAAGAACACACTTTTGAGTATTGAAGTTGTTATAATTCATTCAAACGGAGATACCAGATAATGCTAATGCCGAAACCAAAAGAAAGATATATTTAATATTATCTCAAATTCATCAAGCAATTAATATGTCAATTTTTTATAAAATTTATATTGCTAAAACTGCTAGACAAGCATGGGATATTATCGATAAATAATATATTAGTATATATCAAGTTTGAAAAAAATAACAAAATATTATTGAAGAGAAATTTGAGTTGTGTGCTATGGAGAAATCTGAAACTATTAAAAATTATTTTTCGCATTTGTTGGATATTAAGAATGAGATGGAACTTAATGGCTATATTCTTAATTAATAATTTTTTTGTAGAAAAAGTGATTAATTCACTATCTATGAAGTTTACTTATATTGTAACAATTATACTAGAGACTAACGATTTATCAACTTTGAGTATTAAAAAATTATAAAGTTAGTTGATTCTTCATGAACAAAGAATTGATGGGAAGCTTATATTAGACAACAAGCCAATAGAACAAGTATCAAAAGTTTAAAATACTACAATAATTAAGGAAGGAGATGGTTCTAATTATGAGTCTAATACTCAAGGTCAGAATTTTGAAGAGGTGGATTGTGAAAATTACCAAGATTTAGCCTCTTTGAATTGTGTTGAGATTGAGGAAGTTGTAGATAAATTAGAAAAAAAAAGTTGATTTTATAAAGGAAAAGGAAGAGATGATTGGTTCAATTGAGCAACAAGAAAAAACTGAAATTGATGATATTGTAGAGAAAATTATAATTGATGTTTTGGTAGATGAAAAGATAACAATCAAAAACCATCATCATGGTTGAAGAAAATGTGAGTCAAATAGAGTGTCATAGTGTCAAAATAAAATTTTTTGAAAAAAATAGATCAATATTGATGATTTTTTTGATCAAAAACAAAATCAAATAGAAGTATTTCAAAGTATAAATTTGCTTCCATATCAAGATTGAAGGTGATAATGAAAATCAACAACACGTTAGTGTTATACATGGTCTACACAGAAAAAGAAATTCAAATTCGAGATAGAGTCAGAACTACTTTCACATCAAGTTTGGTTCAAGGGAGGTATTGTTGGTGTATTAAACTAACCTTATTTGGAATATTATATTTTGATTAGGATTTAGTAATTATTAGTTAAATTGGATTTGAATTGTTTTAGAAAAATAGATTTTGTGTAAACTTTGATTATCAAATTTGGACAATATTCCTATTTACAAAAAGTTAACATCCAAATATATTTTTATTTCAAAATTTAAATTCTAAATTCTAAATTTAAAATTTTTTCACTCAAATTCCTCTCACATAATTTTAAAAAATTTTCCCTTCTATCTTTCCCTCTAAAATACTTTTTTTTATAAAAGAATACCCACCAAAATTTATACACATTTTAATATAAATTTTTTTTTTAAATACAACACAATCTAAACGAAGCTGTAGTTATTTCTGACTAATTAATTATGTACTTGATAATTTGTCATTTTAATGTAGTCAACGGGAAGGCTGCCAACTTAGCCGTTCAATCATTTTTTATTTGTCGACACCGGCCTTTTAACAACTATCGAATTATTTTTTCACGCAAATTTCCCGGCCGCCCTTAATTGCAGTCAACTGGGACGTCTCCATCTCCTTACGTGCTCTGCTATGAATTAATCTTAAAAAAATTACAATGTCATACTTTCAATTACTCTGTAACTAGGAGTTAAACTTTGTACTTCATAAATATTTAAACTTTGCTATCGTCAAAAGGTCACTTGATGAGTGCTTGCAAGAAACTTTGCAAACTTATTTTAAAAATTATATTTTGATTAGCATTTGATAGTTATTAGTTTAGTTAGTTTTTAATTAGATTAGAAAAGTGGTTTTTATGTCGAATTTGGTTGTTAAATTTTAATAAGTTTTGAGTAATAAGAGGTTTTATATAAAGCACAAAAAATTATTAATTTTTGTGAGGCTCCAAAAAAAAGAAATGTAAGGATATAAGATACATAAAAGTGAAGTCATGATATTCAGGAAAAGAGAATTCTAGAAAAATTCATAAATTAGAGGAACTTTTTGCCATGGACGAAATGATTGAAGAATATTCGGAGACACTTATACAAAAATTTTGTATAGGAATCTAAAAGAAATAATTCAATTAATCAAAATATACAATGAGAGGATCAGGAAACAAAATTGTGAGTAGAGTAGAAATTTCTTTATATTGTTTATATTTTTTACATGTAGAAATTTTTCCTCACTTGTTGTTAGCCTTTAAAGTTTTGATGGGAAAAAAATCAAAAAACACTTCATTGTTGTTGAGTAGTCTCCAATCAAATTTTTTTTTGTTGTATCAATATAAGACATTTTTTTGTTATGTGACTTTTATACATAGAATTTTCCTATGGACTATAGAATTGATCCGCTTTGGAATAAATTCCGAATATACCTCTTTTTGTATTCGAATAAACTTAGTTCAATCAACTAATGAATCAAATTCGAGCACATACTTGTACTTGAACATTAAGTAGAGTACAAATAACAACTTTGTATACAATTGATTATTTATGTCCACGAATAAAAGGGTTAAATAATGCTTATCAAAGTTGGTTTTAATAGTTCACTCGTGGTTACTCTCCACTCCCTAACATCCCACTGGCCACCGTCTCCTATATCCCTCACTCTCCGGCTGACCACTTGATCTATTGTACTCGCTAACTATTGTTTTCAATTTTTTAAAGTTTAGATTAATTTGGAATGTTTTACCAACCAAAACAGCTGAATGTATTTTATAGAGCATTGTTACAATTATTTTTTATATTTAACTATCGTTTGTACATTAGAGAGTTAAAATATAGCCATTAGTATAAGACTAAGAAATGATATTTGACACCCCACCCAAAAAGAAAAATAAAAAGGTTAACAAACTTCTATTAGTTCAATTAATAAACAAGCCATAGTTCAAGCAGTCAAACTGATATCTTATGATAAATATACTAACATTGACTTGGGTCTAATCACGAGAATTTGATACTCCCTTCTTCTTAAAAAGAAATATACTTTTAGATCATTATAACTTTTTTCAAGTTATAAAATACAATATATTTAATATATCATTAGTTGTATAAATTTTTCATTTGTCATTTCTTTTGACCCATACATAGTTAGTAAACATACTATAAGAATTCCATATACACAGCGGAACAAGTACAAGAATTGATTACATAGTAAGATCTATTTAAAGCCAATGTATAGTCTTGCGGATATTACCTCAGCTGTGAATTCACCAATAAAAATTATTATAGGTAAAATTGATTATGAGTCACACAATTGTTCAATTTTTAACTATATCCACAGCGACAAATATTTGGGATTCTTGTAGAATGATTGACTCTGAGGTTACTGTTTGTTATTATCCTCAGATATTTATATTAAGAACTAGGATTTACAAAAATCCTAATCTTCTAATATGTGTGATA
This sequence comes from Gynochthodes officinalis, assembly GCA_020080225.1. NCBI lineage: Eukaryota > Viridiplantae > Streptophyta > Magnoliopsida > Gentianales > Rubiaceae > Gynochthodes > Gynochthodes officinalis. The sequence goes on from CM034623.1 coordinate 13,388,783, forward strand.
TGTATAAGATTTCAAGCCTTTTCCAAAATCCATATTTGACACTTACTAATAAACCACGTTGATAAGTTTTGACTAGTCACTAAGAAATCCAAAGACTTATATATTGATATGTTCTTAAAATTGATTTATCTCATAAATTAATTTCATGATTATTTTATAATTATAATATCATTTTTTTATCCAATAAATCATTCTTACCGTGTGTGATCCTTTATATTTCTTTTTAGGTTTGCAATAAATGTAAATTATAATTCAATATTAATTGCTTTTATGACATAAAACCGTCAAAGATTTATCCTCTTCGTTTATTCATCCATTAGCCAAGTGGTAGGGAGGGGTGATAGGATAGGAGAGTAAGAGACAGAGAAATTTTTTTTTTAAATAGTTTATTATTCTTTAGGTTTCTGGTCAAAAGAGAAGTTTTGGGATAATTTCTAGCCTTTATTTAAAAAGAAAAAAGAAGAAGAAGTTCCTGCCGCATCTTTAATGCAAATATTTTTTTAAAAAAATTAGCCTCGTGCATAATGTTATTACAAGCATACAGATTTCTATAGGTCCAACACTAAGTAATTCATGTATTAGAAAAAATTAGCTTACAAATCCAACATTAAGAGGTCCAACAACGTTATCTAAAAAATTAGTCTATAAATCTAGCACTAAAATTCAATCCATATATAGTTTGATACCTTCTACTATATATTTAGACAAACAGCTCATGTTCAATGACTCTAATAATATTTGTTAAGAATTAACGGTAGGAAAAAGTAAATAAAAAGCCTACAATGGAGATAAAAATATAAGTTGAAGTTGAATTTTTATGTAAAATTTTAAATTAATAAATTCTGAATTTATATTTATTAAGTGTTTTGTAATATTTTTGATAATATAAATATCCAAAATATGCTCACTTGGGCTTGTAATATATGAATAATACTCCAACTTTACATTTACTGACATCTCTAATTTAGTTGGGCTATTCCAGTTCTAGTTGAGCCACCCCCACTAGTGTCCTTTCAAAAGTTCATTGAAGCTGGAGTCAATTCTACGTAGATTTACTTGTAATAGTTTCTTGTTTCTCACTACGGTTTGTTTCTTCACAAGTCATGTGGAGACCTTGCTATTCCAAGCGATGGAGGTACGTAGAAAGGGTTAGAGTTTCAAATTCATATATTTGAATCTTTTTCAACTGTTTGTTAAGGATGGTTTTTTGGTTTAGCTGTCAAATACTTTGCATGGTCTGATTTAGTGATAAAGTCTTCATGTGTGTTTTTTCTTTATATTTTTCCAAGGTTGAGAGATGATGGCACACAGAATGAAAGATAGAAAGTATGGAGATTCTTTTTTCTTGTTCTCAATGATAATTAACACCAAATTTAATGTTATCACACATACTTTGTGAGAGAGGGGAGACCTTTCGAGCTGGGGATTTATGAAGTGTATATTACCTTGTTTGGATTGTTACATAAAGGGGAAAGCACCTTGACATTACAATTATAGGAAAGAAATTAGGTGTTTTCAAAAACAAACAAACATCTTTAATTTTATTGAAAATTTTCGATTAGTGGCATTTTAGGAATTAAATTTATTAAAGTGGGTGGACATTGTAATTATATATTGTGAAGGGCATTAAATATCGTTAAAAAAAATTTCATTATGAAAAAGTTACTCTATCCTTAATTTAACTATTCAATATATATATATATATATATATATATATATATATATATATATATAGATATATATATATATGACATTCCACTTGTTTTCTCTTCTACGATTTTACTATGCATTGTGTTCATGCATGATTCCAAAACATTAATCTTGTTTTTGTTTAAATAATTTTTAAAAAAAAGGGCAAGTTAAACCACCTTGGAAAGTTAGGGTTAGATATGGACTACTATTTGTATATAGTTCATATGCTTATACAGAGAATACATTTATATTTTATAATTAAATATTTTCACTCAAATTTATTTTTTTTATATCATTTTATATGATTTTGTCAATATTTAATTATGTCTAATTTATTTATTTGTTGTCCAAGAAAAATTAAGATAATTAAATCATCTATAATTGATTTCAGTAAATTTAGATCGTACATAGTGAGATGAATCAATGGGATTGGAATTCTAATAACTATGCTTTTTGAATTGAAGGAAGACAATATCTCCTTTTATTCCATTTTGAGAAAAATGCTTTGAAACCCTTGTTGCAAACTCCTTTTGATTTTTAGATGTAGCTTTTGATGCGCTTTCTCCCGTCTCTTCAGACATTTTTCTTCCCAATCTAGACTCCCTGTCTTGGTCCGCATTTTCTTTTATAGAAAAATTGAAGCTCTTCCCTCTTAGAGTTTATTCTTTTGAAATTCAAGAAAAAATTGTATGTTTTGAAATCTGAAGCCTCATCATGATTTGTTTTTTTTTTTAAGTCAATTTGAATGTTGAGTTGATTGGTTGTTTTTAATCTATACCTGCAGCTCATGACCGTTTATGAATTTCAGTATCACTGATTTTGACTTTGTTAAAATTAAATTAATGTATTAATTTGAATGAAAGACCAACCGAATATCTTCGTGCGTTTTCTAATAGAACATGATCTATTGTGAATTTTGACTTTTAAACTTCTGATTTGAGTTTATCTTTTTTTTCTGCTTCACAAGCCTTACGATAGATTATATAATGCCAATTCTAATTTCGCAGCCATCAATTTCATCTTATTACATGTCTGGATTTCTTTGTTTCTATAAGAATTCTAAATCCAATCTTTTCAGGGAAAAAAATAAAAGAGCCGATTTTTTGTTTTATGTACGAAACTTTTCTTACTGGTTTAGCTGTATATTCCCTACCAAGTGTTAAATACTAATGTTTTTTCTATGAGCATCAAATATTTGGATACCGTAAAAACCATCATCAAATATTTTGCTAGCAATAGTGTAGAAATGTTGGCTAGATGTGTAGCAGTAAGCTCAAAAATTCATAATGGATAAGAAGAATTTTAACTGAGCATTGAGCACTTAGCAATATGGTATTGACCATTATATTGTTTTTGTAGTAGAATTAAACTAAGTATTCTAGTTTCCTATTAGGTTTATAATTTTATAATTTAATAATTCTATTGGGTTTAGAATTATTAATCATATTAAGTTTTGGTTTAGTAGTTACCAAATCCGATAGGTATAAGATTTAGTTGAGTCCTATAAATAAGACATGTTATTCATAATTTTAGAATACAGAGAGAAACACAAAAAGAGCCTCCTTGAAAAACAGCTCGGCTGCTACGTGGCTGCTACGTGGCCATAGCGCATATTTTCCCTGCTTGTTTGTTTGTTTCCTTTGTCCGTGATCAATTGGCATTGGCTTGTTTTGTTTTGTCCGTGTGTTTGTCCGTGTGTTGTTTTGTTTTGTCCGTGTGTGCGGGTGACTTCTTGGACGGCCAAGTTATTTACCAGGTTTTTGGCTATTTTGTGTTTGTTGGGATTTTTTAATTTTGATCCCAACAGTTTTGGTGTTCCTTTCAGTGGATCGTGAAACCTCGGGTAGAAAAGGCAACGGAGCAACTAGTGGATTACCTAGGAAGAAGTGACGTTGACGCTATGCAATCATTAAAAAGGAATATGGAAATATTGATCAACCGGGCGATTGACATAGAAGAGGAAGTAAAGAGAGAGGAACGGTCATGTAAAAAGAAAAGGAAAAAAGAAGTTGCAAACTGGTTGAAGACGGTAACTGATTTAAAACCTGAATGTGATGAACTGGAATCAAAGGCCAGCAGTTCTAGGTTTCCATGGCGGTTTCCATGGCGCGGGGATCCTGTGGGAAAGATGCAAAATCGAGTGAAAGAACTTATTGAGCAAAGTAATAATTTCAAGGAGCCTGTGCTTGATGATTTTGACAACATTGGGGAACCGTGCTCGCCAACTGAAGTATTGGGCAACAAAATCAAGCAAAATTTGGAGAAAATATGGCCATGGTTGGTAGTTGATAATATCTCAAGCATTGGGATATACGGGATGGGAGGAGTTGGAAAGACTACACTGGCCAGGCACCTCGAGTATGAACTACAAAAGAATAATTATCGTGTTCGGTGGGTGACTGTCTCTCAAGAGTTTAGTATTCCCAGTTTGCAGGAAAAGATTGCCAACGTTATGGGCACTCACTTGTCGAATAAGGATGAGGAAAAAATGAGGGCAAATATATTGCGAGCAGCATTCAATAAAATGGCGAAATTGGTGCTCATATTGGATGATGTTTGGGAAGAATTTTGTCCAGAACAGGTTGGAATTACTCTAGGCGCAAACAATTGTAGACTGATTTTGACTACCCGCTCATCGCAAGTCTGTGATCGAATGCGTTGTCAAAGAAAATTTAATGTGACGACTCTGGACAAAAGTGAAGCATGGGATTTGTTCAGGCACACACTTGGCCATGAGATAAGAATTTCCGCAGAAGTTGAAGAGATTGCCAAGTCTGTCACAAGCAGGTGTGATGGCTTGCCCCTTGGTATTATCACAGTGGCTGGGAGCATGAGAGGGGTTGTAGACATCCGTGAATGGAGAACTGCTTTGGGACAATTGGAATCATGTTCAATCGGGTACCAAAAAATGGAAGATGACGTGTTTCCCATACTAGAATGGAGTTTCAATCGCTTAGATATATGGGAAAAACGTTGTTTCTTGCATTGCTGCCTGTATCCAGAAGATTATGTTATAAAAAGAAAGCAGTTATTTGATCTCGTTATTTGGGCAGAGTTGATTCCAATGCTGAACACTAGGGAAGGACAATATGATCTTGGTCATACGATAGTAAACAAACTTGTAAAAGTTTGTCTGCTGGAAGAAACTAAAAATTCTGATGGTTACGAGTGTGTGAGGATGCACGATCTGATTAGAGATATGGCATTGAGGATTACTAGTGGGAAATCCAGTTCTAAGAACGCCCAAGATGTGCCTAGGTTCTTGGTGAAGAGCTGTATGAAAAGATCTAATGATCTACTGATAAAAAATGAAGAGTGGATAGACGATCTCTTTGCAGTTTCTCTTTTTTCAAATTCATATTTTAAACTTGGCAGCTTAGAAGTTCCACCACTCGTGTCGTCGAACTGTCGGAATCTATCAACCTTAATCATCAATCATTCCAACATAAGAGAAATTCCAGATTCATTCCTTCAGCACATGTATGGACTGAAGGTTCTAAATCTAGAGGGGTGTCTGAATCTCTTTGTGTTGCCTAAATGTATCTCAGAGCATTGTTGTTGGGAAGTTGTAGGAAACTTAAATCAGTACCAGCACTGGGAAAACTCAAGCAATTGAGAATGCTGAACCTATTCGGCACTTCAGTTGGTGATGTACCTGAAGGCTTGGAAGAATTGGTCAAACTTGAGCGCCTCTACATGAGTCATGGGTTACGCGAGCGTGTATTACCCCAAGGGACATTTTCCAAACTCCACCGTCTACAGCATCTTGTATTGCCTGCAGCTGTACGTATTATCGACCCGGGAGTGTTGAATGAATTACAAGTATATGGTGGAAGATTAGCTTCCCTTGGCGACTATAGTCGATTGGTAACACCCGGGTGCTTCCTCAGACATTACCAGATTGTCATCCGTGAATCATATGTGGATGATGATTATCAAAATTTTGATGATTTCAAGAATGTAAATGATTATACGGGACATCTTAGATTAAAGAACAAGTTGACATTTATAGGGTGCGACTTTCAGAACCGATTGGATGTGGTTTTGCTTCCAGAGGGCCTACATGTATTAAATCTTGACCGCTGTTCTGGCTTGTCGGATGTTTTTTTCCACCGATCGAAGGATTTGTCAAATTTAGTTGGTCTCATAAATGGGAGATTCTCAGGATCGATTCCGCCTGAAACTTTTTCCACTCTCGAGGAATTGTATATTGGAGGATGTCACGGGTTGAAGAAACTTTTCTGCGGCTTGCTCCAGAAAGCCTCTGAGCTCAAACATTTATTTGTCAGTGATTGTGATGAGCTGGAGGAAATAGTAGCAAATAATGATGATGGAGGAAGAGGAAGAGGAGAAGCGACTTCAAGTGGGCACATCATCGCCTCCGCCCCTCAGTTACTACTTCCAAGTTTACGATATTTGACTCTTAGAGGTTTGCCAAGGCTTGAGAATGTTTGTGACCCCAACAATACCATAATGATTGGCGATTGCGCAGCAGTTTTTCGATTTTTTGGTTGTCCAAAGTTGAAGAGGCTGCCTTCTATCAAAATCACCTCCGCACAACCAGATTTCAAAATATATGGAACCAGAGAATGGTGGAACTCATTAGAATGGGACAATCCCACCGATAAGGATGCCCTCCAGCCATTTTTTGAAGGTTAGTAGCAGTATTTAATACCATAACAATGTCCTTATTCCGTAACAAAAAAATTTTAAATTTACTTTCTCGTATCCTTTTTATTTTGTTTTCCATGGTTGCTGTTTAGGGATTTACTATAACCAATATTTTCATTTTCATGGACCCTAATTTGAACAGAATTGTTGTACAAAATACTTAACAAATTTTTTTTAGGTTTCTAATGATGATAAATTTTTAATGAGAGTAAAAGGTAATTTTTTTTTTGGAAGAAAGAAAAATAAATTCTTTTATTAATAGTGGAGACTCTTCTAAAAACAGAGATTATACATTCATTGCCTCCACCTTATTTAAGAAAAGTTCTTTTTTTTTTTCTCACAAAAAAAATAACATCTAAACAACTTTTTATTTCTTTTTAAAATTCAATTTTCAATCAAAATTCTGCTAACATCATTTCAAAAAAAATTTCCATCCAACAATTTTTTTTTTATTTTCCATGCAATACATTTTTTCTTATAAATTGTTTTTACACATTTCAATAAAAAAATTCTTAAACAAACCACAATCAAAATATAGCCTAAGCACTTTACTTAAGAAAAGTTAATTTTTCAGAATAAAAAACATTTAAATAATTTTTAAATTTTATTTTAGATGTCAAATTTAAATTTTAAAACTTTTGACATTATTTTTTTTAAAAAAAAATCCTTCAATATATTTTTTATTTTTTCTCCAATACATTTTTTTCTTACCAAAAAAATTCTCACCAAAATTTTACATTTTTCAATAAAGAGTTTGTCAACCAAATTGCAATTCAAATATAGCCAAGTGAGGCACAAATACAAACCTCTCATACATAACGTTCATTCTCCTATATTTGCCAAATAAGTTTCAACAAGACACAACCCAAAAAATAAATTCTTGTTAGTTTTTCTGAGATTTTTTTAAAATGTTTTTTTGCCATCAACGTCTTTGGGAATCTTAAGCTAAAATATGCAGTTTTGGAATTTATTTTAGTGGATTTTCTTCAACGCTTGAATTTTAATTTACCATTGCTCAGTATCTCAATTATTATTATTTTTTTTTTTATGACAGTAAGAGTTATGATGCAACCATATGACATAACTAATGAGTAATGATAGCTTTTCAAAAAGAGAAAAAAGAACAAAAATAGTAGCTTTGGCCTTAGTTGTATATCGACAATGTTGGAAATGCATTCCTGAATTTGGGCATTGAGTTGTTAGCTTTGGCCTTAGTTGTATATGGTTATGACCCAACCATATGCTAGTTTGTTTTCTTGGATATTTCCGTCATGCATATTTGTGTTTATATATGATGTGTTGGTGTTTGAACTTTGAATTAGGATAGCAGATGAGTAGGTTGGGTCACTCATGGGTTTGGTTATTAATTAGTTAAAATTTTACAAGTCATGACCAAACCCAATCAATGTAAGTATGAGTCCGTTTGAGTTAGATTACTTTTGGATTAGGTTAAACCCAATCGATCTAACGGGTCAATTTAACAATATTTTTTTACTTTCTCTATTTATTTAAAAAAATTAAATTTACATTTTCAATCTTTTTTAAGTACCTTTTTAAAACTAATCCTGCTTTTTTTTTTAATTAATCTTCTTTTAAAAAGATAGACTATTTTTTATGTTGTTCATCATAACCAAAAATTAAACTAATCATATTTAGTTTCTCTATTAACATTAGTTCTTTTTTTAAAAAAAAAACTACTTTTATTCAGTTTCTTTTTTTAATTAATTTTTTTTATAAAGACTATTTTTATGTTTTCACCATAACTAAAAAATAAACTAATGTTATTTAGTTTCTCTATTAATATCAGTTTCTTTAATTGAGTTTTATAAAGATCATCAAAGTTACCAAAACCAAATTTTGTTATCACCATTTTATTCATAGGTACTTATGACGCTATGCACTAGCTGGTCAGTTCGGTCAATTAAAAACTGGTTAGTTTTATACTGGTTCATAATTTTTAATTATGTTTTGTTGATTTAACCGGTTAACGGGTACATGAATATTACCGTTAATAGGTTAAACTAGTTAACCAATTAATTATTATTATTTGTTTTTTTCTTTTTTCATGTCAAATATCTAATTTAGAATCCAATACGTGTTGAGAGTTTAAAATTTATCTAATATAAATATACAACTAATTTGGATATACAAGTAATACTAATATCAACTAATACTACCATGAGCAACTAATATTAATATGAATATACAACTAATACTAATATCAATTGATACTAATATACAATATTAATATACAACTAAGAGTCTCATACTAACATCATATTAGATTATCTAATATGAATATACAACTAATAGTCTAATATTAACATCATATAAGATTATCTAAAATGAACATACAACTAATACTAAAAATATTTGATTGATAATACTTAATAGGTATATAGTATTAAGAATTTAAAATTTATTATTTAATGTGTTTCACAGAATACAATGTAATCACTTATGCTTATAGCATTATTAATACTAACACATAATTTAATGTTATATACTTACTTTTTTAGTTACTTATATATAATATTAAAATTTTAAAATATTATGAATGCAAATTGTAGAGCATGATTTACATTTAACTCATTTACTAACTAGTATAGGTTATAGTGTTATACAACTATATTTAATTACTTATATTGATATATATAAGAATATTTTTCTAAAAATAAAAAACTACTATGAATATCAATTTAATTGTTAGCAACCTTGTGTTCAAGTTTTGGAACTTAAATTTCTGAACTATTTTTTCATCAATATTGCTGGCCTAATTTAGTGTTTTGGATTTTGGAATTTTCAATAACCTTTTTTTTAAACAAATTTGGGCCTTTTTATTAGATCTCTTTCTTCTTTTTTTTTGGAAATAGCCGAATAGGCAACTAATTAGTTTAGAGTTAGACTGATTTTTTTGGGGCAAATTTGGCCTTTTTTTCCAAATGGGCCACTTATTAGTTTAGAGTTTAGAATGATTTTTTACATATTTGGGGTTTTTTTTTTTCCAAATTTGGGCCTCACTTAGGATTTTTTGGACTGATTTTTGAACATTTGGGTTTCTAGTTATTTGGGCTTAATGCATTTAATAATTATAAATTGAAATTTTTATCATTTTGGCTTGTACACAATTTGAGCCTAATACAATTAATAATTACAAATTTTGCTTTTTTAATTAATTGGTCTGTATTGGACTTGGCTTCTCGGTTCTAGTTTTCAACCGGCTAAAAACCGGAGCCGGCTAAAAACTGGAACCAATTGGATCCAGAATTAGTTAACTGGCCAGCCAATCGATCTAATTCCAATTTCATAAATTGGTTGTCCAAAAACCAATTAATGGAACTAGTTTTAACTAGTTGATTGGTTAACTAGTTAATGCACAGCCCTAGGTACTTGGTGGAAATAGAAAAGAATAATTGCTATCTAACTCTAATTGATTCACTTTTGCAGTTTTATATTTTTGCCCCATTGTGTTGGAGAAAAAAATAAAATTATAACTCAATGGATCACCTTAACCCAACTCAACCCAACCCACTCCGAATATTGCGGATCATTATATGACCTAATTATTTATTAACTCATGACTCAAGTAACTCAACCCATTAAGTTAAAATATTAATAGTAGTACATGCGAATGGATGAGTCTGAAAACAACAGTTAGTGCCTTGCAGGAATATGCGCTCTTATCTTCTTCTTTTTTCCCTTAATATTGGCAAAGCTGTTAATAAACTTATTCCAGTGTTGGCTACCGCAACCAAGGTATGGCACACATGCTGTGTATTGTCCATCATCCAAATGACTTATACTTTTTACGCATACTGAGGACTGGTGTTGTTTTATTTCAAAATTACTCAAATCCTCGGTCTTGGTGCTCAAATTGTCCGTTTTTGTAAGAATGCACTTTTCTTTGTTACTCGTATTTTTTCCATTTTAGCTAGGATCTCACAATCTCCCACTTATTTTTTTTCTCTTATGCAACTGATAATCTTAAATCTTACATAATGGTTCAAAATCTAATACTCATCACTCCGTCAAACTCAACCCTCCTCATTCAAAATGCAACACCAAATATACCTCAGTAGTTTTTATTAAATGCTTTGGATGGAATTAATGGTGATGATTGTTTCAGTCCATTATAACTTCATGCACCTTTCTTTTTCCAGGTATTCCTGATCATTGAGCCCCCATTTGCTCCAAACCTTATGGCCGTAAATGAGGAAGATGAAGATGAAAAGTATGCAAATTATGACAATGAAAATGGGTGGAGTTAGGACTAAAGTGAGTGGGGACAATTATGTTTCTTCCCTAAGTACTAGGGTAAATTATGTTACATTTAATTCAAAATATTTGACACATTATGACTTAGAAATTACACTCTGAGTTTTATAACTTTTGGTCTATTGCATTAAGCTATTTCATTGTCTCTGCTTGACTCATGTGGCAAGCGTGTGTATGCTGGACCTTGGTTTGATTTTGACTCCATTTCAATTTTGGACCATTTAAAATGAATTTGTCAACATAAGGATGTTCTTGAAAATTACGGACAAATTAACATTCATGGTACAAGTTAAGGAACAGTTGGTGTAGTTAAATTTAGAAATAAAGGATATCGAATCTTTGCTTCTTATTGGTGAATACACATTTTATCTCTACTTACTTGTCAATTACTTTACTTTTTCACGTTAACCTAACTTAATCAAATCATAATTTCATAATCTATTGAGCCTTTTAACCCTTTTTTTATTGCATATTTCTTTGGACATTCTTTTCATTTTGATTCAATAAATCTAACTTTCATAAAGTTATTTTGCTTTGTTCCATTTCATACTTTACAATTTTTCATTTGAAGTTGTAAGAGATCCTAGACCGCATGAAAAGTGTTCAACTATAATTATATCTAATAAGTAAAGTTGGAAAGACAATTTCTTTAATTATGTAATTAGACTTATGTAGATTTCTTTTCTGTTAAAAATATAAATTTTTAATCGATTGTCAATAATATCTTACTTGCACTAAATTAGGTTTAAATTATTCATTTGCAATGAGAGACTGTCAAACAAGGTCATGTAAATTGGACAAAAGGACCGTTCCATTATGAGATCGATTTCTAAGGTCAAAAGTATTTGTAACATTTTTTAGAGAATATGATATATTAGGATCATCCTGATAAAACTTTTATCAGGCACTCAAAAACATAAAGACAACTAGGATTATTTTACTTCTTCCATCTCAAGAAAATTAGTCCTCACCATACAAGATTTCTTCTACCAAAAAATCTTCCAAGCCGAGAGAAAGCCCCAAGCCGAACAGCAAAATTGATTTTTTGCTCAAACAGCAAAGCCGAACGATAGAGACAAATCGATTTGGGACCGATAGAAACAAAACATAAAGAAAGCCTAACAGCAAAATTGATTTTTGGGTCAAACAGCAAAGCCAAATAATAGAGACAATTTGATTTGGGAACGAGAGAGACAAACAGCAAAATTGATTGCATAAAGACAGGGCAAATTGATTTGTAAATAAAGAATTAGTTGATCACGATTCTTCCTAATTATATTTAACGTCTGATCGACATAGTAGACTGTAGCCACCATAAACAGCCCAAGGTTATTTTATTTGTTTTGGTATTGGAACTTTTGTTTTGTATTCCCAAGTGTAAAACTCTCTCTTGTGGCAAGTGCCCATCTTGGGCTTGCATCAATTTGGATATGACTATTTATATATTCACGCGCAAAAAGCTTCCAAAAGGCATTACAAACCAAAGAAAAAACAGAATATTGAATGTTTTCTTCTTTTTTAGTATTACCTATTCTTAAGTAATCAATGTATAGATAGTCTTTAATGGTGTTGAAGCAAAGATAGCAACAACGGTTAAGAAAGATGAAGTTGGAATGAGTAATTCCTGACCAAAATGGTCCACTTGTTGGCCTTTTTATGGCCCTAAAAGTCGAGAATGACGTGTTAAAAGAGGTGTGCCTCAGGAGTAATTGCGTGTGTCTCGTTTTGTTGTAGTAGTGGAATAATAGTTGATAACCTTTTTCCTTTTGGACATTGGTGGATTTAATTGCGGTAACCTACAAGCAGCTTCTGATGGTACATTTTTGGTATGATTGGTCGAATTGTATTATGGTATGTGATACGTGGCCATTTTAGTTTTCTTTGATTGGTGGAAGACGTAATATAATTATTATCATTCATTTGTGAAATTGTCTTATATCCTATCTATAATTATGGGATGTTTCTTCTTTTGTAGATATAATTGTCTTATAAAGATGAGTTTTGTTATCGCGACATGTTGTTCCCTTAATAAGTTCTCACATGTACACTCATAGGTTTTATATCATTATTATCGACGCATGACACATTTTAGTGGATCTTTGACAAATAAACATTATGTAACATAATGATGCCTAGTTAATAGGGTTGGTTTATGAGTATTATCTTTGGTTTGTTGGTTTTGTATTATGTCACGTGATACATTGCATGGTCACTTCAGTTTTCTTTGATTGGTGGAAAATATAGTTGTTGGTTTTGTACTAAAGCCAATTAAATCTAAGATTATAATTTGTTATTTATTGCCAAGTGATTAAGAACCTAAAGGGTCACACACATAAAGAATTTGTTCTTGGATTAAAATGATTAAATAATTATGTGATAATTATGGGGGTTAATTTGTAATATAATTAACCTATAAGATCTCCTATAAGATAAGTTGTGATAAGATAAAATTGTTTTATCTTAATAGAATTAGAATTAGTTTTAATTTTATAAAAAGAATTCTATTACGATAGAATGTCTAATCAGTCTGTTAGACACCAAGTTCTAGATAGAGCGTACGTACAGAATTTTGACGTGCAAGACAGAGGGAAAAAGTTCTTCTTTTGTTTTGTTAGAGTTTTCTTGAACTCTAAAATTTTGCGACGCTCATTGAAGGATCTAGCATATTGGCTTGGTGTCAATCAATCCTAGGAGGATCCTAAGAACAAGTTCGTGTGGATACCTTAGAGGCCGAACGTCTGTGCGGCTGTGGTTGACAAAACTTCCTTCGACGACACAATCTTCAGTCATTAAAACAGGTTTTTTATTTATACGTATATTGAAATTGATCCTGCTGTAAATCATGTTTTAATTCCGCTGCCTATAAATTTGTTTATGGCATACATGATTTCCTAACAATAGTATCAGAGCTTAGGATTTAATTTACGTATAAATATAAATTTATGTGAATATAAATTGTTTATGTTTACATATATGTATGTGTTATGTTGAATAATTGAGAAAAATTATTTTGTTTAGTGAAAAATTGTTTTTCACTTATGGAACAAATTGAAAATTTTATTTGAAAATTTTATGATTTATTGCCGCGTGTCAAAATTGTTTGTGAAATTTTTGACTGCTGCTTATGATTCATGTTCTCAAAAGAAAAGAAAAAAAAAATTTTTGAAGAAGTCGGCGGCAGCATAGAAAAAAGAAAAAAAAATTTAAAGAGGCAGCGGCGACAGTGAATGGGTGATGACGTCATGCTGACGTCATCCCTAGGGCTGATGTCAGATGACATCAGCGTCAGCAGCAGAGGAAAAGGGTGATGTCATGTGATGACGTCACTGCTGACGTCATCAAATGATGTCTGGATTTAAAAAAAAAAAAAAAAATTTTGGGCCATTGGGTTTGGGCTGTTTTTAATTAAATGGCTACTTGGACTTGTTTTTATTTGGACCAGAATTGATGAATTCTTATTGGGCTTCTTTGGTTCCTTGGGCTGTTTTAACTTGTTTTGGGCATTGGCCCGATGACATAGACATGCAAGGGGCTTTAACCAAAGTTGGGCCAGATGGTATGGCGGGCTTCAAGTTGGGAGTTGGGCCAAATAGTTTGGGCTAAGACTTAAACTTTGTGGCCTGTAGAGTGGACTTTTAGTCCATTAATACCATATGGATCAAACCCAATTGGACAAATACTAAATAAATAAATAAAGATATTTGGGACATTTTTAATTATAAAGAGTTTATTTATGTTAAGGTCCTTTTAATTTCTGTTATTTATTTATTATGGCCCAAGATTTGAAAACTTTTATGTTAACTCATAAAACTTCTCAATTAATTCAATAATATTTCTAATATGATTAGAAATGTAATGCATACAAGATTTATGACTGAAAATTGTTATTAATTGTTTAATGTGATTATTTAATTGTTATGTCATATGTGATTTAATATTTAATTAAATAATTAGATTATTTAATTGCATATTGTATGTTTAAATATTTATTACATATGATATATGTAGATGATGAGACCATAATTTAATCCCTCAATTAAATATTAAATCAATTTAAATGCCTTCCATTATTATAGTTTAAAACAGTTTTTGTTAGGATAACTTGTTGAGCTAACTCAAGGTTGTCTTACCAAAAATGTGTTTCAAACTATGAGATAAGATCTCTGAATAATGGGTATGATTTAACAAAGATTTTGATTTGTTGAGTTAACTCAAGGTCAAAAGTCTTTGAGGCAAGGGTTAGGAGACATATGTGATATGTGTATCAAAAGTTGATAACCTAACTATCTAGGAGTTGCAAATAAGTTGCAATTGGTGATTAATACCTACTCATTAAAATTATTTTTGATTTGTTGAGTTAACTCAAGATTAAAAATAATTGAGATGGGATTCTAGCCTACTAAGAATTTTGAGAAAATTCTCGAATCAATTTGAGGGATATTGATTTGGATAAAATAGTGGGAACAAAACCAAGATATTATAAAATCCATATATTTGTGTATTTTGGTTTTGTAAATTGCATAAATTTAAATTCTTATTCTATCTTTATTTTCTTGTTGTAGAAAATGAATAACAACATGAACTTGCGTAGCATTTTGTTAGACAATAAACTTACTGGCCCAAACTATGTGGATTGGGTTCGAAACCTAAGAATTGTTCTTAGGATTGAGAAGTTGCTTTATGTCCTTGATGGTCCTCTTCCTGATGAGCCTGCTGCTGATGTTGATCAAGTAGTAAGAAATGCATATCAGAAGCATTTAGATGATTCTGAAAATGCATGTTGTATCATGCTCGCTTCAATGAGCCAGTGCAAAAGCAGCATGAGGACATGACTGCCTTTACAATGCTTCAACATTTGAAAGCATTATATGATAAAAGGGTTAGAAGTGAGAGATATGATACCACGAATGAACTCTTTCATAGCAAGTTGGCAGAAGGATCTTCAGTTTCAACTCATGTACTGAAGATGATTGATCTCATTGAAAAGATGGGTAAACTGGGATTTATAATGTATCATGAGTTAAGTGTTGACTTGATACTACAATCCCTTCCTCCCACTTTTCTCGGTTTAGTGAACTTCAACATGAACAAAGTTGAGACCTCTACTTTGCCTGAGTTATTGAACTTGCTTAAGGAAGCTGAGGATACCATGAAGAAAGAAAAGGCTAATGTGTTGCTAATTGAGGGGTCCAATAAAAGAAAGTGTAAAGCTGGTCTTAAGAAGACCAAGAAGAAAGCTGGACCCAAGACAACACAGAAAGCCAAAAAGGACAAGAAAGAAAAGGGCACTTGCTTCCATTGTGGAAAAGATGGACATTGGAAGAGAAATTGCAAGGCTTATCTTGAAACCGTGAAGCAGAAGAAGCTTACTGAAGCTTCTACTTCAGGTTTGTTTATGATTGAAATAAACCTTTCTACTTCAAAATCAAATTCTTGGGTATTAGATACCGGATCCGCTCTCATATTTGTAATAATATGCGTGGTCTAAAGATAAGTAGAAAGTGGCAAAGGAGAGGTAGACTCTGGCGTGGGCAATGGAGCAAAAGTTGCTGCTTTAGCCGTAGGAACATATAGTCTCTCTCTGCCTAGTGGATTGATTCTTGATTTGAAAGATTGTTATTTTGTTCCAGTACTCACGAAGAATATTATTTCAATTTCCTATTTAGACAATGATGGTTTTGAAATAAATCAAAAGAATAAGTGTTGTTCTATTTTTCGTGAAGGTACTTTTTATGGTGCTGGTTATCAAAATAATGGTCTTTATATATTAGATCTTGAAAATCCAATTTTCAACATAAATACAAAGAAACCCAAAATTGATAATTTTAGAAATTCTTATCTCTGGCATTGTAGACTAGGTCACATAAATGAGAAACGCATAACCAAATTGCATAATGATGGTTATTTGGGCTCATTTGATTATGAATCATATGAAACATGCGAATCTTGTTTACTTGGAAAAATGACTAAAACACCTTTTACTGGAAAAGGTGAAAAATCTACGGAATTATTAGGTCTCATACATACCGATGTGTGTGGACCTATGTCAATTCAAGCTAGAGGAGGTTTTTCATACTTCCTAACATTTACTGATGATCATTCTAGATATGGTCATGTATACTTATTGAAGTATAAATTTGAAGTCTTTGAAAAGTTCAAAGAATATAAAAGTGAAGTAGAAAAACAACTTGGAAAGAGTATTAAAATACTTCGATCAAATCGAGGTAGAGAATATCTAAACCAAGAATTTCAAAATTATTTAAAAGAGAATGGGATTCTTTCACAATGGACTCCTCCATATACACCACAATTAAATGGTGTATCTGAAAGGAGAAATCGAACATTATTAGATATGGTTCGATCCATGATGAGTCATGCAACTCTCCCTAAATCGTTTTGGGGTTATGCCCTAAATACTGCCTCCTACCTATTAAATCATGTTCCATCTAAAGCTGTTGATACTACCCCATATGAGATATGGTATGGGAAAAAGCCAAATCTTAAATATTTAAGAATTTGGGGATGTCCCGCATTTGTTAAAAAGGTAGAATCAGACAAGCTCGATCCAAAATCTTTAAAATGCTATTTTGTGGGATATCCAAAAGAAACTTTTGGGTATCAATTTTATAACTCTATTGAACAAAAGGTGTTTGTCTCAAAACACACCATATTTCAAGGAAAAGAGTTTATTCTAGAAAAGGCAAAAGGGAGCAATATAGAACTTGAAGAAGTTCTAGAAACACAAATTAGCAAAGATAGGAACATGGAACAAGAGCTTGAACATCATAATGATGTGGTAGAAATCGAAGCTCAAGATACACAAGCTGTACGTAGGTCAATTAGGACACGTCATGCACCTAGTAGGTATGATGATGTGTTTATTATTGATAATGATGAACCTACTACTTACAAGGAAGCCTTATCTGATAAGGACTCTGAGAAGTGGCTTCAAGCCATGAAATCTGAAATGGATTCCATGTATGACAATAAGGTATGGACCTTAGTCGATCCACTGAAGGATAAAACCCATAGGGTGCAAGTGGGTTTTCACGAGGAAAACCGAGATGGATGGCAATGTGACTACTTATAAAGCTCATTGGTTGCAAAGGTTACACAAAAACATGGTATTGACTATGATGAAACCTTTTCACCGATTGCTATCTTGAAATCCATTAGAATTTTACTTGCTATAGCTGCATACTATGATTATGAAATCGGCAAATGGATGTTAAGGCGACTTTTCTTAACGGTCATTTGCAAGAAGAGGTGTATATGATACAACCTGAGGGCTTTGTATCCAAAGACCATAATAAAGTATGTAAGCTACAAAAGTCTATTTATGGACTTAAGCAAGCTTCAAGGAGTTGGAATATTCGTTTTAATGATACAATCAAAAAGTTTGGTTTTATCAAAAATGAAGATGAACCTTGTGTATACAAAATGATTAGTGGGAGTGTTGTAGTTTTTCTCATATTATATGTGGATGACATATTATTGATGGGAAACGACATACCTTCTCTACAATCAGTTAAGGTATGGTTGTCCAAAAACTTCTCAATGAAAGATTTGGGTGAAGCAACTTATATTTTGGGAATAAAGATCTATCGTGATAGATCCAAGAAGTTGCTTGGTCTTTCACAGTCAACATACATAGATAAAATGCTAAAAAGGTTTAGCATGGATCAATCTAAGAGAGGTTATGTTCCCATGTCTCATGGGATTTACCTTTCTAAAGATATGTGTCCAAAAACTGATGTTGAAAAACATAGTATGCAAAATGTTTCTTATGCTTCTGCTGTAGGATCAATTATGTATGCTATGTTATGTACAAGACCAGATGTCTCTCATGCTCTAAGTGTTACGAGCAGATATCGAGGCTAATCCGGTGATGGTCATTTGGAAAGTATTAAGAATATCCTTAAGTATTTAAGAAGAACTAGGGATTTATTCTTGATATATGGAGAGAATGAGCTTCAAATGCGTGGGTTCAACGATGCTAGCTTTCAATCGATAAAGATGATAGCAAGTCTCGATCAGGTATATTTTACCCTCAATGGTGGTCTTGTAAGTTGGAAAAGTTCCAAACAAGAAACTCTGCAGATTCTACGTGAAACCGAATATATTCTTTGCTTGATTTCTAAAGAGGTCATTTAGATCAAAAGTTCATTTCTGAACTTGAAGTGGTACCTTCAATAGCCGATCCAATACCTTTGTATTGTGATAATAATGGGGCTATTGCTCAAGCCAAGGAACCTAGGTCTCATCAACGGTCCAAACATGTACTTAGGCGCTATCATTTGATTAGAGAAATCATTGGTAGAAATGAAGTAAAGATAGAAAAGATTCCTACGATGAAAATATAGCAGATCCATTGACTAAGCCTTTATCTCAAAAGAAACATGATTGTCATGTGTCTTCATTCGGTTTAAAATACATGAATGATTGGTTTTAGTAAGAGATTTGTTATGTATGTATTTTGATATTTTATGCAATAAAGATATATGGTGTTTTATCATCTTGGATTATATATATTTATATATTGATGATAAAGTCTTTAGAATAATACTTATTATTCTTAAATATCCCTAATCATAGTATTAACAAAATTAAGGACGTTGTTAATACGGATAGATTAGCATATATGGTGATATATGAATGAATTGTTGGAGAATAATTCATTGGATTGATCCGCTTAGAGATTTCATGAGGTTAACTATTTGAGTGCCAATTGTATAATCTCTACGTGACAGTAGTGTAAGTAATCCTCAGACTTGAGATCATAAGGGTATCTATAGTGTGAATTGTTATACTTTAACCCTATGAGTCCATAACTGTAACTAGTTGTGTGTGCCACAGAAGTTGGGTATAACATGAAACATTGATAGATGATTTATGATCAATAAAGGATTCACCACTTCTAATAGTAAGAAGAGTATATCCCACAAATGGCCACTTGTTGAAATATCAACTCAAAATGTTTGCAAACGAGTAAATAAATTTGGAAGAGTTCTAAATTTATTTTAAAGGAGTTGAATTTCGGGAATAAGAAATTATAATAATTAGTACATTAAGAGTTGGCACTTATACCTTACTCTTGTACTAATTAGGGATATAGTATGGTGAAAGGATATTAATTACATGGATTCTGGTTCATGGAAAGGTGAAGTCAACCACTTGACTTTTCTTAACTCTTGGGTGGTCATGATGCCTGGCTAGAGGCCAATCTTGATCTATAAATACAAGCTCATTAATTATTGAATTAATGATAAATTAAAGTTGTTTAATTTATTTTGATCTTAGAATACTCTTGACTAAATTGACTTTAGTCCAAGTGGGAGTTTGTTGGTTTTGTACTAAAGCCAATTAAATCTAAGATTATAATTTGTTATTTATTGCCAAGTGATTAAGAACCTAAAGGGTCACACACATAAAGAATTTGTTCTTGGATTAAAATGATTAAATAATTATGTGATAATTATGGGGGTTAATTTGTAATATAATTAACCTATAAGATCTCCTATAAGATAAGTTGTGATAAGATAAAATTGTTTTATCTTAATAGAATTAGAATTAGTTTTAATTTTATAAAAAGAATTCTATTACGATAGAATGTCTAATCAGTCTGTTAGACTGTCTAACAGATAGATAGAACTTACCTTTTAATAGGAGACAGACACCAAGTTCTAGATAGAGCGTACGTACAGAATTTTGACGTGCAAGACAGAGGGAAAAAGTTCTTCTTTTGTTTTGTTAGAGTTTTCTTGAACTCTAAAATTTTGCGACGCTCATTGAAGGATCTAGCATATTGGCTTGGTGTCAATCAATCCTAGGAGGATCCTAAGAACAAGTTCGTGTGGATACCTTAGAGGCCGAACGTCTGTGCGGCTGTGGTTGACAAAACTTCCTTCGACGACACAATCTTCAGTCATCAAAACAGGTTTTTTATTTATACGTATATTGAAATTGATCCTGGTGTAAATCATGTTTTAATTCCGCTGCCTATAAATTTGTTTATGGCATACATGATTTCCTAACAATAGTATGAGTATTATCATTCAAAATGTCATGAGATCAAATTATATTATGTCATGAGATATAGTTATAGGGTGGTGGTGTTTATGTAATTACTCATATTTGCTATTGGATTAGATTGAATTTATAACATTGAGTGTTGTTTAATTTTCTTGTCACAGTGACGCATCTACCACCAAATGGTTAAGCAGCCACAGAATGAAGGCATTACAAATTGCTGGTTGGTTGTTGTCACCGAGATCTTTTGCATTCCTTTTGGCTCTTTTGTTTTAGAATGTTAAGGGAATTATATGTGCACTACTATTTTGTATTGTTCATGTGTTTGGATAATATTTTAGTATCATGGTACAACTAGGATATTTCGACTGTTATTGTTTTGTTTGGGGGAAAGATAAAATGTTGTCCCTTGCACTGCACAAGTTCAACTTTTGTGCCATTCTTCATGTACTTTGTTAAGGTTCAATGCTTAGTTTGAATGGCTTTTCATTATATTTTTCATTTCGACGATGCATATATTTTAAGGGTAGATTATGTTGCGATCAATAGAGTGATATTGGTAATAAGATATTAAAACAAAGCGCATTCCAATTTTGGTTAAAAGTTGTCACTACTAACACTATTTAGTGACAACTTTTTTCCATCACTAATTCCATTTGCTAACAAACTTTTGGTGACGAATTTTTTTCGTCACCAATGAAAAGAGCGTCAAAATTTGTTCGTCACGAATTGCATTGATAACAAACGTTTGGTGACGGATTTTTTTCGTCTCCAAAGCCAGTAGACATTTGGTAATGGAAAAATTTTTGTCACTGACTCATCACAAAAAGAGTTGACCAGCATATCTTTTAGTGACGACTTTTCTTTTCGTCACCAAACCCATCCAAACTGCCCGCTGCCCCTTATTCTTTTAGTGACGAGAATTTTTCGTCACTAATTTTCGTCACTAACAGCCACAATTTAATGACGACTTCCACCTTTCAGTGACAAAAATTTCCCCTTTTTGGTGACGATTTTTTTTCGTCACTAATTTTCGTCACATTCTCGTATCGTCACTAAATCACCCTTTTAGTGATGATTTTTTTTTTCGTCACGCCATACCCTTTAGTGACAGAGCATTACTAACGACCGAGTCACGAAATTTTTTTTCATCACTAAAGGCTTTTAGTGACGAAAAAAGGCCTTTTGGTGACGAAAAATCCGTCGTCACTAAAGCCCCTTTTTCTTGTAGTGAAAAATGAAGACAGTGGACAAACTTGCCGTAAACCATTTTTAGGTCTGATAGCCCTTGAAATCCAACCATTGAATTTGACCTTTATCTCAATCGTAGTCACACATTGCAAGATATTTGTGATCCATTTATCTGAAAACCCCAACCTTCCTAACATTTTCTCTAGGAAAGACCATGATATTCTATCATAAGCCTTATTCATATCTAAAGTTAGTGATACTAGGCATCTTGGTCCACCTTTTTTCTTACGAATATGTTTTAACACTTCATGAGCAATCAACACATTCTCATTGATAGATTTTCCAAACACAAAGGCAGATTGGTTCGGGGATACTAAAACATGGATCACCTGTTTCAACCTGTTAGCTATGACTTTTGCAACCACTTTATAAATCACATTGCGTAGACTAATTGGTCTAAAGTCTAGTAGCTCTACCGGATTGGACATTTTGGGATGAGAATAACTAGAGTTTCTTTCCATTCAGCTGGCATACTTCTCCTCTGGCTCAAGTAGTTAAGTACAAGAGACGTTTTAAAGTCCTACTATAACACATTTCGTGAATCTTGAAAGTAAAATATATATTTATGGTGAGACTGATAGGTAAAAGAAGAAACCCTAATATGTTTATATTATCTAAAGAAAATAAACTTTCTTATCGGATTACCGAAGCTTCTTTCCCAAAAATCAACTTCGGAACTTGTTTTGCAAGTGATCCTTTGGTTAGATCATTCATAGAATCATGGATTGGGGACATTGGATTAGATTGTGGATATCTCCTTTATCACTTGGATCCTTTGGTTTGATCATTCGTAGAATCGTATATTGTGGATGTCGAATTGGGTTGCGGATATTTTCTTCATCACAAACATAACCTTGATGATAGCCCTCAGCATTTGGTGTCCATCATAAATTTGGTGAACTTGGATTCCCATATCATCAAACATTGGCATGCCATAGATTTGGAAGGAGCTCACAGCATTAACAATCACTATAAAACTCATCATCAGCCCCAGTATGGATCTCGCAACATCTCGAATGAAGAATGCGTACATTTTCGCTAGCATTCCACTGTTTGCGGGATCTGTCAGTCAATTAATTGATTCATATGGTGCAAAATTAATACACTCATGTAAAGTACCAGAATAATTCACTGGACTAGAAAAAATCAGCCTAAATCATAATAGGTAAGTACTATGTAGTGCGTACCATGTTCAAGTGGTAATTTGGGGCCAATAGATTGCCATTTGTTAACGATCTGAATGACATCTTGCTCGAGAGTCCTATTGACAAAAAAACGGTCACATTTTCTAAAACTTCAACTAGATTCAGTCTACAAGAAAGAACTGCAAAATTAGACCATCCAGCCTCTAATTGCCCAAAAGTGATCTCATCCAGGGATTTACTGCTGAGAAATTTTCCGTTGACATCGATTATAATAGCATCGTTGACATTGTCAGCGGCAAGGCCATATTGTCCAACCAAAAGACCATATCCTCCACCACTAATATGCCCACCAATGCCAACGGTAGGCCCAAAGTTAACTAGAAAGCCCAGCGAACTATTTTTGGTGTAAATGGCATAATATGGTTCATCAGCTGTTGCACCAACACCAACCCATGCAATTCTGCTTTCAATCTACGGAAATTGATAAAAAGTTTAACATATCAAGTACAAAGAAGGGTATTTGAGAAATATTAGAGCTACCCTCAAAGTCATGTCCTCCGCTTGGAATTCTTATTTCCAAATGATGCTTTTTACCGCAATAAATGGCGGTTTGAACGTGTGATTCCCTAACTGGGATGAGGATGGCTTTGGGTTTAGGGATATCTAGTTTCATGAATTTTGGATTTTGTATCAGTAAATCTAAGGCTGATAAAAACATTTTGTTGTCGGGCGTGTAAATAATGCTTGACATTGTAGGATCATGCTTCACAAGGCAGCTAATAAAAGCTTTCTCATCAAGAGTAGGGGATGCTAATGCGACGAAGAAGAACGTGACCAAAAGTGGGAAAAGAATTTGAAGTTTGGTAGTTTAAAGCTCCATCATCTTGTTATGGATGATTTTGCTGTAACAAACGGATCGCTTAAATAGAACTTCATATATATATACTATTTAAGGGTGTTCAATTGGATCAGTGGATCGATCCGATCTGATTCAATCCGAAGTTTCTAATCAGATCGGATTAGCAGATTGATCCGATCTGATCCGATCCGTTTTGATCCAAATAAATTTTTTTAAAAAAAAATAGTTAATATTAATTATAAAATATAAATTAGTATTTTTTTTATTATTTAAATAATTCTTTCATTAAAATTAATCAATTTGTGATAAAATAAATTAAAATATTTACATGAAAATATACAAGTTAATTTACATAAAAAATAAAAATATTAAATACTTAAATAAAATTTATTTATTATCTTTATAAAAAAATAGATAATTTTTTAACATGAAATTTTTAAATCTAAATTAAATCACTTAACATTATATATGAAAATAAAAGTAATAGTAAAAAAGTTAAAAAAAAAGTAAAACAGACCAATTCGAATCAAAATTTGATCCGATCCGATCTGATTTCGTATCGGATCAGATTTTGTAGTTTTGAACAGCTATACGGTCTAGAAACTATATTGGGGTCATTACTTAGAACCTCCTGTATACCTTGACAAATTTGTAAAGAATCCTCCTAAAATGTGAAAAACTGTTAACAATCCTTAGGTTTTTTAGATTAAATTATAAAGTGATTGAAATTTAAATCTATTGATAGAGTGGTAAAAACTTTCACATATGCCTCATATAAATACTATAAAAAATGTGACATTGAATAATTATTCATTGTTTCAGAGCCTTAAATTGGTGGTGGTGGGGGAGGGAGGGGGTGCGGGGGCTTGTGGAATTAATTGATTGTGACAAAAAAAAATTCTAAAAATTAATTGAAACAAAAGAATTTGAGAAATTTAAATTTTGATATACTATTATGATAGGAAAAGTGAAGAGCAACTCACATAATTTTGTATGATTTCTGTTTATTTTTTACTTTAATCCAAATCAGAAAGAAATTGTTAGTAGCTTTTTATACTACTGGAGAATTCTTTATCCATCTTAATACAGAGTAATTATGGTAATTAACCTACAACATCTCCAAGTACGTTAAAAAAAATAATAATAATAATAATTTCTTATACCAAGACGTACTACACTTGTTTAGTCTACCTTGTTACTTCGCTTTTTTTATGATGAAAAATTGGCATGGATAATATGGTCTCCTAGTAAAACTGTAGGAGATGAATGTAATTGTAATCACTATTCCTTTTTGAACTGGAATTGCATCCGAATCGGAATTTGGTCCAATAACTGGAACAGATGATCAATAAGAATTTAAACCAACGTACAGCGGTCAGTTTGAGTTCCTTATTTTCATGATTTCGACAGTAACTGGCAATTTTAGTTCGATTTTTTTTTTTTTTTTTACTTGGAGGTATCTCTAGATTCTCCACATTCACTGACCAAACATATCTCAAACTTCCCTCATCCTGTGATACTTCATTGCCCAATAGCGTTATGTAAGATCTCAGGAATTATTGCGGCTACGTGATCCACCAGGTCAGGCATAAGACTAATCCTCCAATGTTTGGTGGAACCAGTTCAAATTTCACACCAGTAGCGATAGTCAGCTATAGCAGGGTTCAAAACCAAAAATTTTAAAAATAGTTATATAATAAGTGGAACACGTCACCTTTGATGAACGGTGATTATAATTGATGGCAGTTAGCAGTTGACTAAAATGTGAGGAACACTCACAAGGTTTTTGGTTGTTACTCACTCTTCTTTTTTTTTCTTTTTTTTTTTTTTGTTATTTTCATTTCAAATCCTATAATTCACTATTTCTCACCAGACAAAATTTTTAATTATCTAATATGTCTATTTATTATTCAAATTCCCAATTATTCTTTTAATTTTATTTATACACTAAATAAATGAAGGACTTAAAGATGGAAATTATAGTGACGACTTTAATTCTGATTACTAAAAGTATCCTTTCGTGACAAAAATCAAAGTCTTCAATGGTTTAATGTTATCATATCAAATTTACAGATTAATAGGTAAAAGTTGTCACTAGGTTATTCATATATGGCATGACCCACGGTATTTCTAAGAGTTGTAATAATTAGTGATAAAATTTAGTGACATGATTAGTTTTGGTCTCTAAAAGTTTACTGTTTGTTTCTTTGTAATGAGACTAGATCATCAATAATTTTTTTAATATGTAAAAATAATTTGAAATATTTCATATATAAATAATATGAAACCGCACATGTATTAGGAATGAATGAATATGCGTATACTTCAACAACGAAGGGAAGTTTTATAGATTTGACAAAATTTCAGTTTTGATTATCATAAACTAACTTTTGTGATAGTAAATTTCTTGTTCCTTCTCCTCTAATAGTGTAAGATTTGAATAAAAAACAAAAAGAAAATTTGATTAGAGCTGGATTTTTTTTTCCATAAGAAAAACCACTTCCCTTGTGTAAATTCAAATAAGTCCATCAAAACTTTTGGGGGGAGGGGAAGGGGATGGGGTTCGCACCATCATTAATGGACCACTAAGTTTCTCTTCATGATTTTCCGATAATGCAAAGCATCCCAAATATATATATGTATATATTGTTTGAATTAGTTAGAATTCCAAGATTCCACTTGCACACATTGGAAAGCATTTGACAAATTGGTCTGATCAATCTAACAAACTTCGCAGCAGAAATCAACGAATATGGTTCAAGAACATTGATTGAGATAAATAACTTTCACTTACTTCCAAACTTGTACCTATGGGGCGGAGTCTACAAGCTAATCTAGCAATTTTTTTGTTCTTTAGGAGGAACGTTGTGTTGCTGGGCGTGTGAATAATGCTTGACATTGTAGGATCCATGCTTCACGAGGCAGGCAGCTAAGAAAGCTTTCTCATCTCTCATGGATGATTCTGAAGTTTGGTAGTGTTAATCTCCAACATCGCTTATGGATGATTTTGCAGCGATGAAGAGCTTTAAAAATAGCTATCCAAGGCAACACTTAAATATAACTTCAAATATATATACTACATAGACTAGAACACGAATAAAAAAATATATCCGTGTGATTTCATATCTTTATAAATGACATGCCTCCAATAAGTTATTGGACCTTTTCAAATGAATCATTTCGGGTTTGGAATCCAGATCATCGTTGGCAATAAATTGAGATGCAAAATCAGTGATTCCCTTAAACATTGCATCTCCTTTTAGACAAATAACATCTTATATGCATTTATGACAAAAATATGATATCGCAACTAGGGCAGCAAACGAATGAGTTAAATCACTCCTGGGTTAAACTATTAATTAATTATAATTTTACATGTAATGATCTAATTCAATCCATATAATTGTTAGTCAAATTTAGGTTGAACCAAATTTAAATTATGTTAAACTCAATCCGACCCACCACTACCAAACGGTTCAGATTGCGGTCAAATTCTAGCAACTTGGATAATTATAGCGAATAGGAGGTCGCATATACACGTCCTTAGACAAATCACACCGTTAACAAAGGTATTTGACGTCTATCTAAAATAATTTCCAATGCTCAAAAACGACAGTAACTTTAGTAAGACCCAAACAAAAGGGAGGCTAGTAACTGGAGAAAAGGTCTCTTCATAATCAATGTTATGCTCATGTGTGAATCCTTTTGCAACAAGTGTGGTTTTGTATCTTTCTATAGAACTCCTTTGGTAACAAGTGTGGCCTTGTACCTTTCTATAGACCTATCTATACGAGTCTTGATTTTATATATCCATTTATATCAACAGTGGACATGAAAGGAGGCAACTCTACTAGATCCCAATTATGTGTCCGAGTGAAGTTCTTCTACTATTGCTTTCTGCCAAACAATACCAGAACTAGCCTTTTGTTATGCGCAAAGTTTAGTAGGAGCAGTACTTAAGTTACAAACATAATCATGAAACAGAACAGAAGGTTGACTTACACACTCCATTCAGTGAAAGGCGATGAGAAGAATGATCAGATGGTAGAGAGGAGTACGAGGATCAGCTAAGTCCACAGTCAAAGGTGGTTCATTAAGAAGGGCAGTATGTTGGTCTAGATGGAGGAAGATGTTGCTTGTAGAAACTTCATCAAGGTAAACATCAAGGTAAGTTAAAAGACGAGGGAGAGAATTAGTAACTCAAAAGGGAGAGATGGTGGAATTTTATGTGACAAAGTTGACGTAATGAAAAATTTGAAAATGGTTGGAAAGGGGATCCCAAAAATAATATTCTTTAGGGCATGCGCAGTGCTTGAAATGGCACTTCTCGTATCACTCTACATCAACTTATGGCCAATCTTATACTATTCACACAGCCATCATAAAAAAATACCCACATCAGCCCCGGGCCTTTTCTGCCATATCACTAATTCTCTCTCTTTCACCATATTCCAAACTATTATCAAATTTCTTTTGTATTAATAATACAACTTATACATTAAATTAAAATTATCATACATTAAATACTAAAAAATATTTAATCAAAAATTTTTCATTACATTAAAATTAAAATTTACTAATACACTTAAAACATGAAAATAAATACGATAAATTAAATATGAAATACTTAAAAAAAAACATGCGTAATTAAAATTAAAATTTAATAAATGTTCATTACACTAAAATTAAAATTGTGTTATATACTTACTTAAAACATTCAAATAAATATGATAAATTAAACATAAAATTTTTAATAATGTGAATAATTTTAATAATTTCCCTCTGTGAATAGTGAAGGCCAGGCCTTTGTTTCAAGGCCTGGCCGTTACTATTTACACAATTATTATTAAATTTTTTATATTAATAATACAATTTATAATTTTAATTATCATATACTAAATAGTTAAAAACAATTAATGAATTTTTTTATTACATTAAAATTAAAATTTACTAATACACTTAAAACATGAAAATAAATACGATAAATTAAATATGAAATACTTAAAAAAAACGTCTGTAATTAAAATTAAAATTTAATAAATATTCATTACTCTAAAATTAAAATTGTATAATATGCTTAAAACATTCAAATAAATACGATAAATTAAACATAGAATTTTTAATAACGTGAGTAATTTTAATAATTTGGATATGTGAAGAGTAAAGGCCAGGCTTTCGTTCAAAGGCCTGGCCTTCACTATTTACACAATTATTATTAAAAAAATTTATATTAATAATACAATTTATAATTTTAATTATCATACATTAAATACTTAAAAACAATTAATAGAAATTTTTGCATTACATTAAAATTAAAATGTAATAATACACTTAAAACATAAAAATAAATACAATAAATTAAATATGAAATACTTAAAACAATTAATAGAAAATAAATTTTCATTACACTAAAATTAAAATTCAATAATATACTTAAAACATTAAAATAATCACTCCAAATGAAATATGCAATACTTAAAAAATAAACATTCAAAATGAACATAAAAAACATAACTTAAATTAATACACTTGAAATATAAATTTCTACTATATTCTTAAAAATTCGCTAAGCTTATGAAACATTTTTTTCTCAATGTCAGAGAAATTTTCTTCTCCACGGTTTGCAAAAGTAAGCCAAGCTTGGAACTTTTGGTCATATTTCTTTTGTTCATGAGCAATTCTATCAATTTCCATTTGCCGTTCTTGAGCAACTCTTTCTCTTTCCATCTTTTGTTCATGAGCAATTCTTTCTAATTCCTTTTTCTCGGCTCGAGCAATTCTCTCCTCCATCAGTTTTTCCCTCTCCAAAACAATCTTCTCCCTTTCGATCTCTAGTTTCTCGTGATAGGTAATGTTCAACTTCTCAAATTTACTTGGACTTTGTGAAAATGATTGTTGGCCGATCTTTTGTTTTCCTTTACTTTTAGCCCTTTTCACTCCTATCGGCCGTTTCACTGGACTAGTAGCAGTGTCTTCAAAATTAATGTGATCATCTTCACCAAACCAAACAAAGTATAAAGATGTCATTTATTAAAACCGAACTTCAATTAGAGAAAAAAAATCTATATATTAAATGCATATATTAAAATCAATTAAATGCATAAAAAAAACTGAACTTCAATTAGAGAAAAAAATCTATATTTTAAATGCATATATTAAAATCAATTAAATGCATAAATAAAACTGAACTTCAATTAGAGAAAATAAATCTATATATTAAATGCATATATTAAAATCAATTAAATGCATAAATAAAATCGAACTTCAATTAGAGAAAATAAATCTATATATTAAATGCATATATTAAAATCAATTAAATGCATAAATAAAACCGAACTTCAATTAGAGAAAATAAATCTATATATTAAATGCATATATTAAAATCAATTAAATGCATAAATAAAACCGAACTTCAATTAGAGAAAATAAATCTATATATTAAATGCGTATATTAAATCAATTAAATACCGTATATTAAATGCATCAATTAAAACCGAACTTGAATTGGACAAATTAAATCTATATATTAAATGCAACTAAAAACCGAACGTACATACAATGAACATATTACAATTAAATCTATATATTAAATGAAGTACATACACGAACTTACATACAATGAAGTAAATAAACATATTACATAGAACATGATATTTAAAAAGTGAAAGATGAAATGTATTTAAAAAATTACCAGTTGGAGACGATAGGTTTACGCAATAATCATCCGGAAGTGACCTCTTCCCGCTACTAGCAATGTTTGGTGTTTCGGGGGTATTCGAATCATCAAATTGTACATTCGAAGTGGAAACATGATGTCCAATGATGGTTTCTCACTTGGGATAACACCTCAATAACTTCCATTGCTCCATAAATTGGAACTTTGAACCCTTATTTGAATGCTCCCATATGGTCAATGCATTTCGAATCACATCTTCATCGTTCATTCTGCTTCTTTTTTCTCTTTGCGCCTCCGATAAAATCTCAACCCATTTTGACACAGTTGTGCTAATTCTCCTCCATCGAGATCTAATTTGAGCCAAATTTCTGGGATTGATGTGGTTGTTGTCGTCCCGAGCGGATCTATATTGCGATAGTATGTCCTTCCACATCGTAGAGCTCTTTTGAGATGTACCTATCACCGGATTGGTTGAGATGTTAATATATGCAGAAATCAAAGCCGTGTCTTCATTGATTGACCAAGTGATTTTTTTGTTTTGCATGTGCGGGGTCGATGGGTTGGTATCCGGTTCCGCAAAATCTCCCTCGTCTCCGGAAGCATTTTCATTATCAACATTTGTAGGAACACTACAATGTTGTTGAGGCATGAAATTGGACATCATGTGGTGTTGAAATCTTGGAGATTGAAACATTGTAGGATCGGTAGGAAAATGAGTTGCAAATTGTGTTGGATTTTGGGCAAATTGGGTAGAGTTTGGACCACTAGGAGGAAAAGGACCAAAATTATAAGGTGATTGATATAAACCTTGAGAGATTTGACCCGTAAATTGTGGATAAGGATAAGGATTTGGAAGGTTATTTGGATCAAATAGATTTTTTCCAACATTTTTTTAAGGATCCATTGTTTGGAAGATGAGTTTTGGAGAGTGTTTGGGAAATAAGGAAGCAAGATTATAAGAGAGTTTGATAAATAAAAATATGAGATTTTGAGAGAGTTGGAGAGGGCAAAATATAAGATTTTGTTCTAAATATAGGCAAATTATATGTCATTTTATAGAGAAACAAATTTCGGAGCTGTTGGTAATTTTTTTTTTTTTTAATAAAAAACCCTCAAATTCCCGTTGCACACCATTTAAAGGTTTGCAACGGGAAATACAGGTGATGCGCGCCAATCACCTCGAACGCTGACAGGCGCCCCTTTTTTTAAAAAAAAAATAGAAATGAACTTGTTTGGCGCCTTCAGGGCACCAAACGACGTCGTTCTGTTTGGTCCCAGGCGAAAAAAAAAATTTGCCTGTCAAAAGGACGCATAACGACGCCATTTTGTTGCTAATCTAGAGAAAAAAAATAAGGCCAGGCCTTCATCCGGTTTTACCGGACGAGAAAAAAAAAAGGCCATGCCAAGCAAACGGCCACGCCAAATCAGCACACTTGCTAATCTGGCGTGGCCCAAGCCACCCACGGCCAGCCCCAAAAGGGGCTGCTATAGGTGCCCTTAGGGCATCCACAGAAGCCCTTGGTCCAAGCCATGGCCTTTTCTGCCACATCAGCTTATGGCCAACCTTATACTATTCACACAGTCATCATAAAAAAAAATACCCACATCAGCCCCTGGCCTTTTCTGCCACATTACTAATTTTCTCTCCTTCACCATATTCCAAACTATTATCAAATTTCTTTTATATTAATAATACAACTTATACATTAAATACTAAAAAATATTTAATCGAAAATTTTTCATTACATTAAAATTAAAATTTACTAATACACTTAAAACATGAAAATAAATACGATAAATTAAATATGAAATACTTAAAAAAAAAGTGCGTAATTAAAATTAAAATTTAATAAATGTTCATTACACTAAAATTAAAATTGTGTTATATACTTATTTAAAACATTCGGATAAATACGATAAATCAAGCATAAAATTTTTAATAACGTGAATAATTTTAATAATTTCGCTATGTGAATAGTGAAGGCCAGGCCTTTGTTTCAAGGCCTGGCCTTTACTATTTACACAACTATTATTAAATTTTTTTTATATCAATAATACAATTTATAATTTTAATTATCATATACTAAATAGTTAAAAACAATTAATGAATTTTTTTTATTACATCTTCATTAAAATTTACTAATACACTTAAAACGTGAAAATAAATACGATAAATTAAGTATAAAATACTTAAAAAAACGTGCGTAATTAAAATTAAAATTTAATAAATGTTCATTACACTAAAATTAAAATTAAATAATACACTTAAAACATTCAGATAAATATGATAAATTAAACATAAAATTTTTAATAACTTGAGTAATTTTAATAATTTCGCTATGTGAATAATGAAGGCCAGGCCTTTGTTTCAAGGCCTGGCCTTTACTATTTACACAACTATTATTAAGTTTTTGTATATTAATAATACAATTTATAATTTTAATTATCATATACTAAATAGTTAAAAACAATTAATGAATTTTTTTTATTACATCTTCATTAAAATTTACTAAGACACTTAAAACGTGAAAATAAATACGATAAATTAAATATGAAATACTTAAAAAAACGTGCGTAATTAAAATTAAAATTTAATAAATGTTCATTACACTAAAATTAAAATTAAATAATACACTTAAAACATTCAGATAAATATGATAAATTAAACATAAAATTTTTAATAACTTGAGTAATTTTAATAATTTCGCTATGTGA
This sequence comes from Gynochthodes officinalis, assembly GCA_020080225.1. Classification (NCBI taxonomy): domain Eukaryota; kingdom Viridiplantae; phylum Streptophyta; class Magnoliopsida; order Gentianales; family Rubiaceae; genus Gynochthodes; species Gynochthodes officinalis. The sequence goes on from CM034623.1 coordinate 13,422,096, forward strand.
ATAATGAAGGCCAGGCCTTTGTTTCAAGGCCTGGCCTTTACTATTTACACAACTATTATTAAGTTTTTTTATATTAATAATACAATTTATAATTTTAATGATCATATACTAAATAGTTAAAAACAATTAATGAATTTTTTTATTAGATTAAAATTAAAATTTACTAATACACTTAAAACATGAAAATAAATACGATAAATTAAATATGAAATACTTAAAACAATTAATAGAAAATAAATTTTCACTACACTAAAATTAAAATTTAATAATATACTTAAAACATTCGGATAAATACGATAAATTAAACATAGAATTTTTAATAACGTGAGTAATTTTAATAATTTGGATATGTGAATAGTAAAGGCCAGGCCTTCGTTCAAAGGCCTGGCCTTCACTATTTACACAACTATTATTAAATTTTTTTATATTAATAATACAATTTGTAATTTTAATTATCATACACAAAATACTAAAAAAAATTAATGGAATTTTTTTTATTACATTAAAAAAATTTAATAATACACTTAGAACATAAAAATAAATACTCCAAATTAAATATGAAATACTTAAAACAATTAATAGAAAATATATTTACATTATACTAAAATTAAATTAAAAAATATACTCTAAATTAATAAAAATTGTAATAAAAATTTAATAAATAAAAATAAATACTCTAAATTAAATATGAAATACTTATTCCAATTAATGAAAAATAAAAATATCAGATTTAACTTCAAAAATAGTCAACGTGCATATCAATTTGTAGAGAAAAATATTTCCTATTAGTTGGTAATTTTTTTAAAAAAAAATAATAGAAATGGCTATTGCAAATCAATGGCTGATTTGCAACAGCCTTCATACGTGGCGCGCCCCCAATCTCGGGCGCTGACAGACTTGTTAACGCCCTTTATTTTAAAAAAAAAAAAGAAAAAGCGGCGTTGTTCAACGCTTTAGCGCCAACGACACCGTTTGTGCAACCATGCGAGAAAAAAATGGGCCGCCACCTTCGAGTTCACGGCTTGATCGCTGACACCAGGTGTAAAACGTCACCATTTTGCGTCTTTTTTATGCAAAACGGCGCCGTTTTGTTGCTGATCTAGAGGAAAAAAAAATAAGGGCCAAGGCCTGGTCGGGTTGTCGAAGCCCCCAAAATTAATTCAGATCTTCAAACTAACTACAATTGATTTGTAGTAGTAGTGGACCAGTTCGAATCCCACAGGGAGCTATGTGTTGAGGGGGGGAGGGGTTCTTAGCACTTGAAATGAAAAGGAAATAAAAGAAAAAGGTTAATACCAACTCTAATAGTAATAAATAAAAGAAAATTATAAAAGAAATTACTAAAAATATGTAAAAGAAATTATTAAGTCTTTCCAGGCTCCGATCCAAGGAAATGTAGTTGTACCAAATATCTAGATCATAGGATTCTAAAGACACTTTTTCATTCAAGCATTTAACCGAAAATTTCGCAGGATAGCCATGACAAAATTTTGAATTTTCCTATTTTATTTGTTTGAACCTAGCATTCACAACAAACCTTACTAACAAATGACTGGGGGCGATAACGTTCCATATCATTTGATAATAGCATTAAGATTATTGAAAACAGTTAAAACAAAAACCAACAATTGAGATAGCTACAATTGAAAATCTTTGTATCATTAATTCCTTTTAAATCATAAATGCATGATTACTATCACTTTACACCCGCAAAAAGATTTAAGTGCTACTTGTACTAAATGTTCCGGACAATTACGGATCAAGAACAAATAGATAGCTATAGAAAGAAGAATGCAAATAAGTTGTCAATTTATTTATCATTCAAAATCCATAAAAATATAATGCAAGAAATAAGGATTACTTGAATGCAAAAGATTATGAAACTTTGAACAAAACCTCACTAAATATATTGGCATCAACACCCCTTGGAACGGAATGAAAGTAAATTAGCCACTCGTGGTGGCAAAACTATTCTAACTTTATTCTAAAAAGAAAGAGAAGTACAAAAGAAAGAGGAAATTCTACAGAAAATTAAAGGAAAGACTTATGTCTTCCAAGTTCACTAACCCTCCTATTTATAGCCTTATTCTCTAACAATCTTCCTAAAGACTTCCTAAAATCTCTCCAACAAATCTAAGTCTTTAAACCTTAAATTCCTAACCAACCATCCTATCCTATCTAATCCTATCAATTGTCTTCAAATCCATTCTAACTTGAATTACAAAAGTTGAAATCAAAAAAAAAAGACAAATTCAAATCTTTGAAATTCAAGTTATCAGCTCATCGGTTCTTTGTCTCAGCTTAAGACATGGTCACGCGCATTTCTTTGAGTTTCTCCTCCAAGACTTCATCCTTTAAGGCGTAGGCAAGTTTAATCCAAAATAGTCTCCTGTTTTGGCTCCAAAAGTGCTTCTCCAAAAATCATCTAAATCTCTATTATATTCCATGTTTTTGCCTTAGGCCATCAACTTTACTTCCTGGGACAAAAACACTTTAAATTAACCAATTTCATACCAAACAAAGCATTAATATCATAGTTTTGCTCCTATTAAATGGTAACAAATTAAATCCTATCAACGAGAAAAAAAATAGGCCACGCCAAGCAAACGGTCACGCCAAATCGGACACTTGTCGATCCTGGGGCCCAAAGTTACTGCCAGCCCAAAAAAGTGTTAGGTGCCCTTATACTCCAAGAAATAACATAAGCAAGCACATGGTTCTAACTTATTGTACTCATAAGGCTGCAAAAGATCAAAACAAGTACTACCAAAAACGTACCTGATAATCAAGAGATTGATTATGTAAAGCTTTATATGGAGACATATTCGTAAAAAATGGAACATGATTAACTGTATATAATAGTAAGAATAGTTTTTCCCCAAAAAGAATCAAGACAAGAGGAAGAGGTCGAAAAAGCTTTAACTACAATGAGTTCATATTTTCATTCTGTAGACCCATTTTGAAATGATATCTTATACAAGATCATTTGCTCTATATAGTATGAGATATAAAAGAGTAATAATATTTATAATGATTTTTTATAATTAAAAAAAAATAGTGACTGGTGTGATAAGTATAAAAAGACAAAATTATCGCTTAATCCGTTGCATATTTTAAGGATTGTAATAATTGAATTTTGACTTTTTATAGTTACCACATTAATTATTATAAAAAAATTACTATAAAAAGTTATTATATATATCATTACTCCATATAAAAATATAGTATATTTTTTGCTCCATATTGTCTTGTAACATGGCCTAAGAAATTCTAATTTGGGTCTAATCCAAAAAAGACTTACCTCAAGTTTGGATTTGATTTTCTAAACATGACTCGCCCTAATCATGTTTATTTGGCCCATTTTAGTTTCTAGCATGTCAATAGGGATATGTTGATAATTTAACCCAAGTCATGTTTAAAGGGGGTGTCACAAACCTAAGCCCATGTTTGCTAGCCAAGTCCGAAATAATTTTTGTCAATGTATCCCTATTGATATGCTAAATGCTCACTAACTAATTGATAAGATTCTTAACCCATTTCACTCCTTACCAATGACTTGGAGTTGGTTTGTTGAATGTTTTGAAATGAAAAATAATCAAATTTTGATTTTTACCATTGATATTGTTTATATTTCAAAAAAAAAAAGTAAAAAATATTAGGGGGAAACATTCATGAAATTTGATTTTTGGAAGTTTGCTCTAGGAAATTACATGACTGGCATCATTTAGAGAAAGGATTTTCTATCCAACAACTGTCCTACCTATAATTGGGCAGCCTTTTAAAATTTAATGGAAAAAAATTAACTTCTTATGCTAAAGTATACATAAAATAGAGGGGTCAAAATTTTATATTTTAATCTAATTAGATTGTAATAGAAAAAGTGCACTTAATATTTAGTTTCATTAAGGAATCAAGAATCCAAAAATCACCCTAGAAACTCACCTGATTGTTTAGTAATATTTATCTAATACATATAATACAAGGCAAACTCATAAGACACAAAACTCATAACAAAACGGAGACAAATTAAAATTTTTAAAGAGCGAGACAAAAGTATTTAAATTATTCAGAGGCCTTATTGACTTTTAATTACATGGGCAATAAATTGTTTTGATGCAAAGTGATAACTAATTAAGGAAAAAGAGTTCAAATATTTAATATTAAATATACAACATTTTGAGTCTTTTAAATATTTTTTTTATCACGTCCAATACGCTTGAGATGATGATGTATTATTTGAATATTTAATAAAAATGATATTATTTTAAAGAAACATACAATGTTAGAAACACAACGAAAAGATAGAATATCTAATTTAGAGAATAAAATGTCAAATGCATAATATTCGTTCACATTCTTGAAAAATCAAACAACATTAAGTACAACTTCCCGGTACAAGCATTTCACTAATGTCGGAAACACTAACAAAACAATATTCTAACATCTAAATCAATTTGCCAATGATTTCTTTAACACCGTAATGATATGAGGATATCTTCACATTACAACTTGTGCAAAATCAAATGAGCACCATATTGAGGTTTAAGCGACATTACTGATAAGGGAGCATGTGAATAAGATGGAGAAAGTTCAAATGAGAAGCTTTGCAAAATCATGGTCATTGCCAATTTTGATTGTAGCATGCCAAAATTTTGCCCAATGCATATGCGAGGTCCATAACCAAACGGAAAGAACACAGATTGGCCTTTTGTTGCATTGAGGACTCCTTCAGCAAATCTCTCAGGTTTAAACTCTTTCGCATCAGCGCCCCATACTTTCGGGTCATGATGTAAGAACATTATTGGTATCGCTATCTGCATTCCATCTGGGATAATTGAATTACCTATTTTAATTTCTTGGGTAGTTCTTCGATTTATTATAGGTACCGGTGGATATAGTCTTAAAACCTCATATAAAATCATGTTGAGCTGTGAAAGAAAAAGAGAGAAAATCTTGTTTAATTAGAAGCACAAACTATGTATAAAATGAATCGGGACAAGTCTTTCAACAGTTGTGTTCTTGTACAGTCCTAAAAATCTGTGCTAAAAATATGTGGGGTTATTCAAATTAGTTTTCTTTTTAATTTTTATTTCAATTCTTGAGGTTCAAACTCAAAAATTTCTTAATTTACAAAGCCAACCAGGCAAATTAACATAATGGGGTGATTAGGATTTTCAGATTGTTTAGTTAGAATTAACCCATTTAATCATGACATAAAAGTTGCTAGAAAAGAAATACTCTCTATCCCGTAAAAGAATTTATTTTTAAAAAGTTTTTAGTCCACAAAAAAAAGTTAATTTTTTAATAAAATTTATACATTATATTTATAATAATGACAATATACAATTTAAAATTAAAAAGTAAAGATGAAAATTAGAATATATATATATATATATATATATATATATTTAATGATACATTAAATGTATTGTATTTTATAATTAAAAAAATAATTAATAAAAAATAATTTATTTTGGCATAGAGAGAGTAGTAGTTAAAAAAATTAATAGTTGAGTGACTAAAAAAATATAAAATTGTAATGACCGATGAAGTCATTGAAGAAAAGGAATTTCAAAGATGCAACTTACAATTTTGAGACAATTTAGTCCATCGAAATCTGGTTTCTTGGTTCCAAAACATTGCAAAACCTCTTCTCTGCCACGGGCTTGCCATTCTGGGTATCTACTCAATAAGATCATTGTCCATACAAGCAGTGAAGAGGTGGTTTCAGCCCGTGCAAGATAGAATAGCTTGCACTCTTGAATCACTTCTTCGATAGTCATACCATATTTCTTGTGTCCATGTTTGTCCATTTCTTCATAATTAGCATCACGTAATAACCCCAACAAATCACCATCAGCGGCTATTCCTCCTGTTGTTGCCTTTAGTCTTGAATTGATTATATCCCTAATTAAATAATCAACTTCTTTCTTAATTTCTTTCATCCTCTTATTCCCCTTAGTTGGCAAGAACCTAAGTAAACAATTTAATAATTAAAACAGATACATAAAGGATTTTAAACTATTTGTAATTTGATGAGAGAAGAAAATTGAGATAATTTAAACAAAGTTCAGAGTAACACATATCTTGGTAATTTTATATATAGAGAGAGAGAAAGAGAGAGGTTTTATTTCTATGAACACACTTTTTTAATCTAAAATATTTTTGTTATTGCCTTTTCTTTTTTTCATTTTTGACTTCCAATTTGGTATCAAACTCAATTTTATTCCTTCAATTTTGTGTCAGAGACAAAATCATGAGTTTGGTTTGTATTGTTGTGAATTAGCTAAAAAAGTGGGTGGAAAGTGTTGCGGAGTAGGATAATAGAATGATCATGGACTCGTTACCCAAGAAAAAAAATTCAAAATTAAAAATTTAGACGGTTTTAAAGGGAGTCCAATATATATATATGAGGTTTACCCATTAAAGGAAAAAATGTGGAGGTTATAATTAAAGAGAAGGAGGTTTGGGGCACTGGGGAACGAGGGAAAAGAGATGACTTAGATCATAGTTTTTTTTTTAAAAAAAAAAAAACAAAGAAAGAAAGAAAAGGTACTAATTAGTTTAAGATGAAAAAAAGATCACTATTTTTACATTCCAGATTTCAATTTAATCTATTATATGTGTGTGTAATAGACTTCTTCAGTGTACTCTCATGCAAATTTATATAGAAACAGATTTTCTAAATCCATTGTAACTAAAAAAAATTTTGTTCAATTCAAGGAAAGATCTTTATAATAGTTGCAAAAGGGGTGGATGCTAAAACAATTCTTGTTCATGAGAGGAAATCAATTCGAAGATGGCATGATTTTGGTAAAGTTTAAAGGTTTGCAAAAACCTGAGGCCTAAATAGATTTACAACTTGCAGAAACTATCAATAATGAAAAGTGTATTTGTTTTTGGACTTCTGTGCTAATCTAAAATGACATTAAAGAGTTATGTTTAGATTTTGCAATCATCCCTATATCTTTTGTACATAACTAATGTAACTAAACTATAGATTAGATGGTTAGATATGCTAGTAATATTGGTAGTATTACTTTTGAGTCAAATTACGCTATAGAGTTATTAAGAATTAGTCAGAAGGTAGATAAAAGGGGAAAGTTGACTTTGAGGGCGTAAATACCTTTCATTTTATATATTAAAGCTCCCCATTTTTCCCAAGAACAAAAATTGCTTGTAAATGTCTTCCATTTTATATATTAAATCTCAACATTTTTCCAGAAAAAAAAAGGGAGGAAAAAAGGGTTACTTACCTTTGTCCTGGGATGTACATGGACTGCCTAATCTTCATGCAGTGCTCCAACTGTTCACTCTGTAATTCAACAATTTTTCTTCCTTTTCTGTAGTCACCGCCAAAGGCTGTTCGTGAAATTGCATCACTAGTCAAAGCTTGAAAAATGGGCCAAACATCCAACTCTGTTGACCCTTCTGGAGAAAGATTTTGTTCCCATTTGCCCAACATCTCACTTGTGCTTTCATAAAAGGCTGGAACCATATACTATAAATAGGAAACGCATGAGAACAACAATACTTCAATAGTAATTTTAGGCATATATCATCAACTATTATCCACCACAGTTACAGTTAAGTTAAAATGATCTGCGATGAATATGTATGATAGGATATATATACACACACAGAGTTTAGTAATAAAAGCTTTTTGTTCTTTACAGTTTTGACTCTTCCTAGGGGCAAACATTTTACAAGAACAAACTGAATTTAAGCACCAAACATTTTATTCAAACTGAGTAATGTTTGAATGTTTTAGTATTTTTGAAAAAGATTAAGGTGCCGTTTGTTTCAAGGGTTTGGGATGGGTTTGGATTAGTTTTGGCAAAAATTGAGTGTTTGTTTTGTGGGGATAGGTTTATCAAAACTTTTTACAATGGCTTTAGTCAAAACCCAACACCCCCTCCCCCCTCCTTTTCTCAAAACCCAACAACGTGGGTTTTAGTCCTCCATAGCCCTCAACTCTGAAGTGACGTGCGCCCAATGGACGCGCACCACTTGTCCTGGAGGGTTGCAAACCCCCCTGGTTTGCAACCCCCATTTTACTTTTTTTTTATTTTTTTTAAAAACAAATTTCACTAATTTATAGAAAATATTTTTCTCTACAAATTGACATGCACTTTGACTATTTTTTGAATAAGATATAATTTGTTAAATATCATATAATGTAAAATACTATTTTTATTATAATTTTAATATAAAATCTATTCCATTCCATTACAAAATAATACCAAACAATATAATTATTATCATTCCATTCTATTCCAAACCTTTCCATTCCACAAATCCATTCCATTCCTAAACCCACCATTTATACCAAGCGCCCCCTAAGTTTTCAAAGTGAATCGTAGACACTATTTATTAGACATCAGTATACCTTTACTTTCTCCACATGGAAAGCTGGATTCAGGAGCCTTCTATGCTTGGCCCATTTGTTCCCATCATATGTTAGTACACCTTGGGCCACCATTTTGCCATATGGATTAGAATGAGTCTTTTGGAAAACCTGAATCTTGTGTGTGACTTCTTTGACGAGCTCAGGGTCCATGATCACAAGCACTGGCTTGGCCCAATCCATACACATGATTTCTTTCCTGCAACCCAGTACTGCTTGGATGAAATGGGCACGGCAAGCAAAATTTGCGAGTGGAAAAAAAGAACATATGGTTTATAACATGTTTTTTTTTTTTTCCCTTTTGTTATGAACAGACCTTTTTTTATCTTTGTTCTGTACAATAGATGCTAAACTTCCAGCGGCCAAAAAAATTATTTGAACCTTTTTTTTGCTTTTGGAATGGCATATAAAAATTTTTATCCATAGAACACTAAAAATTCAGGGGTAATTTTAGGTTGTGAATTCAGTTATTTGATTTTAATTTTTTTTAATAGACCACTTGGGATTCTTCACGTGGTCATGTTCCTCGTGTGATCATGTTCCCTTGCCATATATTTCTCTCTCTCTTCTAACTTCTCAATGTACACATGTACAGCTCAAAATCTGACTTTTCATGGTGTTATGTAAGAATAATTTTCCATTTTTTGTTCTTCATTTCGACAATATATTGTTAAAAGTCTAAGGTAACTTATTGAATTGAAATCTTCTATAATTCTACTATTTTGAAAAAAGTATTTTACAATTCCAACTCATCTTTAACATTTCATTAAAGATAAACTAGAATTATCTATAGAGGGTATTTTTCATATATATATATAAGAAAAGAGTATCAAATTCTAAAGGATTCAAATGTTCAATAGTAACCTAAAACATTAGCACAGGAATAAAACGCAAACATCTGGATTTGTCCAAGGCATAAATGAACGTTAAAATAAGAACATACCACACTCAAGGGCACCGATAAAATGAGGTACAGCTCTTGGAAGGATGTCATTAGAGAAACTAATCGGTTTAGATTGAACTTCTTTTATCCATTTTGATATCTCTCGAAGGTCTCCAAACAAAAGTTTGTAAGGATTTCCTCCAAATCCTAGCTCTTTGAGACGTCTATCAATTCTCCTAGGATTAAACCACGCCCATTTCAATGCTCCCCATGCCAACACTAAGAGAGCAAAACAAGAACAGAACTCCGCAATCATTTTCTCTGGTTTATGTTCATGTTCTCCTTACCGTTTCAAGCCTTTGGTATCGCCACATTTATACTGGGGTGGGCTGGGTGCTATATGTGGTTTTAATATTCTATGGTGGTTGAATGGGAATCCTCTCCAGCCTGTGATACCTTAAATTAAAATCTTCCAAAGTTTTGGCATTACTATGTTGTTCAAATATATATATATATATATATATGGTTCAATGGGAATCTTCTCCAGTCTGTGATACCTTAAATGAAAATCTTCCGAGTTTTGGCACTACTTTGATGTTCAGTAATATATACATAATGATGTTAGGTTTGTCATGATTTGGGCATAATAAGATTGGCATACCTCAATAATACAAATCTATAAATATTTCTTTTGACACAAAATTGTTAAAGATCCGTTTCGTTCTTAGTTAAAATTAAAATTAAATATATTTATATAGATTTTATTTTGAATTATACAAAAAACTGCAACAATTTAAAGATATTATAAAATAAATTGAAATAAATAAATTGAACTAAATATAATTAAAAAAATTATTTAATTTTAAGATAATTTCAATTCTAATTAACAACCAAACAAGAGTTTTAGTTACATCATTAGTTTACTTTCTCTATTATCGAAAAGTAAATTATAGCATATGCCAATTAGTCGAATTCCAACCCGCATGTGTAGCTTGCGTGTATGCACAGTGGCTTTCGCCATTCAACTTCCCTTCTCGTTGACTAATGAATACTTTCACATTTTATATCTTTGTTCCCTGGCTATTTGGAATCGTAAATTGTGCATGCAGATTTGATTTATTTTTTACATTGTACTATCCCTTCATAAATAAATGTTGCCATTAATTGTGTGCACAGATTTAAATTATTTTTTTATCTATAATAATTATTATGATATCAAATAAGAAAAAAAAATTCAATTCAAAAAAGTTAATAACATCCTATTTTGAAAACCAAACAAAAAATGTAGCTAATGAATTATGTTCATACTATATATATTTTCCCTAAATTATTCAAATTTAGGTCTATCTTATGAAAATTAATGGCCATAAATAAAAAATGAGTATTCTAAAACAGTAAACTACCCTCATCCTTAATTGATTCACAATGTTTGGGTTATAGCTTTTCTTCTCAACTGAAGTTAAAAGAATTATAATAATGAAAGTTATGAGATTTAGTGGGAGACTTTACTTTATGCTATTAAAAAAATAACTATCAAGAGATACCTGGAAATTATGGAGATTGTTAAAAGATTTAGTATTTTTGAGTGTTACTTAAATTTACATCTTTTGTTCGGGCCAAAAACATAAAATATACTTTAAAAAAAAGATAATATTTAAAAAAAATACATAAGTTAAATGTAATATAATGTAAGATTTCTCGCTTAAGTTAATAGAAAAAGCTATTAAAACTTGATGGTTAGAAGTGGCAAAATGAAGTTTTTGTACTTGCACCAGATTTTTGCTAAATTTTTAATATTGTAACATTGTAATTCATTCATATTGATTAGAGGCGTCAATATTTTTATAGGACTAATAGGTAAAATGGGATAGGAGTTTGTAAGAAAATTAAAATCAGAGTTTGTGAATAATTGCTGTCTATTAATTTTTAATGAACAACGTTTTGTGCCTATACTTATAGGTCACAACCTATGCTAATTAGAGCATACAGATAATTACAAATCACAAAAAGATAATTACAAAAGATATACATTAAATATTCTATCTGATATACTTTCCAAAAATGATTGATTCTAAGAGATAATTGATTCTTAACACTCCCCCTCAAGCTGGAGATTTGTATAAGTCAAATACTCCAAGCTTGGAAAGAAGATGTCGATCTTTTCACTTAGAGCTTTAGTCAAAAGATCGTCGCTCCTTGGTAGAAATGTGGCGTGTCGTGATGATTCGTTGCTGGATTTTCTCTCTGACATAATGACATTCCACTTCAATATGCTTAGTTTGTTCATGAAAGATTGGATTTGCCGCTATTTTCTCTGCAATTTCATTGTCACAATAGAGTAATGCAGGCTTGTTCGTATGAACACCAAAATCTCAAAGAAGTCCCATGATCCATACTACTTCCTTGGTTTTGAGATTGCTCGATCTCCAAATGGAATTAGAGTATACAGATAATTACAAAAGATATACATGAAATATTCTATCTGATATACTTTCCTAAAATGATTGATTCTAAGAGATAATTGATTCTTAACAGAGTTATTTGACTTCTCGTACCCATTAAAAATATCCACTGAGAATAATTGAGACGATGTTATTGAAATGAAAATTTACTGAAAGGATTATGGGATATTAATAGGTCCTATTGGGAATAGTTAAGTAGGTAATTATTAGTTAATATTTAACAATCAATTATTAATGATTATTTAATTTTTAAATATAGTTATATATATTATTAAAAAATAAATTTTATTTTTTATTTTAAAATTGTGACGGTCATCAATGGCCGAACCATCACTAGTCACCATTTAATTTCTAATGGAAAATTTTAATGAGATTCTAATGAAAATTGAAAAATTATAATCCCATTAAATACAATTTCCACCTAATTCCAAAATTCAATGAAAATCACATTTTCCATTCCCAATAATTTTGTACTCATTTAAATCCCTTCCAATTCCTATCTATTCCCACCCTAGGATCCAAAAGTTTATGGCAATTATGTGGTGCGCCAAAAGTATGTACTATGCGGACAATATTATAAGTCAAAATATCGTTTACCTTAGACATACGTGTTTGTTTTGATTATGAAAGGGATCTTTTTTTTTTTTAGGGGGGTGGTGGGTAGGGGTGCAAATCGAGTCGGTTTTCGGGTTGTTCGGGTTGTTCGAGTCGGGTTGTTCGAATTGGCCATTTTCAAAGGCCAACTCGAAACTCGAACCGAATTCGGTTAAATTCGAATTCAAGACCATTGATCGAAATCGGTTTGGTTCGAATTAATTGAACAAAACCAATTTGAATTTTCGGTTTCAATTGAACCGAAAATCAATTTCGATCGATTTTTGAATTCGAATTCGGTTTAAATTCGAGTTTAAATTCCAATTCGAGTTCGAATTCCAATTCGAGTTCGAATTCCAATTCCAATTTCCAGTATCTTTCAGTGATTTATTCAAAAATCCAGTTTCCAGCACCTTTCACTTCTTCATCCAAAAAATAATAATAATGAAGAAAGAAAAAGGACTACAATCAAAATGAGGAAAAAAAACTACAATCAAAATGAAATGAAAGTTCATGACCACCAAAAAACCAAATTTCTTTTGTTAAAGAACACATATACATATATATGATATGAAAGAATAAAGACTTGCTGCTAACTTTCGTTCAGCCTCCATTTGTTGCCTTGGAACTGCAACAAAACAGAAATGCAACAAAACAGAAATGCAAACCCCATTCACAGACCACACAAAACTGCATCATACTTCAACAATCCCATGTACCACACACACTAGCTCATCCCCAAGCACTGAGAAAACAAGTACCATCATCTCACAGCACATACAAACATAGATGATGAACAAAAAATAATAAAATCCAATCAAATTCGGCAATAACACAAAAACAGCAAATCCAGTCGAATTCTTCCAATTGAAACAACAAAACAGCATAACACATATCTACTGCAATGTTTGAGCAAATTAGGTACGGAAACAACAAAACACAAAACAAATCCAATTGAAGTTTAATTTACAGCATGAAGAACTTATGAAATCACAAAGAAATTGTCTTCAAATTCAGTCATCAATTCATCATCCAATTGGAGGGGAGCTGGGCGGTGGGCGACTCGGCGGCGGGGAGGGAAAAGGGAAAGGGAAGAAAGGGGTTAGGGTTTTCTGTTAGTCTGCTTTTTGAATATTTATTTTGGGTCAGATGGAAATGGTTGTGAGTCAATGGCTGCGGCGGAAATAATTTTCGACGGGCAATGCCGCATGTGTGTATGGGGCGAAAAGTTGTGCTTTTTCCGAAGATTTAATTCAATTTGCGGAATCAACGGGCGATTAGGGGTGAAATATTAAATGCAATTTGACAAATTTTGATTTATATGGTAACTGTATTCAGTAATGAATATAATATTTAATCATAATTTTAAAATGTATAATATATTTATTGTGATCATATTTAAAAAATAAAGAACAAACAAAATCATAAACTATATATATATATATATATAGAGTAGATGAGATTCTTATTTTATTTTTGATGTGACTAAAACCAAAAAAAAAAAACATTTATTAAACTCATTTAAATATGCAAGACAATGAGACATCATTTTCTTAGTTTTATACTTCACACGTCAATTTATCTTTCAAAGTTTCAAATTGGGCTTTTTAAAAAATGAGTATACCACATATTAATGTGTTCTGAACGGCATACATCCATAAACATATTGAAATATCTATGTAACTAAAAGTTCCAGTAGCACAAATACAAATACACAATTACTAACAATTAGTTTTATTATTGAATTAATAATTATTTTACGAGTCTCATATTAGGACTTGTCGTGTGACTCTCTTATTAAAATTTAACTAACTCTATTATTGAGTTAATAATCATTTTGCGAGTCCCATATTAAAACTTATCATATAAATCTCTTTTCAAAATCTAACTAGCTCTCTTATCAATTAAACTAAAAACATCTAATTTTATTCAATCACATCATCAAAATATATTTATTTCTTTCAATTGCACCCTCAATATTTCAATATAAAATTTATTGAATTAATATAATATTTCATGTTAATATGATGAATTAATAAAATAGTAGTATTCAATTATAATTTCCAAATGAGGACCAAATAATTGTTAATTTATCATGATCAACTTTTTCCCTAGTAATTTTCTTCTACGAAATCTATACATGTTATTCTCCTTAATTTTTCAATTATTTATCATTCTTATAAATAATTTTTACATTTTTTCGATAATTTTCTTCATTCTATTATGATTTAATAGTTATCAATTCTTTAAACTGTACTAAATTGTACATGTTTCAATAGCAATGTCAGTAATAATATATTTTTATTACGATGTTTGATCATATAATTTCACCAATGAGGCAAGGAGGGAGCCATTTTTATTGTTATTATTCCAGTTGTTCAAATTAGATTCACTTGTTTATGATTTGATTTTGATACTAGCCTATAAATTTACAACTATCAATGTTGAATCATTACCTTATTAGAGAAGCAAATTCAATATATATATATATATATATATATATATATATATATATATATATATATATATTGAATACAAATCAATTAGTTTTATAAGTAAGTAAGTAGTTACATTATATACAAGAATTATATATATCATTTTATCATATAGCAATTAGCATATGTATATATTGTAATGTAAATCAATTAGTAATATAGTGAAGTAAATATTTACATTTTACACCATCTACGTTACATACACTTTATTTGTATTTGATTTACAAATAAATATGGTTCTATACAATAATTATAAATTCAAAAGTAAATAAAACCACACATTCAATTATTTGGCAGTTTTTAATATTTCAAACTTTAGAGTTTTGAATTATTAGTAATTAGTGATAAGTGAATTAAATGCTAATTCCTAAGTTAAGATATTCTTGTTATTTTATCCAATTATTGGGGAAATTAACCGGTAATTGTTCACCTTCATGTGGGATGATACTCATAATTATACTACAATTCCTGGACTTGTAATTAGTGGTTAAAATACAACGAGTCAATTAGCAAAAGTTAGAAGTAAAAATTACTAAATAAATAAAACTTTGTGATTATTAAGTTAGTAATAACCAATGCCTAATTATTACTCACTAATCAATTTGCACTTTTGTGGTTATTATTATTAAATTACAAAGTTATATGTTCAAATGAGACATGGATAAGTTAGGTTATATGAGAAATGAGATTTTCTCTATCATATTTGTATACTATATAAGTATATAGTATATACATAATTTTTCCTCACTTTTTTCATTTACTTATAATTTTTTTTTCATAATTTTACACATTTTTAATAAATTTACATTTAATATTCTGCAGCATTTAATCTTTTCCAATTTACTATACTAATGAGTAATGATAAGAAGTACAATTGTACAATTATTTGTATACAATCTTTTCCAATATACACATTATTTGTATATAATTTATAAATATGTGTTGTGTTTTATACAATAAAATGCAAATTAAAAAGTTAAAATACAGCAATACACATCTTAACAATTTTACAAATTCTTTTAATTTTTAAAGTTTCACACACATATATAATAAATCAAATACAATCAAGAATATTTTTCATATACATATATATATATATAAATTCGGTTTCCTCGAATTTCGAATTCATATTCGGTTTTCGGTTTTCGAATCCATATTCGGTTTTCGAATCCAAATTCGGTTTTCGAGTCGGTTCGGTTCGGTTTTTGGTTTTTGGACCCCTAACTCGAAAACCGAAAATCAGAATTCGATTCGATTTTTTTCGAATTCGAATTTTCGAATTAGGTCGGATATTCGAATTAATTCGAAAATTGCACACCCCTAGTGATGGGGGAGGGTTCTAACGTAAGTATTTCGTGTCAATATTTATAAATAAGTGTGATCAATTCATTTATTATTGGTTTGTAATAGTAATATTAAGTAGGTAATATGTAATTGAAATAAAAAAAATTAAAAATTCTTCACTTTCCAAAAAAAAGTATATTTTTCAAACTTTTCTTTATTTCCAAAAAAAAATATTTGTAAATAAAATAAATAAAATTTTTGTATTATTCTGGTTAATAACAACAATGTACAATTTAAAATTAAAATGTATAGTTAAGAACATAAATGTATATATCTAATAATATGTTAAACGTATTGTATTTTATAACTAAACGAAGATTATATTTAATCAAAATTGGAGTTTTCTTTGGGACATATAAGTAGTTTTTTTGGTTCTTAAATTTTAGTATGGACTATGGAGATGATGGAAAGTAAAAAGAAAGGTGGGAGGCTAGTGTCATCAGCTTAAGACTTATTGCAATAGAACAAACGTTTAAGGGCCAATTGTAATTTCAATACTTGAGTTAATTGACTAAGTAGTTGTATAAATTGCTACAACCCAAAGCTGTAGAAATCAATTTTGGAGTAATGATATGATCAACCCTTTTCTTCATTCTGTAATTTCTATCCTCTTCTCCTTAATCTTCTTCTTCTTTTCCCATTCTTCCTGAACCCTATGAAATTCTGCACTCTTCCAATTTCTTTTTCTTTTTTCTTGCATTAAATCAAGATTAGCTTTCCTAATCCTGACAGCTAGCTGATTACTAACTAGTCCCAAATTTTCATCGGGGCTGATTGCAAGCCCATGTTTAGCTCAACTCCATACTCAGACCGAGTAGGCCGTACTCGAAAGTCGAAACAAGCCTCAACTCGTTGGCAGTCCTAAATTTCACTTGCAAAGGCAGAATAAGTTGAAAAAAAGGTAGAAATTGTGTTAAAAAGTATCAGAACACAACTATCATAATCATGTTATTTCAAATGAAAAGTGTGAGATTTATTATATGTAAGGTTTATTTGGTTTTGATTTTTTTCACAAGTTAGATTTTGTTAAAGCAGTGTTTGCTCAGAACATGGTTGATAACACTAGTATTATAGAGTTTACTCAAACTAAATTGGTAACGCTAGTATTGTGGTGTTTGTCCAAGATTAAGTTGATGATGCTGGCTGTAGTATTTACTAAAGTAGACAGAAGAATTTAATCCACAATTGCAGTGAATTTTTTCACTTAACAAGTTAATTTTTTATGTGGGATCCCCTAAAATTCATGACAACAATAAACCATAATTGATCCAAAACATTAAGCACCAAAAAATATATTACTTTCGTTTTTAAAAAAGAGTTTACTTTTGATTTGATATAAAAAATTTTAAAGTATATAATATAACGTATTTAATACACAATTAAATGTATACATTCAATTACATTGTATACTTTTACATTTAAATGTACACTTTTACATTGTATACTTTTAATTGATCCAAAACATTAATAGACAATTAAGTTGTATATTTAATTAAGTTTAGGTTTAAAAATTTTTCATTCCGAAAAGTAAGTGTTTAGAAGATAAGTTTACTTTGCCATTTTTAGCAATTAAAAGAAAATTATACCCTCTTTGTTCGTTAGATAAACTTTCACGGTCTCTTCAGAAATTATTTTTCTAAAATTAAGAATATTTTCTATTTTTTTAACAAAACGTAAAAATCTTTATCACATTAATTGTGAGTTTTCTTGAATCCATTATATGTGAAGATCAGAAGTTTTGAGAGAAATTAAAAAATGCTCAATCTTGTAAGGGAAAAAAAACTAATGTTATATTAGCTCTCAATTAGTATCATTAAATAATTATTAATCATATGGGCAAATGCTAATGAAATAGCGTCATTAGACACTTTTTTTTTTTTGTGAATTTCGTGAAATAAAGATCTCTTATTGACATTAATTGCCACTTTATTATGGTTAAAAATCATGTACCTTCTCCATACTTTTAAAAGAAAAATTCAAATAACAACAGATAGAGTGAATAGATTTTTTTAATTACTTTATGTTTTTTAAAGTGCCAATTTCAATCACTATACGTTTTTTAATTAAAAAATGTTACTAAATTTCATAAAAGCGTGTAAAATAGGTTATTTTATCTAAATATGATATTAATTGGGATAGAATTAAATACAAATTAGTGGCATTCTGATTTTTGTTGAACGATAAAGTCATTATATCTGTTAAATTTGTAGATTCATATACCGAACACAAAAACAACACACACTATCTTATTATCATCATCAATCTTTCTTTTCCAAAATTTACGTAACCTTAAAAATTAACGAAATTTCATCAAACCTTCATATTGACTCTCACACTCCCTTTCCCTTTCTCTCTCTATGACAAAAATTCTAATAATAACAACTATTGGTATTATGTAACCTTCGCCCAGACTAAACACGAAAAAAACACAAGCACGTTTATGTTAGGCAGTGTCTTCATGGCCAGTCTCATATTAATGTATAAATTTTTATATTTGTCTTAATTTTTATTATTAGTAAATATAATATAAACTTTTTATATGAAAATAAACTTTATTTTGGGTTAAAAAAAAGTTTTTTAAAAAAATTATTTTTTCAAAACAAGAAAGTACTTGTATTATTAAAATATTTATTTATGATTAGATTATTAAACATATGATTTTTGTCTTAATTAGCTGGCTTACTGTCAATCTTTTGTAAATTAAAGCGAGATTTGTCAGACGATTACAACGATGAAAGTATGCTGTACATTTTGTTCCCAAAATAGCCTTAGTTGACGTAATAATAACATTTCTTCTCCGGATTAAGCGGCGTGGAAGTGCACAATTTTCCGTGCAAATTTGTCATTTCATCCAGGAGAAAAGACCAATTGCAATTAGATTTGGTCTCCTCCTTCCTGATTGAGGACGCAAAGAATATTACCCCAAAATAAAGTAAAGAAACGGTCAACCGTGAAGGTCAGAACTGTCATTAACCGTCCTCCGCGTGGAGTTTTTTTATGTACAGACCCCCACGGGTAGACTTGAGTTGTACAGTATGCACCGACACCTGGACTTCCATGGATGTCGTAAAAAGAAAACAAAAGAAAATCTTATACTAATAGTAATAGTTAAATTTGGCTCCATGTTGCATGGCAATGAATCAGTAACGGTACTTTTTCTTGGTTTTTTTAATTTTTTTTTAAGGTTGGTGGGAGAATTATAAATTATACCACGGCATAATTTGTGATTCTTTCTCTTATTTTTATTATATCACGATATAATTAGGACTTTTGTTATTAACTTAGTTGCAAGATAGTTTCATATTTTCTGATAGAGTCCTGAAAGGCACAGAGAGAGCGTTAAGGACAAAGTTCGTCATCGAATTTTTATTCAGTGGTATTTGATGTATGCAGTTTTGAGATTCTTCTATTGCAAAATTTTTATACCAACTAGCTAGTTAATAGTAATGTAGAAATATCAATTATTTTTTATATCATAATTAATATGTATTAGATATTTTATTATTTAACACAACAATCTTAATTTATATTCATGACTCAGTTAGTTTACTTTTAGCTAATCTTATAAATAGTTACATTTATAAAACACCTCTAACGTTTCGGTAAAAAGTAAAAAAAAAAAAAAAAAAAAAAAAAAGGGGAGCCCGGACAAGAACTGGGCCTCCTTTCTCATTTGCAACCACTGTCAATGTGTACATCTGTCCCTCATTTATTTTTTTCCTGCAACCACTGCCAACATGTTAGGCAGCGTCTTCACGGCCAGTCTCATTTTCCAAAAGTCTTCCAAAAGTCTCCCAACAAACTTCCACGAAACCTCTTACCACACTCGTTGCCTCCCTTCACTTCCCCTTTTTCTACACGGTAGAACACATCCTCTGCCTCATTTCTCATTTAAAGTCATTACAGATTATATGTGTTGGAGATCTTGCTCTCGATTCCAAGCAGCCTAGGTACGCAAAAACTAAAGATTTACTGATGATTATTTTAGTTTTATTATATTTAAGGAAGGATCCATTAAGCCTTTCTAATTACTAATGTTTTTTTCTTTTGTGTGTAGATCTTCCTAACCATTAAGTCCAGCCTCTCAAAGGTACAATTTTTAAATTTGCGCTTCTTAATTTAGTATTTATGAATGAATCTTCTCCATTTTTCTCGATTAATTACCATACTTTTGTCCCGATTAAAGAATAGCAAGATCACTTGGGACAAAAGGAGACAAAAAAATTGAGATTTTTTCTCCATTTAAAGTATGTAATCGATCTGTGGTATAGATTTGAGAAAGGAGATGAAAAATTATTTAAATTTGCACAATTTAATATCTATTTTTATTTTTTCTAGTTACTATCTGCGTAGATCTGCCTTGTTTTTGCACATCTTTGTGACTTTTGAATTCTACTAATTATTAATATATTATGTAGATCTGACTTGGGTGTTGATTTTTTTTTCCATTTTTTATATTTATAGAAAATCAATCTTAGATTATTCTTTTTGTTTTCAGGAAAAAAATCACGATTATTATCACTAAAAAAAGAAAAATATAGTCTGATATATAAGTTACTAAAATTATTAGAAATTAAGACTATATTCAATAGAATTGATTTTCTTATAACAATAAAAGTCACTAACTTGAACGTACTCTTGTTCATTTGTAAACAAAGTTTTAGATTTTGTATACAATATCTACTTGCTTAAACCATTAGTAAACAATATCAATATTGGGGCAGTAAAACATTATTTTTCAAAAAAAAAAAATCAAATTTTCACACTAAAAGAACATCCATTTTATTCCCTGTTGGCATCCTTCCCCCACATATATGTGGGTGGTACATAAGCTAGCTTTTCAACAGTCAACATAAGCTAGCCTTTGAACAGTCAAAAAAATAAAGTCTTGGTCGAAACTTCCCAAGGCTTAACTGAAAATACAGATATTCATTTTGTTCTTTATTTTTATGTTGTAGAGATTTTTTTTTCATTTTTTATGTATATTTTCTCTCATAAATTTTTTCTGTAAACTTAAAAGTACAAAATAAATGGGACGAAAGTACTGTTTCATTATGAGATTGATTTCTAAGGTCAATATTTATGTTTATAATTTTTTTTTAAAGTAATGATAAAAATAGTGACAAATCATAATGACTTTATATAGTGAGTGACGTGACAATCATGAAAAGATAAAATCATTCCTTTATACTTATTACAAAACATACTTATTACAAAACACAAAATAATGAGAGAACTTTCCTTTTTTTAATGCTTTATTAAGTATCAATGTGCCTAATTGATTTGGAGTGAACTTTCTTTCCCCCCTCAAATTCTCATGGTTCAATGGAGCCTGTTCTATATTCTAAATTGGGAGGAAAATATATTATAAATATTTCGCTTGAAATAAAAATAGTTTTTTAAAAAAGAAAACACTCAATTCCACCTTTAAAACTGTTATAAATTATAAGCAAAAATAAGCACACTCATCGATATTACTTGCAAGTTAAAACTATCTTAGCGAAAATAAATTTGAAATAAGCAAAATCATAAGCACAAACACTACAACTACCAAAGGGTAGGTAAAAATTCCTGAAATCTACCAAAAAAAAAAAAAAAAGTAATACCAAGTTTGTTATAGTAAATCATACGTTCTAAATTATTCATGTTAATTGCCACTTTGTTATGGTTAATAATCATGTAATACATTTTCAATGCTTTGTAGTAAAAAATCAATTAAAAAATATTAATATTATTTTTTCAATCATAAAAAAATTCACTTTTAATTTAGTATCACTTTTTAAAATTATAAAATACAACACATTTAATATACTATTAAAAGTGCAATTATTTTATTTTTATTTTTTAACTGGAAGATCATACATTATCGTTATTAATAAAGGTAAAGCAAAATAATTTTTATATCAAATTAGTATTTTTTTACGGAAAAAATTTAAACTAATTTTTTTTTTTTGAACGGAAGTAACTTTTGTTGAGACTAAACTAGGAGAAAAACAAACATATTTATAGTAGCCATGTTTCACCGGTAGTCTTGTTTTTCAGTCTTAGTAATGAGAAGACTTAGGATATATGATTGATTTATAATTTTTCTAATAAATTTTTTTTATAATTTAAAATCTAAAATTTAAAATTCTTTCAAAAATTCTATTAATATTATTTTAAAAACATTTTACTCTAACATATTTTCTATTCTCTCTCCAAAACACTTTTCTATACAAAAAAATAAAAATAATTCACTAACACTTTTATACTTCCAATTAAAAAATTCCGAAAAGAAATAATGAAAACATAGCATAAAGTCTTCCAAAGTCTCCCTTCAAAACTTCCATGAAACCTCTCACCACATTGTCTGCCACTTCTTGTTGTCTCACTTCACTTTCCCTTTTCTACACTATCTGACCCAGCCTCTCTATCATTTATCATTTAACTCATTACATATTTTATGCGTGGAGATCTTGCTATCAATCCCGACTTCCCACGGGTACGCAAAAACAAAAGATTTATATTTTAGTTTGCTTTTATATATATATATATATATAAAAAGAAGGATCCGTTACTGCTATAATATATTGTATACAAGGATTTTGTTTGGGTTTAAATTTGTTAGTGGATAATATGGGTGTTGATCTGCCTCCTTTAATATACGCATTGGTTGGGATAATGCTTCTTGGTGGAAAGTTACAATATTGTGTAGATTGATCTGTTTCTTTATTTTTATTTTTTAGATTTTTTGGTGCTAATATTATATATAAAGTTTTTGTCAAACAAACTGTGGAAAAATAGAATTCCACCTCACGTTTTCATTTTTTTTTTGAATTCCAATGTATAAATCATCATAAATATCATACTCGAACTAATATAATGGTATGGGTCCCAATGAGTTCTATTTTATTTTATATTTTTACATTTTTGAGGTAAAAATTGTGAGATAAAAATAATTTAGAGAATATAAAAAATTATTTCAAAAATATAAAAAAAAATGAAAAGAAAAAAAAAAAAACATGAAGGACCAACTGCCCCTCCCATTACCACTTCAGCCATCTGACCTTATGGTTCATGCCGTACAAATTATAGAATTTAAAATGCCTTTCATGCCAATGAAAATAACGCTTCTATACGTGAATATGTGAAGTGAGGCATCATGAAAGTTTTAACCGAATCGACTGCCAATTAGATGAGTCTAATGTGTCCAGGAATCCAAAATGAAAATTGCTGATAATATTAATATATGTTTACGTTGATAGACTGCATAAATAACCCCAGTTATGATTTCCAAATTAAAATTAATCCTGCCGTACTGCGCTTTCTAAGAAGCCAAAACTGACAGTGACTAATAGAGTAATAATATATGCATAATACTCCAATTTTCACATTTACTGACTTCTCCAATTTATTTGTATTATTCCAATTTTAGTTGAACCCCTCCTCCCCCTGTCATCTTCATTTTTCTCAAACCAGAAGCTAGTTTCCTTTCAAAAGTTTTTACTTTTACTTATCATTTGGTGTAGCAAAAGTTCATCCTTGCTGGAGTCAGTTCTACATAGATTTACTTGCAGCAGTTTCTTGTTTCTTGCTTCGATTTGTTTCTTCACAAGTCCTAACAATTTCCTTGGGAGATCTTGCTCGTCCAAGATATGGAGGTATGTACAAAGGGTTAAAGTTTCAAATTCATATATTTTGGATATTTTGCCATTGTTTGTTAAGGATGTTTTTTTTGTTTAACAATAAAATACTTTGCATGGTCTGATTTAGTGATAAAGTGATCATGTATGTTTTTTCTTTATGTGTTTCCTAGGTTGAGACACGATGACACACAAAATGAAAGATAGAAAGTGTGGAGATTCTTTGCTTGTTCTGAGTGATAATTAACACCTAACTTAATGTTATCATATATACTTTATGAGAGAGAGAGGGGAGACCAGTTGAACCATATAAGAAACTGGGGACTTATGAATGCATATTACCTTGTTTGGATTGCTATAGAAAGTGGAAAGCACCTTGTATGGTGACATTAAAATTTTAGAAAAGAAATTAGATGTTTTCAAAGATAAACAAATATCTTTAATTTTAAGCAAAAATTTTGTTTAATGGCATTTTAAGAATTAAAATTATTGAAGAGGGTGGACATTGTAGTTATTTATTGTGAAGGGCATTAAAATGTCTTAATTTTTTTTTCCATTATCAAAAACCTGGTTTATCTTTCATTTAACTATGCAATATATTTAACACTCCATTTGTTTTCTCTACAACGATTTTACTATGCATTGTATTTATACGATGATTCTGAAACATTAATGTTGTTTTGTTTTGAAAAAAAGTTAAACCGCCTTGGTTTAGGCATTGATTCCTAAGCTGTTCAATACAATGACAAGAATGAATTTAATTGTATTGTGTAAATCAAAAATCATGAAAAACTCATCTATCAATATTTACGACTCCTTTAATTTATACTTGTAAATTCAACTATATTTTACTCACTACTATGATTTTTTGAATTTAACGAACACAATATGTCCTCTCTTTTTTTTTTCCTTTTTTTTTTCTATTTTGATAGACTTTTTACCTGCCTCTATAGACGGTTTTGTAGGAAATAAGAATAAAAATTAACAGATAAATAGCAGTAGGACTTTGGGTAGTGCAGATTTTTGCATTGTTCTAAATGATTATTTTGGCAATAGAAATATCTCTCCAGAATTAATAGGAACAACAATGAAATTAATACGCCAGCAAAAAAGTATAGAGTGGTAAGAACAGAAAGTTTTGAGTTCTGTATATACACTACAAGGCTTTGGAATAAGGTTTTTATACGCTCATACATGGCAACTGTTATGAGCGTTGAGATATTTTTGACCAACATGGAGAGCAACGTTCAGAGAAATTTGACCAATGTGGATGCCAATAGATGAGATTAATAAATTTTCCATTTGGCCCAAACTAAAAAAGTGAGATGTCCACAAATGAGGTTAGAACTTGGCCATAGAAAAAAGGTAAAGAGTTACAAAAATCTGGTACAGTAATTTAAGGGTGGTAAAAATTAATTTAGATAAGTTTGGCTTTTGAATTGGATTGGCCAAATTCAACCCCTCTCATGTGATTCAATCTACCACTATTTCCCTTATTATCACAAACCCAACGACTTTCAATGTGGGATTCTAGATTCTTTTGAAATACATAAATATGTCAATAATTTCCCACATATTTCAAAAGAATTGAGTCAAAAAGTGATAATAAATTCTGTTGGATTTATATGCTTGCAAGTGCATTCAATTTGGTGTCTTTTAAACTGTAAATCAAATTTAGATTAATAAATTTTCGATTACATGACTTTTATACATAGAATTTTTATATCCTACGTACTATAGAATTGATCCGCTTTGGAATAAATTCCAAATACACCTCTTTTTGTATTCGAAGAAACTTAGTTCAATCAACTAATGTGTCAAATTCGAGCACATACTTGTACTTGAACATTAAGTAGAGTACAAATAACAACTTTGTATACAATTGATTATTTATGTCCACGAACAAAAGAGTTAAATAATGCTGATCGGAGTTGGTTTTAATAGTTCACTCGTGGTTACTATCCACTCCCTAACATCCCACTGGCCACCATCTCCTCTCCTCTCCTCTCTCACTCTCCGGCTGACCACTTGATCTGTTGTACTCGCTGAATATTGTTTTCAATTTTTTAAATTTTAGATTAATTTGGAAAGTTTTACCAACAAAAAAAGCTGAATGTATTCTATAGAGCATTGTTAAAATTATCTTTTATATTTAACTCTCGTTTGTACATTAGAATGTTAAAATATAGCCTTTAGTATAAGACTAAGAAATGATATTTCACACCCCGCCCAAAAAAAAAAAAAAAAAGGTTAACAAGCTTCAATTAGTTCAATTAATAAATAAGCCATAGTTCAAGCAGTCATACTGATATCTTACGATAAAAATACTTACATAGACTTGGGTCTGATCACGAAAATTTAATACTCCCTTCTTCTTAAAAAGAAATATACTTTTAGATCATTATAATTTTTTTCAAGTTATAAAATATAATAGATTTAATGTACCACTAATTGTATACATTTTTCATTTGTACTTTCTTTTGAGCCACACATAGTTAGTAAACATACTATAAGAATTCCATACACACGGCGGAACAAGTACAAGAATTGATTACATAATAGGATCTATTTAAAACCAATGTATAGTCTTAGGGATATTACCTCAGCTGTAAATTCACCAATAAAAATTATTATAGGTGAAATTGATTATGAGTCACAAAATTGTTCAATTTTTAACTACATCCACATAGAAAAATATTTGGGATTCTTGTAGAATGATTGACTATGAGGTTACTGTTTGTTATTTCCCTTAGATATTTATATTAAGAACTAGGATTTACAAAAATCCTAATCGTCTAATATGTGTGATATGTATAAGATTTCAAGCCTTTTTCCCAAAATCCATATTTGACACTTATTAATAAACCACGTTGATATGTTTTGACTAGTCACTAAGAAATCCAAAGGCTTATATATTGATATGTTCTTAAAATTGATTTATCTCATAAATTAATTTCATGATTATTTTATAATTATAATATCATTTTTGACCCAATAAATCATTCTTATAGTGTGTGATCCTCTACATTTATCCTATTCATTTATTCATCCATAAGCCAAGTGGAAGGGAGGCGTGATAGGATGGGAGAATAAGAGAGAATTTTTTTTTAATTTTTTAAAATAGTTTATTATTCTTTAGGCTTCTGGTCAAAAGAGAAGTTTTGGGATAATTTATAGTCTTTATTTAAAAAAAAAAAAGTTCCTGCCGCATCTTAAATGCAAATACTTAAAAAAAAAAAATTAGCCTCATGCATAATGTTATTACAAGCATATAGATTTCTATAGGTCCAACACTAAATAATTCATGTATTAGAAAAGATTAGCCTACAAATCCAACATTAAGAGGTCCAACAACGTTATTTAAAAAATTATTCTATAAATCTAACACTAAAAGGCAATCCATATATAGTTTGATACCTTCTACTATATATTTAGACAAACAGCTCATGTTCAATGACATTGATAATATTTGTTAAAAAATAATGGTAGGAAAAAGTAAATAAAAAGCCTACAATGGAGATAAAAATATAAGTTGAAGTTGAATTTTCATCTAAAAGTTTAAATTAATAAATTCTGAATTTGTATTTATTAAGTGTTTTGTAATATTTTTGATAATATAAATATCCAAAATATGCGCACTTGGACTTGTAATATATGCATAATACTCCAAATTTACATTTACCGACATCTCCAATTTAGTTGGGCTATTCCAGTTCTAGTTGAGCCACCCCCACTCCTTTCATCTTCATTTTCCTCAAACCCAATCTAGTGTCCTTTCAATCATTCAATTGGAGTCGATTCTATGTAGATTTACTTGCAACAGCTTCTTGTTTTTTACTACGGTTTGTTTCTTCACAAGTCATAGTAATTTCTAGTGGAGATCTTCCAAGCTATGGAGGTATGTAGAAAGGGTTAGAGTTTCAAATTCATATATTTTGAATCTTTTTCAAGATCTTGTTAAGGATGGTTTTTTGGTTTAGCGGTCAAATACTTTGCATGGTCTGATTTAGTGATAAAGTCTTCATGTCTGTTTTTCTTTTATATTTTCCTAGATTGAGACATGAAGACACACAAAACGAAAGATAAAGAGTATGGAGATTTTTTTTTTTTTTGTTCTCAGTGATAATTAACATCAAATTCAATGCTATCACACATACTTTGTGAGAGAGGGGAGACCTTTCAAGCTGGCGATTTATGAAGTGTATATTACCTTGTTCGGATTGTTACATATAGGGGAAAGTACCTTGACATTTCAATTATAGGAAGGAAATTAGGCGTTTCCAAAAATAAACAAATATCTTTAATTTTAAGGAAAATTTTTGATTAGTAGCATTTTAGGAATTAAATTTATTAAAGTGGGTGGACATTGTAATTATATACTGTGGAAGGGCATTAAATATTTTTTAAAAAAATTTCATTATGAAAAAGTTACTCTATCCTTAATTTAACTGTGATATATATATATATATAGGTGTTTTCAAAAATAAACAAATATCTTTAATTTTAAGGAAAAATTTTGATTAGTGACATTTTAGGAATTAATTTCATTAAAGTGAGTGGACATTGTATATATATATATATGACATTCCACTTATTTTCTCTTCTACGATTTTACTTTGAATTGTGTTCATATGATGTGATGATTCCAAAACATTAATCTTGTTTTTGTTTAAATAATAAAAAAAAGTGCTAGTTACCCCACCTTGGAAAGTTGGGGTCGTTAGATATTGACTCCTATTTGTATATAGTTTCTATGCTTATATAGAGAATACTTATATAGTTTATAATTAAATATTTTCACTCAGATTTATATCTTTTATATTATTTCATATGATTTTATCAATATTTAATTATGTCTAATTTATTTACTTATTGTCCAAGGGTAATTAAGATAATTAAAACATCTATAATTGATTTCAGTAAATTTAGATCGCAAATAGTGAGATGAATAAATGGGATTGGGATTCTAATAACTATAATTTTTGAATTTAAGGAAGACAATATCTCCTTTTGTTCTATTTTGAGAAAAATGCTACCGAATGCCTATTTTGAAACTCTTGTTGCAAACTCTTATCGATTTTTAGACGTAGCTTTTGATGCACTTTCTCCCATCTTTTTAAACATTTTTCTTCCCAATCTAGACTTCCTGTCTTGGTCCGCATTTTCTTTTATAGAAAATTGAAGCTCTTCCCTCTCAGAGTTTATTCTTTTGAAATTCAAGAAAATATTGTTTGTGTTGAAATCTGAAGCCTCATCATGTTTTTTTTTTTTTATTTTGAAGTCAATTTGAATGTTGAGTTGATTGGTTGTTTTTAATCTACATATGCAGCTCATGACCTTTTATGAATTTGAGTATCTCACTGATTTTGGAGGTTAAGCAGTATATCATTGCTTTGATATGCCTCCTAATATCTTCGTGCGTTTTCGAACAGAACATGATCCATTATGAATTTTGACTTTTAAACTTCTGATTGGAGTTGTATCTTTTTTTTTTTGCTTCACAAGCCTTACGATAGATTATATAATGCCAATTCTAATTTCGCAGCCATCAATGTCATCTTATTACATGTATGGATTTCTTTGTTTCTATAAGAATTCCAAATCTAATCTTTTCAGGAAAAAAAAATAAATAAAAGAGCGGATTTTTTGTTTTATGTACGAAACTTTTCTTATTGGTTTAGCTGTATACTCACTACCAAGTGTTAAATACTAATGCTTTTTCTATGAGCATCAAATATTTGGATAGCGTAAAATCCATCATCAAATATTTTGTTAGCAATGCTGTAGAAATGTTGGCTAGATGTGTAGCGGTAAGCTCAAATATTCATAATGGATAAGAAGAATTTTAACTGAGCACTTAGCACTTAGCAATATGGTATTGACCATTATATCGTTTTGGTGTTCCTTTCAGTGGATCATGAAACCTCTGGTAGAAAAGGCGACGGAGCAACTAGTGGATTACCTAGGAAGAAGTGATGTTGACGCTATGCAATCATTAAAAAGGAATATGGAAATATTGAGCAGCCAGGCGATTGACATAGAAGACAAAGTAGAGAGAGAGGAACTGTCATGTAAAAAGAAAAGGAAAAAAGAAGTTGCTAATTGGTTGAAGACGGTAACTGATTTAAAACCTGAATGTGATGAACTGGAATCAAATGCCAGCAGTAGTAGGCTTCCATTGATTGGGGATCCTGTGGGAAAGATGCAAAATCGAGTGAAAGAACTTATTGAGCAACATAATAATTTCAAGGAACCTGTGCTTGATGATTTTGACAATAATGGGGAACCGTGCATGCCAACTAAATTATTTGGCAAGAAAATCAAGCAAAATTTGGAGAGAATATGGCCATGCTTGGTAGTTGATAATATCTCAAGCATTGGGATTTACGGGATGGGAGGAGTAGGAAAGACTACACTGGCCAGGCACCTCAAGTATGAACTAGAAAAGAGTAATTATCGTGTTCAGTGGGTGACCGTCTCTCAAGAGTTTAGTATTACCAGTTTGCAGGACAAGATTGCCAACGTTATGGGCATTTCCTTGTCGAATAAGGATGAGGAAGAAATGAGGGCAAATATATTGCGAGCAGCATTCAATAAAATGGCGAATTCGGTGCTCATATTGGATGATGTTTGGGAAGAATTTTGTCCAGAACAGGTTGGAATTACTTTAGGCGCAAACAAGTGTAGACTGATTTTGACTACCCGCTCATTGCAGGTCTGTGATCGAATGCGTTGTCAGAGAAAATTTACTGTGACGACTCTGGACGAAAGTGAAGCATGGGATTTGTTCAAGCACACACTTGGCCATGAGAAAAGACTTTCCGCAGAAGTAGAAGAGATTGCCAAGTCTGTTGCAAGCAGGTGTGATGGCTTGCCCCTTGGTATTATCACAGTGGCTGGGAGCATGAGAGGGGTTGTAGACATCCATGAATGGAGTACTGCTTTGGGACAATTGGAATCATGTTCAATCGGGTACAAAGAAATGGAAGATAAGGTGTTTCCCATACTTGAATGGAGTTTCAATCGCTTAGATAGATGGGAAAAACTTTGTTTCTTGTATTGCTGCCTGTATCCAGAAGATGATCTTATAAAAAGAGAGCAATTAATTGATCTCGTTATTTGGGCAGAGTTGATTCCAATATGGAACACTAGGGAAAGACAATATGATTATGGCCATACGATAGTAAACAAACTTGTAAAAGTTTGTCTGCTGGAATCTGATGGTTACGAGTGTGTGAGGATGCATGATCTGATTAGAGATATGGCATTGAGGATTACTAGTGGGAAATCCAGTTCTAAGGACGCCCGAGATGTGCCTAGGTTCTTGGTGAAGAGCAGTGTGAACAAATCTAATGATCCACTGATAAAAAATAAAGAATGGATAGATGATCTCTCTGCAATTTCTCTTATTGACAATTCATATTTTGGAGATTTCAGCTTAGAAGTTCCACCACTCGTGTGGTCGAACTGTCGGAATCTATCAACCTTAATCATCAATCATCTCGACCTTAGAGAAATTCCAGATTCATTCCTTCAGCACATGTATGGATTGAAGGTTCTAAATCTAGAGCGTTGCTATCTCTCTGTGTTGCCTAATTGTATCTCAGACATGGTGAATCTCAGAGCATTGTTGTTGGAAAATTGTAGTGAACTTGAATCAGTTCCAGCACTGGGAAAACTCAAGCAATTGAGAATACTGAACCTATTCGGCACTTCAGTTGGTGATGTACCTACAGGCTTGGAAGAATTGGTCGAACTTGAGCGCCTCTACATGAGTCATGAGTTGCGTGTGCGTGTGTTACCCGAAGGGACATTTTCCAAACTCCACCGTCTACAGCGTCTTGTATTGCCTCTTGCAGCTGTACATATTAAATACCCGGGAGTGTTGAATGAATTACAAGTATATCGTGGAAGATTAGCTTCCCTTGGTGACTACAGACGATTGGTAACACCTGGATGCTTCCTCAGACATTACCAGATTGTCATCGGTGAATCAGATTATTCTTTGGATAATGACGATTTTACTGATTTCGAGAATGCAGATGATTATTTGAGAAATCTTACGTCAAAAAACAAGTTGACGTTTATAGGGTGCAACTTTCAGAACGAATTGGATCTGGTTTCGCTTCCAGAGGACCTACATGTATTAAATCTCGACCACTGTTCTGGCTTGTCAGATGATTTTTTCCACCGGTGGACCGATAGATCGAAGGATTTGGCAGAGTTGAGGATACACAGATCAGGAGAATTAAAGTTTGTCCTGAACTTCTCCTCTCCTGATGATGAACGGCTTCAAAATTTGCGGCGACTAGTCCTGATTGATTTGCCAAATTTAGTTGGTCTCATAAATTGGAGATTCTCAGGATCTATTCCGCCTGAAACTTTTTCCTCTCTCGAGGAATTGTATATTGAAGGATGTCACGGGTTGAAGAAACTTTTCTCTGTGCAGTTGCTCCAGCAAAGCCTATAGAAGCTCAAAAAATTGTCTGTCAGTGATTGTGATGAACTAGAGGAAATAGTAGCAAATAATAATGATGGAGGAAGAGGAGAAGCGACTTCAAGTGGGCCCATCGCCTCCGCCCCTCAGTTACTACTTCCAAGTTTACGGGAATTGAATCTTGAACGTTTGCCAAGGCTTGAGAATATTTGTGACTCTAACCATACCATAATAATTGGCGATGACGATGCAGTTTATAAATTTTTTGGTTGTCCAAAGTTGAAGAGGCTGCCTTCTGTCAAAATACGTGGAACCGAAGAATGGTGTTACTCATTAGAATGGGACAATCCCACCGATAAGGATGCCCTCCAGCCATTTTTTCAAGGTTAGTGGCAGTATTTAATACCATTACAAAGTCCTTATCTTTGATTGCTTAACAAAAATTTTTAAATTTACTTTCTCGTATCCTTTTTATTTTGTGTTATTTTGGGCAGCATTTAATATAACCAATCATTTCTTTTTCACGGATCCTAATTTGAACAGAATTGTTGTGCAAAATACTAAACAATTTTTATTTTTTTTTAAGGTTTTCAAAGATGATAAATTTTTAATGGGAGTAAAAGGTAAACGGTAAGAAAGTTTTTCTTTTTTCTCTGTGTTGGTAAGCGGTGAAAAAATATAACATTTAAATAATTTATTATTTCTTTTTAAAATTCAATTTTCAATAAAAATTCTCTTAACATTATTTCAAAAAAAAAATTCTATCCAACAATTTTTTTTTTAATTTTCCCTACAATACACTTTTTCTTATAAACAACTTTCACAAAAAATTTTACAGATTTCAATAAAAAAATTCTTAAACAAACCACAATCGAAATATAGAGTAAGTAATTTATTTAAGAAAATTTAATTTTTCTGAATAAAAAACATTTCAATAATTTTCAAATTTTATTTTAGAAGTCAATTTTAAATTTTAAAACTCTTGACTTTATTTTAAAAAAAATCCTTCAATATATTTTTTATTTTTTTCTCCAAAACCTTTTTATTTATTAAAAAAAATCTCATACATAAGTCATACATAAGGTTCATTCTCATAAAACCTCTCATACATAAGGTTCGTTCTTCTATATTTTCCAAATAAGTTTAGCAAGACACAACTCAAAAACTAAATTCTTATTAGTTTTTCTGAGATTTTTTTTTTTTTAAAATGCTTTTTGGCCATCAACATCTTTGGGAATCTTAAGCTAAAATCTGCAGTTTTGGAATTTATGTTAGTGGATTTTCTTCAATGTTTGAATTTTAATTTACCATTACTCAATTTTGGAATTTATGTTAGTGCATTATTAAATATGTAGTTTTTTTTTTTTTTTTTAATTTTAATTTTAAATTCAAATTATCTATTATTATTATAATTGAAAATAATGTGAAAATTTTGCACAAAAATAAATTTTTTAAGATGAGGAAAAATTTTAGAATAAATTGTTTTCAAGACATAGGGAATACAATTTAGTAACTTTCCTATAGGCGGCATTGTTGGCTGTCACACGTGCACTTTATTTTTACAGGATTAGTCCCGGTCAACCTATCATTCTGCAAAAAAGGATTAGAGTTGCAATTTTTCACTAGTTGCTCTCTTTTAATTCGGCAAATGCTGCAAAACTTTTACTTCCGTGACATTCCACCATAAAGACTATTACTCTCTCCGTTCAAAGTTTTAATTAAAATATAATTTTAATATATTAATTATTAAATATAATTCATTTAATACATCATTAAATGTATAATTTTTTATTTTTAATTTTGAGTATACATAATTATTATTAGTAAGAATATTTTAAGAATTTAGTTTAAATTTTGACTTTTTTTGGGGAAACAAAAGGAGTATAATTTAATAATGCTTTTTAAAACTGCCCCCATTTGTAATAATCCTTAATAACAGAATTGCAATTTGATGCCTATTGTTCCTTCAAAGTACAACACTTGTTTTTTAACTAAGAAGTTTTGTACTTAAGAGTTACAATTTTTCCCACGTTGCCAGCCAAACTCAACCCTTGCCCGTACAAAACACAACGCAAAATAAACCTTTTGTCTTTATATACAGTAATTTCTATTAAATGCTTTGAATGGAATGGTGATGATTGTTTCCGTCCATTACAACTTCATGCACTTTCCTTTGTCGGGGTGTTTAGCATACTGATAATTTTTTTACACTTTTCTTCAAATTTAATGGCGACAGAACCGGGGTGGTGGCGATGATGAAGATGAGACATAAGAAGATGAAGAGAATGGAAATTATGACAATGAAAATTGGCGGAGTTAGGAACAAAGTGAGTGGGGAAAAATATTTTCTTCCCTAAATACTAGGGTAAATTATGTTACTTATAATTCAAAATTTGACACATTATGACTTAGAAATTATATTGTGAGTTTTATAACTTTTAGTCTATTACATTTAGCTATTTCATTGCCCCTGTTTGACTCATATGACAAGCGTGTGTATCCTGGGCATTGGTCTGATTTTGGCTTCATTTCAAATTTGGACCATTTAAAATGAATTTGTCAACATAAGGGACTTAATTGGATGTTTTTGGAAATTACTGCCGAAGTAAAACTAATGGTACAAGTGAAGCAATCAAAATTAAGGATATTGAGCCGTATACACTGTACATACACATTTTATCGCTGCTTTCAAGCATCACTAACATCAGTTACCTCAGTTCTCCACGTCAACAAATTTAATCAAGTCATAATTTCATTATCTATTGAATTTTTTTACCCTTTTTCTATTGCATGCTTCTTGGGTCATTCTTTTCATTTTGATTCAAGAAATCTAACTCATAAAATTATTTTGCTTTGTTCGATTTTATAGTTTTCCATTTTTCATTTGAAGTTATAAGAGATCCGAGATCGCATGAAAAGTGTTCAACCATAATTAAATCTAATAAGTAAAACTGCAACGAAATTTTTGTAATAATTTAATTATGTTTATGCAGATTTATGAAATTATTAAATATGGTCTAGTTGTGTGTATTGATTCTAAGGGATAACTCAAATTTTGTAATCAATATTAATGCTTATTTATTGGCCATATGACTCAATCGAAACTAGCACAGGCTTTTCTACAACAATTTCTTATAACTTATCTTATTATCTTCATATAATTAATTTAACTTATTGCTTATTTTAAACTATTAAAATCCATTTTTATCTTACTCATTTTTGGCATGAAGATATATTTTTTTGTTAAATATATATTTATAATCAATTGTCAGTCATATCTTACTTGCTCGAAATTAAACTTAAATTTGTCATCTCCATTAATCTAATGATTATCAGACAAGGTCATGTAAACGGGAAGAAAGTTCTCATTAATTATAAGATCGATATCTAAGGCCAATATTTATAAGTATTAGTAAAAAAATTTACTCCATTCGTCTCAAAAAAAAAAAAAAAAGAGAGAGTAGTTTTAAAATTCTTTTATCTAAAAAAAGTTCTCTTTTTTAATAAAATTTTTATATTACCTTTACTAATAATGATAATGAATAGCACAAATTAAAAAGTAAAGATAAAAATAAAAAAATTACACATTTAATAATATATTAAATGTGTTTTATTTTATTTAAAACAAAAAGGTTGTATTAAATAAAAAATGATTTTTTTTTTTTGAGATGGGGAGTAATATTTAGTATGTATCGATTTACCTAATTGACTTAAAATGATTTTTTTCCCTTTCATTCTTAAGGTTCAATTGAGCCTGTTCCGTACTCTAAAATGGAAGGAAACAGTGAGTTCTAATAATAGTTTATTCACAATTAAAGAAGTTATTTTTTTAAGAGCCTGGGAGACGCTTACAAAACATTTTCTATTGGGTGAAGGATTTTCGCAATGCACCTGAAGACTGGAGCAACCCACCACAATGTGTCTTGAGATTGCATTTGAGAATCTATTTTCAATGTAAAATTTAGAATAAATTCTATTCTTCTAATAAAAATATAAAAATCTTTATGACATTGATTGTCAGTTTTCTGGAATCCATTTCACGCAGAAATCCGAAGTTTTACGAGAAATTAAAAATAACTTTATCTTGTTCGATAATATCAGTATGTTGTTACTAAAATGTTCAGTATAGGAATTACCGTTATTTTGGCACATTCACATGCATGTAGTTCATTGACTGTACAGTTAATTGATTTTGCGTCTTATTTTGTTACTTTTAATGATGATCATTTTAGAAAACTATGGATTTATGCTTTAAAAACAAAAGATCAAGTATTTGATAAATTTAAAAAGTTTTAAACTTTTGTTGAAAGGTAAACTGAAAAAAAAAAAGAAGCTAAAATGCATTCAGACATGGCCATTTGAAGAGTATTGCAAGCCACAAGGTAATAAACCTAAGAAAACTCCTCTAAAAAGTGTTAGATATGTACTTACTCAATTAAAAGAATGAAGAGGACACTAATTGAGAGAGTCAGATTTTTACTTGCTCGATTAAAATTGCCAAAATTCTTTTGGGGTGAAATTTTATATTCTATCATATTATTAATCTATCCATTACTATTGCTTTGCATAGTGATGTCTAGACTGCGAACAAATTCATAAATGTGCTCCATAACAAATTCCATTAGGAATTCTCTATCTTATACTAAAACGTCCAATGGAAAATTCCACTTGATGATCAAATATCTCAATTTTTCCTCATCCGTCACTTTCTCTTGTAGGGAAAGTTCAATCAGTATTCCCCGCACAGTGGAACAAATGTCACTAGCAAAAACCACTAATTTTCATCATGACTATTCAAAGCCCAGAAATCGAATGTGTCAATCGACAATTGGTAATCATCTTTCCACAGTAGTATGCATTGATCGAATATATTGTGTAAATGATTAGGTAAGTAAAAGAGGGGTTCAAAACTCTATTTGATATTCCCTCTCCCCGTCCTTCACCTTCTCTCCTGACTAAAATGGGAGTATTATTTCACATTATGTAGAACAAATATACACAACATAGTTTTAATATAATAAAATTGTAAATATACAATATTTACAATTTTATTATATTAAAACTATGTTGTGTATATTTGTTCTACATTATGTAAAATGAGAGTATTATTCCACATTATGTAAAACAAATATACACAACATAGTTTTAATATAATAAAATTGTATATATATATATATATATTTTGTATGTTTTGAATGTCACCAAATAATTTTTACTGAGAATGGCAAAATGGGCACAATGTCAAGTAAAATCTAACCATACAATCTGAAAAGTAAAAAAACAACAATAGTTTATAAACATAGTACTGTGTCATAATTGCAAAAAAAATGAATTCCGGAACCATATAATTTTTTAAAAGAAAATTGTAAGTACGAAGCTCATTCCCTTACCAAATTGAGAGTGAATCCAGGGCTAATTCAGGATGATCAAGCAATCCAGCCAACAAAACCAGAATTTGCAAGTACCAAATTTCCAAACAAAGCATGACTGCGGAAGAAGCAGACAGCTTAAAAAAACCCCAAAGCCCATGAAATGCCCCAATACTAAAACCAACCCATGTTTTCTTGCACTTTTCACTCTTCAGTATATAAATAAACTGCCCTATAACCACAATCCACCATGACATACTCAGCACCAATGACGAACCCAACAAGCCAAGGCCAAGCTTATATGTTGCCAACCAACCAAACAAGAGATGAAAAACTAATGTCCCTCCTGAAATATATGCACTTGAGGCTATTATGCTTTGAGCTTGAAGAAATTTTTGTATTGGGAAGTTTAAGGCGTAGGCAAAAATTTGAGGGATTAGGCCGTAAACGAATAGGGCTGCTGCTGATGCAATTTTCGGTGCTTG
This sequence comes from Gynochthodes officinalis, assembly GCA_020080225.1. Lineage (NCBI taxonomy): Eukaryota > Viridiplantae > Streptophyta > Magnoliopsida > Gentianales > Rubiaceae > Gynochthodes > Gynochthodes officinalis. The sequence goes on from CM034623.1 coordinate 13,460,194, forward strand.
ACCAAGTAATAAGAGAATTGGATAAGAAAATACATATACAATTGCTAGTACTGCTCCAGTTTCAGTTAGGAGGATTGCTGATCTTTGAAGATAAATGCCTAACATTTCATATTTATGCGCTCCATATGCTTGTCCACAGAGCGTTTCAACCGCACTTCCCATTCCAAGCTGTTGATGATGAACAAATAATGAGATACATTCTTGAAGATAAATTAGCCAATGCTTAAATGTAGGATGTAAAAATCCTACGTTCAAAATTCACGCAGCGGAAAATAGCAAAACAATTTATTTGGAGACAAACAATAAGGTAGGGAAAATCCTACACTTCAAAATACAAACAGTAGGAAGAAACTCCTACTTCTCACAATTCTATTTTCTTGGAGTCTCTCTTCTTCTTGTTTTTCTGAGTCTCTCACAAAAACTAATAACCATGGGTCCTTTATATAGATCCCATATTTAATCAAAACCAATTAGGATTTGATAATCAAATCCCACACAAAATCTGTTTTCTAAAAAGAATCCAAATCTAATTCAACTAAGAATTAGTAAATCCTAATCAAAATATAATTTGCTAAATAAGCTTGGTTTAATACACCTACATTAAAACATTCCAACATTTTCTATAGAGTAAAATCTTCCTTTTGCAGATATATACGACTTCTCTTTAAGAAGAAAATACCCAAAATTGAGAATTTCCATGGAATTATGTTAGAAACCAACAATTATGATTGTTAATTACCACCAAAAAAAGGGACAAGAAACAATTAGTGCCATTTGACCACTAGCCCAAAAGCCAATTAATGAAACATGAATAATCAAGTATAGAAAATCAAGTTTACCTAGAAAAGATATGAAGATATAAATGATATTTTTTCCAAAGGGGAAAAAATCAAAATTTAACCAAATGATATACTTATTTTTAAATTTAGTTTGTAGGGATTGAACTTTAAAGGAAAACAAAAAGGAAAGAAAAGATAGAGCTTTAAGAGAATTCCCACTATTACAAATATCGAATTCAAATAAATAAGTGAAAGTTTGAACACCATTGTTACCAAGGGATGCAGCAGCAAGCTCAAGATTGCCAAGATGGCCAGCGAAGATACTAATTGGTCAAGTATACTATGACTGCAGGAGCAGCCAAGTGAAATTGTAGTTTCATCTCTATCCATGTTGATGATACTATATACCAATTCTGTGTCACTCAATATCCTTTCTAGTTCACTGATGGTACGTTTCCTTCCTCCCCTGTGATTCAGTATGTGTTAAAATTGGTGTTCTTTGTTCATCTATGGGAAGAATTTGGTATACACCACCATTAGCTGAAGAGCCCATAATGGCAATTGCTGGTTGCTGGAGGGTGTGGTGATGGTTAGGAAAATTTGGAGTGCTTAAAAACCAACCATCATGATTGTGAAAACTTGGACTTTAGGGCACATCAATTTTGGTGCATGACGGGAAAGTTCTTCGAGGCTCCAAGGACATAGCAATTCAAACTTGCATTTCATGAGGTGGTATGATCGAAAAGACAAATGGAAATCATAAAATTGGATTCATTTTTATGGTAAAATATGTTGAAAAAAAGTGAAAATAGGCGTGTCCTGTTTTTCCGGGAATAAAATATGTTGGGGAAAAACAAAATAGTTGGCTTTTTTTTTTTTTTGAGTTAATTACATTTACCTCTCTCAAAATTTAGTAAAACTATCTATAACCATCTATAGTTTGAGAAAACTATCAATACTCCAATTGACTAATATCCAACAACTGAAAAGTGTGAAAAAACTAAAATACTCATTAATTTATTAAACTAAAAATGTAAATAAAAAATAAAATATTATTAAAAGTGGTATGACATTGGATCATATTTATATGATGCTATAGTTTTGAAATTTGATTGAAATTTTATATTTTTTCAAAATTTAAATTTTTATTGCTATTTTTCTTGTGTACTGAATTAGCCTTCAAACTTAAATTCAAATACATAAAAATATACCTACTTACCCTATCGTACATAAAAAATATTTTGCATATTATAAAATAATTCATTAATTTTTTTTCTATGGATTTAATAAGCAGTTCTCCAGTCTCAATTCCATAGCAATAGTTGATTTATTTTGTTACCTTTTTATATTTTTTGACTTCATTATTTAATTTCATTTTTTTATTTTAAAAAATGTAATTAATACTATTAAAATTTAGATGAAAAAAATATATATAAAACAGGAAGGAAATTTTGTTATGAACAAGTCTGACTAATAAACTGACCGAGTTACAATTTTAATAGTATAGATTAATAAGTAATTTTGTAACGCTGTTTCTCCTATTATAGAATTGTGAAACGTGTTTTTATTTTTATTTTTATTTTTAATTTAAAATCCGAAACTTTTTGGCCCACGTTTGTTGAGAGAGAATTCCTTCAAGATGTCGCCATCATGCTTTCTCTTATTACCCCGTCGTGAACGAATGCAAATTAAAAAAGAAAATTTTGTTTTAGTTTATAAAAACGTAATTTCGCATATAAGTTACTTTAACATCTTTACCATTATTGATGCTAGTAAATTTATGCCCTTTCTAATAAATTCAAATCTTTTACGCTCTTAAATAAAATTTTTAATAATTGTTTAGATAAATTATATCAAACTAGTTTAAAATTTAATAAAAGAGTCCGTTTGGACAAGGTATTTTTATTTGCAAATGAAAAAAGTTGTATTGGAATATGTGAAAATTTTGGTGAGTATTTGTTGATAAAAAAAGTATTTTTGAAGGAAAAAATAAGAGAAATTTTTTTTAAGAATTATATGAGAAGAATTTAAGTAGGAAAATTTGAATTCTAAATTTTGAAATAAAAATGTATTTAGATAGTTTGTTTTTATTTGAAAATTTTCTTATTTGTAAATAAGAAGGGTTTGTCGAAACACACCAAACTAACCTCTTGCTAAATTGTGAAAATTACAAAAACCTCCTTTTCATATTTTTCAAACTCTTCTTTGCAAATAGGGGTGGCAAAATAAACCTCACCTAAAAACCTTAATTCAATTAATCTTCTACTTTTGACCCATTGATTTGGTCAAAGGATCATAAGTCCGCAGGTTATGAGTTGAATAACTATTTATAATTTTATGAGTTGGATTAAGTTGAATAAATCCAACCCAAAGAATTAAAATTATTAATTTTAAAATTTTAGAGGGTAATTGGCCTACTACCAACTGTCATTGGATTGCCATTGTCCCTTCCATCCTCTCTTCCATTCCCACTTCTTTCCTCTCATTTCTCCATTTATCCATTTATCTGCTTTCTATTCTACTCTCTCCTCATCTCCTCCTCTTCCTTCCCCCCCCAAAAAAAAAAAAAAATTTTTGTCTCAAATATTCTTATGCAAGGGATTTCTTATTACATTTTTTTTGTGTCATTTCTTATTATATAATTTAATAATTAAGTTAAAATAAATATTATAATCTATATTAATATTTATACCATTGATATTTATATTTATCATAATAATTTTTAATGTTCAGCTTTCACTTTTTTGTTATTAGGCTATATTTTAAATTTTATTGTAAAAAATAGAAAATTTAAAAAAAATTTATTAAAATATTGTGTTAATGCAAAAAATAGAAATCTTAATATTAAAATTATCTAGAATGAAAATGGATACTAATTGTACATATATATTAGTAAAAATTACATAATCTATGCTGACTTAATAAAGTATGTAATAAGAAATAGTATAAAAAATTGTAATAGAAGATTCAATCATAGAGGATCTACTATTACTTTTTTTTCCCTATAATTTCATATTACACACTTTAATAAATTAGCATAAACATTTTAATTAAAGTTAATATTTATGTTCATCATAATAAATTTTAACGCTAAGAATTGACTTTTTTTGTTGTTACATTATATTTATTTTAAAATTTTAGTATAAAAAATTAGAAAATGCTATAAAATTTTATTAAAATATTGGATTAATACAAAAAATAGAAATCTTCATATTAAAATTAATTAGGATGAAGTAGATACTAACAATATATTAGTACAAATTACAAAATTTGTGCTAACTTAATATTAATAAAGTATGCAGTAGAAATCTTAGGTGTTATTGGGTCTTTTTATATCAAAAGTTAACTTATGGGTAAGACTTTTTCTTACATTTATATCTTGTACTTAGTTCATTCCACAAATCAATTGGGATAATGACATTAGATATCCTATTGAACTTATTATGTGTCATTTTATGTTACACACTCAGATAAATTGGTATAAATCTTATAATTTATACTATGTATATATATATATATATATATATATATATATATATATATATATATGTGTGTGTGTGTGTATGCATGTATATATACACTATTAGTATTCACTTTCGTCATATTTAATTTTAATATAATTTTCCTATTTTTTGTATCAGCCTAGTATTTTAATAAAATTTTATAGCATTTTTAAAAATTTTTTTAGACTAAAAACCAAAAATAAGTATAGCCTAATAACAAAAAAAAATTAATTCTTAACATTAAAATTTATTATAATGAAAATGCATACCAATGATATAAATGTCAACACAAATTAAAAAAATTATATCAACTTATTAGTATATATAGTGAAATAATACAGAAAAAGTGTAATAGAAGATCCTTTTTGGTGGGATAACGCGAGCAAATGTTGTAGTATTTTAGGCATCTTAAATTCTTTGAAAAAAAGTTTATTAATTTTATTTTAGATCAAATGCAAAAAAGAAATTTTAGTTTGTTTCCATTTTCAAATATTCAGCAAACTAAATACTTTCTCAATTCCAAAACAAGAGTTTACTTTTAATTTAGTATAATTTTTAAAATTACAACATACAACATAATTAATACATAATTAAATATATAATTTCTTCTTTTTTTAATTTATATTATACATTATCATTATTACTAAATATAGTATAAAAATTTCATATGAAAAGTAGACTTTTTAAAAAAACCAAAAAGAAAAAACTATTTTCTAGAACAGAAGAAGTACCATAGTTAATAACAATGAGAATCATGTATTAACATCATCATGACAAAAGTCTTGCCAAACATCCAATAATATAGAGTGACCTAATTTTTTTTTTTAAATCTCTCATACTGACTTTTTTCAGGCCTCACCATATTAGACACACTTCTCCTAAACATCATCGTTTCTATTTCCTCCATTTCTGAACGTTTCGAACCTTCAAATTATTGTGAATAAAATATTAGAGAAAATTACAAAAGGGAAAAGGACCCCTCAATTTTTAACCCATATTCTTTGAAACTCTATTCGACTTTTTAAAAAAAAAAAATATTCTGAACACAACCTTTATTACACTGGACAAAGCTAAGATAAATATTAGGCTCTTCGAAAGACTTCCATCTCAACCATGCCATACTTTGTTCAAAGTCCTTCCTGTGTTTCTCCACCTAATTTGGTGGGATGTATAATAATTTAGTTATAAACTTTTGTTTTTGTAAGAAAATTAAAACCAGAGTTTGTGAATAATTGCTGTCTGTGTATATCTTATGAACAACGTTTTGTGCCTATATTTATAGGTCACAACCTATGCTAATCAGAGTATACAGATAATTACAAATCACAAAAAGATACAAATCACAAAAAGATAATTACAAAAGATATACATGAAATATTCTATCTGATATACTTTCCTAAAATAATTGATTCTAATAGATAATTGATTCTTAACACTCCCCCTCAAGCTGGAGATTTGTATAAGTCAAATACTCCAAGCTTGGAAAGAAGGTGCTAATGCTGTCCACTGCTTAGAGCTTTAGTCAAAAGATCAGCAGGCTGCTCCTTGGTAGAAATGTGGCGTGTCGTGATGATTCCTTGTTGAATTTTCTCTTTGACATAATGACATTCCACTTCAATATGCTTAGTTCGTTCATGAAAGATTGGATTTGCCGCTATTTTTTCTGCAGCTTCATTGTCACAAAAGAGTAATGCAGGCTTGTTCGTATGAACACCAAAATCTCGAAGAAGTCCCATGATCCATACTACTTCGCTGGTTGTAACTTGCATTGCTCGATATTCTGCCTCAGCTGATGATAGTGATACAGTGGGCTGTTTTTTTGTACGCCATGAGATTAGAGAATTTCCAAGCATAATACAGAAACCGGTAGTAGATCTCCTCGTCATTGGACATGTGCTATAGTCTGAATCACAAAAGGCTCGTAATTCAAAATTTGAAGATGTCGGGAATAGAAGACCAAGACCTGGACAACTTTTCAGATATTTAACAACTTTTAGTGCAGCCTCCATATGGGATTGCTTTGGCTTGTGCATGAATTGACTAAGGAGTTGAACTGAAAAGGTAATGTCAGGCCTTGTGAGATTCAAATAGATGAGCCTCCCAACTAATCTCTGATATGCTGAAGGATCTTCAAGAAGCGGATCATCTACTTGCTCACTTGAGCCAGCATCATATTCAATGCTTGTGAGTTTTTTGTTTTGTTCCATGGGAATGAGTGAAGGTTTAGACCCTGCCAATCCAAATTTCTGAGATCAGCTCCAATATATACTTGCGTTGACTTATTGAAATCCCATTTGGAGATCGAGCAATCTCAAGACCAAGGAAGAATTTTGATGGACCAAGATCCTTCATAAAGAATGTGGCGTTGAGATATTTCTTGAGATCGGCGATGCCAGCTTGACTGTTGCCTGTAATGAGTATATCATCAACGTATATGAGTAAAGCAACGAAATCATTACCCTGAGTTTTAGTGAATAGGGAGTAGTCATGGTGGGACTGATGAAATCCATGTTGTAGGAGAGCATTGGTGAACTTAGCATTCCACTGACGCGATGCTTGCTTTAACCCATACAAGGATTTTCGCAATCGACATACCAAAGACTCCCCCTGAGGGCGAAATCCGGGGGGCAACGCCATATATACCTCTTCAGAAAGGTCACCATGGAGAAAAACATTTTGAACATCCATCTGAAAAAGAGGCCAATTATGTATAGCAGCAATGGTTAGGAAGAGACGAACAGTGACATGTTTAGCAGTAGGAGAAAAGGTGTCTTGATAGTCAACTCCCTCTCGTTGATTAAAACCTTTGGCTACGAGGCGAGCTTTATAGCGCTCAAGAGAACCATCAGCATGATACTTGACCTTGTAAACCCATTTACACCCGATTGGACGACGATCAGGAGGCAAAGGGACCACATCCCAAGTATGATTGGCTTGAAGAGCATTGAGTTCAGTTTCCATGGTGGCAACCCAGTTGGGATTGGTGACAGCTTCCTGAAAGGTGGTAGGTTCTTGTATTGTTGAAATAGAAGCAATGAAGTGCTGATGGGAAGGAGAACAATTAGCCAAGGAAAGATAATGGGAGATGGGATAAATAGAGGTATAAGATGCCGAGGGCAAGGTTGGACACAGGTAATCAGAACTCCAAATAGGAGGTTTAGAAGGACGACCTGATCGACGGAGAGAGACGAAGAGGTTGGGATCCGGTGTCTCGGTGGCGGGCGAAGATAAGGGCTCATAGCCAGGAGGGGCAGGAGCATTAGGGTCATCTGAAGTAGTGGACGTCTCCATAGGTGGCGGAGAAGAAGGTGGAATCTCATCGAACCATACAGCTGGAGGCGTGGGATCGGATTGATTGTCCGGGGATAAAACAAATGGAGAAAGTGAAAATGGAAACACATTTTCTTGAAAAATGACATCCCTACTAACAAAGAATTTTCCCGAAGCGGGATTATATAGACGATAACCCTTTTGATTAGGAGGGTAACCCATGAAAATGCATGGAATAGCACGAGGACTAAATTTGTCACGGGTACCTAATGTGGTGGCATAACATTTACAGCCAAAAACACGAAGATGGTCAAGGATGGGTGGTTTGTGAAATAGGAGTTCAAAAGGACTAAATCCATGAATGGAGGATGAAGGTAACCGGTTGATGATGTAAGTGGCAGTGAGAATACATTCACCCCAAAAATGAGGTGGAATATGTGCCTGAAACATTAAGGCTCGTGCAACATCTAATAAATGACGATGTTTGCGTTCAACTACTCCATTTTGCTGAGGAGTATAAATGCATGAGCTCTCATGGATAATTCCTTGACTATCAAGGAAAGAACGACACTCATTGGAAAAAAATTCGGTGCCATTGTCAGAGCGAATGCGACGGACAAGAGCACCAAACTGTGTGAAGACTAGAGAAATAAAATGTTGAATTTTTAAGAAGACTTGAGATTTTGAATGTAAGAGAAATGTCTATGTGGCACGAGAAAAATTATCGACAATAGTGAGAAAATATCGTGAACCATCGTGATTGGGTGTCCGATGAGGACCCCAGACGTCCATATGAACTAATGTAAAAGTGGACTTGGTGATGGTAGTACGTGTAGGAAAACTAGTGCGAGTTTGTTTGGCTAGAGGACAAATGGAACAAGAAAAAGAAGGAGGGCATGAGACTGATTGACCAGGAGTGATGTAAGTTTTTAAAGAAGAATGACCAAGACGACGATGCCAAGTGTCATAATTAATGTTATTGCAACTAACAAAATTACAATGGAAAATGTTTTGCGGAATGCATGTAGCATTCTTTATTGAAAGTAAATAATTTTGAAAAACTAATTTAAAAGACTCAGGAATAGAAGAACATAGAAAATATAATCCCCGACTAGCCTTGCCGAGTCCGATCAGATCCCCAGTCGTACGGTCCTGAAAGACACAAAAGTCGTCAAAAAAAATAGCTAAGCAATTATTATCTTTAGTGAATTTGCGGATGGATAACAAATTATGTTTAAAATTTGGAGCATATAGGACATGTGAGAGGTGTAGCTGGGGATAGGGTTTATAGTGTCCAATATGGGTCACAGGGCTGGTGGATTGATCAGGTAAAGTGATGGAAATAGGTGTTGCACACGGAAAATATGAATCCAATAAAGATATGTTACAAGTAATGTGGTCACTTGCACCTGAATCGATAATCCAAACAGATGAAAGAGCATTAAAAGGTAAAGTGATACCTGAAAAATTGGCCGTGGGATCAGAATTTCCCATTTGATTCAAAAGAGTGACCAATTTTTGCTGCTGATCGGTAGTAAGATGAAGCCCGGAGGAGCCGCCATATACATTGCCAGGGATAGGTGTTGCGGATCCCATAATACCTACACTTGAATAGGGAGAAGAATTAGTACCAAAAAAGTCCATGAATTATTTATATCCATAAGGATTAGGTAGAAGCCCAAATCCAGGAGGAGGAGGTGGGCTATTGGTTGCAACATTGTGTGCTAAAGGGCCAGAATTGGAATTCTTTTTCTTAGGCCCATTACGTTGCTTGGGCTTCCAATTTGGTGGATAGCCCACGAGTAGGAAGCAGGCCTCCCTAATATGGCCCAGCTTTTGACAATATGTGCAAAAGGGCCTCTGTTGCCCATTTGGCCCAACCGATGAAGAATTGGATTGGGCTACTCCTGGCCCAATTGCTTTGGCTTGAGGCTGTAACCCAGGACCCGTCCAAGAAGACCCGGAGCCAGCCAATTGGGTCGGCTGAATTGCAGAAAATGCGCTTGACATCTCATTCTGGGTTGCAGAAAAAATCTGTCCCTCCACGGCAACCGACGGCTGACCATCTGCGGCGGTGCGCTGGTGCAAGTCTTCCTTGGCATGAGCATGGAGTTTCTCAAGGGATAGAAGCTCATCTCGGGCGAGCATGTTGGTGCGAAGGGTACGAAACTCGTCGGGAAGAGCCGATAGAAACTTCATCGCCCGGTCGGAATTTTCATGCAAGCGAAGTTGATCATTCACGTGGCACTAACAACGGTTACAAATGCAGCGGATAGGCGGTTGATGGACATCCAAATCGGTCCACAAGTCCTGAAGCCGAAGGTAGAAAGCGATCAGCGTAATCGGAAGCACCCGGCGAGCTTGGCTTCACTAATGGCCTGTTTGAGCGAAAAAATCTGTGAACCCGAAACTCTTTCGAAGCTTTCTTGCAGTGTGTTCCAGATAGCAGCCACCGTAGGAAGTCTCGAAACCATGGCTTCCAATGAGGGATCAACCGAATGAGTGAGCCAAGTCTTGGCGGCGGCGTGATATTGATCCCATTTTTCGGCAGCAGCTTCGTCTTCAGAGGGGCGAGCAAGAGTTCCGGTAAGGAAACCGAGTTTATTTCTTGCCAAAAAAACTGTTTTAACTTGATTGCTCCATAGTTGCCAATTTCCTTCGCCCGTGAGTTTGCTTGAAACAATGCTTCCGGTTTGGAGATCGGCGGCGGATAAATGGTATGGATCCCGTGGAGGTGCAGGAATGATGATGGTGGAGCTGGACGCGGCGGCTGCTGGGTCTGTCATGCTCGCTTGTCGGAGAAGAAGCAGCTATGGCACCGTGGTAATTTTCTGGGATGGTAAGGGTATTTTGGGAAAGATTCTGTTAGGGCAGACTTTAGGGTTTGTAGAAGCTAGGGTTAAAATGGTAATTTTACCAAAAAAAATATGTGGAGATAAAAAATAAAAAATAAAAAACAGCACTAAACTCTTAAATGACGATTTTAAAATTCGGAGCAGAAGCAGTGTTGGATCGCTCACTCTGATACCATGTAAGAAAATTAAAACCAGAGTTTGTGAATAATTGCTGTCTGTGTATATCTTATGAACAACGTTTTGTGCCTATATTTATAGGTCACAACCTATGCTAATCAGAGTATATAGATAATTACAAATCACAAAAAGATACAAATCACAAAAAGATAATTACAAAAGATATACATGAAATATTCTATCTGATATACTTTCCTAAAATAATTGATTCTAATAGATAATTGATTCTTAACAGTTTTCACTAGTACTAATTCGATTTGCATTAGTTGGCTTGGCTGTCTCTTTCATGCGATAACTATGTAGGAGCTGTATTTCAGTCTTGTATTTGTGCCTTTGTGCTGTATTTTTAAAGAATTTGAATATTATGATTTGTTTTGCAAATTGATGTGAGATTAAATTTCTATTTGAATTTGGTTTTGGGAAAAAAATAGTTATGTGGGTATTTTTTTTCCTTTTCTCCACTTTGTTAACTTTTTCTGTTCATAATAGTAGTTTTTAAATGTGAAATTCTAAACGCGTCACGGAAAGTTACTGTTGTTTTAATAGGTACTGTTTTATATTGAAAATTTAAGAAGAATTCAAACATCTAATAAATAGCAAGTTGTCACGCTGTCACCAGAATTAGACTGAAAAGGATTGGGGAGGATAGAAATACAGAGAAAAAAAAAGGAGAGAAATGGTATAGGAAGAATAGAATAATGAGATAGGAAAATGATCACAGCACTATTCTAACGCATTCGCTCCTACAGCAAAGCTTTATAGCTAACTAGCTTAATCTCCAAGACACAATCCTGACCCTTGATAGCTTAATAAGGATTAAATCGTGACCCTTCAATTGTCTTCTGCCTTCTGCTCTTCCATTCACTAAAACGGCACCGTTCTACTAACTCCACTTGGGCTTCAGTTCTGGGCTTAACCCTCTCTCGGTCCAGTCCATTTAATTTCTTATTCATGACAATTGCCCACCTGTTGCAGAACATCCTTGTCCTCAAGGATGTAAATTGGCTGCTGCTTCTTGCTCAAAAAATTCAGGAAACTGTGCTGAGAGAAAATCCATGTCTTCCCATGTAGCTTCCTCAGGTCCCAAGTTGATCCACCTGATTAGTACTTGAGTTACTAGCCTGGAGTTCCTCAAAATAATCCTGTGTTTGAGCACTACTTCAGGCTGAACCCAGACCTCATCTTCTCCATCAAGTGCTGGCAATGTGGGCATGACTTGCTGTCCTCCTATCTTCTTCTTCAATTTGGACACATGAAAATCAAGGTGGATTCTTGACCCCTCTGGTAATGCAATCTATAAGAAACGACTCCTATCCTTTCAATGACTGGGAATGGACGAAAGAACTTAGAAGCTAGTTTCAATTTCTTCCTTCACATATCTTTGCCTGTAAGGTTAAAGTTTTACATACACAGAATCCCCCACATTGAACTCTCTCTCTGTCCTGTGCTGATCTGCATTCACCTTCATCCTATTTTGAGCCTGGTTAAGATGATCCTTCAGCAAAACAATCATAGCTTGCATGTCCCTCAACATTTGGCTAGCTGCTGGAACAATGGAATCACATAGAGTGCCAAGAGGAACATAATCTGGTTTGTACCCATAACAGGCCTCAAAAGGTGTCATTTTAATTCCAATGCAGTAATTTGTATTGTACCACCACTCAACTAAAGCAAACCACTTTCTCTTAACTATTAGGCCTACCTGAGCACATGCACCTCAAATAGTTTTCTAGACACTGAATTAATCTCTTAGACTGGCCATCTGTTTGAGGATGATAAGCAGTGTTATACTACAATTTAGTGTCCAATAATCTGAAAATTTCCTTCCAAAATGCACTTGTAAACAGCTTATCTCTGTCTGAGGTTATAGTTACTAGAACTCCAAGGGGTTTGAATACATTTTCCACAAAGACCTGAGCCACTTCCTTAGCAGAAAAGGGGTGTTTCAGATGGATAAAATGCTCCATTTTAGACAATCTATCCACTACTACCAATACTGTATCACAACTTTCAGATAGAAGGGCACTCTTCACAAAATCCATGTTGATGTCCAGATTTGTCAAGTACTGGCAGTGGTTGTAGTAACCAAGGGTGAGGCACATTCTCATGTTTTTTTCTCTGGAAGCTATCACACCTTTGCACATATTGGATAATATCTTGTCTCATTTGGGGCCAATAAAAGACACTGCTAACTCTCTGAAAACTCCCCAACTGACCAAAATGACCTCCAAATGTAGAGGCATCCATTGCTTCCATAATCTGATTTTTGATTCCATTACTGCTCCCACATAAATCTTGTCCTTGTACCTGATTATGCCTCATAAATATTTGTAGTCAGGTACACCCTGAGGTTACAAGTCCAAATATGCTATCAAATCTAGGCATACTTGATCAGTTTCATAGCCCTTAATCACCTCCTAAACCCATTGAGGACAAACTGCTGAAATGGCCATTACTGGTTCAGCAATCTCATCCCTTTCATTAGCTACTTCTCCCTTCCTAGATAGAGCATCAGCTACTATATTGTCCACCCCTTTTCTATATTGTATTTCATAGTCCATTCCCAGCAATTTTGCAAAACATTTGCATTGAAGAGTAGTTGTTAACTTCTGATCCAACAGAAACTTGAGGCTCTCTTGATTGGTTCTAATTATAAAATGGCACCCTTGCAAAAACTGCCTCCACTTAGTTACAGCCATCACAATAGCTAGTAATTCCTTTTCATAGATAGACAAGCCATCATTTTTCTTGCTAAGTGCCTTGCTGAGATAGGCAATTGGCTGCCCCCTTGCAACAAACAAAATTTCAATGCCCAGATACATACATCAATTTTCACAATAAATGTTGTGAGAAGTCCGTAATTTCAATACAGTCCAAAGACTCATTTTAGTTTTTAGCTCAAGAAAGTTGATTCAAATTTGCTCATTCCATTGAAACCCCCTCTCTTTTTTAAGTAAATCTGACAGTGGCCTTGCTATTTGTCCACACCCCTTAATGTAAGTTGAGCAATAGGAGCAAAAGTTTCCTCACAATCAAAACCATGTTCTTCAGTTAAACCGTTAGCAATTAGAAAGGCTTTATATTGATCAATGGTATGATCAGAGTGAGTTTTGATCTTATACACTCATTTGCAGCTAACAATAGATTTTCCCAAAGACAGTTCAACACGATTCCAAGTTCAAGAGCACATAATTTTACAAACATGGATTGCTCCTAAATTGGGTTAGAACATTTTTTTTGCAGGAATTTGGTTCATAGAGAGAAAGAACAGTGGAAAAACAATGAAAATTATGAAGAATAACGGATGGTTCTCTTACCTGATTAGACATAGGAGTTCAAGTAAGGAAGTATAGATTCCTCATCAATGGGATCTTCATTCAAAGACTAATCCCTAAGAGTTAACTTTTCAACGCTGAGAATAGATGATCTTGTATTACTATTATCAAGAGAGAGATCAATTGATGGATTAGTGAAAAAGTCATTAGGTATGTTAAAAGATTTGTGAATTTTGGACATGAAAAAAAAAACATTTACTGTTCCTAAAAGATAACATTACAAGAAATAGGGAATCTCTTAGATCGTGAATACCTAAGAAATAAAACCAAGCACGATCAAAAACTCTAAATTGACTATCATTATTATGGACTCCATAAGGATGTTCATAAGAGTTTGAGTATGAATAATTGAAGATAGAGCCTGATTAAGAACAAAAGCACTAGAAAAAGCAACTTCCTTTTAGAAGCATTGAGGATAAGAGGCAAAAATAAAGAGAGTATGAATAGTATAAAAAATGTGTCTATATAACTTTACTACTCGAGAGTCAAGAAAGAAGAAGCTTTACGAATGCATCAGTATAGAATCTTACTTTTGTGGCGTTTTGGAGGCCTGAAGAGCTAACAATACCGAAAGTAAAGAGCATTATTGTCCTTGTTATTCAATTGAATACTTTAGATTAAGGGTGCTGATGTCTATTCAATTGAATACTAATTTGTCTTTTTTAAGTAAATAATTTATTGTCCTTGTTAGGAATTAGGTAAAACTTACCTTCTTTATATTAAGGGACAATTACCAAAACCCCCCTAGGGTTTAAGTTTATTACCATTACCCCCCTCTGGTTAAATGAAACTACAACAACCCCCCTAGATTGTAACCTCCGTTATCTTTAACCGTTGGAGACTCAAAATGACTAAAAAAACCAACCCAAAAAGGAGGAAATGGGTTAACCAAGTGTCTAACTGCATAAAGTGGAATAGTAAAGAACCCATCTTCTTTATACCAAAGAAAAGGGCGCGGGAAACACATTTGTTCATTGAAAGCAATAAAGAACCCAAGTTTTTTGTTAGAAGGGGATGCTCTTGCAACCTTTGGTATGGAATTATGAAATTCTCCCAGAAAGTTGGGAATTGAAGTTATGAAATTCTGAAGTTCTGAAGTTCTTCTGAAGTCGAAAGTGAAGTTCTTAAGTTGTAAAAGTGTGCTGAAGTTCTGAAGTGAATGCAAAAAGTTGGAAAATAAAGTTCTGAAATTTAAAAATTTTTCTGAATGTGGTCGAAATGTGTTGTTGAAGTTCTGAAATTGTAAACTTGTTCTAAAGTTCTGAAGTAAATGGAAAAAGTTGGGAAATGATGTTCTGATATTGAAAAATTGTTCTGAATGTGGTCTAAATGTGTTGTTGAAGTTCTTTTGTTTTTCCTTTTGGAATGAGCAGTAGTTTGTGTTTAGGTAAGCAGATTCATTTAGGTTTACATCATTAATTACAGTTCAGTATCATTATATGTTGCTTACTGCTGTAAAGAGTGTAAATTTTTTTTTAACATTTGATTCTTGCAGCTAGGGAATCGTGTTGAAATTGGTCTACCAATGCTTTTTTTGGTTATTGGCCTCTCACAAGTAAGGTATATCTATGTATCCCGGACTGCATAATTATGTTTACCTTTTCTGAAGCTCTGTGCAGAATTTTTTCCTAATTGCAGTATCTCAAGCAGTAACGCCCACCTACTTTTGCAGCTGGTCATTCATTTGCTATGTCTGCTGTTCTTGTGTCAATGGTTGAGGTATGCAGAGGGTTCCTGAAATTCTTGTTCTTGCACATCTTATTGCTTGGTCATAATGGTATAAATCCGTTTAGATTGTTGTATGACTTCTGTTTTGTAGGATAGGGAACCATTTAGATTGTTGTATGACTTCTGTTTTGTAGATGCTAATTGGGATTGTAAGTCATTTAATTCTGCTAATTTTTCTATTTGGCTATTTTTAAAAGTTGATGCTACAATCTAGCAGATTATGGTATCCATCTTCATTGATCTTTATGAATAATCTATGTGGAGGAAGTGAAGGTTCTGTATTAGTCGTTGCTTAAGGTTGCCAGGTGATCCCTACTAGAGTCAGAGGTGTTAGCATTTTTCTTTACTTCTTGTTGAAGTTCTTGTTTATATCTAATTTGCTGCAGCTTAGTATGTGGTACTTGAGGACAAAAGAAAATGGTGGTTGCATGTAGTTAGGCCAATTTCAGCCTCTGTTGTATCACAACCTTCATCAAGCATTGGTCTCAGGCCTTTTTTCAAACACTTCATAGGCAATAATTAATTTGAGGAAATCCTGAACATTGGAGCATATGTAATCAAACAAAAAATGAAGCAATACAATAAGCAGCCACAGCACAACACAAGGAGCAAGAAGATAACATATTTTACACCACTGAATATTGTAAATGTGCAAGAAAATAAAATTTCTTTAAATCCAGCAAGATACAACATAGAAGCTACAAAAGCTAAGGAAATGAGATTTTTTTTTTTTGGGGAAAAAAAAGGACTGGATAAGATCTATCTGAAGCAATATCGATAAAAAACTTGTACTATTAGACATTAAGATGCAGTCTCAAACTAAACAACATTGTTTAAACATTCATAATAAAATCTAAAAATCCCAGATCAAAACAGAGCTGGCAAAGAATAGCATAAGAGTCTCAAAATTCTTGATATATCTCCTGGTTGGCAGCAGACCACTCACTTCAGAGGTATGAACTTTGAAGAATGGGTAGCACCAATACCTGGCCTACCGTACTTAACAGGTTTGTATGAAATTGAAAATTCAGCAAGATAGTGCCCAATCATTTTTGGCTTGATTTCAATGGTGTTGAAGGACTTGCCATTGTAAACACCAACCACACTGCCAATCATCTCAGGAACAATAATCATGGTACGCAAATGAGTCTTCACAAGATTTGGCTTCTCACCAGGTGGGGCCTCATGTTTCGCCTTTCGAAGCTTTTTGATCAGAGCCAAGGGCTTCTCTTCAAACCCCTCTGAAACCTTCTACGAGCACGAGCAGGGAAGAGCTTGACGAGCTCATCAGTGGACATATCATGGAGCCATGGATGATTAGCTTGCTTTGGTTTTTGGATGCAACTCTTACTTCTTGATGCTTTGTCTGTCTCTGTTGTTTGGCAATTGGAAAACAACGAACGGGTATTTGTTCCTTCAAACCAAATTGCTGGAGGGTATTTGTGTCCTAAGAGTGAAACAAATCTTCAGAGCAAGAAACGGATACAAACCGATTCTGTTAGTATGGACCTATTTGTTACAAAATTTTAAAATCCAGGGGGGTTGTGGTAGTTTCATCTAACCAGAGGGGGTAATGGTAATAAACTTAAACCTTGGGGGGGTTTTGGTAATTGTCCCTTATATTAATATATAAAACCCCACTACACCTGATCAAAAATTTTCCAGATTTTTATAATGTGCTTAATTAATTAATAGGGGGGTTGAAAACCCTATAGAATATTAAGTACATGGTGGGTGTCGAATCCAACCAAAAATAAACCTTCTCTAAACTGGAACTTGTAATAGCAGTGAGTAGGGTTGAATCCACAGAGATTGGTTAAACCTGTTTCTTAGTAACAAATGGGGGTTTGAGATTTTTAACTAATTAAATGAATGGTTCATAGGCAATAAACAAGAAAATAAGTAAAAGAAGAATTCAATTCAAGAAAAGCTTTCAACCAGGGATTTATTTCGGTGTTGATTCTCTTAATTGATCATCGATTTAAAAGATAATTCTTTGTATTTCAAATAGATTAGTTATAGTCGTTAAGGATCCGTCCTATAACTACCAATCTCTAAAACTGTTGATAACTTTCGGAATACGACCTATAGGTTATTTCCCTAATTAACAGACATAATCTTCGATAACGATCTATAAATTATATCCGTTAATTGCATTAAGAACTGCAGAGACCCAATCTCTAGCCAGTAAACTCGGAAGTCGACCTAGTTTATTTAAGCTAGAATATATATTCCCATAGCATAAATCTTAGGCGTTGATTACCTTCCGAATTTGCTATTTGTCACAGATTCAGAACAATTACATGAATTTATTCTAATTGACTGATTATTGTATTTAAATATTAAACAACAGGCCTGAATTGTTTAACATTCAAAACAACAATAAATTTATTTGCAAAGAATATATAATATTCAAAGTCAAAGAAACCGATGAAAAACATGAAATCTCACAATTAATTGAAATCAAACCTTATAATCCTTGGTTGAAAAGAAAAGTTTAGCTAGACATAGTTAAGGAAGATACAAGAAAAATCAAAGGAGTGCTGCTATTGTCGTCCATCCCGTGCAGCTTTTGTCTCCTTCGGCCGTTGATTACTCCAGGAAAGAAAGAATTGCGGCCCGTTCTTTTTTCTCCAGGAAGAAACCCCCTTTATTTGATGTAGTCTCCTCTGTTTATACTTGTTCTGGTCCCTAAAGACTAGGAGTTTAGTAGCGTGTGAAACTCTTTTGGCTGATCTTGAATAATCTGACTTGATTGCATAATTGGATAATCTTTTCCTTTTCTGTAAGTCTGCCAACTTACTCGATGCTGTGGCATGAAAAGTTACATGCCATGGCATCAGCATCCAAGTCTTTTTTTTCTCCAATAAAATCGTGACTTTTCTTTTGACGGGAACAATCTTTTCTTCAGTCCTTATCTCTCTCCAAGAGTTTCCTTCCTACAAAATTGCAAAATACTTAAATTTAGTAAAGATTAATTAAAAGCTTCCTAAAACTTGAAATAAACAAAACTTTCCCAATTCTTTCCAATTAAACTAAAATACAATAAAAATATAAGGGAATTAGTAACTAAAAATATGACTCATTAACAACTTATCAGTACAATTATGACATAATGCCCAATGCCAACACTCCCAGAACTAAAATAAATACTCCTATTTAATTTATTCCATAATTTTAATTTGTCTTTCATTTTTATTTTGCATCTAGGGCAATGTAACAGTTTTAGTATTCATACTTCAGCATTTAATATTTAGATTTTGACATTCATTTTTGTTAAATAATCCTAAATTTGGAGAAGTGTTTGTTATTTTTCTTATTAACTATTCGAACAAAAAGTAATATGACATAGAAACTCCTGTTAAAAAATCTAAAAAATGAAAGTTTTTATGATGATGATTGAGACCCACATGATAGATTCGATGAATTCATCTAATGTGAAAAAAAATTATCATATTATTTCTCCTAACCCCAATGTTGAAAGAGGACCCATGTATTGTCAAGGACATAAAATTGATGAAGAATGTTTTAAAAAAAATCATGGATGACTATAAGGGACTAAAAATGCATTTTTCTTTAATAGAAGGACAACAAACTTGCTAACATCATAGTTAGTCAAAGTTAATCAAATAAATTTTTTTATTCTAAAATTAAAGAAAAAATTACATTTTTAATCATTTACATTTCATACATTGTCACTTTTAATTTTCAATATTAAATTGACATATATATATATATATATATATATATATATATATATATATATATATATATTGCAATTTAAAGTCCTTTTTTCACCTAGTGTGGCTAGTTATAGTCATTATAATTTTTTTATTTATATTCCAACCACCTTCAACTCATGTACTCGATAGCTCTTCTATTATAATGACTATTAGCTTAAGCTATTACCAACACTGTAGTTTAATGTTTAACCAACCAGTCTAACAAATTAAATATTAAAGACATAATTAGATTTTTTTCAATTTATTTTTGTAACTACTATTTCTTTTGATTCTATTACTGAAAGTGTGGACATACTTTATGTGTAATCCATTTCAACGGTTGCAACCTATTTTGAATCTCACATTCAAAAGGTATATTAATCTATTTCTTCGTCTTTCTCTTTCCTCCCTATTACCATTATCACCATCATTCTTCTTGTTTTCTCCAACTACTTTTTTGTTTTTTTCTTTTTTAAAATCAAGGCTAAATCAATTCAATTAATTCGACATAAAATATGCGATAATTTCTCTATATATTTCTTACTTTCTACACTTTATATATAATGTTATGGAGTTGTTTAATCATTAACAATAAGTTTTTAAATTAATGCCCAAACATTTTTGCAATCAAGCTTTTTTTTTTATGGAAATTATAAATTTTTATATGAGTATAATTTGTTCGATTAAAGTTTCAAACAAATTCATTAGCACCGTTTGTAATGCTTTTGAGAAATTAGCTTTTATATATGTCTTCTTTAAGAATTTTTTTTTTTGACGCTATGGATTTGGATAACTAATGCAAAATAATAGAAAATAAAAATAACAAAAAATATACAAGGAAGAAATTAAAGAAATGAAATTATTTAAGTGATTTTCAATATTTTTTTGCTATTCTTATTGCAAGAGAAGACAACTAGAAGGTTTTTTTAAATGTGAAAAATTAAAAGAAGAAGAATAAAAGATCCAATATAAGTACAAAAAATTAGATTGCCAGAAGGAAAAAATATATATAATTTAAAATAAAAAAATTAATCTACTGACGATGCCAATACTAGTGAGTATGTATCTTATCTCATGGTTAATTTTCTGCAACTGTAGCAAATCTATCAAAAATTGAAATATCAAGAATCAAATGTGTTGACTTGAAATATTGGAGAGTAAAAATGATGGTGTATAAAACATAAGGAATAAAAATATAATTTTCTCTTTAATTTAAGAATAAAAAATTAGTTTAGTTAATTTTGACTAACTACCATATTAACAATTCTCTTATTTTGCTATTAATTACCGTTAAATATATTAAATCTGTGAAAAATTAAAAATTAAAAATTAAAAGATCATATGTAAAACAAAATAAATTAAAAATGATATTGAAAGAGATATAAGGGACTAAAAATGTATTTTTCCTTTTAACAACCCTCAGAGAACTTTCTCCACTTCTTCTTCTGAGTTTCCAGAGAACTTTCCAGATGACAACAAAATCAACAAAATCAACTCCTTTAATGACCATAGTTCCCAGTCCTCTTTTACTGACTGATAGGCAATTCTCTAAAGGAGATGCCTTTCAATATATTCAGCTGGTTAACCGGTCCTACTGTGTTGGGATATGCCAGTCCCGTTTAAGTGAGGTTAGGCTTTAACCGAATTTTACTGAATTTAGGTTAGTCGAGTTAGGATAAGTCATTAAATGGACCTTTCATGTACTAATTAACTTTTACTTAAAAGTTAATACAATGGCCTCTTTTTGAAAAAAAAAAAAACTAATTTCCCATATGATCTTAAACCTGATGAAACTCTTGAGATATATGGAGTCACAGTAATCTAGAAAAGTATTTATTGGTTTAGAATTTGAGAGAATGTCAAAAATAAATACTCCACTCCTCTTTAAAAAATTATTTTTGAATAAAAATTTTGTACTATTCTCATCAGTAACGTTACCCATCAATTCAAATTAAAAAATGAAAATAAAAAAATTATACATGATATATTAAATGTGTGTGCTATATTTCATAATTAAAAAAAATCGCTATTATATACAAAGGAAAAGTTTGTTAGTGGGTTTTAATGTAATTATCATATATTTTTATGGATATTGTTGTCTTTTTATTATTTTTAATTAATTAAAAATAATAGTAATACAAGAATAGTAAGAAAATTAATTGTTATAAAAATTAATAGTGAAAAAAAATTATCATTCTGTTTTAATTTAATTATCATATTTTTTAACGATATTGTTGTCTTATTATTATTTTTAGTTGATTAAAAATAATAGTAATATAAGAGTAGTAAATAAATTAATTACTATAAAAATTAATAATATAAGAATCTTATTAAAACTTAAATAATAATATAAGAGTTTTATTAAACTACTATTTAATTTTAATTTAGATATAAATATACTTATCGTTATTATTTTTATTTAAAATAAATATTTATTTATTAATATATAATCCTAATATAGTTATAAGATTTCCTGGTAAAAGAATTTAATGCAACATTAGTTTATCTTAATCAAATCAAAGCATGGTTCAATAACAACCCATAATACTTGTCCTATACTGACAAATAGGTCATATAATTTTTACAATAAAAAATACTTTATACTTCTCAATTGACGTCAATCTCCACTAAAGAGGAATATGTCAAGCATATTGAGAGTCCATTCGCACAATTTGAAAACAACAATATCCAAAATACTTTATACTTCTCAATTGACGTCAATCTCCACTAAAGAGGAATATGTCAAGCATATTGAGAGTCTTTTCGCACAATTTGAAAACAACAATATCCACAAGTAAGAAGATAAAATTTCACTTTTGGTACTTTGGGTTGTTCCTAAATTGTCTAAGTCCTCAACCATTTCCGTCTTTTGCGGGTTTAAATTCGGTTGAATTTAGGTCGTTTAGGTTGTCAACCCTTCCTGTCTAGTGCGGGTTTATTTTGTTTTTCTTTTTCTTCCCGCTCGTCGAGTTGCCCTTCGGAGATTTTGCCCCTTTGTGGGCTTTTGTTTTCGTGGGTTATAACAATATCTTTAGCAGCGACACCACGAAACTCTCTACGCCTTCGTGGCTTGTACATTTGCCATTGTGCCTTTTAATCTATTATCGTTTCAAAAAAAAAAACAAAGAAGATAAAACTTCATAAGACCCATATGCAAATGAAAATAACTGCTATGGCATTTTCTCACCCACTCCCTAGCTATACACAAAAAAAAAAGAGGGACAAAGCAGACAATGAGGAATACAGCAAGCACGGCAAGGAAAACACAGCAGCAGCAGCAATACTGGACAAATGAAAGGATGGGCCCCACAGAAAAGGCTTCTGGCTATATATACTTAGGTTGTGTTTGGACAAATTATTTTTATTTACAAATAAGAAAATTCTCAAATAAAAATAAGCTATCCAAACACATTTTTATTTCAAAATTTAAAATTCAAATTTTCCAACTCAAATTTCTCTCACATAATTTTAAAAAAAAAATTTCTTTTATTTTTCCCTCCAAAATACTTTTTTTTATCAACAAATACCCACTAAAATTTTTACATATTTCAATATAACAATTTCTATTTACAAATAGAAATGCCCTGTCCAAACAGACTACTATGCCTTGTTCAAACTATATAGCCAATAAAATAGTATTTTATTTCTCATGCATTAATATTCTATCTCTGTCTCTTTTATGCATTAATGGCCAATTGAGCCACCTAATTATTTATTTTATTTGTTTTAACAACTAACCCTTTACTAATCTTGCCAACTATTTTTATGGTTGGTTAAACTGCTTATCTCTTTTTTTTCATTTGCTTTGTTCGTACTTATAGTTTTCAATTTTTAATTTGAAGTTGTAAGAGATCCAAGATCACATGAAAAGTGTTCAACTATAATTACATGTATTAAGTAAAATTGGGAAGAAATTTATTTTCCAATTATTTAATTATATTTGTGTAGATTTATTAAATAATTAAATATAGTCTAGTAATGTAGATTAATCCTAATTTATACGGGACAATTTAGATTACCAATCAATACAATTGCTGTCAACAATGTCTTTTTTTTTTTTTCCAAAGAAACGATCGTTATATTAACTACCAAAAATGTGACATTTACAAGTTGCCCACTGGCATAAGATGACCTTAGCACTTGCATTGAGGCTAAGTGAAAACAGTTAGTGGATTATCCAATCCTACTGAACGCTAACGCTAATTACCCTTGGGTTGTGAGGCAAACAAAACAAAGACTATCAACATGTACATCAAGCTATACAAAAACCATACTTTAGCTTGCTTCAAATTATACCTCTCTAACTAGAATGGATCAAATATTCTAATGTTGTGTCAATTAGATATTCTCTCCATTCTAGTCGATGCCTCACCTTGTCAAAAAGCTCTTGGTTTTGGTAGCTACCACTGAACATTGGTGGTTGTTCCTAGTGCTTCCCGTAGGGTGTATCTTTTTCTTTTCTACAAATATCTTGATACTCCAACCATTCTTCCATAGCTAGATCTACTACTGCCCCCTCCTCTTTCCATTCTTGTTGGAATAACCATAGGTTCCTGGTTTTTCAAAGCATCCATAAAATATAAACTGTAAGTTCAACTCTGTCAACAATGTCAATCGCTATGAATTGGCTACACTACTCAATAGAACTTTTTTTGTTTTTTTTAATGCTTTCCTATATCATTTCCTCAAACACATCTTAGTATCTTTATTTAAATAATTTCATTTATTTGTTATTTTAAACTATTAGAATTCATTTTTATCCTATTTATGTTTGGCACGAAGATATAACTTTTTTTGTTTAAGTATATATATTTTTTATCAATTGTCAATATTCTATAACTTCTTACTTATATCAAATTAGGCTTATATTTTTCATCTGATTATAAAACAAAATCATGTAAACGGGTCAAAAATACAGATTCATAAGATTATGTGAATTGTACTACTTAAATCAAGGATCGATTTCTAAAGTCGGTATTTATAAGTATTTACTTTTTTCTTTTATTATTTAGTAAGGATGAATGCACCTAATTGATTTAAAGGAGAAATTTTTTCCCCTTTAATTCTCATAGTTCAATTGAGTCTGTTCGCACCCTAAATTGGAATGAAAATATACGATATACATTTGGCTTCAAATAAAAATAAACTAAGAAAAAAAAAATCTTTTATGTCCAGTAATAGTTGATTCATAATTAAAGTAACCTTTTCTTTTGTTGGAGCCATGGAGGCCCTTCCGAAACTTTTTCTATGGTGTGCAGGATTTTTGCACTGCACCTAGAAACTCGAATTCTCCCTTATGTGTCTTGAAATTTACATTTGAGAACCAAATATCTAATTCTAAAAACAAAGTTTTCATATGAAATTAAAAATTTATTAGTCATCAAAATTCAAAATTTTTGAAGACGAAAAATTCAAAAATTCAAATTTAAATAATTCAAAAAGTTATCAAAAGTTACAAATTTTGTATATAGATTTATATTTTTTTTCCAAATTTTTGGGAATTTCACTATTTTTAAACATTGAATTTCACAAAAAGTTAAAAATAAACTATCAAAATAGTGAGTTATTTTTAATGATTTTGTAATAATGTAATTATTTTGGTATTTTTTATTTCATAACATTTAGGTACACAAAAAATTTAAAATTAAAGTTTTTGAACAAAAATTTTAAATTGTACAATTATTTATTTTTTTGATATTGATATTGAACAACTATTGCCATTTAATTTCATATTTAGGCTTTTAAAGTTGTATATTTAGTTAAGTTTAGATTTAAAAAATTTTCATTCAGAAAAGTAAGTGTTTAGAAGATAAGTTTACTTTGCTCTTGTTAGCAATTAAAAGAAAATTATGCCCTCTTTGTTTGTTAGATAAACTTTCATTGTCTCTTTAGAAAAGTTTTTTCTAAAATTGAGAATATTTTTTGTTCTCTTATGAAAATGTAAAAATCTTTATCACATTGATTGTGAGTTTTCTTGAATCCATTATACGTGAAGATCAGAATTTAGAAGTTTTGAGAAAAATTAAAAAATCTCGATCATCTAGAGAAAAAAATTTAACGTTATATTAACTCTCAATTAGTATCATTAAATAATTATTAATCAATGGGCAAATGCTAATGAAATAGTTTCATTATATTTATACATTTTTATGAAATAATGATTATGGTTAATAATGATCCCTTATTAACATTAATTGTCACTTTATTATGGTTAATAATTAAGTACCTTCTCTATACTTTTAAAAGAAAAATTCAAATAACAAATATGACAAAAATCTCCGTTGACTCTCACGCTCCCTTTTCCTTTCTCTCTCTATGACAAAAATTCTAATAATAACAAATATTAGTATTATGTAACTCACGTCCCAATTTTTTCCAATAACCAATAGGCCACCTTAAGGGGGATCTCAACAACAAAGCAACGTAGTGAAACCCAGATCAACAGGCGCACCTTTGGAAACCCAGATCAAAAGCTCCTAACTTGAGCATCAGTTTTCCGTCATATATCATCTCCTAATTTTCTAGCACCACCTCGGTACTCCGCTACCTGCAACACAACAATCTTTTTGTTTTCTCCCCCATTCTTCTCTTTGGAGAATGGGGGAGGTATTCTAGTTTTTTAGTTATTTTCTTTGTTTTTCTTTTCCTTCTGGTCGTAGGTTAGTAGTTGCCTCTAATGGGAAGTTATTTTTTTGTTATTTTTTCTGTTTTGTTGGTTTAATCCTATATTACAGAGGTGTTTTGTCTTTAAGTTTCCTTCCTTTGTAGTTTGTTGGGGAGATTAATTTCTACCTCTGTTTTAACTGTTAGTTTAGATTTAGCTTTAGATCTAGGTACTTAAGTAAGAAAAAAAAAAAAAAGGAGAACAAATGGAGATCGCCATCTTGTGATGGATGGTCGGTCAAATTTGAGGAGATAATGAAGGAGAGGATGACGAGGAGGATGTGGAAGATGTTGGTTTTCTACAGCATGAGGATGAAGAAGAGGAGAGGATGGAGATGATGATTACTTTAATGAAGTTGGGGATGGATAAATCATGATGTTGCTGATGATATTTTGACTTCCGTATTTTGATGAAGATCGGTTTGATCGGTTGTAGATGAAGATGGTGAAGTTCTTCTGAGGCAGAGTTGCCTAGCAGTTGTAGCAGAAGGCAGAGGGATTGTGGATGGGGGCGGCGGAGTGAGGAAAAAGTTAGGGCAAGCTGTTTTTTTTTTTTTAGGTGTTGCTGGTTCAACATCCGGGCGTCGCTGGACTGTCCGTGTGCAAGTTGGCTTCCACGGTTTCGGGTTAGGTGATAGTTAGGGATTAATTTTCAGTTTCTGTCGGCTTTTAGTGGTGGGCCACTTGGGATGAGTAGCATCCCCTTTGTATAGTACTAGTGTCTCGATATAATCGGGCTTTTGTATTCTCGACTGCTTGTCAGCCTTGTTCCCGCTTTGTTGGGTGCTTTTGCCCCTTGTGGGTCTTTTTTCGCGTTGTCGGGTGTTCTTGCCCTTTTGTGGGTCTTTGTCTTTGTGGGTTATAGCGCTGTACTCAATTGCGACACCACGAAACTCAATTTAGCCCTTGTGGCTATGTACATTGGCAATTGTGTCTCTTTTTAATATATTATAGTTTCGGAAAAAAAAAAAATGTAACTCACGTCCCCACTAAACACCAAAAAACAAGCATATTTATGTTAGGCAGCGTCTTCCTCGCAAAGACCAGGCTTAAATCTTCAAAAAGTCTCCCAACAAACTTCCCCGAAACCTCTCACCGCAGTGTCTTCCACTACTTATTGCCTCCCTTCACTTTCCCTTTCTCTACACTGTCTAACACATCCTCTCCATCATTTCTCATTTAAGTCATTACTTATTTTATGTGTGGGAGATCTTGCTCTCGATTCCAAGCCCCCTAGGTACACTAAAACTAAACATTTACTAATGATTATCTTACTTTGCTTATATATAAGGAAGGATCCATTAAACCTTTCTAATTACCAATGTTTTTTTCTTTTCTGTGTAGATCTTGCTAACCATTAAGTCCAGCCTCTCAAAGGTACAATTTTTAGATTTGCGCTTCTTAATTTCATATTTATGAATAAATCTTCTTTCATTTTTCTTGATTAATTACCATGCTTTTGTCTTAATCGAAAAATAGCAAGATCACCAAAGACAGAAAGAGACCAAAAAAATTTGAGATTTTTTCTCCGTTTAGCATATGTGATTGATCTATGATATAGATCTGAGAAGGGAGATAGTTGAAAAACTGTTTTAAGTTTGTATAATTCAATGTCTACCTTTATTTTTCTTAGTTATTACCCTCTTGGATCTACTTTTATTTTTCTTAGTTATTATCTGCTTAGATCTATCTTGTCTTTTGCACATCTTTGTGGAACTTTTGAATTCCACTATTTGTTAATATATTGGGTGGATCTGACTTGGATGTTGACTATTTTTTCCCATTTTTATATTTATAAAAAATCAATCTTAGATTATTCTTTTTCTTTTAAGGAAAAAAAAGAACGATTATTATCACTAATAAAAATAAAAATACAACAAAAATATAGTCTGACATGTAAGTTACTTAAATTATTGGAAATTAAGACTATAGTCAATAGAACTGATTTTCTTATAACAACAAAGTCACTAACTTGAAACGTACCCTTGTTCTTTTGTCAAAAAAGTTTTATTTCGTATACAATATCTACTGGCTTAAACCATTAGTAAACAATATCAATATTGGGATAGTAATACTTTTTAAAAAAGAAAAATCAAAATTTCACTCTACCAAGATCATTCATTTAAGCTAGTTTTTCAACAGTAAAAAATAAAGTCTTGGTCGAAACTTTCCAAGCCTTAACTGAAAATGGCTAATCATAATTACTTATACAGATATTCATTTTGTTCTTTATTTTTATGTTGTCGAGATTTTTTTTTTCATTTTTTATGTACATTTTCTCTCATAAATTTTATCTGGAAACTTAAAAATACAAAATAAAATAAAATTCATACGACCCATGTATTTACTTTGACTGACCGCTTCTAGTTTAGTCTTTGGTACATTTGTGCCTCCATTTCTGTTAGTCTCAAAGAACAAACTAGTTTCCTTTTTCAAAAGTTTTTACTACTTCCAGTCCCCAAAAAAAAAGTTCGGTTTCAAAATTTTTCTTCTTCCAAAAAAAAGTTTACTTTTTGTTTGAAATTTTGTATTACCTTTACTAATAATGATAATGTATAACTTAAATTAAAAAATAAGAATAAAAATAAAAAACTATACATTTAGTCGTTTCTTATAATTTAAAAAAAAATTGCATCCAATCAAAAATAGACTCTTGTTTTTTCGGATAGAGGGAGTACTATTTTAAAGACTTTATCATTTATTGAATGTAAATAAACATGAAATAAATGGTAAACAATTTCATATCATCACATTTTGCATAAAAATTTAAAATGTAAAATTTCATATCATCACATTTTGTATATTATGAGGGGCTGCCTAAATCAAAAGGGGGAATGGGAAAGGTAATGGAAGTGATAGTAGTGGGGAATGATAGTGGGGTTAATCATTATAATTCTACTGGTTGATTAACCATCATACCTATTTCCATTCCATTCTCTCCACCAACCAGGCAGCCCCTGAGTTGGGTTGATTGGATTTAATGCAATCCAAATATAATCAATAACTAAATGGACTGGGTAGGGTCACGATCCTGTAAATTGTAACTTATCAATGACCCAACTCATAAGTGACCCAATCTGTCCATTTGTCCCCTTACCTAAAGAGGTCCAACAATGTTATTTAAAAACTTAGGCAATAGGTCCAATACTAAGAAGGTAAATCATATATACACTTTGACACTTGATACTTTTTAGACAAACACTTCATGTCCACTGATCTTAAATGCTGATACACTTGTTAAGAATTAAAAAAAGGGAAAAATTATATAGAAAGCCTTCGATAAAACAAAAGCGTAAGTTGGAATCGAATTTTGATCTAAATATTTAAACTAATAAATTGTAAATCTGTATATATTAAGTGTTTGATAATATTTTTGAAATCAATAACACTACCCATGAATTTCGAAAGATGCGCAGTTGGACTTGTAATTTGGTCTACATGAGTAAATGTGATGATAAACTTTTGGTTCATATAAAAGACAAGATGCCAGCAACTGCTAATTAGATGACTCTAATGCAACTGCTAATTAGATGAGTCTAATGTGTCCAGGAATCCAAAATGAAAATTGCTGATAATATTAACATATGTTTACGTTGACAGACTGCCTAAATAACCCCAGTTATGGTTTCCAAATTAAAATTAATCCAGCCGTACTGCATTTTCTAATTAAGAAGCCAAAACAGACAGTGACCAATAGAGTAATAATATATAGATAATACTCCAATTTTCACATTTACTGACTTGTCCAATTTATTTGTATTATTCCAATTTTAGTTGAGCCGCCCTCCCCTGTCATCTTCTATTTTCTCAAACCAGAAGCTAGTTTCCTTTCAAAAGTTTTTACTTTTACTTATCATTTGGTGCAGCAAAAGTTCATCCTTGCTGGAGTCAGTTCTACATAGATTTACTTACAGCAACTTGTTGTTTCTCACTTCATTTTGTTTCTTCACAAGTCTTAGCTCTTCCAAGATATGGAGGTATGTACAAAGGGTTAAAGTTTCAAATTCATGTATTTTGGATCTTTTACCATTGTTTGTTAAGGATGTTTTTTTGGTTTAACAATACAATACTTTGCATGGTCTAATTTAGTGATAAAGTGATCATGTATGTTTTTTCTTTATATTTTTCCTAGGTTGAGACATGATGACACACAAAATGAAAGATAGAAAGTGTGGAGATTCTTTTGCTTGTCTTGAGTGATAATTAACACCTAACTTAATGTTATCATACATACCTTATGAGAGAGAGGGGAGACAAGTTGAACCATATAAGAAACTGGGGACTTATGAATGTCTATTACCTTGTTTGGATTGTTATAGAAAGTGGAAAACACCTTGTATGGTAACATTAAAATTTTAGAAAAGAAATTAGGTGTTTTCGAAAATAAACAAATATCTTTAATTTTAAGCAAAATTTTTGATTAATGGCATTTTAAGAATTAAAATTATTGAAGAGGGTGGACATTGTAGTTATTTATTGTGAAGGGCATTAAAATGTCTTCAATTTTTGTTTTCCATTATCAAAAACATGGTTTATCTTTCATTTAACTATGCAATATATTTAACACTCCATTTGTTTTCTCTACAACGATTCTACTATGCATTGTATTCATACAATGATTCTGAAACATTAATTAATGTTGTTTTTTTTTTTGGAAAAAAAAGTTAAACCACCTTGGTTTAGGCATTGATTCCTAAGCTTTTCAATACAATGACAAGAATGAATTTAATTGTATTGTGTAAATTTAAAAGCATGAAAAACTCATCTATCAATTTTTACTACTCCTTTAATTTATACTTGTAAATTCAACTATATTTTACTCACTGCTATGATTTTTTGAATCTAAAGAACACAATATCTCCTCTCCTCTCTTTTCTTTCCTTTTTTTCTATTTTGATAGACTTTTTGTAGGAAATAAGAATAAAAATTAACAAATAAATAGCGGTAGGAGTTTGGGTACTGCAGATTTTTGCATTGTTCTAAATGATTATTTTAGCAATAGAAATATCTCTCCAGAATTAAGTAAGCCTTCTCTATTAGAAAGAGAGGCATAGGAACAACAATGAAATTAATACGCCAGCAAAAAAGTATAGAGTGGCAAGAACAGAAAGTTTTGAGTTCTGTATATACACTACAAGGCTTTGGGATAGGGTTTTTATACGATCATAGATGGCAACTGTTATGAGCGTTGAGATATTTTTGACCAACGTGGAGAGCAACGTTCAGGGAAATTTGACCAATGTGGGATGTCTATAGATGAGATTAATAATTTTTCCATTTGGCCCAAACTAGAAAAAGTGAGATGTCCACAAATGAGGTTAGACCAAATAAAATTAGACCAACTCTTACCATAGAAAAAAGGTAAAGAGTTACAAAAATCTGGTACGGTAATTTAATGAGATTAATAATTTTTCCATTCGGCCCAAACTAGAAAAGTGAGATGTCCACAAATGAGGTTAGACCAAATAAAATTAGACCAACTCTTACCATAGAAAAAAGGTAAAGAGTTACAAAAATCTGGTACGGTAATTTAAGGGTGGTAAAAATTAAATTTAGATAAGTTTGGATTTTGAATTGGATTCGCCAAATTCAACCCCTCACGTGTGCTTGAATCTACCACCATTTCCCTTATTATTACAAACCCAACGAAGTGTAATTCAATATAAAATGGTTCATAAGCTTATAATTTTTCAATGTGGGATTCTAGATTCTTTTGAAATACATAAACATGTCAATAATTTCCCACATATTTCAAAAGAATTGAGTCAAAAAGTGATAAAAAATTCTGTTGGATTTGTATGCTTGCAAGTTCATTTAGTTTGATGTCTTTTAGACTGTAAATCAAATTTAGATTAATAAATCTGATATTACATGACTTTTATACATAGAATTTTTATATCCTACGTATTATATAGTTGATCCGCTTGGGAATAAATTCCAAATACACCTCTTTTCGTATTCGAATAAACTTAGTTCAATCAACTAATGCGTCAAATTCGAGCACATACTCGTACTTGAACATTAAGCGGAGTACAAATAACAACTTTGCATACATTTGATTATTTATGTCCATGAACAAAAGGGTTAAATAATATTGATCCGAATTGGTTTTAACAGTTCACTCGTGGTTACTCTCCACTCCCTAAAATCCCACTGGCCACTGTCTCCTCTCCTTTCTTACTCTCCAGCTGACCACTTGATCTGTTGTACTTGCTGAATATTGTTTTCAATTTTTTAAATTTTAGATTAATTTGGAGAGTTTTACCAACAAAAACAGCTGAATGTATTTTATAGTGCATTGTTAAAATTATCTTTTATATTTAACTATCATTTGTACATTAGAATGTTAAAATATAGCCATTAGTATAAGAATAAGAAATGACATTTGACACCCCGCCCAAAAAGAAAAATAAAAAGGTTAACAAGCTTCAATTAGTTCAATTAAAAAACAAGCCATAGTTCAAGCGGTCATACTGATCTCTTATGATAAACGTACTAACATTGACTTGGGTCTAATCACGAGAATTTGATACTCCCTTCTTCTTAAAAAGAAATATACTTTTAGATTGAAATATACTTTTAGATTATTATAACTTTTTTCAAGTTATAAAATACAATATATTTAATATACCATAATTGTATAAAATTTTATTTTGTCCTTTCTTTTGAGCCATACATGGTTAGTAAACATACTATGAGAATTCCATATACACAGCAGAACAAGTACAAGAATTGATTACATAATAAAATCTATTTAAAGCCAATGTATAGTCTTAGGGATATTACCTCAACTGTGAATTCACCAATAAAAATTATCGTTGTTGAAATTGATTATGAGTTAGACAATTGTTCAAATTTTAACTATATCCACATAGAAAAATATTTGGGATTCTCGTAGAACGATTGACTATGAGGTTACTGTTTGTTATTTCCCTTAGATATTTATATTAAGAACAGGATTTACAAAAATCCTAATCTTCTAATATGTGTGATATGTATAAGATTTCAAGCCTTTTTGCAAAATCCATATTTGACACTTATTAATAAACCACGTTGATATGTTTTGACTAGTCACTAAGAAATCCAAAGACTTATATATTTATATGGTCTTAAAATTAATTTATCTCATAAATTAATTTCATGATTATTTTATAATTATAATATCATTTTTGACCCAATAAATCATTCTTATCGAGTGTGATCTTTTATATTTCTTTTTAGGTTTGCAATAAATGTAAATTATAATTCAATATTAATGGCTTTTATGACATAAACCATCAAAGATTTATCCTATTCATTTATTCATCCATAAGCCAAGTGGTAGGGAGGGGTGATAGGAGAGGAGAGTAAGAGATGGAGAGAATTTTTATTTTTTTAAATAGTTTATTATTCTGTAGGTTTCTGGTCAAGAGAGAAGTTTTGGGATAATTTCTAATCTTTATTTAAAAAAAAAAAAAATTCCTGCCACATCTTAATTGCAAATATTAAAAAAAAAAATTAGCCTCATGCATAATGTTATTACAAGCATACAGATTTCTATAGGTCCAACACTAAATAATTCATGTATTATAAAAAATTAGCGTACAAATCCAACATTTAGAGGTCCAACAAAGTTATTTAAAATATTAGTCTATAAATCTAGCACTAAAAGGCAATCCATATATAGTTTGCTACTGTCTACTATATATTTAGACAAACAGCTCATGTTGAATGACTTTGAGATATGGCTATTCGATGTATGGAGGTATGTAGAAAGGGTTAGAGTTTCAAATTCATATATTTTGAATCTTTTTCAACCGTTTGTTAAGGATGATTTTTTGGGTTTAGCCGTCAAATACTTTGCATGGTTTGATTTAGTGATAAAGTCTTCAAGTTTGTTTTTCCTTTGTTTTTTTCTTAGGTTGAGATAGGATGACACACAGAACGAAAGATAGAAAGTATGGAGATTCTTTTTTCTTGTTCTCTCTAATAATTAACACCAAATTTAATGAGAGATAGGGGAGAACTTTCGAGCTGGGGATTTATGAAGTGTATATTACCTTGTTTGGATTGTTACACAAAGAGAAAGCACCTTGACTTGACATTACAATTATAGGAAAGAAATTCGGAGTTTTCAAAAATAAACAAATACCTTTATTTAAGGAAAAATTTAGATTAGTGGCATTTTAGGAATTAATTTATTAAAGTGGGTGGACATTGTAATTATATACTGTGAGGGGCATTAAATATCTTTAAAAAAAAATTCATTATGAAAAAGTTACTCTGTCCTTAATTTAACAGTGCAATATATATATATATATATATATATGTGACATTTCACTTGTTTTCTTTTCTATGATTTTACTATGAATTGTGTTCATTCGATGATTCCAAAACATTAATCTTGTTTTTGTTTAAATAATTACAAAAAAAAAAAGTGCAAATTAAACCACCTTGGAAAGTTGGGGTTAGATATGGACTCCTATTTGTATATAGTTTATATGCTAATACAAAGAATACATATATAGTTTGTAATTAAATATTTTCACTCAAATTTATATCTTTTATATCATTTCATATGATTTTATCAATATTTAATTATATTCAATTTATTTATTTATTATCCAAGAGTAATTAAGATAATTAAAACATCTATAATTGATTTCAGTAAATTTAGATCGTAAATAGTGAGATGAATCAATGGGATTGGGATTCTAATACCTATACTTTTTGAATTTAAGGAAGACAATATCTCCTTTTATTTTATTTTGAGAAAAATGCTATCGAATGCCTATCTTGAAACTCTTGTTACAAACTCTTATCGATTTTTAACTTTTGATGCGCTCTCTCCGGTCTCTTCAACATTTTTCTTTTATCTCCTGTCTTGGTCCGCATTTTCTTTTATAGAAAAATTGAAACTCTTCCCTCTTAGAGTTTATTCTTTTGAAATTCAAGAAAAAATTGTTTGTTTTGAAACCTGAAGCCTCATCATGATTTGTTTGTTTTG
Organism: Gynochthodes officinalis; assembly: GCA_020080225.1. Lineage (NCBI taxonomy): Eukaryota > Viridiplantae > Streptophyta > Magnoliopsida > Gentianales > Rubiaceae > Gynochthodes > Gynochthodes officinalis. Next base: position 13,495,212 of record CM034623.1, read on the forward strand.
AAGTCAATTTGAATGTTGAGTTGATTGGTTGTTTTTAATCTATACTTGCAACTCATGACCTTTTATGAATTTGAGTATCTCTGATTTTGACTTTGTTAAAATTAAATTAATGTATTAATTTGAATGAAAGACCAAGCGAATATCTTCGTTTGTTTTCTAATAGAACATGATCCATTATGAATTTTGACTTCTGAACTTCTGATTTGAGTTTTATCTTTTTTTCTGCTTCACAAGCCTTACGATAGATTATATAATGCCAATTCTAATTTCGCAACCATCAATGTCATCTTATTACATGTATGGATTTCTTTGTTTCTATAAGAATTCTAAATCCAATCTTTTCAGGAAAGAAAATAAAAGAGCGGATTTTTTGTTTTATGTGCGAAACTTTTCTAACTGGTTTAGCTGTATATTCCATACCAAGTGTTAAATACTAATGCTTTTTCGATGAGCATCAAATATTTGGATAGCGTAAAATCCATCATCAAATATTTTGCTAGCAATGCTGTAGAAATGTTGGCTAGATGTGTAGCGGTAAGCTCAAAAATTCATAATCGATGAGAAGAATTTTAACTGAGCACTTAGCTATTGCCAAATCATAAATTGATTCAAAAAATAAATTGATATTGCAATATGGTATTGACCATTATATCGTTTTGGTGTTCTGAAATTTCAGAATGTCATTAAACCTCTGCTAGAAAAGGCGACGGAGCAATTAGGGGAGTACCTAGGAAGAAGTGATGCTGACAATATGCAATTATTGAAAAGCGATATGGATAGATTGAGCAGCCGGGCAATTGACATAGAGAACGAAATAAAGATAAAAGAACAGTCTGGTAAAAAGAAAAGGAAACGAGAAGTTGAAGATTGGTTGAAGATGGTAACTAATTTAAAACGTCAATATGATGAACTGGAAGCAATTGACACCAGTTCTAGGCTGCTTCCATTGATTGGGGATCCTGTGGGCAAGATGCAAAATCGAGTGAAAGCACTTATTGAGCAAAGTAATAATTTCAGGGAGCTAGTGCTTGATGATTTTGACAACAATGGGGAACCGCGCTTGGCAACTAAATTATTTGGCAAGAAAATCAAGCAAAATTTGGAGAGAATATGGCCATGCTTGGTAGTTGATAATATCTCAAGCATTGGAATTTACGGGATGGGAGGAGTTGGAAAGACCACACTGGCCAGGCACCTCGAGTGTGAACTAAAAAAGAATAATTATCGTGTTTTGTGGGTGACTGTCTCTCAAGAGTTTAGTATTACCAGTTTACAAGACAAGATTGCCAATGTTATGGGAATTCCCTTGTCGAATAAGGATGAGAAAGAAATGAGGGCAGATATCTTGCTAGCAGCAGTCAATGAAATGGGGAAATTGGTGCTCATATTGGATGATGTTTGGGGAGAGTTTTGTCCACAAGAGGTTGGAATTGCTCTTGGCGCAAACAATTGTAGACTGATTTTGACTACCCGCTCATTGCAGGTCTGTGATCGAATGCGTTGTCAAAGAAAATTTAATGTGACGGCTCTGGATGAAAGTGAAGCATGGGATTTGTTTAGGCACACACTTGGCCATGAGATAAGATTTTTCGTAGAAGTAGAAGAGATTGCCAAGTCTGTCGCAAGCAGGTGTGATGGCTTGCCCCTTGGTATTATCACAGTGGCTGGGAGCATGAGAGGGGTTGTAGACATCCGTGAATGGAGAACTGCTTTGAGACAATTGGAATCATGTTCAATCGGGTACAAAGAAATGGAAGATAAGGTGTTTCCCATACTAGAATGGAGTTTCAATCGCTTAGATGGATGGGAAAAACTTTGTTTCTTGCATTGCTGCTTGTATCCAGAGGATTCTGCTATAGAAAGAGAGCAATTAATTGATCTCGTTATTTGGGCAGAGTTGATTCCAATGCTGAGCACTAGGGAAGGACACTATGATCTTGGTCATACGATAGTAAACAAACTTGTAAAAGTTTGTCTGCTGGAAGAAACTAAAAATTTGATGGGTGTCGAGTGTGTGAGGATGCATGATCTGATTAGAGATATGGCATTGAGGATTACTAGTGGGAAATCCAGTTCTAAGAACACCCAAGATGTGCCTAGGTTCTTGGTGAAGAGTAATGATCTACTGATAAAAAATGAAGAGTGGATAGATGATCTCTCTGCAGTTTCTCTTATTCGCAATTCATCTCTTGAACTTGGCAGCTTAGAAGTTTCACCACTCGTGTCGTCGAATTTTCGAAATCTATCAACCTTAATCATCAATTGTCTCGACATTAGAGAAATTCCAGATTCATTCCTTCAGCACATGTATGGACTGAAGGTTCTAAATCTAGAGGAGTGTCACGATCTCTCTGTGTTGCCTAAATGTATCTCGGACATGGAAAATCTCAGAGCACTTTTGTTGGGAAGTTGTAGGAAACTTAAATCAGTACCAGCACTGGGAAAACTGAAGCACTTAAGAATACTGAACCTATTCGGCAGTTCAGTTAGTGATGTACCTGAAGGCTTGGAAGAATTGGTCGAACTTGAGCACCTCTACTTGAGTCATGAGTTGCGTGCGCGTGTATTACCCGAAGGGATATTTTCCAAACTCCACGGTCTACAGCATCTATTTGGTGTAAGATTGGCTTCCCTTGGTGACTACAGTCGATTGGGAACACCTGGGTGCTCCCTCAGACGTTACCAGATTATCATCTGTGAACCAGATTTTGCTGTTTCCGACGATGAGATTTTCATCTGTGAACCAGATTTTGCTGCTTCCGGCGGTTGGGCACACCTGCATGATCATCTGAGAAATCTTACAACAGAAAACAAGTTGACGTTTATAATGTGCAACTTTCAGAACGGATTGGATGTGGTTTCACTTTCAGAGGACCTACACACATTAAATCTCAACCGCTGTTCTGGCTTGTCAGATGTTTTTCTCCGCCGGTGGATCGATAGATCGAAGGATTTGGCAAAGTTGCAGATATCTAGTTCGGGAGAATTAAAGTTTGTCCTGAACTTCTCCTCTCCTGATGATGAACGGTGTGCCCTACAAAATTTGCGAGCGCTAAGCCTACGTGATTTGCCAAATTTAGTTGGTCTCCTCTCAGGATCGATTCCGCTTGAAACTTTTTCCTCTCTCGAGGCATTGCATATTGAAGGATGTCACGGGTTGAAGAAACTTTTCTCTGTGCAGTTGCTCCAGCAAACCCTACAGAAGCTCGAAGAATTATTTGTCGGTGATTGTGATGAACTGGAGGAAATAGTAGCAAATAATGATGATGGAGGAAGAGAAGAAGCGACTACAAGTGGGCCCATCGCCTCCGCCCCTAAGTTAATACTTCCAAGTTTACGGTATTTCTCTCTTAGCGGTTTGCCAAGGGTTGAGAATGTTTGTGATACCATAATGATTGGCGATTACCGAATATACTTTTATTTCCAAGATTGTCCAAAGTTGAAGAGGCTGCCTTCTATCAAAATCACCTCCGCACAACCAGATTTCGCAATAAGTGGACGCAAAGATTGGTGGGACTCATTAGAATGGGACAATCCCACCGATAAGGATGCCCTCCAGCCATTTTTTAAAGGTTTTTAAAGGTTAGTGGCAGTATTTAATACCATTACAAAGTCCTTATCTTTGATTGCTTAACAAAAATTTTTAAATTTACTTTCTCGTATCCTTTTTATTTTGTTTTCCATTGTTGCTGTTTAGGAATTTGTGTTATTTTGGGCAGCATTTAATATAATCAATATTTTCTCTTTCACGGACCCTAATTTGAACAGAATTGTTGTGCAAAACACTAAACAATTTTTTTTTTAGGTTTCTAATGATGATAAATTTTTAATGGGAGTAAAAGATAAACGGTAAGAAAGTTTTTCTTTTTTCTTTGTGTTGGTAAACGCTAAAAAAAATATAACATCTAAATAATTTTTTTTTCTTTCTAAAATTCAATTTTCAATAAAAATTTTCCTAACATTATTTCAAAAAAAAATTCCATCCAACAAATTTTTTTTTTATTTTCCCTGCAATACACTTTTGCTTATGAAAAACTTCCACAAAAAATTTTACGCATTTCAATAAAAAATTCTTAAACAAACCACAATCGAAATATAGCGTAAGTAATTTATTTAAGAAAATTTAATTTTTTAGAATAAAAAACATTTCAATAATTTTTAAATTTTATTGTAGAAGTCAATTTTTTAAAACTCTTGACATTATTTTTAAAAAAATCCTTCAATATATTTTTTATTTTTTCTCCAATACATTTTTCTTTACTAAAAAAGTTTTCACCGTTATTTCACATTTTCCAATAAAGAGTTTTTCAACCAAATTGCAATTCAAATATGGGCAAGTTAGGCACAAATCCAAACCTCTCATACATAAGGTTCATTCTCCTATATTTTCCAAATAAGTTTCAGTAAGACACAACTCAAAAACTAAATTCTTATTAGTTTTTCTGAGATTTTTTTTAAAATGTTTTATTGCCATCAACATCTTTGGGAATCTTAAGCTAAAATCTGCAGTTTTGGAATTTATGTTAGTGGATTTTCTTCAATGCTTGAATTTTGATTTACCATTACTCTGTATCTCTGCTTTCTTTTTTTTGTTTTTTTTTTTAAAGACAGTAAGAGTTATGACTCAACCATATGACATGACTAATGATAGCTTTTCAAAAAGAGAAAATAGAACAAAAAAAATTAGCTTTGGACTTAGTTGTATATCGACAATGTTGGAAATGCTTTCCTGAATTTAGGCATTGTGTTGTTAGCTTTGGCCTTAGTTGCATATTTTTATTTTTATTTTTAAATTCAAATTATCTATTATCATTATTATTAAAAATAATGTGAAAGTTTTGCAAAAAAATAATTTTTTTAAGATGAGGAAAATTTTTAGAATCAATTTTTTTCATGACATAGACAATACCATTTAGTAATTTTCCTGTAAGCAGCAGTGTTGGTTGTCACACATGCACTTTATTTTTACTAGACTTGGCCCGATCAACCTGTCATTCTGCAAAAAGAGGATTAGAGTTGCTATTTTTCACTGGTTGCTCTCTTTTAATTCAGCAAATGCTGCAAAACTTTTACTTCAGTGACCCTCCTGACATTTCACCATAAAGGCTAAAAAAAGTTTATTTTAATTAAAATATAATTTTTTTATTAGTTATTAAATATAATTAATTTAATACATCATTAAATGTATAATTTTTTATTTTTATTTTTATTCTCAATTTTTTAATTTTGAGTATACATAATTATTATTAGTAAAGATATTTTAAGAATTTGATTTAAAAATTGACTTTTTTTTTTGGAACGAAAGGAGTATAATTTGATAATGCTTTTTAAAACTGCCCCCATTTGTATTAATCCTTAATAACAGAATTGCAATTTGATTATCAGCCTATTGTTCCGCCAAACTCAACCCTTGCCCATACAAAACACAACGCAAAATAAACCTTGTTGTCTTTATATACAGTAATTTCTATTAAATGCTTTGAATGAATGGTGATGATTGTTTCCGTCCATTACAACTTCATGCACCTTCCTTTGTCGGGGTGTTTGGCATACTGATGATTTTTTTTTTAACACTTTTCTTCAAATTTCATAGCGACACCATGGTGAGGATGATGATGAAGATGAAGATGACGATGAGATACATAAGAAGATGAAGAGGGTGGAAATTATGACAATGAAAATTGGCGGAGTTAGGACCAAAGTGAGTGGGAAAAAATATTTTCTTCCCTAAATACTAGGGTAAATTATGTTACTTATAATTCAAAATTTGACACATTATGACTTAGAAATTACATTGTGAGTTTTATAACTTTTAGTCTATTACATTTAGCCATTTCATTGCCCCTGCTTGACTCATATGACAAGTGTGTGTATGCTGGACATTGGTCTGATTTTGGCTCCATTTTTAAAATTTGGACCATTTAAAATGAATTTGTCAACATAAGGGGCTTTAATTGGATGTTTTTGGAAATTACTGCCGAAGTAAAACTAATGGTACAAGTGAAGGAAAAATTGGTAATTAAATTGGAAAAAATTTTAAGCATATTGAACCGTATACACTGTATATACACATTTAACGCTGCTTTCAAGCATCACCACATCCTCCTCCTTTTCATACCAAAATTTAGCGGAGGCCGTTGTTTTTGCATTTTTTAATGTTTTTGCGGGCGATTTATAGTGTGAAAACAGTGTGAAAATTTTACTGTGTGATGAACAGTATTACTGTTTATGATACAGTAAAATTTTCAAAATTTTAACGTTCATAAACAGTATTTACTGTTTATGAAAAGTTTTTTTTTCTCCCCATTTCAGGTTCTACAGTCTCTTCATACGGTTGTAGCTGCGCCGGCTGTCTATTTCAGCTTGCTGCAGTAGTTGGGTGGCGCCGCTATTCCATGTATGCAGGTTGGATTCCACACTACAGCTTGAGGTGATAGTTAGAGATTTAATTCTACTTTCTTTTATTAATGGCCATTGGTAGTGGGCCACATGAGATATGTAGAATCACGTTTGTATAGTATTAGTATTAGTGATCCGATGTAGTATTTCTTCGGGCTTTTGTACTTGTCGTCTTGTGCGGCTTTCTTCCCGTCTTGTGCGGACTTTTCCCGTTTCGTGCGGGCTTTTGCCCATTTGTGGGCTCCTTTGTCTTTGTGGGTTCAGTTAGATGCCAACTCCATGAAACTCAATTAGCCCTTGTGGCTGTGTTTTTTGGCCATTAGTGCCACCATGTTAATATACTATCGTTTTTCGAAAAAAAAAAGAAAAAAGCATCACCACATCAATTACTTCAGTTCTCCACGTCAACTAATTTAATCAAGTCATAATTTCACTATCTATTGAATCTTTTTACCTTTTTCTATTGCATGCTTCTTGGGTCATTCTTTTCATTTTGATTCAAGAAATCTAACTCATAAAATTATTTTGCTTTGTTCGATTTTATAGTTTTCCATTTTTCATTTGAAGTTGTAAGAGATCCTAGATCGCATGAAAAGTGTTCAACTATAATTATATCTAATAAGTAAAACTAGAACGAAAATTTCTTTAATAATTTAATTATATTTATGCAGATTTATTAAATTATTAAATATAGTCTAGTTGTGTATATTGATTCTAAGGGATAACTCAAATTTTGTAATCAATATTAATGCTTATTTATTGGCCATATGACTCAATCGAAACTAGCACAGGCTTTTCTACAACAATTTCTTATAACATATCTTATTATCTTCATATAATTAATTTAACTTATTGCTTATTTTAAACTATTAAAATCCATTTTTATCTTACTCATTTTTGGCATGAAGATATATTTTTTTGTTAAATATATATTTACAATCAATTGTCAGTCATATCTTACTTGCTCAAAATTAAACTTAAAATTTTCATCTCTATTAATTTAATGACTATCAAACAAGGTCATGTAAATGGGAAGAAAGTTCTCATTAATTATAAGATCGATATCTAAGGCCAATATTTATAAGTATTAGTAAAAAAATTTACTCCATTCGTCCCCTTAAAAAAAAAAGAGAGAGTAGTTTAAAAATTCTTTTATCTAAAAAAAGTCCACTTTTTTTTATAAAATTTTTATATTACCTTTACTAATAATGATAATGTATGACACAAATTAAAAAGTAAAGATAAAAATAAAAAAAATTACACATTTAATAATATATTAAATGTGTTTTATTTTATTTAAAACAAAAAGGTTGTATTAAATAAAAAATGATTTTTTTTTTTTTTTTGAGATGGGGAGTAATATTTAGTATGTATCAATGCACCTAATTGACTTAAAATGATTTTTTTCCCTTTCATTCTCAAGGTTCAATTGAGCCTGTTCCGTACTCTAAAATGGAAGGAAACACTCAGTTCTAATAATAGTTTATTCACAATTAAAGAAGTTATTTTTTGTAGAGTCTGGGAGACGCTTACAAAACATTTTCTATTGGGTGAAGGATTTTCGCAATGCACCTGAAGACTGGAGCAACCCCCCACAATGTGTCTTGAGATTGCATTTGAGAATCTATTTTCAATGTAAAATTTAGAATAAATTCTATTCTTTTAATAAAAATATAAAAATCTTTATGACATTGATTATGAGTTTTCTGGAATCTATTCTACGTAGAAATCCGAAGTTTTACGAGAAATTGAAAATAGCTTTGTCTTGTTCAATAATAATATCAGTATGTAGTTGCTAAAATGTTCAGTGTAGGAATTACCGTTATTTTGGCACATTCACATGCATGTAGTTCATTGAAGGTACAGTTATTTGGTTTTGCGTTTTATTTTGTTACTTTTAATGATGATCATTTTAGAAATCTATGGATTTATGCTTTAAAAACAAAAGATCAAGTATTTGATAAATTTAAAAAGTTCTAGACTTTGGTTGAAAGGTAAACTGAAAAAAAAGAAAAAAGAAGAAGCTAAAATGCATCCAAACATGGCCATTTGAAGAGTATTGCAAGCAACAAGGTAATAAACATAAGAAAACTCCTCTAAAAAGTGTTAGATATTTACTTACTCAATTAAAAGAATGAAGAGGACACTAATTGAGAGAGTCAGATTTTTACTTGCTCAATTAAAATTGCCAAAATTCTTTTGGGGTGAAATTTTATATACTATCATATTATTAATCTATCCATTACTATTGCTTTGCATAGTGATGTCTAGACTGCGAACAAATTCATAAATGTGCTCCATAACAAATTCCATTAGGAATTCTCTATCTTATACTAAAACGTCTAATGGAAAATTCCACTTGATGATCAAATATCTCAATTTTTCCTCATCCAATATCTCAATTTTTCCTCATCCGTCACTTTCTCTTGTAGGGAAAGTTCAATCAGTATTCCCCGCACAGTGGAACAAATGTCACTAGCAAAAACCACTAATTTTCATCATGACTATTCAAAGCCCAGAAATCAAATGTGTCAATCGACAATTGGTAATCATCTTTCCACAGTAGTATGCATTAATCGAATATATTGAGTAAATGACTAGGTGAGTAAAAGAGGGGTTCAAAACTCTATTTGATATTCCCACTCCCGTCCTTCACCTTCTCTCTTTATTAAAATGGGAGTATTATTCCACATTATGTAAAACAAATATACACAATACAATTCTAATATAATAAAATTATATATATATATATATATATATATATATATATATATATATATATATCATGTATGTTCTGAATGTCACCAAATAATTTTCACTGAGAATGGCAAAATGGACACAATGTCAAGTAAAATCTAACCATACAATCTGAAAAGCAAAAAAATAACAATAGTTTATAAACATAGTACTGTGTCATAATTGCATAAAAAATGAATTCCGGAACCATATAATTTTTTAAAAGAAAATTGTAAGTACGAAGCTCATTCCCTTACCAAATTGAGAGTGAATCCAGGGCTACTTCAGGATGATCAAGCAATCCAGCCAACAAAACCAGAATTTGCAAGTACCAAATTTCCAAACAAAGCATGACTGCGGAAGAAGCAGACAGCTTTAAAAAAACCCCAAATCCCATGAAATGCCTCAATACTAAAACCAACCCATGTTTTATTGCACTTTTCACTCTTCAGTATATAAATAAAGAGTCCTATAACCACAATCCACCATGACATACTCAGCACCAATGACGAACCCAACAAGCCAAGGCCAAGCTTATATGTTGCCAACCAACGAAAGAAAAGATGAAAAACTAATGTCCCTCCTGAAATATATGCACTTGGGGCTATTATGCTTTCAGTTTGAAGAAATTTTTGTATAGGGAAGTTTGAGGCGTAGGCAAAAATTTGAGGGATTAGGCCGTAAATGAATAGGGCTGCTGCTGATGCAAATTTCGATGCTTGACGAAGTAATAAGAGAATTGGATAAGAAAATACATATACAATTGCAAGTACTGCTCCAGTTCCAGTTAGGAGGATTGCTGATCTTTGAAGATAAACGCCTTACATTTCATATTTATGCGCTGCATATGCTTGTCCACAGAGCGTTTCAACACCACTTCCCATTCCAAGCTGTTGATGATGAACCAATAATGAGATACATTCTTAAAGATAAATTAGCCAATGCTTAAAACACTCCAACATTTTTCTATGGAGTAAAATCTTCCTTTTGCAGATATATACTTCTTCTCTTTAAAAAGAAAATGCCCAAAATTGAGAATTTCCATGGAATTATGTTAGAAACCAACAATTATGATTGTCCAACAAAAGGGACAAGAAACGATTGGTGCCATTTGACCACTAGCCCAAAAGCCAATTAATGAAACATGAATAATCAAGTATAGAAAATCAAGTTTACCGAAAAAAAGATAGGAAGATATAAATGATTTTTTTTCAAAGGGAAAAAATGAAAATTTAACCAAATGATATATTTATGTTATAATTTAGTTTGTAGGAATTGAACTCTAAAGGAAAACAAAAAGGAAAGAAAAGATAGAGCTTTAAGAGAATTCCCACTATTACAAATATCGAATTCAAATAAATAAGTGAAAGTTTGAACACCATTGTTACCAAGGGATGCAGCAGCAAGCTCAAGATTGCCAAGATGGCCAGCGAAGATTTGAGTGAACATAGACATGAGGTAGTTGATCAAGTATACTATGACTGCAGGAGCAGCCAGGTGAAAATGTAGTTTCATCTCTATCCATGTTGATGATACTATATACCAATTCTGTGTCACTCAATGTCCTTTCTAGTTCACTGCTAGTTTCCTTCCTCCCCTGTGATTCAGTATGTGTTAAAATTGGTGTTCTTTGTTCATCTATGGAAAGAATTTGGTATACACCACCATTATCTGAAGAGCCCTTAATGGCAATTGCTGGTTGCTGGAGGGTGTGGTGATGGTTTGGAAAATTTGGAGTGCTTAAAAACCAACCATGCATCATGATTGTGAAAACTTGGACTTTAGGGCACCTCAATTTTGGTGCATGACGGGAAAGTTCTTCAAGGCTCCAAGGACATAGCAATTCAAACTTGCATTTCATGAGCTGGTATGATCGAAAAGACAAGTGGAAATCACAAATTTTGATTCATTTTTATGGTAAAATCTGTTGAAAAAAGTGAAAATAGGTGTATCCTGTTTTTCCGGGAATAAAATCTGTTGAGGAAAACCAAAATAGTTGGTTTTTTTTTTTTTTAGTTAATTACATTTACCTCTCTCAAAATTTACTAAAACTATCTATAATCCTCTATAGTTTAAGAAAACTATCAATACTCCAATTGACTAATATCCAACAATTGAAAAGTGTGAAAAAACTAAAATACTCATTAATTTATTAAACTAAAAATAAAAATAAAAAATAAAATAATATTAAAAGTGGTATGACATTGGATCATATTTATATGATGCTATAGTTTTGAAATTTGATTGAAATTTTATATATATTTTTTTAAAATTTAAATTTTTATTGCTATTTTTCTTGTGTACTGAATTAGCCTTCAAACTTAAATTCAAATACATAAAAATATACCTACTTACCCTATCGTACATAATAAATATTTTGCATATTATTAAATAATTCATTATTTTTCTTTCTATGGATTTGGTAAGTAATTCTTCTGTCTCAATTCTATAGCAATAGTTGATTTATTTTGTTACCTTTTTATTATTTTTTGACTTGATTATTTAATTTCATTTATTTATTTTAAAATATATAATTAATACTATTAAATTTTAGATGAAAAAATAAATATAAATAAAACAGAAAGGAAATTTTGTTATGAACAAGTCTGACTAATAAACTGACCGAGTTACAATTTTAATAGTATAGATTAATAAGTAATTTTGTAACGCTGTTTCTCCTATTATAGAATTGTGAAACGTGTTTTTATTTTTATTTTTAATTTAAAATCCGAAACTTTTTGGCCCACGTTTGTTGAGAGAGAATTCCTTCAAGATGTCGCCATAATGCTTTCTCTTTTGTTTTTAGGAGAAAGTCCCCTTGCAAATGCGAAACTCCCTCACCTGTACCAAATATCTCTTAGCTAAACTGATGTAAATCGAGGGATGTACACGAGTTGACATAGGCCTGAGGGAGAGAGTTAACAGACCCCCATAATATTTTATCGGAAAATCTAGCTCACGCAAGGTTTTAATGCATTGCCGAAGGATTTCTTCCCACGTCACCCTAAGTTTACTAACTCGTCTATACCTCTGGGCATAGGCATGCTTTCTCTTATTACCCCATCGTCATGAACGAATGCAAATTAAAAAAGAAAAAATTGTTTTAGTTTATAAAAACGTAATTTGGCATATAAGTTAGTTTAACATCTTTGACATTATTGATGCTAGTAAATTTATGCCCTTTCTAATAAATTCAAATCTTTGACGCTCTTAAATAAAATTTTTAATAATTGTTTAGATAAATTATATCAAACTAATTTAAAATTTAATAAAATTACTAAACGAACCTCTTGCTAAATTGTGAAAATTATGAAAACCTCCTTTTCATATTTTTTAAACTCTTCTTTGCAAATAGGGGTGGCAAATAAACCTCACCTAAAAACCTTAATTCAATTAATCTTCTATTTTTGACCCATTGATTTGGTCAAAGGGTCATAAGTCCATAGGTTATGAGTTAAATAACTATTTATAATTTTATGAGTTGGGTTAAGTTGAATAAATCTAACCTAATGAATTAAAATTATTAACTTTAAAAATTTAAAGGGTAATTGGCCGACTACCAACTGTCATTGGATTGCCATTGTCTCTTCCATCCTCTTTTCCATTCCCCCTTCTTTCCTCTCATTTCTCCATTTATCTTCTTTCTATTCTACTCTCTCCTCCTCCTTCACACCCCCCCCCCCCCCCCCCCCTCCTCCAAAAAAAAAAAAATCCATATTTGTGTCAAATATTCTTATGCAAGGGATTTCTTATTACATTTTTTTGGTGTCATTTCTTAATATGTAATTTAATAATTAAGTTAATATTAATATTATAATCTATATTAATATTTATACCACTGATATTTATATTTATCGTAGTAAATTTTAATGTTAAGTGTTCACTTTTTTGTTATTAGGCTATATTTATTTTAAATTTTAGTGTAAAAAATAGAAAATTTAATAAAAATTTATTAAAATATTGTGTTAATGCAAAAAATAGAAATCTTAATATTAAATTATCTAGAATGAAAATGGATACTAATTGTGCATATATCTTAGTAAAAAAATACATAATCTATGCTAACTTAATAAAGTATGTAATGAGAAATAGTATAAAAAATTGTAATAGAAGATTCAATCATAGAGGATCTACTATTACTTTTTTTCCCCCTATAATTTCATATTACACACTTTAATAAATTAGCATAAACATTTAATTAAAGTTAATATTTTTGTTCATCATAATAAATTTTAAAGCTAAGAATTGACTTTTTTTGTTGTTACATTATATTCATTTTAAAATTTTAGTATAAAAAAATTAGAAAATGCTATAAAATTTTATTAAAATATTGGATTAATACAAAAAATAGAAATCTTCATATTAAAATTAATGAGGATGAAAGTAGATACTAACAATATATTAGTACAAATTACAAAATTTGTGCTACCTTAATATTAATAAAGTATGCAGTAGAAATCTTAGGTGTTACTGGGTCTTTTAATATCAAAAGTTAACTTATGGGTAAGACTTTTTCTTACATTTATATCTTGTACTTAGTTCATTCCACAAATCAATTGGGATAATGGCATTAGATATCCTATTGCACTTTTTATATGTCATTTTATGTTACACACTCGGATAAATTGGTATAAATCTTATAATTTATACTAATATATATATATATATACTATTAGTACCAACTTTCATCATATTTAATTTTAATATAATTTTCCTATTTTTTGTATCAACCTAGTATTTTAATAAAATTTTATAACATTTTTAAAATTTTTTTTTACACTAAAAACCAAAAATAAGTATAGTCTAATAACAAAAAAATTAATTCTTAACATTAAAATTTATTATAATGAAAATGAATACAAATGATATAAATGTCAACACAAATTAAAAAAAGGCCTAATATATAGAAATAGCTTGAACTTTGCCTCTTGTAACAATTATAGCCCGACCTTTCAATTTTAACAATACAGTACCTGACCTTTTCAATTTGTAACAATTATAGCCTCAGTTAGTCCACCGTTAGAACTTCTGTTAAATTGATTACGTGGCTGCCACGTAGGCGACACGTCACTGCCAACTCATCGCCAAGTCATCAAAAAAATTTAAATTTTTTTGGGTCCTTCTTAACCCATCTTGGCCGCCCAAAACCCACAAAATTTTCTTCTCCTTTCTCTTTCTCTCATCCTCTCTGTCTCGTCACTTCTTGCCGCTCAAAGATCTCCGTCGCCGCCGCTTTGCCTCTCGCCAGCTCTGCGCTGCCCGCTCACTCGTCGCTCAGCTTCGGGTTCAAGCTTCTTGATTTCTGCATTTGCCGCCCCAAATTTCAGCTCGGCAGAAATCCGCCATTGCCGCCGGTAAGCTAAGCTAATGGAGGTTGAAGAACATGTTCAGCTTTTGCCCATTCATTCCTGTCCATTTTTTGTCCATTTTTTCTGCATTTTGTCCTCCATTTTTTCTGCATTTTTTTTTTGCATTTTTTCTGCAGTTTTTGTGCATTTTCCGTTGGATGTTTTCTGCTATTCCCTGGATTGCAAATCGAGGTTTTGTAAGTAGGATGTTGAAGAACCTGTTATGAAAAATCGAGATTTTTTGTAAATTTTTTGTGAATATTTTCTCCATTTTTTGTCAAATTTTCTGCTTTTCGGTTGGGTTTTGCATTTTCGGTTGGGTTCTGCATTAGAGCTTGTTCATTAAAGATATAGAAAAGATGCCAGTTTCAGAAACACAAGATAGAAAGGGAGAGTATTAGAAACTGGAGATCTATAACGTGCTTGATTGCTTAAACTAATTGTTCAATTAGCATTTGTTTGATACAGAGTGGGGGATTTCAGCATCTAGATTTTTTTCCACCTGCTGTAATAGTTGATTGAGCTAGTTGAAGTTTGTTATCATGAAAATGTGGATTCCTTTGCATTGCATGAAAATTTTGTAAAAATGAAGACCAGTGAACCAGTGAAAAGAAACATAAATGTTATGCCTACAGAAAGTGATGCAAGAACATATTGGGATTAGGAAATGCACTAAGTAATTAGAATCCATTTCTGATTAGGATTGTTTGTGTTAGTTTCAGATTTGGATTAGTACTTGCTTTAGCTTACTTTAAATTTTTAGTTAAAATCCTACTTAGTTTTAGTTTTAGAACCTTGTTAGGATTATAATTAGGTAGTTAGTAGACAACCTGTGTGTAAATGCGAGGCTCAATAGCTTGATTAATATGTGTTTTTTGAGTAATTCCGTTTTTAATATTCCAGAGAAGACTTTATCTTTCTATTTCTACAACTAGGACCCTTTTTTTTTAATTTTTCCAAGTAGTTTGCTCTGTCCTTTCCCCATCAAAAGCGTAGTTAGTTGTCTGACATTATTTGTTGACATACTTATGACCTGTGCTAATAAGTAGATTGTGTTGTATGCGGTCGTCTTATCTCAATTTCCGGAGAACTTAACAAGCTCCTCTGTTGTTGTGCCAATTCTTTGTTTTGCACCTTGTCCAAGTCTTGTATACGTGTACATGAACTATGTGTGCTTGAGCAAAAACTATATAATTTGAACTTGAGTTTGATCTGTCCAATCGTATTCTCGGTTTACTCAGTGTCTGCATGTGTGTGCAGATGTAAGGCAAAATAAACAAAGTGGATTGACTGAACATGAATGCAATTTAAAGAGAGAGTCCCAAATCCCAAATCAATACAAATGCTTCCCTAATAAGATCTTGATATGCTACTGAACTACCCTTAATATTAGCCCATTTAAATGGTTGTAATTTGGTTGTTAATGCTTCTGGACTGATTTCTTTTGGGATTTATGGACTGACTTTTCACAAATGAATTCTCTGGACTGATATGTTCACTTTTTTTGAGCTGATTATCTTGACTTAAATTTTTTGTGAATTATGAAGTGAATTTTCCTGAATGAATTCTCTGGACTTATTTGTTCACTGTTTCTTTCGAATGGTTTTTTTCTGGACCGAATGATTTGGACTGATTTTTTCCTGCACTCACGTCTCTGGACAGAATTTGTTGGATGAATTCTTACGACTGATGTATGTGGACTGATTTTTGGAATGCTTTTGTGCGAATTATAGACAGAATTGCTAAATGAACTGTGAAGAGATTTGCTGGACTAGATTTTTTGCTATTTATGTGACTCGGTTTATTTTAACCACTAATTGCAAGTCATGTAATTATAGTATAATTACGAGTATCGTCCCACAGGGAGGTGAACAACTACCGGTTGAGCAATATTAATACCCATTATCTAGATCAACATGTAAAAGAAGAGTGGATGTAATAACAAAAATCAAGTGAAAGCAATATTAAAAAGTTCAACTAAAAGAATTCAGATAAACAAACTTTAGGACTCGGGATTTCACCAACCATTAACTGTAAATTCCATTCATATAATTATTTTGTGATAAATCCTCACAACTATTCACATGATTAAACATTATCTCCTCTCAGAGTATAATATTACTATTCAAATAATAATTATGGGACTACTTTCGTGACTCCAAAATTATTATGAATGTGTGATGAACAAAAGAATACGATGCTGTAGAAATTGAGAATCTACTATCGTGATTCACAATTAAAGTCTGAAGAATTCATGAACTAATATTGATGTCAGCTGTCGCCTCTTCATCAATACCTTAAACATGCAAATGGTGATCAAGCATTTACAAGAAGTAATACCAAATAAATCAGATATTGGATAATACCACAATTATATAAATGAAAATTACGTAATGATGGTTACATCCCAGTCCTAAAGAAAATAAATTCAGCCACTAAACATGGCTTGCATGAAAAATAAAACTAAGTCTAACTATCTTTATTGCTATCTACTCTATCGTTGTGTTTATTGTTGTGTGTATCTCGTCTAATGCTAGTCTCCTCCATTTATAGTTGTTCTGGTCCATGAAGATTAGAAGTCCAAGTTGTGTAGAACTCGTTTGCCTCAACCGAATAATCTGATTTGCGTAATCCTTCAGTTTCCGTAATTCTGCTGACTTCCTCAATGCTGTGGCATGAAAAGTTACATGCCATGGCATCAGTATCATAGTCTTTCTTTTCTCCACAAAAATCATGACTTTTCTTTTTAGCAACCAGTCTTTTCGGTCTTGTCTTCCTCCAACCAATTTTCTTCCTACAAAATAGCAAATCAAGCTAGATAAGTGCTAAATTCTCCCATAATTGGATAAGATAATAGAGATATCTTATCCTAGAAGTTATCATTATATTCACTTATCATTATGTCCCGAATTCTGCTCAATGAATTGCGCAGACTGATTTTTGTGACTGTTTTTTGCAACTCTTTGTAGGACTGATTCTCTGGACATAATTTTTTTGCTGAATTCGTTCGAATCATTTTTTGCTGGACCGAATGAATTGGGATGATTTATGTGGACTGATTTTTGGGATGCCTTTGTGCGAAGTATGGCCAGAATTTTCAAACCATTTTGCGAAATGCTTGTTGAACAGATTTCCTGGACTTAATTTTTTGCTAATTATGGCCCGAATTTTACTGAATGAATTGTCAGGACTGATTATCTTAATATTTTTGGAACCGAATTTTTTAACTGTTTTTACCTGAATTCTCTATACTGAGTCAGTCTCTGGACTGCAATATATGGACTGAATTTTGAGAAATGCTTTATGCACAGATGTTGGATTTAATGTTTGAGGTTACCCTAAACCCTAAGCCGAAACCCGAAACCCGAAACCCTAAACCCTAAAGCCCAAACCCTTAACCCTAAGCCCAAACCCTAAACCCTAAACCCTAAGCCCAAACCCTAAACCCTAAACCTAACCCTAACCCTAAACCCTAAACCCAAACCCCAAACCCTAAACCCTAAAGCCCAAGCCCCAAACCCTAAACCCAAAAGCCCATACCCTCAACCCTAAACCCTAAAGCCCATACCCTAAACCCTAAATCCTAAAGCCCAAACCCTAAACCCTAAAGCCCAAACCCTAAAGCCTAAAGCCCAAACCCTAAACCCTAAACCCCAAAGCCCAAACCCTAAACCCTAAATCCCATACCCTAAACCCTAAATCCCATACCCTAAACCCTAACCCTAAACTCTAAACCCTAAACCCTAAAGCCTAAACCCTATACCTTAAACCCTGAAGTGAATTTTTAGGCATTGATTTTTTTTCCAAATTGTGGACTAATTTCAGTATATGTTTTGTTTACTCTTCCGTCTTTGGCAGTATTAACTATGCAGAATTCATTATCCTCGCCTTCATTCGACTCTAATAGTTCTTCAATCACATCTGAATATCACCACTATATGCCTGCATTTTGCTACACCTCCAAGAGTCAAAACAACCCTGGTCGTCGGTTTTTGAGGTATCGTTTGTGGAAGGTATGTGATTATAGAAATTATGAATAAAATTTCTCAATTAATAGAGTCATGTAATATGCTTATTATCTGTTTTTTCATTCATACGTAGACGGATGATTGCGGGTACTTTGTGTGGTTGGACCGGCAGATGACACCCCATGAGAAGACATATGTGTTGACGGTATCAATGGAAAGAGATGCTATGAAATGTCAAGTGCAGGACTTGGAGTGCACGTTGAGATCAATGAAGGCGGAGTTGGTTGAGATAACCAACAAAATTGTCCTGTTAGAAAAGGAAAACTTAGTATTGAAGAATAAAGTAGCAAAAGTAGGAATGTGTAAACTTCACTATGTCCCAATTGTAGCTTTATGTTTTGTGTTCATTACGCTTATGTCTCTAGGGAAATTAATAGAGTTTGTTGAGAAGGGTGAAGTGTTGCGTTTGCCCCAATAACTTGTGTTACAAAGGTTTATATATGATATGGGATATTTTCTCTTAAATGTTACATGTTTTACAAATATTTGCATGTATTTGCTAGTATTAGAACATCAAACACAAAATGGTGACTAAACTTCCAAAATGGCAAATAAAATCAGGATTTCACACCAAATGGCAACTAAACTTCCAAAATGGCCTTTAATATCGGGATTTCACACCAAATGGCAACTAAACATCCAAAATGGCAAATAACATCCACCAAACACAAAATTGTGACATTAACTTCCAAAAGGGCAATTAAAAGCCACCAAACACAAATTGGTTACATTAACTTCCAAAAAAGGCAAATAAAATCCACCAAATATAAAATTCTTACATTAACTTCGAAAATTCCAAAAAATATCCACCAACCACAAAATGGTTACAATAACTTCCAAAAGGGCAAATAAAATCCACCAAACATAAAATTCTTACTTTAACAACTAAGTGCTAGTAAAACAAACCCATCAACCATCAACTAAGTCCCTAATCTTAAAAATGTCATTTAGGATCATCTTGAGTTAATTGCGACTGCTGGGAAGGATGGGTTTGCGAATGAGATGCACAAGAGGGTCTAGTTCTTTGTGCAGCCATCTTGAACCTTCTTCTGCTGCCCCTACCTGAAGGAGTACCGGTGGATGAGGTACCAACTCTATCCGTAGGCGAAGCTGCAGGTACAGGCCCACCCAAACCAACATTCCCATCTGCAGGGGAACCCCGCCTAGTACTAGAACTTGCCCTTGCCGCAGCTGCGGCACCTGCACCCCCATACACGTACCTCATTTGTGAAGTAGTACTCCTCTGTTCCGTTGACACCCCACGTACCACATTAGTGAGATTATACATTAATTGGAATCTAATTCAGTATATGCAAATATATTCCAAATTTACCTTATAATAGATTGATGATCCCTCAGTTGACACGTAGCAACCTATTCCTTTGCTTGCCTATGGTACATACAAACGTTAAAACAAAACTCAACATTATATAAATCCGTAGGCCACTGAAAATGACAAATACCATTGCTCTATCTTTTGCTGCAATTGCAGCATCACTTAAATGCTTGCCACGGCCTTGTGATTGATTGGCCGGTGCTTGGGTGGATCTCAAACGATGTCCAGAAGCTACAGATGTTGCCCTAGCACGTTTTTTGTTCTAGCCAAAAAAAATGGCAGAAATATAACATATCCATTGCAAATGCGAAAAGTTGTTCAAAACTGGATTTTTAAAACTTACTTGATTTTGCGGAAGCTGGGATTGTTCAGCAGTTGGTTGCTTACATGTCCGCTTGTTGTGTCCATATCCCATGCACCTTTGGCACCGCATCCTCACTCCAGCCCTTGAAGATGACCCTGTCTGCCTCTGCTCCTCATCCTTATCCCTCCTTCGATTCTTCTTAGGCCGCCCTGACTGCTTTTTATAATAAGGTGGTAGAATGGGGCTTTCTTTAATCTGAGGCCAGTATTTTGGGCCATTCATAGGCTCCAGCCCAAACTCATAGCATTTTAAATACATATCCCTCTTCAGATAGCTATCAACAAAATCCACCTCATCCTTTTTCATGTAGTTAATGCACGCAAGCGCATGGCAACAAGGAATTCCTGATATTTCCCAAGCCCTACACGCACAACTCTTACGCACCAAATCAACAACAAATCTATCATCAAAATGGGATACTTGAAATTTTTCCCCCATTGCCGGCTTGACAATGCAATGTCTAGTTGCATACTTACTACTTTCAACTTTCTTTCTAACTCGTGGTGGCAGGACATCTTCAAATGAATCCATTAATTGTTTCTTCAGAAACATTCTTTCCATCAAAGCAGTATGGATTTCATCGAGCATGTTGATTAACGGCAAACCTCTGTCGCACAGTACATATAAATAGGGGTTAGTATTACATACAATGCACTAATTGTAACATACAAAACAAAGAATGGGAGATTTATTCATACCTGGCCTTTAATATGTAACCGTTAAAAGTTTCTGAGAAATTGTTCTCAACCACATCACACTTTGGTATCGGACTTATGAAAGCCTTACAAAACTTCTTGTATGGTAGAACTTCCATAAAACTATCATGGGCATCTTCACTTTCAAACTTCATTGCCTCCAACACTTCGTGGAATGATGCTTCATTAGTTGCCCTCACAGCCGACCAGAACAAATTCTTCAAAGCTTGGCCCTTATAGTTTTTTTTCCAATTGGCATAAACATGTCTTGCGCAGTTTCTGTGCTCAGAGTAAAGTGCAAGGTCTCGAACCGCATTCTCCAACCCCTATCATAACATTAGATATATCAGTACTTGGTAGATATAGTAAATAAGTTCAAAACAACCAAACGATTTAGTCAAACATACATTCTGTTGGTCACTGATGAACGTCCAACCGCACCCATCAACCAATCCTAGTTCCTCGAACAAAATACGAAGAAACCATTTCCACGACTCTTCGCACTCCCCATCAACGACGGCCCATGCGATTGGGAACATTTGATTGTTCCCATCATGACCTATGGCACTAAGGAGTTGACCCCCTTCTCGGGTCTTCAGAAAACACCCATCGAAACCAATGATAGGCCGGCAACCTTGTTTGAAATCCATTATCAGACAAGAAAACCCAATGTAACAGTACCTAAACACTTGCTGCCCAGGTGGTGCATCATGCCGCAATTCAACCTCAAATCTGCCCCTTCTGTCCATTTTCTTTAGGGCTAATATGTATGAACGGAGCTTGGCATAATGTTCTTCTAATGTACCTTGAAGCATCTGCATTGCCGTCCACTTGGCCCTATAACATAACATTTTGTTCACTGTCAAAGCATATTTGGTAAGCACATCAGCCATCATTTCTTTGATACAGTAATCGGGATTTCTTCTAAAAGTGTCTAAATACTCCTTCGCTAGCCACTCTTTTGTTGCTTGCCTGTTTGTTAAAGCCCTGTAGCAATTGTGTGCAGTACTCAACGCTTTTATTACAAATGTCTTCTCATCTCCTTTGCATGAAGCATATACACGCCATGGACAATTTTTCTCACACCTAGCTTCCATCCTCCAAGGATTACTCCTTGACCATTTTATGTTGAAACCATTCTCAATTGCATACCTTCTTATAGCCTCTTTGAACTGGATTTTACCATCAAAGCACAAATTCATAGACAATTGCAACTCTTTATGGTTGCATCTCGGATCATATCTGCGAAACCTACTCTTCTTCTTACGCTCCATCTCAGACT
This sequence comes from Gynochthodes officinalis, assembly GCA_020080225.1. Lineage (NCBI taxonomy): Eukaryota > Viridiplantae > Streptophyta > Magnoliopsida > Gentianales > Rubiaceae > Gynochthodes > Gynochthodes officinalis. Next base: position 13,517,400 of record CM034623.1, read on the forward strand.
CATTACTATTAGGTGTGGGAGGTTCCGAGGAGGACCTTTCATAATCATTGATATAATCCTCGGTGCTGAAACCAGTAGATGCACCCCCATCATCTGAACATAAATCTCTCATTCTAGGATTCTGGCTTACACCAGCATTTTCATCACTCAAAGCTTCTTTGTAAGTTCTGATGTTTTCCCTTGCTGAATGCAGCTCATCATCATCAGTTAAGATGTCCTCGCTACCAACACTGTATGTACTCTCTATATCGTCTTCTTCATTGTATGTAGGATCATCTGATTCAATATCGCTTCCCATCGGCTGCGGATGCACTTGGATGGCTTCGACTGTATTGTTAATCGCCTCCTCATAGCTTGCATCGCCCTCAACATACACATCAACCCTACAAGGGTTCCCTCTGGATTCTCCCACGTTGAGGACATCATTACAGCCATCATCGCACTCAAGAAAAACATCAACCTCACCAAGTTTCACTCCGACAGCTGCCATCTTTAGAACATCATTATCATTTGTAATCATCCTCAATATTAGTCCATCTCTGAATGCCATTCTATTCACTGTTACATATCCTAGTGTGTTGGCTAAATCTTCTATTTCCAACATAGACAACTTGTCGGGGTCGCAACGATCCACATATTCAAACTTACCACCCATATAATTAACATTTGCATCAATTTGGAATACCCCACCATGGTGCAACTTCATTGTGAATAACTCATCCATCCTGCAAGATTTTAAAAAATCCAAAAAAGATTCAGTCCATATTTCGATAAAAATGCAGTTAACAAATCAGTCCACAAAATTCTGTCCATAATATGCAAAAACCATTCCACAAAATTCTGTCCATAATTCATCTTAATTTCACTTCAAATTCGGTTTAGTATTCCCACATGTAACATAGAAAAGTCTACAGCCAACATAATGATCCACAATAGTAATAATATCACATTATTATCAAGTCGCCCATATTAAGTTCATAAAGCAAGGAAATGCTTAAAACTAAAAAGAAAAATAACAAATCTAAAAGAAAGCTAGGAGATAGATAGGTGTGCATATCTAAGATATGAGCTAATGCATGAAATCAATTTTCATAATTCAATTAAAGGTAAATTCAGAAACGAAAGGAAAACATGGTCAAAAATCCAACGGAAACAATGGAAAAAAATGCAGCGGAAAAAAGCAAATCCATATTATCCTAATTTCTCTCTTCTAAATATGTTAGTAACACAAAATCGGGATTTCCATTTACTTAGAAAATAACAACTTGGAATGAAACGCTTCATAGTTTTAGGGGAAGTAATTTTGGCTCATATGCAACCATATAGAAAAGTACTACAAATTTAGATCATATGCAATTGAGTTATAAAATCAAATTATTAACTTTAAAAAGATTAAAACAAACATCAAATTGAATTGAAATGTTGCCTTGATTTTCAACATGAGGCAGCCAAAAAAAAGGAGGATGCCTATTATACCATTCATCCCAATTCCAATATGGATCCAATTCCAACAAAAATAAAGAGACATGTTTAACTTATTCGTTCGTTGGGAAAATTAAGAGACCTGTTTAAATAGAGAGATTAGCAATTCATTACTTCAAAGCATGAACCTCTAATGAAGCTGAAATATGGAACCATATATCTATATCTTATTTTGCATTGAGCAAATAATATTTAATTCTCACTCCCTGCAATTCTGATTACCTCAATTTGAAAAACGTGATTATAGGCATTAAATCTCTCTAAAAATCCTCAACAAAGCATGTTTGACTAGATAACAATCATAATCTGATTTACTTCTACTATTTTGTCCAAACCATTACCACAAATTTCTCCCTCCCATTTTAGTAAACAAAAAAATCTATGTTCTGCATTTCGATTCTTCCACCCTGAATAACCTAAAAGTAGCCTGCGATTCCAACACTTTATAACTAGAAACTCAAAAGGTTAAGGCAATCAAAATTTTAACTTAGTTAGGGACAGTACCAGCCGGCAAAGTATCAAATTTCGAACCACACACAGAAATAACCGCAAAAAGAAAAACACAAATTCTATCACCGAAATTAATTTTGCCTAAGATATCTTGAAAATTTTCCACCTTGCTGCTTTTTATTCATTTAAAAAAAAAGAAGAAATTTGCCAATTCCTTTATGGCGATTTTTTCAGAACAAATGGAGGACAATATGCAGAAAAAATGGAGGACAAAATGCAGAAAAAATGGAGGACACAATGCAGAAAGAATGGAGGACAAAATACAGAAAAAATTGACACAAAATGGACAGGAATGGGCAAAAGCTTACCTTACCGGCGGCAATGGCGGATTTCTGCCGAGCTGAAGTTTGGGCCGGCAAATGCCGAAAGCACAAAGCTGAGCGGGCGGCAGGCTGCTAAGAGTAGCCGTGACAGCGGCGAAATGTGTGCGGGCGAGTCACTGGCCGAGCGGCGACGGGACAGAGAGGATGAGAGAAAGGAGAAGAAAATTTTGTGGGTTTTGGGCGGCCAAGATGGGTTAAGAAGGACCCAAAAAAATTAAAATTTTTTTGATGACTTGGCGATGAGTTGGCAGTGACGTGTCGCCTACATGGCAGCCACGTCATCAATTTAACAGAAGTTCTAACAGTGGACTAACTGAGGCTATAATTGTTACAAATTGAAAATGTCAGGTACTGTATTGTTAAAATTGAAAGGTCGGGCTATAATTGTTACAAGAGGCAAAGTTCAAGCTATTTCTGTATATTAGGCCTTAAAAAAATTATATCAACTTATTAGTATATATAGTGAAATAATACAGAAAAAGTGTAATAGAAGATCCTTTTTGGTGGGATAACTCAAGCAAATGTTGTAGTATTTTAGGCATCTTAAATTCTTTGAAAAAAATTTTTATTAATTTTATTTTAGATCAAATGCAAAAAAGAAATTTTAGTTTGTTTCCATTTTCAAATATTCAACAAACTAATACTTTCTCAATTCCAAAACAAGAGTTTACTTTTAATTTAGTATAATTCTTAAAATTACAACATACAACACAATTAATACATAATTAAATATATAATTTTTTATTTTTATACTTATTTTTTTGTTTTATATTATATATTATTATTATTACCAAATATAGTATAAAAATTTCATATGAAAGTAAACTTTTTTAAAAAAAAAACAAAAAGAAAAAACTACTTCCTAGAACAGAAGAAGTACCAGAGTTATTAACATCATCCTGACAAAAGTCTTGCCAAACATCCAATAATATAGAGTGACCTAATTTTTTTTTTCAAATCTCTCATACTGACTTTTTTCAGGCCTCACCATATTAGACACACTTCTCCTAAACATCATCGTTTCTATTTCCTCCATTTCTGAACGTTTCGAACCTTCAAATTATTGTGAATAAAATATTAGAGAAAATTACAAAAGGGGAGAGGACCCCTCAATTTTTAACCCATATTCTTTGAACCTCTATTCGACTTTTTTTTTTTTTTTTAAATATTCTGAACACAACCTTTACTAATCTGGATAAAGCTAAGATAAACATTAGGCTCTTCGAAAGACTTCCATCTCAACCATGCCATACTTTGTTCAAAGTCCTTCCTGTGTTTCTTCGCCTAATTTAGTTATAAAATTTTGTTTTCACTAATACTAATTTGATTTGCATTAGTTGGCTTGGCTGTCTCTTTCATGGGATAACTATTTAGGAGTTGTATTTCAGTCTTGTATTTGTGCCTTTGTGTTGTATTTTTAAAGAATTTGAATATTATGATTTGTATTGCAAATTGATGTGAGATTAAATTTCTATTTGAATTTGGTTTTGGGAAAAAATGGTCATGTGGGTATTTTTTTTCCGTTTCTTCACATTGTTAACTTTTTCTGCTCATAATAGTAATTTTTAAATATGAAATTTAAAACACGTCACTGGAAATTACTGTTGTATTAATAGATACTATTTTATATTAAAAAATTAAGAAAAATTCGAGCATCTAATCAGTGACAATGTGTCACCAAAATTAGACTGAAAGGATTGGGGAGGATAGAATTATAGAAAAAGGAGAGAAATGGTATAGGAAGAACAGAATAGTGAGATAGGAAAATGAGCACAATACTAGTCTAATGCATTCACTCTTATAGCAAAGCTTTATAACTAACTAGCTTAATCTCCAACACACAATCCTGACCCTTGATTGCTTAATAAAGGATTAAATTGTGGCCCTTCAATTTTCTGCTGCATTATGCCAGTCCCTTCACCAAAATGGAGCCGTTCTACTAACTCCACTTGGGCTTCAGTTCTGGGCTTAATTCACTGTGGGTCCAGTCCATTTAATTTTTTATTCATGACAATTGCCCACCTATTGAAGGACATCCTTGTCCTTAGGGATGTAAACTGGCTGCTACTTCTTGCTCAAAAAATTCAAGAAACTATGCTAAGATAAAATCCTTGTCTACCCAAATAGCTTCCTCAGGTCCCAAGTTCATTTAGTTGATTAATACTTGAGTTACTGGCCTGGAGTTCCTCAAAATAATCCTGTGTTTGAGCACTGCTTCAAGCTAAACCAAGACCTCATCTTCTTCATCAAGTGCTAGCAATGTGGGCATGACTTGTTGCCTTTCTTTTATCTTCTTCTTCAATTTGGACACATGAAAAACAGGGTGGATTCTTGACCCCTCTGGTAGATGCAATCTGTAAGCAACGACTCCTATCCTTTCAATGACTGGGAATGGACGAAAGAACTTAGAAGCCAGTTTCAATTTCTTCCTTCACATATCTTTGCCTATAAGGTTGAAGTTTTACATAAACAAAATCCTTCACATTGAACTCTCTCTTTGTCCTGTGCTGATCTGCATTCACCTTCATCCTATTTTGAGCCTGGTTAAGATGATCCTTCAGCAACACAATCATAGCTTGCATGTCTCTCAACATTTGACTAGTTGCTGGAACAATGGAATCACAAAGAGTGCCAAGAGGAACGTAATCTAGTTTGTACCCATAACAGGCCTCAAAAGGTGTCATTTTAATTCCAATGTGGTAATTTGTATTGTAGTACCACTCAACTAAAGCCAACCACTTTCTCTTAACTGTTAGGCCTACTTTAGCAAATGCACCTCAAGTAGTTTTCTAGACACTGAATTAATCTCTCAGACTGGCCATTTGTATGAGGATGATAAGCAGTGCTATATTGCAATTTAGTGCCCAGTAATCTGAAAATTCCTTCCAGAATGCACTTGTAAATACTTTATCTCTGTCTAAGGTTATGGTTACTAGAACTCCATGGAGTTTGAATACATTTCCACAAAAACTTGAGCCACTTTCTTAGTAGAAAAGGGGTGTTTCAAATTTAGAGGGATAAAATGCCCCATTTTAGATAATCTATCCACTACTACCCCAAGACTGTATCACGGCCTTTAGATAAATAGAGACTCTTCACAAAATCCATGTTGATATGTGTCCAGATTCTATCAAGGTAAGGCACATTCTCATGTTTGTTTCTCTGGTAGCTATCACACCTTTGCACATATTGAGTAATATCTTATCTCATTTGAGGCCAGTAAAATACAATGCTAATTCTCTGAAAACACCCCAATTGACCAAAACTACCTCCAAATGCATAGGCATGCATTTTTTCCATAATTTGATTTTTGATTCCATTACTGTTCCTTATATAAATCTTGTCCTTGTACCTAATTATGCCTCCCAAATATTTGTAGTCAAGTATGCCCTAACGTTGCAAGGCCAAATATGCTATCAAATCTAGGCAGACTTGATCAGTTTCACAGCCCTTAATCACCTCCTAAACCCATTGAGGACAAACTGCTGAAATGGCCATTACTGGTTCAGCAATCTCATCCCTTTCATTAGCTACTTCTCCCTTCCTAGATAGAGCATCAGCTACTATATATATTGTCTACCCCTTTTCTATATTATATTTCATAGTCCATTCCAAGCAATTTTGCAAAACATTTGCATTAAAAAGTAGTAGTTAACTTCTGATCCAACAGAAACTTGAGGCTCTCATGATGTGTTCTAATTATAAAATGGCACCCTTGCAAAAACTGCCTCCACTTAGTTACAGCCATCACAATAGCTAGTAATTCCTTTTCATAGATAGACAAGCCATCATTTTTCTTGCTAAGTGCCTTGCTGAGATAGGCAATTGGCTGCCCCCTTGCAACAAAACAGCCCCAATGCCCGTATTACATACATCAATTTTCACAATAAATGTTGTGAGAAGTCTGGTAATTTCAATACAGGTCCAGTACTCATTTTAGTTTTTAGCTCAGTAAAAGTTGATTCAGCCTGCTCATTCCATTGAAACCCCCTCTCTTTTTTAAGTAAATCTGTCAGTGGCCTTGCTATTTGTCCATACCCCTTAATGTAAGTTGAGCAATAGGAGCAAAAGTTTCCTCACAATCAAAACCATGTTCTTCAGTTAAACTTTTAGCAATTAGAAAGGCTTTATATTGATCAATGGTATGATCAGAGTGAGTTTTGATCTTATAGACTCATTTGCAGCTAACAATAGATTTTCCTAAAGATAGTTCAACACAATTCCAAGTTCAATAGATTTTTCAAACATGGATTGCTCCCAAATTGGGTTAGAACATGCTCTTTTGTAGGAATTTGGTTCATAGAGAGAAAGAACAGTGGAAAAACAATGAAAATTAAGAAGAATAATGGATGTTTCTCTTACCTGATTCGACATAGGAGTTCAAGTAAGGAAGTATAGATTCCTCATCAATGGGATCTTCATTCGAAGACTAATCCCTAAGAGTTAACTTTTCAACACTGGGAATAGATGATCTTATATTATTATTATCAAGAGAAAGATCGATTGATGGATTAGCGAAAAAGTAATTGGGTATGTTAAAAAAATTGTGGAATTTGGACATGGAAAAAAGATAATTACTGTTCCTAAAAGATAACATTACAAGGAATAGGTAATTTCTGAAATTGTGCATCCCAATATATTTATATATGTGTGTGTATGTATATTTATGTTCAATTTCATACCTAAGAAAACAATATATTTGAATTTGGGCTCTAACTTCGAGAGTTCAGGAGGTTGAAATAAAAAACCAAGCACGATCAAAAATTCTAAATTGACTTATCATTATTAAGACCTCCATAAGGATTCTCATAGGAGTTTGATTATGAATAATCGAAGATAGAGTCTGATTAAGAATAAAAGCACTAGTAAAAGCAACTTCCTTTTAGAAGCATCGAGGATAAGAGGCAAAAATAAATAGAGTATGAACAGTATAAAAAATGTGTCTATATAACTTTATTACTCGAGAGTCAAGAAAGAAGAAGCTTTACGAATGCATCAGTATAGAATCTTATTTTTTGTGGCGTTTCGGAGGCCTGAAAAGCTAACAATAGTGAAAGTAAAGAGCATCATTAATCTGCAGGCATCTTGTTATTCTCCCCTAATGATGGCTTTTTGCAAAATACTTTAGATTACGGGTGTTGATGTCTATTCAATTGAATACTAATTTGTCAATTTTAAGTAAATAATTTATTGTCCTTGTTAGGCTTAATTAGGGAAAAGTTACCTCCTTTATATTAATATATAAAACTCCACTACACCTAATCCTAATTTTTCTAGATTTTTATAACGTGCTTAATTAATTAATAGGGGTTGAAACCCTATAGAATATTAAGTCCAATTATGACATGATGCCCAATGCCAAGCACTCCCAGAACTAAAATAAATACTCTTATTTAATTTATTCCATAATTTTAATTTATCTTTCATTTTTATTTTGCATCTAGAGCAATGTAACAGTTTTAGTATTAAAACTTCAGCATTTAATAGTTAGATTTTGGCATTCATTTTTGTTAAATACTCCTAAATTTAGAGAAGTGTTTGTTATTTTTCTTATTAACTATCCGAACAAAAAGTAATATGACATAGATATTCGTGTAAAAAAATCAAAAAATGAAAGATTTTTATGATGATGATTGAGACACACATGGTAGATTCGATATATTCATCTAATTGGAAAAAAAATTATCATATTATTTCTCCTAACCCCAATGTTGAAAGAGGATCCATCACCCATGTATTGTCATTTTTTTTTCTTCAAAAGTAACTGATTGTATTAATTGGTGAATAACAAGTTAATACAGTACATGAAAGGATCATTTAAGACCTTGCCTTAACTCATCTAACCCAAATCTAGTAAGTTGACGGTTAAGGCTTCCGACACCCAAATTCACATTGGCTAACAAACTACTACCACATTCGTTGAATAGCATTAAACTACTACCAAATATGTTGAATAGCCCGAAACTCCAGAATACCAGGTACGGCACCTCCTAGCTACCCTAGCTAAGATAAACAAATCCCTAACTTGACGGCCTCTGCTTGCATAGCTCCTTTTAGCATCAACCGAATAATCGGACCACAGATTTGGACACTAGCACTGGGTGGACTCCGACTTTCTATCCATGTACGGACTTACGCTGCATGTCATCATGCTTGCCCCTCCATCCAAGTTAGAGCACAAAAAACCCCCCTAACGAAGGACAAAACCGGATGAAAGCAGGATCGAAATCCAACTAACTCCAGAGCCATACGCTAAAAAAAAAAAAATTACTGTAACTACAATAAAATACTGTAGTTACAAATCTCACTTTTTTCGCACCTTTTTCGCCCCTAGTGAACAATAATTTTTTTTTTCCCCAGCCTACCGGCTCCAATCTCTCAATATCTATCACATGACCTCACCCATGTACTGTCAAGGACATAAAATTGATGAAGAATGTTTTTTAAAAAAAAATCATGGATGAACTATAAGGGACTAAAAATGCATTTTTCTTTAATAGAAAGACAACAAACTTGCTTACATAATAGTTAGTCAAAGTTAATCAAATTAGTTTTTTTATTCTAAAATTAAAGATAAAATTTCATTTTTAATCCTTTATGTTTCATGCATTGTCACTTTTAATTTTCAATCTTTCAAATTGACATATTTAGTTTTTTTTCGCAATTTAAAGTCTTTTTTTCACCTAGTGTGGCTAGTTGTAGTCATTATAATTTTTATTTATTTATATTCCAACTACCTTCAACTCATGTACTCGATAGCTCCTCTATTATAATAACTATTAGCTAACCTATTACCAATGCTGCAGTTTGATGTTTAACCAACCAGTCTAAGAAATCAAATATTAAAGACATAATTAGATTTTTTAAATTTATTTTTGTAACTACTATTTTCTTTGATTCAATTACTGAAAGTGTGGACATACTGTATGTGTAATCTATTATTTTGAATCTCACATTCAAACGGTATATTAATAAATTTCTTCATCCTCCTCTCTCCTCCCTATTACCATTATCACCATCATTCTTCTTGTTTTCTCCAACTATTTTTTTTGTTTTTTTTCTTTTTTAAAATTAAGGCTAAATCAATTCAATCAATTCGACATAAAACATGCAATAATTTCTCTTTATAATTCTTTTTTTTCTCTGAAATGATGAAATATTTATATCAATATGAAATTGTACAAACCTCAGCCAAAAATAGGTTAATTAATCTTCATGTTTTTACAGCGTATAGCTTAACCATGAAGGAAAGTACACAACTAACAAGAAAAATAAAAGAAAATTGCACAAAAGATTGATGTGGCTAGTGCACATTAACCATTACATTAATAGCAATCTAAACTCATATACAACCTAACTGGTTGGCCTCGCCTCAATTGAAGAATAGCAAAAATGCATACAAACAAAACACCACTGAACGGAGGCTCGTGAACCTTGTCCCTAACGTTCACTCCATGCCTTTTATGACGCTATGTGAAAAAGCCCTGCAATCAAACTAGTAACAAAACACTTCTAGCGTGAAGGATAAAAACCCTAATAAAGAAGGGAAAAAAAAAGGAATAAGCATGAATTGCACCTTAGTGCAATCTTTCAATTCTTTAAAAAAAAAAAAAAACTGTTCACAAAATCGCACCATAACCGCCCACAGCGATGGATGATTTGAGCAAACTTTGGCAATGTTCCAAAAATCGCACCGTCAGTGTGTGTGAGCTGTTTAATCATGAACAATAAGTTTCTAAATTAATGCCCAAACATTTTTGCAATCAAGTTTTTTTTATGGAAATTATAAATTTTTATATGAGTATAATTTGTTCGATAAAAGTTTCAAACAAATTCATTAGCACCGTTTGTAATGCTTTTGAGAAATTAGCTTATATGTCTTCTTTAAGAAATTTTTTTTGTCGCTATGAATTTGGATAACTAATGCAAAATAAGAGAATATAAAAAATAACAAAAAAAATATATAAGGAAGAAATTAGTTAAGGATCTGTTTGGTACCATAGAATTGGAGCTTTATAGTTGAAATTAAAAACTCAATTCCAATTCTATTATTTGCTTTCACAAAAAATTTGGGAACTTTAGAGAGAAGATGGAAGACATAGCTTTACAAAGGGTGGCAGAGGAATCAGTGAATGCAGGGACAAGCTTCTACAGCTTAGGATCTGATATGCAATCGTTGGAATGGGATTTGATGGCATTGCGCAGCAGAGGATCTGACATAAAGGAAGAAGTGGAAAGAGCTGAGCTTTCAGGGAAAAAGAGGAGAAAAACAGAAGTTGAAAATTGGCTAAAAGGATGTGGAACAAGTAGACGATGAACTCAACGAATTGAAAAGAAAATTAAAAGAGGAAGGATCTTGGAAACATTTGCATAGTGAGCAGGATGAAAGATCGTACATCATCACTAACTGAGCAAAGCCGCAATTTTGGGGGCCTTTTGCTAAATGTGCGTGAAGAAAATAACGAGAACACCTGTTAATACAGAAGTTAGGACTCAGTCCTCCAGGGAAACTGTTGTTTAACACGAGTTTTTGTTCAAACATTTTTTGAGGCCACATTTTTAACTATTGGAGCTTTGTATATTGAGTCCACATTTTTATTGTTTTAAATTTCCATGCAATAACTAATTTCCCATACGATCTTAAACCTGATGAAACTCTTGAGATAGATGGAGTAACAGTAATTTAGAGAAATATGTATTGGTTTAGAATTTGAGAGAATCAGATCATCCACAGATGTTAGTGTCAAAAATAAATACTCCATTCCTCTTTAAAAAATTATTATTTTTGAAGAAAAATTTTATACTATTCTTATCAGTAACGTTACGAATCAATTAAAATTAAAAAATGAAAATAAAAAAATTATACATGATTTATTAAATATGTGTGCTTATTTCATAATTAAAAAAATATCACAATTATATAAAAGGAAAAAGTTTATTAGTCGTTTTTAATGTAATTATTATATTTTGAAAAAATATTGTTGTATTTTTTCTATTTTTAATTAATTTTTATAATAATACAAAAGTAGTAAGAAAATTAATTGTTATAAAAATTAATAATGAAAAAATATCACCATGGAGGCCCTTCGGAAACTTTTTCTATGGTGTGACGGATTTTTGCAATGCAGCTAGAGACTCGAATTACCCCCCATATGTCTTGAAATTTACATTTGAGAACCTATTTTAAATATAAAATTTAAGGACAATTTTTAAAAAAGGCATGGAAGTTATTAAATTAATTAAGAGGACATAATTTTATCTTAGTTTTTAATAAGGGCAGAGGTATTTGATAAGACTCAAAATGTGTATATTTATTCTTCATATTTCCTCCAATTTTAGGCTGATTCTAGGTTGATATTGATTAATTTGATTATACTTTTTGTTTTAGATGTTGAAAGTGGAGTTTTGGAGAAAATGGGGATAAAGAGCAACTTTTGTGAGAAGTGCTAATAGAAAACTTCACACTGTTAGCCATGGGCACATTGAGTGGATTAGAATTTCTCGGTGCTTGAAGTGGACAGGCCTAACTGATTGATGGGCTGGGTGAATTTTCACAAAAAAGGAAGATTATGGGTGATTAATTACAAGAAAAAAAGAGGGTTGATTGTATCAAGTTTTTAGAAGACAAGACTTTTATTTTTAGCTAAAAATATTTTCTATTTTATTATCTTTCTCTTTCAAAGTAGAATTTGGGTTTTAGCAATCCTCTTAAATTGGTATTATTCCTATATTTTAAAAGTTATTTTTTCTTATAAAAAGAAACTCTAGAGGTGCAAGAATTATCAAGCAACGCCTCTATCAAGAAGAAAAACACGTTCTTCTTCTTTTTCTTAAAGTTAGCAATCTCTCAAGAATTTCAAAGAGTCATGTTGACCACTGTGAGTGACTAAATACTTATTTTTTGATTCAAGGGAAATATTGATATCATTGTCATCACTGTGAAATTTTATTCTTAATTTATAGTTCTTGCTTTTAATTCAAGTACTTGTTGATTCTTGATTTATTTTTTTTGAATAATTGATGTTGATTAATCTAACAAATTAATTATTAATTATTTATTCTATTGCTATCCATGGTTTTATTAATATGTAATTGTTATGAATGAATGGTACAAGTAGCAATTAGATTGATTATGTTTATAACTTGAAATATGCATGCTTAGTGTAGGGGAATCAATAAAACAAAATTAATTAATTGCAGCTATCTTAGTTATTTAATTTTGGTTTAATTGTTTTTACCGATTTTAATACTATCATTAATTTAATATAGACTTCTATCGTGTCCCAATCAATTAATAATAAGTTTTGATTTTGGGCGTTGTGCTTGGTCAATCACTTTAGGAAAACAGAAGATTTATTACATTTTCCTAATAAATTTTTGAGTTAAATATTTGAATTTGAAATATAATTATTTGTAATTTATTATCAGTGATGCAATTGAATGAAATTGTACCATTGGATCAGATGCTTAGTAAATTTGACTTTATTATTTATTTTTTGTTTGATTATTTATTTTTAATTATTTGTTAGAATTTAGTTTAGTAGTTATTCACTCCAAACTCCCCTGTTTTATTTTTACTTGTTGCAAAACTTGGAAACTAATGGGGCGCCTGGCTGGGGAAGGGGAATGGGAAAGATAATGGAAATGATAGTAGTGGGGAATGATAGTGGGGACTTTCATTATAATTCTGCTGATTGGTTTGTGATGGGGAATGAGAATGATTACTAATAATGGTGGTTGGTTTATGTTGGGAAATGGAAATGATTATAAATTAATTATAATAATTAGTATTAATTAATTACTTATTATTAGTTAATTATTTATTATAAAATGAGATTAATTAATTATTAATAAAAATATTATTGATTAAATTATTCTTAACTAATTAATTAATATTATAAATTAATTAATATTAATTATACATTAATTACAATAATTAATATTAGTAAATGAGAATAATTAATTATTAATTGTAATATTAAATTGTAATATTAAGTAAATGAATGATTAATTAAATTAATCTTAATTATTTAATTTATTATTACTTAGTAATAATATATTAATTTATATTAATTATAATAATTAATTAATTAGTATTAATTATAATAACTAATATTAATTAATTAGTTAATATTAGTTAATTAATTAGTTAGTAATAAATAATAATTAATTAATATTATCAATTAATTATTTATAAACTAATTAATATTAATTATAATAATTACTATTAATAAATGAGATTAATTAATTATTTAATTTATAACATTAAGTAAATGAATAATTAATTAAATTAATCTTAATTAATTAATTTATTATTATTTTTAATAATAATAATTTAATTTATATTAATTAATTAATTAGTTTAAATTAATTAATTAATATTAATTAATTATAATATTAATTAAAAAATACATTCCATTCCCTTACTTTCATACCCCCCAATATTGGGGGGTATGAGGATTACCCCATATGGGGTAATCAAAAGTGGTTCCCCCATTTCCATTACCCCCAGCCATGCAGGGGAAATGGAATGATTTCCATTCTTTCATTTCCATTACCCCCAGCCAAGCGCCCCATAAATGTTGGTCCCCTTGGAATTCAACCTGATCTACTATCACTACAAAATGAATTTGCGTTAGAGATCAATGATTGACTTCACAGGTTTTGACAAACCAGTCAGTATTTTACTTTTTGAACATAAATTTATTTTTGTATATAAAAACAAAGCTTCCATATGAAATTAAAAATTTATTAGTCATCAAAATTCTAAATTTTTGAAGATAGAAAATTCAAAATTTCAAATTTAAAATATTCAAAAAGTTATCAAAATTTACAAATTTTGTATACAGATTTTTTTTTCAAATTTTTTGTGAATTTCACTATTATTAAACATTGAATTTCACAAAAAGTGAAAAATAAAATATCAAAATAGTGAGTTACTTTTAATAATTTGTAATTATGTAATTATTTTGTTTTTTTTTAATTTCATAACATTTAGGCACACAAAAAAAATTAAATTAAAATTTTTGAATAAAAAATTTAATTTGTGTAATTATTTATTTAAAAATTCTTAAATTTTTATCTTTTGATATTGATATTGAACAACTATTATTATTTATATTTAATTAAGTTTAGGTTTAAAAAATTTTCAATCAGAAAAGTAAGTGTTTAGAAGATAAGTTTACTTTGCCATTTTTAGCAATTAAAAGAAAATTATAGCCTCTTTGTTTGTTAGATAAACTTTCACAGTCTCTTCAGAATTTTTGTTTTCTAAAATTAAGAATATTTTCTGTTTTTTTAACAAAAATGTAAAATTCTATATCACATTGGTTGTGAGTTTTCTTGAATCCATTATACGTGAAGATCAGAAGTTTTGAGAGAAATTGAAAAATGCTCGATCTTGTAGGAAAAAAAATTAACGTTATATTAGCTCTCAGTTAGTATCATTAAATAATTATTAATCATATGGGCAAATGCTAGTGAAATAGTGTCATTAGACACTATTTTTTGTGAATTTCATGAAATAAAGATCCCTTATTGACATTAATTGCCACTTTATTATGGTTAATAATCATGTACCTTCTGTATACTTTTAAAAGAAAAATTCAATTAACAACAGATAGAGTAAATAAATTTTTTAATTACTATATTTTTTAAAAAGTGCCAATTTCAATCACTATATTTTTTTAATTAAAAAATGTTACTAAATTTCATAAAAGCGTGTCAAATAGGTCATTCCATCTAAATACGATATTAACTGGGATAGAATTAAATACAAATTAGTAGCATTCTGATTTTTGTTAAACGATAAAGTCATTATATCTGTTAAGTTTATAGATTTGTGTATCATACACAAAAACAATACACACTACCTCATTATCGTCATCTGTTTTTCTTTTCCAAAATTTACCTAGCCTTAAAAATCAGTAAAATTTCATCAAACTTTCATGGCGACTCTCACGCACCCTTTCCCTTTCTCTCTCTATGACAAAAATTCTAATAATAACAAATATTGGTATTATGTAACCTTCGTCCAGACTAAACACGAAAAAAAACAAGCACTAAATATCTTAGGCAGTGTCTTCACGGCCAATCTCATATTAATGTATAAATTTTCATATTTGTCTTAATTTCTATTATTAGTAAATATAATATAAAATTTTTATATAAAAATAAACTTTCTTTTGGGTTAAAAAAAAGTTTTAAAAATAAATTATTTTTTTCAGAACAAGAAAGTACTTGTATTATTAAAATATTTATTTATGATTAGATTATTAAACACATGATTTTTGTCTTAATTAGCTTGCTTATTGTCAATCTTTTGTAAATTAAAGCGAGATTTGTCAGACGATTACAAGGATGAAAGTATGCGGGAAATTTGCAAATATAGCATTTGTTTAAAACCAATTTGCATATATAGCACAAGCAACATAATCCTTGCAAATATAACACTTTTCCTAACGAAAAGACGCCAATGCCCCTTCATCCTTCATCCTTCATCCTTTATTCTCATCCTTCTCTGTATTCTTCATCCTTGTCTGAATCCTTCACATTCTTTGAATGAACAACCCCCTGAGAGTGAAGTCATTGTCGTCTACGGGTGAAACCTATGCACGCGAACAATTTATGAATTAACTGGACGGATCAAAAAATAACAAAAAAAGGTCAGCTAATATGCCCGAACTATATGGAAAATATTCTTCCTCAATCTGTATGGGAAAAGTTTTGATTACGGTGCAAGATTTTTTAATATCAGAAGCATACAAATCTTCAGCAAGCACGGCATAATCGTCGGCCTTTTACAATTGACTAAAGCCACACTTCGAGGGAAATATATATCAAGACTTTACGTAATGAGTGAGAATAATTAAGCAAATAAAGTGAAAAAGTGGAATAATAATAGATATTATTTACATCTACATAGAAGTACTTTGAAAGCCACACATTTTTCAAGTATAAAATGTCAACTTCACAAATTAAATATCGACTCCACGTTATAATGTGAACACATATGTCGACGTATAAACACAAATATGTCCACGTATAAAATGTCGGAAAAAAGTAACGGCACTTTTTCTTGCTGATAATTGGGAGCTGGGACAAGAGATGGACCTACTCTGTCCCATTTGCAACCACTACCTGTACATCTGTCCATCATTTATTTTGTCCTTTGCAACCACTGCCTATATGTTAGGCAGTGTCTTCCCGGCCTGTCTCATTTTTAAAAAGTCTCCCAACAAACTTTCACGAAACCTCAACAAACTTTCACGAAACCTCTCACCGCCGTGTCTTCCACTACTCATTGCCTCCTTTCTTTTTTTTTTGCCAAACTCATTGCCTCCTTTCACTTACCCTTTTTATGCACTGTCTAACGCATCCTCTCCATCATTTCTCATTTATTTTGTGTGTTGGAGATCTTGCTCTCGATTCCAAGCCCCCTAGGTACACAAAAACTAAACATTTACTGATGATTATTTTAGTTTGCTTATATATAAGGAAGGATCCATTAAGCCTTTCTAATTACTAATGTTTTTTTTCTTTTGTGTGTAGATCTTCCTAACCATTAAGTCCGGCCACTCAAAGGTACAAGTTTTAGATTTGCGCTTTTTAATTTCATATTTATGAATGAATCTTCTCCATTTGTCTTGATTAATTACCATGCTTTTGTCCCACTCGAAGAATAGCAATATCACTTGGGACACAAGGAGACAAAAAAAAATTCAGATTTTTTTCACCGTGTAGCATATGTAATCGATTTATGGTACAGAATTGAAAAGGAAGATAGTTGAAAAACTATTTAAATTTGTACAATTCAATATCTAGTTTTATTTTTTCTTGTTATTACCTGCCTGCGTGAATCTGCCTTGTCTTTTGCACGTGTTTATGACTTTTGAATTTCACTATTTATTAATATATTGTGTGGATCTGACTTGGTGTTGACTATTTTTTTTTTCAATTTTTATATTTATAGAAAATCAAATTTAGATTATTCTTTTTATTTTCAAAAAAAAAACCACAATTATTATCACTAATAAAAATAAAAATATAGTCTGATATATAAGTTACAAAAATTATTGAAAATTAAGACTATATTCAATAAAAATGATTTTCTTATAACAATAAAAGTCACTAGAATGTACCCTTGTTCCTTTGTCAACAAAGGTTTAGATTTTGTATACAATATCTACTGGTTTAAACCATTAGTAAACAATATCAATATTGGGGCAGTAAAACCTTTTTTTTTTCAAAAAAAAAAAAAACAGTCAAATTTTCACTCTACAAAGAACATCCATTTTATTCCCCGTTCGCATCCTTCACCCACATATATGCGGGGTCCATAAGCTAGCTTTTGTTGCTAAGGCTTAACTGAAAATGGCTAATCATAATTAATTATACAGATATTTATTTTGTTCTTTATTTTTATGTTGTTGAGAGTTTTTTTCATTTTTAAGTATATTTTCTCTCATAAATTTTATCTGGAAACTTAAAAGTACAAAATAAACGGGACGAAAGTATTTGTCTCTCATAAAGTACATTTTCTCTCATAAAGTACCGTTTCATTATGAGATTGATTTCTAAGGTCAATATTTATAAGTATTTGTAACATTTTTTTAATGCTTTAGTAAGTATCAATGTACCTAATTGATTTAGAGTCAACTTTCTTTCCCCCCTTAAATTCTCATCGTTCAATTGAGCCTATTCTATACTCTAAATTGGAAGGAAAATATATTATAAACATTTCGCTTGAAATAAAAATCGTTTTTTAAAAAAGAAAACTCTCAATTCCACCTTTAAAACTGTTATAAATTATAAGCAAAATCATGGATATTACTTGCAAGTTAAAACTATCCCGGCAAAAATAAATTTGAAATAAGCAAAATCATAAGCATAAACACTACAACTACCAAAGGGTAGGTAAAAATTCCAGAAATCTGCAAAAAAAAAAATAATAAAATAAATACCAAGTTTGTTATAGTAAATCATACCTTCTAAACTATTCATGTTAATTGCCACTGTTATAGTTAATAATCATGTAATACCTTTTCAGTGCTTTGTAATAAAAAATTCAAGTAAAAAATATTAATATTATTTTCGCAATCATAAAAAAATTCACTTTTAATTTGGTACCGCTTTTTAAAATTATAAAATACAACACATTTAATATATCATTAAAAGTGTAAATTTTTTAATTTTATTTTTACTTTTTAATTTGAAGATCATACATTATCGTTATTAATAAAGGTAAAACAAAAGAATTTTTATATCAAATTAGTATTTTTTTACGAAAAAAATTTAAACTAATTTTTTTTTGGTTGATCGGAAGTAACTTTTGTCGAGAGTCTCGAGACTAAACTAGGAGAAAAACAAACATATTTATAGTAGCAATGTTTCATGGTAGTCTCATTTTTCAGTCTTGGTAATGAAAAGACTTAGGTTATATGATTGGTTTATAACTTTTCTAATAATTTTTTATAATTTAAAATTTAAAATTCTTTCCAAAATTCTATTTTTATTATTTTAAAAACTTTTTACTCTAAAATATTTTCTATTCTCTCTTCAAAACAATTTTCTTTACAAAACAAAAAAAAAATTCACTAGCACTTTTACACTTCCAATTAAAAAATTCCGAAAAAAAAAAATGAAAACATAGCATAAAGTCTTCCAAATCCCCCTTCAAAACTTCCATGAAACCTCTCACCACATTGTCTGACACTTCTTGTTGTCTCACTTCACTTCCACTTTTCTAAACTATCTGACACAGCCTCTCTATCATTTCTCATTTAACTCATTACATATTTTATGCGTAGAGATCTTGCTATCAATCCCGACCTCCCACAAGTACGCAAAAGCAAAAGATTTATATTTTAGTTTGCTTTTATATATATATATATATATATATATATATATATATACAAAGAAGGATCTGTTACTGTTATAATATATTGTATACAAGGATTTTGTTTGGGTTTAAATTTGTTAGTGGATAATATGGGTGTTGATCTGCCTCGTTTAATATATGCATTTGTTGGGATAATGCTTCTTGGTGGAACTTTACTATATTGTGTAGATTGATCTGTTTCTTTACTCTCTCTTTTTTTTTAGATTTTTCAGTGCTAATATTATATATAAAGTCTTCGTCAAACAAATGGTGGAAAATAAAATTTCACCTCATTATTTCGTTTTTTTTTTTGGTTGAATTTCAATGTACACTTAGCATACAAATCATCATGTATATCATATTTGAACTGATATAATGGTATGGGTTCGAATGAGTTCTATTTTATTTTGCAATTTTACATTTTTGAAGTGAAAATTGTGAGATAAAAATGAAAATAATTTAGAGAATATAAAAAATAAATTAAAAAATATAAAAAAATGAAAAGAAAAAAAAACATGAAGGACCAACTGCCCCTTCCCAGTACCACTTCAGCAATCTAACCTTATAGTTCATGCCATGCCGTAAAAATGATAGAATTTAAACTGTCTTTCATGCCAATGAAAATAACGCTTCTATACGTGAATATGTGAAGTGAGGCATCATGAAAGTTTTAACCGAATCGAATTTATCAATACAAATTTATAAGATTCCAATTCTCAAAGCAAAATTCTTCTTACATACTAAGGTAATTTTCTCGTGAATAGCATTCTGTACATACTAATTTTCTTATATTCAACAGTCTCACACAAGCAGAAGGATCTCATTGGAAGATATGGATGCAATAAAAGATATGTGTTTAGTCAAAGTGCGAAACTTTTTCAACATGGAAGAGAATTTAAGATTGGCAGAGTCTAAATTGAAGAGTTTAAGTTGCCGAGCGTCTGACTACAAGCAGAAAGTGACAAAAGTAGAAGAAACAGGAAAAAAAAAAGAGGAGAAGAGAGGTTGAGAATTGGTTTGAGGAGGTAGAACAAATGGAAAGCAAATTCAATGAATTGAAGAGAAGAATCCAGGATGGGCGAACTTGGAAAAACTTAACCATTGGAGATTGCGTGATGGAAATACATGCAAAAGTGGAAAAACTCATGGAGCAAAGTAAAGATTTTGAGGGGCAACTTTGGCTAGATGATCATGAGAACAAAGATCAGCCACTGTTAGTGACAGAAAATTTATCAGGAAAAATGCTCCCAAAAGGTTGGGAAGCAATACGGGACTGGTTGATCAAGGATGATTTGTTTAACATTGGGATTTATGGAATGGGAGGAGTAGGTAAGACCACATTGGCGAAATATATCCATAATCATCTCTTGGAGAAAACTAGTTTCAAAGTTTTTTGGATTAGTATTTCTCAAAATTTTAGCATCAAGAAGCTGCAAGATGATATTGCCAAGCAAGTACGACTTGATCTATCAAGTGAGGACGACGAGAACAGAAGGGCCGCCATGTTGTCTGGGGCACTGGCAAATCAGTCTTTACTCATATTGGATGATGTTTGGGTACAGTTTTGTCCACAACAGGTTGGAATTGCTCTAGGCGCAAACAAGTGTAGACTGATTTTGACTACCCGCTCATTGCAGGTTTGTGATCAAATGCTTTGTCAAAGAAAATTTAATGTGACGACTCTGGACAAAAGTGAAGCATGGGAATTGTTCAGGCACACACTTGGCCATGAGATAAGACTTTCCGCTGAAGTAGAAGAGATTGCCAAGTCTGTCGCAAACAGGTGTGATGGCTTGCCCCTTGGTATTATCACAGTGGCTGGGAGCATGAGGGGGGTTGTAGACATCCGTGAATGGAGAACTGCTTTGGGACAAATGGAATCATGTTCAATCGGGAACAAAGAAATGGAAGATAATGTGTTTCCCATACTAGAATGGAGTTTCGAACGCTTAGATGGAAGCGAAAAACTTTGTTTCTGTTGGAAAATAAGAATGGCTCTGTTGAGCACATGTGAATGAGAAATTGCTCATTGAGGAGATGCATGAATAAAGGCCTTTCATTTCCAAGCACATTATTCATGATGTTGGTAGGTTATGAACCTTTCATTTGATGGTTCATGAATGATGCCTTTTGGCTTTTCATTTCAAGCATAATGGATGGCTTTTGGCTTTTCATGTCAAAGATGAATGAAGACTTTTGGCTTTTCATGTATCAAGCATAATGGATGGCTCTTGGCTTTTCATTCTCCAAACATAATGGCTTGTCTTTTGAACAAGGAAATCTCCTTTATAAATAGAGGACTTCCCTTGGTGGACAAGGAGATGAAGAAGACAATTTTCTAACTTTTCCCCCAAAACTCTCTCAACAATTTTCCCTTTTAAGTTTTCAATTTTAGTAGTTTTCGGTAATAGAAGAAAGACACAAATTCAAGTTCGCTGTAGCGGTCTACCTTGTGCAAGTAAGTCGTTAGTTCGTCGTTGTATCCTGGGAGACAGACGTCCGTTAAATCCTCAAGCACACACAGGAGGGGACGAATCTGTTTTAAGGAAAGCGTCTAACGCGCCTCGACGTGGGTTCTCTCGTTATTCAGTTGTTAACGGCTAAGGTTCTATTTACTGAATTTAATTTTATAGTCAATCTTCATTGCTATATTTTCATACCTATATTCATCTAGATATGTTAACATAATTATATATATATATATATATATATATATATATATACTATTTGGATAACAAACTTAAAACAGATTCTGTGAATATATATTTTTATGTTAATAAAGCTTGTTACACTATTATATATTTTCAATCTGTGATATATTCAAATTTATATTGTTAATTCCAATTCATTGGAAATTAATTGTCAATGATTGGTTTTGTTGTAAGGTTGAGATATGGCTGATAACATGACTATAGTTAAGAACCCCACGACCTCAACTCCCATTGCCTCGAATCAATCACTTGCGGTTTCGGTTCCTATGAACCATCATGAGAAACCTGAAAAGTTTGGAGGACTGAACTTCAAAACTTGGCAACAAAAGATGGTGTTTTACTTAACAACACTTAATCTTGCGAAATTCTTAAAAGAGAATCCTCCTACTGTTGGAGATGATGGGTCAAATGCACAAGCTGTTGACTCGTGGAAGAAATCTGATTTCCTATGCCGGAACTATGTTCTGAACGGTTTGACTGACGCACTTTATAAAGTGTATAGTTCAAAGAGTTCAGCCAAGGAACTGTGGGAGTCCTTGGATCATAAGTATAGATCTTAGGATGCTGGTGCGAAAAAGTTCCTGGTGGGCCAGTTCTTGAATTTCAAGATGGTAGACTCAAAAACTATGATGAGTCAAGTTCAAGAACTTCAATTGATCATCCACGAGATTCATACTGAGGGAATGACCATGAGTGAGTCTTTCCAAGTAGCTGCCATTATTGAAAAGCTACCCCCTGCGTGGAAAGACTTCAAGAATTATTTGAAACACAAAAGAAAGGAGATGAATGTTGAAGAGCTAATTGTCAGACTTCGCATAGAAGAAGACAATAGAGGCTCTGAGAAGAATTTCTCAAACAGTGTTGTTGCCAAGGCTAATGTGGTGGAGCGTGGTGAAAGCTCCAAGAACAAGAAAGGCAAACACAAGTCGGGATCCAATATGGGACCTAAGGGTGGAATTTCAAAGAAATCAAAGTTCCAAGGAAAATGTTTTAATTGTGACAAGATGGGTCACAAATCAGTGGATTGTAGATTTCCAAAAAGGAACAAGAAGAAAGAGGCCAACTTGGTTGACGATACCACACAAGAATTGTCTGAAATGAGTCTTTCTGCGGTGGTATCTGAGGTCAACATGGTAGACTCCAATCCAAAAGAGTGGTGGCTGGATACTGGAGCCACACGCCATATCTGCTGTAATAGATCTGCATTCTCCGATTTCACACCTGTGGATAATGGAGAGAAGTTGTACATGGGCAACTCTGCAACTTCTGAGATCAAGGGTCAAGGAACTGTATTCCTGAAAATGACATCAGGCAAGGAAGTGAAACTTCGCAATGTCTTTTATGTGCCGGACATCCGAAAGAACCTGATTTCTGGGACATTGCTGAGTCAGCATGGATTCAAAATTGTTTTGGAATCTGAAAAGTTAGTTTTGACCAAACACGGTCTCTATGTTGGGAAAGGGTATGTAAAGGATGGGATGATTAAAATGAATGTAATGGCTATGAAGCCAAAAGACCTCAATGAAAAGGAAAAGTCTCCCGCTTATATGCTCGAGTCTTCTAACTTGTGGCATGGTAGACTGGGTCATGTTAATTATGATACAATGCGTAGATTAATTAACTTGGACCACATACCCAAATTTAACATTGATCCCGAACATAAATGTGAAACCTGTATAGAAGCAAAACTAACAAGATCATCGTTCCAAACGATTAAAAGGAATATGGAATCACTTGATTTAATTCATAGTGATATTTGTGATTTGAAATTTGTTCAAACACGAGGAGGTAATAAATATTTTATCACCTTCATTGATGATAGCACAAAATATTGCTATGTGTATTTGCTTAAAAGCAAAGATGAGGCTATACAGAAGTTTGCTATCTACAAACAAGAAGTTGAAAACCAACTTAATAAGAAGATTAAGATGGTTAGGAGTGATCGGGGTGGTGAATATGTAGAACCCTTTAGTGAATTTTGTGCACAACATGGCATTATTCATGAGGTTACACCTCCCTACACTCCTCAATCGAATGGAGTGGCAGAACGCAAAAATCATACATTGAAAGAAATGATGAATGCAATGTTGATAAGTTCTGGATTGCCACAGAACATGTGAGGGGAAGCCATATTAACGGCTAACTACATTTTGAATAAGATTCCTCGAAAGAAAGAGGATAAGACACCTTATGAATTGTGGAAAGGAAGGAAACCTTCCTACAAATACTTGAGAGTGTGGGGGTGTCTTGCCAAGGTATTGGCTCCAACACCAAAGAGGATGAAAATAGGTCCTAAAACAATTGATTGCATCTTCATTGGCTATGCTCAAAATAGCAGTGCTTATCGATTTCTTGTGTATGAGTCTAAAAACCCTGAGATTCATAAGAATACGATAATAGAATCAAGGAATGCATCATTCTTTGAACATGTATTTCCTTGTAACTCCAAGGGAGATGGTACAAGGTCATCTAAACGAACAATTGAGATTGTTAGAAATAATGATCAGGTTCGATATCTTTATCATGAACCAGAAGAGGTAGAGGAAGAGCCCAGGAGAAGCAAAAGAGCAAGGACAGAAAAATCATTTGGACCAAATTTTCTGACTTACATGCTAGAGGCTGAACCTCAAACATATAAAGAAGCTGTGAGCTCAACTGAGGGACCTTTATGGAAAGAAGCCATAAAGAGTGAGATTGATTCCATTATGCAAAATCATACTTGGGAGCTAGTGGACCTTCCTTCAAGAAGTAAACCACTAGGCTCTAAGTGGATCTTCAAACGAAAGATGAAGGCAGATGGAACAATTGATAAGTATAAAGCCAGACTTGTAATTAAAGGTTACAAGCAACGAGAAGGTCATGATTACTTTGATACTTATTCTCCTGTGACGAGAATAACTTCTATAAGAATGATATTGGCAATTGCCGCATTGCGAAATCTAGAAGTCCATCAAATGGACGTGAAGACTGCTTTTCTTAATGGAGACCTTGAGGAAGAAATATACATGGAACAACCTGAGGGTTGTATTGCTCCTGGACAAGAAAGGAAAGTATGTAAATTGGTAAAGTCATTGTATGGACTTAAACAAGCACCAAAACAATGGCACGAAAAATTTGACCATGTTATGATGTCAAATGGGTTTAAAATCAATGAGTGTGACAAGTGTGTCTATGTTAAAAACACAAACACAGGATATGTCATTCTTTGTTTGTATGTGGATGACATGTTAATTGTTGGTAGTAATGAACAAATGATTAAATCTACCAAAATTATGTTAAATTCTAGATTTGACATGAAAGATATGGGACTAGCTGATGTGATATTAGGAATTAAGATTAATCGATCAGTTGATGGTCTTATATTGAGTCAGTCACACTATGTGGACAAAATACTTGAAAAATTCAATAAGGACGATTCTGGTGTCTCCAGAACTCCAATTGATTTGAATCAACATCTGTCCAAGAATCGAGGAGATCATGTATCTCAAGTAGAATATGCTAGAATTATAGGCAGTTTAATGTACTTAATGAGTTGTACAAGACCAGATATTGCCTATGCTGTGAGTAGCCTAAGCAGATTCACGAGTAACCCAGGAGCTGATCACTGGAAAGCGATTGTCAAAGTACTTAGGTACTTAAGACATACTCGTGAATATGGATTGCACTACACAAGTGAACCTGCTGTTTTAGAAGGATACTCGGATGCAAGCTGGATATCTGACATACAAGATTCTAAAGCTACCAGCGGGTATGTATTTACCTTAGGAGGTGCAGCAGTTTCATGGAAATCCTCTAAACAGACAGTTATAACAAGATCCACAATGGAATCTGAGTTTGTAGCTCTAGATAAATGTGGTGAAGAGGCCGAATGGCTACGAAACTTCTTAGAGGATATTCCAAAATGGCCAAAACCTGTGCCTGCTATATGTATACATTGTGATAGCCAAGCAGCTATTGGGAGGGCACAGAATGTGATGTACAACGGTAAGTCAAGACACATATGTCGTCGACATAATACCGTTAGACAACTTATCTCGACTGGAATCATAACAATTGATTATGTAAGGTCAAAAGAAAATATTGCGGATCTGCTGACCAAAGGGTTGAATAGAGATAAAGTTGAACAATGATCGAGGAGAATGGGACTTAAGGCCATGAATGAATAGTTTGATTACAGTGGAAACCTAACCTAGTTGACTGGAGATCCCAAGATCTAGGTTCAATAGGACAACTAAACTGTTAATACCGAACGAGATCACTGTGGAGGTTATCTTACTAACCATTCCTATAATAGAAACAGTGATGCCCGTAAGGAATAGGTTAAGCTTATGCTTTTAATGATTAATATGCATTGGATAAATGTTGGATCCAAGCGGAGTAATGCGGGTTTTTCTTAAGTATGAAATCACCTATGTGAGAGAGAAGAAGGGCCGTTTCAAAGGAGAATTGTCAAGGTTCAATTCTTTAGAAACTCTCACAGAACCAGGACGATGTCCACGGCCAAAATGGACATAACCATGAGAACTGAAAATGTGTCAGGGGAATGCCTGTGTGAAGTATATCATCATTTACACAAACGGCAGAACAGTTCAAGGACATCGCGTCTACTGATCAGCTAGTAAAGTAAATGTACTTTCACAAGGAAATGTTCAAAGACTAAAATCTACCTATCCTATGCAGGTATTAACCATAGAACTCTATCACCATATCGAGTCTTTGTTTTATTTCATCATTTGTTTTATTTCAATTTTCATTCATGTGGGGGATTGTTGGAAAATAAGAATGGCTCTGTTGAGCACATGTGAATGAGAAATTGCTCATTGAGGAGATGCATGAATAAAGGCCTTTCATTTCCAAGCACATTATTCATGATGTTGGTAGGTTATGAACCTTTCATTTGATGGTTCATGAATGATGCCTTTTGGCTTTTCATTTCAATCATGAATGGTGGCTTTTGGCTTTTCATGTCATGGATGAATGAAGACTTTTGGCTTTTCATGTATCAAGCATAATGGATGGCTTTTGGCTTTTCATGTCAAAGATGAATGAAGACTTTTGGCTTTTCATGTATCAAGCATAATGGATGGCTTTTGGCTTTTCATTCTCCAAATATAATGGCTTGTCTTTTGAACAAGGAAATCTCCTTTATAAATAGAGGACTTCCCTTGGTGGACAAGGAGATGAAGAAGACAATTTTCTAACTTTTCCCCCAAAACTCTCTCAATAATTTTCCCTTTTAAGTTTTCAATTCTAGTAGTTTTCGGTGATAGAAGAAAGACACAAATTCAAGTTCGCTGTAGCGGTCTACCTTGTGCAAGTAAGTCGTTAGTTCGTCATTGTATCCGGGAGACAGACGTCCGTTAAATCCTCAAGCACACACAGGAGGGGACGAATCTGTTTTAAGGAAAGCGTCTAACGCGCCTTGACGTGGGTTCTCTCGTTATTCAGTTGTTAACGGCTAAGGTTCTATTTACTGAATTTAATTTTATAGTCAATCTTCATTGCTATATTTTCATACCTATATTCATCTAGATGTGTTAACATAATTATATATATATATATATATATACTATTTGGATAACAGTTTCTTGTATTGCTGCCTATATCCAGAAGATTATCTTATAGAAAGAGAGAAATTAATTGATCTCGTTATTTGGGCAGAGTTGATTCCAATGAGGAACACTAGGGAAAGACAATATGATCTTGGTCATACGATAGTAAACAAACTTGTAAAAGTTTGTCTGTTGGAAGAAGCTAAAACTTGGAAGGGTGTCGAGTGTGTGAAGATGCATGATCTGATTAGAGATATGGCATTGAGGATTACTAGTGGGCAATCCAGTTCTAAGAACGCCCAAGATGTGCCTAGGTTCTTGGTGAAGAGTAATGATCTACTGATAAAAAATGAAAAGTGGATAGATGATCTCTCTGCAGTTTCTCTTAACAATTCAAATCTTGAACTTGGCAGCTTAGAAGTTCCACCACTCGTGTCGTCAAACTGTGGGAATCTATCAACCTTAATCATCAATCATCCCAACATAGAAGAAATTCCAGATTCATTCCTTCAACACATGTATGGACTGAAGGTTCTAAATCTAGAGGAGTGTGGCGATCTCTCTGTGTTGCCTAAATGTATCTCAGACATGGAAAATCTCAGAGCATTGTTGTTGGAAAATTGTTGGGGACTTAAATCAGTACCACCACTGGGAAAACTCAAGCAATTGAGAATACTGAACCTATTCAAAACTTCAATTGGTGATGTACCTGAAGGCTTGGAAGAATTGGTCAAACTTGAGCGCCTCTACATGAGTCATGAGTTGCGTGTGCGTGTATTACCCGAAGGGAATTTTCCAAACTCCACCGTCTACAACATCTTGTATTGCCTGCAGCTATACATATTGTCGACCCTGGAGCGTTGAATGAATTACAAGTATATGGTGGAAGATTAGCTTCCCTTGGTGACTATAGTCGATTGGTAACACCTGGGTACTTCCTTAGATATCTATGACTTCGACGATGATGTTTATCAAGATTTGGATGATGTTTATCAAGATTTGGATGACTTCGACGATGCAAATGATTATATGAGATATCTTACATTAGAAAACAAGTTGACGTTTATAGAGTGCAACTTTCAGAAGGGATTGGATGTGGTTTTGCCTTCAGAGGGCCTACATGTATTAAAAATCGTCCACTGTTCTGGCTTGTCAGATGTTTTTTCCCACAGGTGGACCGATAGATTTAAGGATTTGGCAGAGTTGATGATATCTAGTTCAGGAGAATTAAAGTTTGTCCTGAACTTCTCCTCTCCTGATGATGAACGGCTGCAACATTTGCGAATGCTATACCTATGTAATTTGCCACATTTAGTTGGTCTTATAAATTGGAGATTATCAGGATCAATTCAGCCTGGAACTTTTTCCTCTCTTCAGCACTTGAATATTACTAGATGTCAGGGATTGAAGCTTTTCTCTGTGCAGTTGCTCCAGCAAACCCTACAGAAGCTCAATCGTTTATCTGTCTGTGATTGTGATGAACTAGAGGAAATAGTAGCAAATAATGATGATGGAGGAAGAGGAGAAGCGACTTCAAGTGGGCCCATCACCTCCGCCCCTCAGTTACTACTTCCAAGTTTACGGGATCTGCTTCTTAGCGGTTTGCCAAGGCTTGAAAATGTTTGTGACCATAAATATACCATAATGATTGACTATTACCCAGCATATTTTTGTTTCTATCGTTGTCCAAAGTTGAAGAGGCTGCCTTCTATCAAAATCACCTCCGCACAAGCACGTTTCAAAATATCTGGAACCAAAGAATGGTGGAACTCATTAGAATGGGACAATATCCCACCGATAAGGATGCCCTCCAGCCATTTTTTCGAGGTTAGTGGCAGTATTTAATACCATTTCAAAGTCCTTATCTTTGATTCCTTAACAAAAAAAATTTTAATTTACTTTCTCGTATCTTTTTTATTTCGTTTTCTATGGTTGCTTTTTAGGGATTTATGTTATTTTGGGCAGCATTTACTATAATTAATATTGTCATTTTCACGGACCCTAATTTGAACAGAATTGCTATGCGAAATACTAAACAATTTTTTTTTTTTTTTGGTTTCTAATGATGATAAATTTTTAATGGGAGTAAAAGGTAAACGGTAATAAAGTTTTTTTTTTTTTTTGGAAGAAAGAAAAATAAAATTTTTATTAATAGTGGAGACTTTTCTAGAAACAGAGGTTACACATTCATTGCCTCTACCTTGTTTAAGAAAAGTTCATTTTTTTTTCTCACAAAAAAATATAACATCTAAACAACTTTTTATTTATTTTTAAAATTCAATTTTCAATAAAAATTCTCCTAAAATCATTTCAAAAAAAAAAAATTCCATCCAACAAATATTTTTTTATTTTCCCTACAATACACTTTTTCTTATAATTTTTTTTACACATTTCAATAAAAAATTCTTAAACAAACTACAATCGAAATATAGCCCAAGTACTTTATTTAAGAAAGTTATTTTTTCAGAATAAAAAACATTGAAATAATTTTAAAATTTAAAACTCTTGACATTATTTTTTTAAAAAAATTCCTTTGCTATATTTTTTATTTTTTCTCCAATAAATTTTTTCTTACCAAAAAAATTCTCACCAAAATTTCACATTTTCTAATAAAGAGTTTGTCAACCAAATTGCAATTCAAATATAGCCAAGTTAGGCACAAATATAAACCTCTCATACAGAACGTTCATTCTCCTATATTGCCAAATAAGTTTCAGCAAGACATAACTCAGAAACTAAATTCTAGTTAGTTTTTCTGATATTTTTTTTTAAATGTTTTTTTGCCATCAACATCTTTGCAAATCTTAAGCTAAAATCTGCAGTTTTAGAATTTATGTTAGTGGATTTGTTTTCTTGAATGCTTGAATTTTAATTTACCATTGCTCTGTATCTCAACTCTTTGTTTTTTTTTTAAAAATTTTTTTTAACAATTTTTTTTATGAAAGTAAGAGTTATGATGCAACCATATGACATGATTAATGATAGCTTTTCCAAAAAGAACAAAAATATTAGGTTTGGCCTTAGTTGTATATCGACAATGTTGGAAATGCCTTCCTTAATTTTGGCATTGAGTTATTAGTTACGGTCTTAGTGTTTTATGGTTATGACCCAACCATATACTAGTTTGTTTGTTTGGATCTATAAGCCTACAATTTTTTAATATTTCCGTCATGTACATTTGTGTTTATATACGATGTGTTGCTATTTGAACTAGGGGTGACAAATGAGCAAGTTAAATTACTTATGGGTGGGTTATTAATGAGTTAAAATTTTACAAGTCATGACCTAATCCAATCAATATAAGTATGAGTTAGTTCTGGTTGGGTTACTTTTGGATTAAGTTAAACCTAATTGAACCAATAGGTCGATTTAGCAATATTTTTGTTACTTTTTTTTTATTTAATTAAGGAATTAAACTTACATTTTCTATCTTTTTTAAGTATCTTTTTAAAACAAATCTTTTTTTTTTAATCGATCTTCTTTTAAAAAAATAGACTATTTTTTATGTTTTTCACCATAATCAAAAAATAAACTAATATTATTTTGTTTCTCTATTAACATCAGTTCTTTTTTTTTTAAACTAATTTTATTTAGTTTCTTTTTTAAAAAAAAAGACTATTTTTATGTTTTCACCATAACTAAAAAACAAACTAATATTATTTAGTTTCTCTATTAATATTAGTTCCTTCAATTGAGTTTTATAAATATTATCAAAGTTACAAAAACCAAATTTCATTATCAACATTTTATTCACAAGTACTTGGTGGAAAAAGAAAAGAATAATTGCTATCTAACCCTACTTGATTCACTTTTGCAGTTCTGTGTCTTTGGCTTATTGTGTTGGAGAAAAAAAAAATTATAAATCAATGGGTTACCCTAACCCAACCCACTGACCCGAATATTGTGGGTCATTATATGACCTAATCATTTATCAACCCATGACCCAAGTAACCCAATCGATTGGGTTAAAATATTGGGTAAGTTGGATTAATTTTTTAGGTTAGGTCTAATTTTGCTACCTTGTGATGGCCCAAACGGATTAGTACTCAAACAATCAAAAATAAGAGAATTAAAGAATAAGAGAGGGAGAAGAAGATGTAGAATCTGGGGAAGAGAATGAAGATAGAGAGAGAAGAGAATAAACCAAGAAAGCAGGAGATCAATGATATTGAGAGGACATAAAATCAGAGAGGGAGTGGAAATTCACAGCCAAAATCTGCCCCTCTAATACTGTGCATGTACAATATATAATCGTTGCTCACTTTCCTAGCTATTTCCAACTTGAGGAAGAAAAGAACAAAACGACAACATCTAGATAATAACAACATTAAGGAAATTAGGGCAACAATCAGAAATTAGGGCAAAATAAACAAAAGGAAATTGAGATAGCTTGAAACGACATCATGCGGTAGCTCCCCTCTTTATTGCAACAATGTAGTGTTGAGCCAAAGAGGAACAAACTTTAAGTGGGACGACATTGCACCAGCAAAAGGCTTGACATTCCCCCCTTACTTGAAAGCTTGCTTTGTCCTCAAGCTTTAAAAAACGGGAATTGGCTTCGAATAAAAGTTTGGTCTTCCCATGAAGCTTCAGTCTTGTCCATCACTTTCCAACAAATTAACCATTGATTCACCTCCTTGTTCTGGCTCAAGATGACCCTTCTCTGCATGACCGACTCAAGCTCCAAGGGGTAAATGTCCTTTGTATTCACCTATGGTAGTGGACTAAGGGTTACTGGTGTAAGACCAAAGTGTTTATTCAACAAAGAAACATGAAATCCTGGGTGAACCTTGGCATGATCAGGTAGTCTTAGTTTATAAGCTACTGTCCCTATCCTTTCCAACACCTGAAAGGTCCCGTAGTAGCATGCAAACAGCTTGAGAGAAGTCCTTATAGCAACGTTTGTTGTTTGTAGAGCTGGAGTTTAAGGTACACCCAATCTCCAACATTAAAAGCCCTATCTGACCTCTTCCTATCAACATACTGTTTGATATGGTTTTGAGCTTTGTTCAGGTGGTCTTTGAGCAATTTAAGTACTTCATTTCTCTACTGAATCAAGTCCTCCGTAGTTGGTATAATCACTTTTGTGAAAGGGCCTAAAGGAAGAGAAGCTAGTTTCGCTCCGTAAAGTGCTTCATAAGGAGTCATTTCAATGCTAGTTTGATGAGTGGTACTTGTGCTTTCATAAAAGGCTGGAACCATATACTATAAATAGGAAACACAAGAGAACAACAATACTTCAATAGTAATTTTAGGCATGTATCATCAACTATTATCCACCACAGTTACAGTTAAGTTAAAATGATCTGCGATGAATATGTATGATAGGATATATATACACACATAGAGTTCAGTAATAAAAGCTTTTTGTTCTTTACAGTTTTGACTCTTCCTAGGGGCAAACATTTTACAAGAACAAACTGAATTTAAGCACCAAACATTTTATTCAAACTGAGTAATGTTTGAATGTTTTAGTATTTTTGAAAAAGATTAAGTTTTCAAAGTGAATCGTAGGCACTATTTATTAGACATCAGAATACCTTTACTTTCTCCATATGAAAAGCTGGATTCAGGAGCCTTCTATGCTTGGCCCATTTGTTCCCATCATATGTTAGTACACCTTGGGCCACCATTTTGCCATATGGATTAGAATGAGTCTTTTGGAAAACCTGAATCTTGTGTGTGACTTCTTTGACGAGCTCAGGGTCCATGATCACAAGCACTGGCTTTGGCCCAATCCATACACATGATTTCTTTCCTGCAACCCAGTACAGCTTGGTTGAAATGGGCACGGCAAGCAAAATTTGCGAGTGGAAAAATAGAACATATGGTTTATAACATGTTTTTTTTTTTCCTTTTGTTATGTACAGACTTTTTTTTATCTTTGTTCTGTACAATATATGCTAAACTTCCTGTGGCCAAAAAAATTATTTGAACCTTTTTTTTGCTTTTGGAATGGCATATAAAAATTTTTATCCATATAGCACTAAAAATTCAGGGGTAATTTTAGGTTGTGAATTCAGTTATTTGATTTTAATTTTTTTTAATAGACCACTTGGGATTCCTCATGTGGTCATGTTCCTCATGTGATCATGTTCCCCTGCCATATATTTCTCTCTCTTCTAACTTCTCAATGTACATATTGTAAAGTTCAAAATTTGACTTTTCAAGTGTTATATAATAATAATTTCTCATTTTTTATTCTTTATTTCGACAATATATTGTTAAAAGTTTAAGGTAATTCACTGTAATAAAATCTCCTATAATTCTACTATTTTGAAAAAAGTATTTTACAATTCCAACTCATCTTTAACATTTCATTAAAGATAAACTAGAATTATCTATAGAGGGTATTTTTCATATATATATAAGAAAAGAATATCAAATTCTAAGGGATTCAAATGTTCAATAGTAACCTAAAACATTAGCACAGGAATAAAACGCAAACATCTGGATTTGGCCTAGGCATAAATGCACGTTAAAATAAGAACATACCACACTCAAGGGCACCGATGAAATGAGGTACAGCTCTTGGAAGGATGTCATCAGAGAAACTAATCGGTTTAGATTGAACTTCTTGCCGTTTCAAGCCTTTGGTATCGCCACATTTATAATGGGGTGGGCTGGGTGCTATAATCTATATGTGGTTTTAATATTCTATGGTGGTTGAATGGGAATCCTCTCCAGCCTGTGATACCTTAAATTAAAATCTTCCAAAGTTTTGGCATTACTATGTTGTTCAAATATATATATATATATATATGGTTCAATGGGAATCCTCTCCAGTCTGTGATACCTTAAATGAAAATCTTCCGAGTTTTGGCACTACTTTGATGTTCAGTAATATATACATAATGATGTTAGGTTTGTCATGATTTGGGCATAATAAAATTGGCATACCTCAATAATACAAATCTATAAATATTTCTTTTGACACAAAATTGTTAAAGATCCGTTTCGTTCTTAGTTAAAATTAAAATTAATTTAAAATTAAATATATTTATATAGATTTTATTTTGAATTATATAAAAAACTGCAACAATTTAAAGATATTATAAAATAAAAATTATAAATAAATTGAAATAAAAATTATAAATTGAACTAAATATAATTAAAAAAAATTTATTTAATTTTAAGATAATTTAAATTCTAATTAACAACCAAAGAAGAGTTTTAGTTACATCATTAGTTTACTTTCTCTATTATCGAAAAGTAAATTATAGTATATGCCAATTAGTCGAATTCCAACCCGCATGCGTAGCTTGCGTGTATGCACAGTGCTTTTCGCCATTGAACTTCCCTTCTCGTTGACTAATGAATACTTTCACATTTTATATCTTTGTTCCATGGCTATTTGGAATCGTAAATTGTGCATGCAGATTTGATTTATTTTTTACATTGTACTATCCCTTCATAAATAAATGGTGCCATTAATTGTGTGCACAGATTTAAATTATTTTTTTTATCTATAATAATTATTATGATATCAAATAAGAAAAAAAAATCAATTCAAAAAAGTTCATAACGTCCTATTTTTAAAACCAAACAAAAAATGTAGCTAATGAATTATGTTCATACAATATATATTTTCCCTAAATTATTCAAATTTAGGTCTATCTTATGAAAATTAATGGCCACAAATAAAAAATGAGTATTCTAAAACAGTAAACTACCCTCATCCTTAATTGATTCACAATGTTTGGGTTATCGCTTTTCTTCTCAACTTAAGTTAAAAGAATTATAATAATGAAAGTTATGAGATCTAGTGGGAGACATTACTTTATGCTATTAAAAAAATAACTATAAAGAGATACCTGGAAATTATGGAGATTGTTAAAAGATTTAGTAGTTTTGAGTGTTACTTAAATTTATATATTTTGTTTGGGCCAAAAACATAAAATATACTTAAATAAAAAGATATTATTTAAAGAAAATACATAAGTTAAATGTAATATAATGTAAGATTTCTTGCTTAAATTAATAGAAAAAGCTAGTAAAACTTGATAGTTAGAAGTGGCAAAATGAAGTTTTTGTACCTGCACCAGGTTTTTGTTAAATATTTAATATTGTAACATTGTAATTCATTCATATTGATTAGAGGTTTCAATATTTCTATAGGACTAATAGGTACAATGGGATAGGAGTTATCTGACTTCTCGTACCCATTAAAAATATCCATTGAGAATAATTGAGACGATGTTATTGAAATGAAAATTTACTGAAAGGATTATAGGATATTCATGAGTCCTATTGGGAATAGTTAAGTAGGTAATTATTAGTTAATATCTAACAATCAATTATTAATGATTATTTAATTTTTAAATATATTTATATATATTATTAATAAATAATTTTTTTTTTAAATTGTGACAGTCATCGATGGCTGAACCATCACTAGTCACCATTTAATTTCTGATGGAAAATTTTAATGAGATTCTAATGAAAATTGGAAAATTCTAATCCCATTAAATACAATTTCCTCCTTAGACATACGTGTTTGTTTTGATTATGAAAGGGATTTTCTTTTTTCAAGGGGGGGAGGTGGGGGAGGGCTCTAATGTAAGTATTTCGTGTCAATATTTATAAATAAGTGTGATCAATTCATTTATTATTGTTTTGTAATAGTAATATTAAGTAGGTAATATGTAATTGAAATAAAAACAAAATTCTTCATTTTCCAAAAAAAAAAAGGTATATTTTCAAACTTTTCTTTATTTCAAAAAATTTATTTGTGAATAAAAATAAATAAAATTTTTGTATTATTCTTGTTAATAACAGCGATGTACAATTTAAAATTAAAATGTATAGTTAAGAACATAAATGTATATATCTAATAATATGTTAAACATATTGTATTTTATAACTAAAAGAAGATTATATTTAATCAAAATTGGAGTTTTTTTTGGGACGTATAAGTTTTAGTATGGACTATGGAGATGATGGAAAGTAAAAAGAAAGGTGGGAGGCTAGTGTCATCAGCTTAAGACTTATTGCAATAGAACAAAAGTTTTAGGGCCAATTGTAATTTCAATACTTGAGTTAATTGACTAAGTAGTTGTATAAATTGCTACAACCCAAAGCTGTAGAAATCAGTTTTGGAGTAATGATATGATCAACCCTTTTCTTCATTCTGTAATTTCTATCCTCTTCTCCTTAATCTTCATCTTCTTTTCCCATTCTTCCTGAACCCTATGAAATTCTGCACTCTTCCAATTTCTTTTTCTTTTTTCTTGCATTAAATCAAGATTAGCTTTCCTAATCCTGACAGTTAGCTGATTACTAACTAGTCCCAAATTTTCATCGGGGCTGATTGTAAGCCCGTGTTTAGCTCAACCCAATACTCAGACTGAATAGGCCGTGCTCGAAAGTCGAAACAAGCCTCAACCCGTTGACAGTCCTAAATTTCACTTGCAAAGGCAGAATAAGTTGAAAAAAAGGTAGAAAATGTGTTAAAAAGTATCATAACACAACTATCATAATCATGTTGTTTTCAGTTGAAAAGTGTGAGATTTATTATATGTGAGGTTTATTTGGTTTTGATTTTTTTCACAAGTTACATTTTGTTAAAGCAGTGTCTTCTCAGAACATGGTTGATAACACTATTACAGAGTTTATTCAAACTAAATTGGTAATGCTATTATTGTGGTGTTTGTCAAAGATTAAGTTAGTGATGTTGGCCACAGTATTTACTAAAGTAGAGACAGAAGAATTTAATGCACAATTGCAGTGAATTTTTTTACTTAGCAAGTTAATTTTTTATGTGGGTTCCCCTAAAATTCATGACTGCAATAAACCATAATTGATCCAAAACATTAAGCACCAAAAAATATATTACTTTCATTCTAGAAAAATAGTTTACGTTTGATTTGATACAAAAAAAAATTAAATTATATGATACAATGTATTTAATACACAATTAAATGTATACATTCAATTACATTGTATACTTTTACATTTAAATGTATACTTTTACATTGTATACTTTTAATTGATCCAAAACATTAATACACAATTAAGTTGTATATTTAGTTAAGTTTAGGTTTCAAAAATTTTCATTCCGAAAAGTAAGTGTTTAGAAGATAAGTTTACTTTGCCATTTTTAGCAATTAAAAGAAAATTATACCCTCTTTGTTTGCTAGATAAACTTTCACGGTCTCTTCAGAAATTATTTTTCTATAATTGAGAATATTTTCTATTCTTTTAACGAAAACGTAAAAATCTTTATCACATTAATTGTGAGTTTTCTTGAATCCATTATACGCGAAAATCTGAAGTTTTGAGAGAAATTCAAAAATGCTCGATCCTGTAAGGGAAAAAAAATTAACGTTATATTAGCTCTCAGTTAGTATCATTAAATAATTATTAATCATATGGGCAAATGCTAATGAAATAGCATCATTAGACACTTTTTTTTGTGAATTTCGTGAAATAAAGATCTATTATTGACATTAATTGTCACTTTATTATGGTTAAAAATCATGTACCTTCTCCATACTTTTAAATGAAAAATTCAAATAACAACAAATAGAATGAATAGATTTTTTAATTACTTTATGTTTTGTAAGGTGCCAATTTCAATCACTATAATTTTTTAATTAAAAAATGTTACTAAATTTCATAAAAGCGTGTGAAATAGGTCATTTTATCTAAATATGATATTAATTGGGATAGAATTAAATACAAATTAGTAGCATTCTGATTTTTGTTGAACGATAGAGCCATTATATATATCTGTTAAGTTTGTAGATTCGTGTACCGTACACAAAAACAACACTCACTCTCTTGTTATCATCATCAATCTTTCTTTTACAAAATTTACCTAACCTTAAAAATTAACGAAATTTCATCAAACCTTCATATTGACTCTCACACTCCCTCTCCCTTTCCCTTTCCCTTTCTCTCTTTATGACAAAAATTCTAATAATAACAAATATTAGTAATAGGTAACCTTCGTCCAGACTAAACACAAAAAAAACAAGCACATTTATGTTAGGCAGTGTCTTCATGGCCAGTCTCATATTAATGTATAAATTTTCATATTTGTCTTAATTTTTATTATTAGTAAATAAAATATAAACTTTCTTTTGGGCTAAAAAAAAGTTTTAAAAATAAATTAGTTTTTCAAAAAAAGAAAGTACTTGTATTATTAAAATATTTATTTATGATTAGATTATTAAACATATGATTTTTGTCTTAATTAGCTTGCTTACTGTCAGACGATTACAAGGATAAGTATGCTGTACATTTTGTTCCCAAACATAGCCTTAGTTGACGTTATAATAACATTTCTTCTCCGGATTAAGCGGCGTGGAAGTGCACAATTTTCTGTGCAAATTTGTCATTTCATCCAAGACAAAAGACCGATTAAGATTTGGTCTCCTCCTTCCCGATTGAGGACGCAAAGAATATTACGCAAAATCAAGTAAAAGTAAATGTCAACCGCGAAGGTCAGAACTGTCATTAACCATCCTCCACGTGCAGTTACTCTATGTACAGACCCCGACACGTAGACTTGGGAACTCCAATCTGGAGTTGTACAGTAATAGTATGCACCGACACCAGGACTTCCATAAATGTTGAAAAAAAAAAATTAATATCATTTACTCTCTCAAAATTTTATAATATAACAAGGAGTTTTTCATTATTTAAAAAATAATAACCAATTTCCTTAATTAATAATGGCCTAATATACAAAAATAGCCTGAACTTTGACTCTTGTAACAATTATAGTTCGACCTTTCAATTTTAACAATACAGTACCTGACCTTTTCAATTTGTAACAATTATAGCCTCTGTTAGTATACTGTTAGAAAATCTGTTAAATTGATGACGTGGCATTCACGTGGGCAACACGTGGATGCTCAATCAGCAAAAAAATTTTTTTTTTTTAAGGATGGGATATACAGTACATGGAGCCATTGTCATTCTTCCTAAACGTGGAGTTCCTTACCCATTTCCCAAACCTCACAAGGAGGAAATCATAGTATTAGGTGACCTGAAAATCTTGTTTGAGTTGATATATTACTGCATTTGATAAATGAACTCAAAATCTAATAAATGGAAACCAAAATGCAAGGGAATGGTGGAAGTCAGATGTACAAGCTGTGATAAACCAGGCAATGCGAATAGGGAGGGCGCCTAACGTGTCTGATGCATACACTATCAATGGCCTTCCAGGGCCTGCTCCAAATTGCTCTACTACTGGTACTGAACGACCTATAAGAAGCTAAAAAAATCACTCTTGAATATTGGATGAAAGTTTGCATTATAATGGGTCCGTGTTTGTTTCTGGAAGTAAATCCATCTGAAATAGTCACAATCATAATTGAAGACTATGTTACCTCTCCTGATGGTCTAACTAAAGTGTTTAATGCTGCTGGTCTAAGAAAATTCTGGTTCCCAGTATCAAGGATGCCCAGAAATGGTGGAGAGTGGCCAACTGTAGATGATAATGGGTCCGTGTTTGTTGACTGTGATGCTTACAAAAATGAGCACAGAAATAGAGCATCATCCTCTTTGACATAAGATTTCTGTTTTTGCTTGAGAAACCCATTTGGAAATGACGGTAAAATTCCTGTTTTTTGCTTGCTGGGAGGAAGAAGATGAATCTGAGAGAAACCCATTTGGAAAACCGATTTAAATTTTTTTGCTCATTGAGCATCCACGTGGATACCACGTCATCAATTTAACAGATTTTTTAACGGCGCACTAACAGATGCTATAATTGTTACAAATTGAAAAGGTCAGGTACTGTATTGTTAAAATTGAAAGGTCGGGCTATAATTGTTACAAGAGTCAAAGTTCAGGCCATTTTTGTATATTAAGCCATTAATAATCAACTTGGCAAAAAAATGAAAAGCTCTCAGGGTAATAATTGTTATTTTTTAAGTCACGGGAAACTATTTGTTATATTACGAAACCTCAATAGGTAAATGATATTAATTTTATTAAATTTTTAAAAAGACAAAAATATGAAATTTAAAGACAAAAATTTAATAAAATTATGTTAAAAATTTTAATGCAAAAATACAAAAAATTATTATATAGTAATTTTATTTTTTAAGGTTAAATTTTTTGAAATTTTTTCATTTTTAAATTTTATTAAATTTTTATCTTTAAATTTCGTCTTTAAATTTTATTAAATTTTTATATTTAAATTTCATCATTTTAGTTTAAAAAAAATTATTATATAGTTTATGTAATACTATAGTTTTTTGAAATTATATTATGTAATACTATAAGTGATTTTGAAAAAAAAAAAAGATCTTAAAATAACAATTGGGGTAAAAAGGACCTCAAAATTTTACATAATTTTATTAAATTTTTATCTTTTTAAAATTTTAATTAAGTTAATATTATTTATTCCTATCGAGATTTTTAATATAACAATTAGTTTTTTGTGATTTAAAAAATAACAATTAGTTCCTTGAGAATTTTTTTCGTCTTTTTGCCAAGTTCATTGTTAGTCAAGGGAATTAATTGTTATTTTTTAAATTAAAAAAACTGATAGTTATATTATAAAATTTGAAAACAATAGAAAATCTTATACTAATAGTAATAGGTAAATTTGGCTCCATGTTGCATGGCAATGTATCAGTAACGGTATTTTTTCTTGCTCATAATTGGAAGCTGGGACAAGAACCGGACCCATTTGCAACCACTGCCTATATGTACATCTGTCCCTCGTATATGTACAGCTGTCCCTCAAATGTTAGGCAGTGTCTTCACGGCCAGTCTCATTTTCCAAAGGTCTTCCAAAAGTCTCCCAACAAACTTCCACGAATTGCCTCCCTTCACTTTCCCTTTTTCTCCAGTGTCTAACTCATCCTCTCCATCATTTCTCGTTTAAGTCATTGCATATTTTAGGGAAATTTGCATATATAGTAGGGTTGACCGTTGACTTTGCAAATATAGCACCCTCCTTTTTTTTCTTGCAAACATAACACTTTAGAGTTGAACAAAGACCAACATACCCTCATCTTCTCTTCTGAAACATAAAGACAACACTTCATCTTCATCTTCATCTACATCTTCATTTTCTTCGATTCAAGAAAATTTGCTCTCACATCCCATTATTTGCACTTCTTATTATTCTCACACCCCATTGAATCATCATCTTCAAAAAAGAAGACCGCGACAGTGGAGATAAATTATTCTGAGGAGATATTAGTTGAATTTTACTCAAGTTGAACTGGGTTTGTGAATTTCAACGAAACTAGTCGAGTTTAGGTCGAGCAAAACATTAGGTCGAATACAAGATCGAGTTTAAGATCGAACAATAAGTCTGAGTAGTAATTGGTTGAATATTAGATCGAGCTCGACCTAAGCTCGACCTAATACTCGACCTACACTATGTCGAGTTAAATTGAAAAAAAAAAAGAAAAAAATTGAGTTTTTTTTTTAAAAAAGTTTTAAGGTCAAGTTCGACCATGCCGACTAATGCTCGACCTAAATTTTAAAGAAAAAATTGAATTTTTTTAAAAAATGTTTTAAGTCAAGTTCGACCCCATGCTCGACCCTATGCTCGACCTAATGCTCGACCTAAATTTTAAAGAAAAAAATTGAATTTTTTTTTAAAAAAAACAGTTTTAGGGTCAAGCTCGACCCCATGCTAGACCTAGTGCTCGACCTAAATAAAAAAAAATAAAAAAAAAATTTTTTTAATTTTTTTTTAATTTAGGTCGAGCATTAGGTCGAGCATGGGGTCGAGCTTGACCCTAAAATTTTTTTTTTAAAAAAAAAATCAATTTTTTTCTTTAAAATTTAGGTCCAGCATTAGGTCGAGCATAGGGTCGAGCATGGGGTCGAGCTTGACCCTAAAACATTTTTTTTTTTAAAATTCAATTTTTTTCTTTAAAATTTAGGTCGAGCATTAGGTCGAGCATGAGGTCGAACTTGACCCTAAAACTTTTTTTTTTAAAAAAAAATCAATTTTTTCTTTTTTTTTTCAATTTAACTCGACATAGTAGTAGGTCGAGTATTAGGTCGAGCTTAGGTCGAGCTCGATCTAATATTCAACCAATTACTACTCAGACTTATTGTTCGATCTTAAACTCGATCTTGTATTCGACCTAATGTTTTGCTCGACCTAAACTCGACTAGTTTCGTTGAAGTTCACAAACCCAGTTCAACTTGTGTAAATTTCAACTAATATCTCCCCGTAACGAATTTTTCTCCACGGTTGCAGTTTTCTTGTTTGAAGATGATGATCCAATGGGGTGTGAGAATAATAAGAAGTGCAAATAATGGGATGTGAGAACTAATTTTCTTGAATCGAAGAAGATGAAGATGAAGTGTTGTATCTTTATGTTTCAGAAGAGAAGATGAGGGTATGTTGGTCTTTGTTCAACCCTAAAGTGTTATGTTTGCAAGGAAAAAAAGGAGGGTGCTATATTTGCAAAGTCAACGGTCAACCCTGCTATATATGCAAATTTCCCCATATTTTATGTGTTGGAGCTCTTGCTCTCGATTCCAAGGCCCCCGGGGTACACAAAAACTAGAGACTTACTGATGATTATTTTAGTTTGCTTATATATAAGGAAGGATCTATTAAGCCTTTCTAATTACTAATGTTTTTTTCTTTTGTGTGTAGATCTTCCTAACCACTAAGTCCACACTCTCAAAGGTACAATTTTTAGATTTACGCTTCTTAATTTCATACTTATTTTTCTTGATTAATTACCATGCTTTTGTCCCAATTGAAAAATAACAAGATCACTTGGGACAAAAGGAGACCAAAAAAATTGAGATTTTTTCTTTGTTTAGTATATGTAATTCGATCTATGGTATAGAATTGAAAAGAAAGATAGTTAAAAAACTATTTAATTTTGTACAATTCAATGTCTAACTTTATTTTTTCTAATTATTATCTACGTGGATCTGACTTGTCTTTTGCACGTTTTTATGACTTTTGAATTCTACTATTTATTAATATATTGTGTGGATTGACTTGGGTATTGACTATTTTTTTTCATTTTTGATATTTATAGAAAATCAATCTTAGATTTTTTTTTTGTTTTCAGGGAAAAAAACCATGATTATTATCACTAATAAAAATAAAAATAGAGTCTTATATATAAGTTACTAAAATTATTAGAAATTAAGATTATATTTAATAGAATTGATTTTCTTATAACAATAAAAGTCACTAATTTGAACGTACATTTGTTCTTTTGTCAACAAAGTTTTAAATTTTGTATACAATATCTACTGGCTTAAACCATTAGTAAACAATATTAATATTGAGGCAGTAAAACTTTTTTTTTTTCAAAAACAATATCAAATTTTCACTCTACAAAGATCATTATTTTTATTCCCTGTTGGCATCCTTCACCCACATATATGTGGGTGGCCGGTGGCCCGTATGCTAGCTTTTTAACAGTCAATATAAGCTAGCCTTTGAACAGTCAAAAAGTAAAATCTTGGTCGAAACTTCCCAAGATTTAACTGAAAATGGCTAATCATAATTACTTATATAGATATTCATTTTGTTCTTTATGTTTATGTTGTCGAGATTTTTTTTTCATTTTTTATGTACATTTTCTCTCATAAAGTTTATCTGGAAACTTTAAAGTACAAAATCGTCCCGTTTCATTATGAGATTGATTCCTAAGGTCAATATTTATAAGTATTTGTAACATTTTTTTAATGCTTTTGTAAGTATCAATGTACCTAATTGATTTAGAATGAACTTTCATTTCCCCCCTAAATTGAGCCTGTTCTATACTCTAAATTGGAAGGAAAATATATTATAAACATTTCGCTTGAAATAAAAATAGTTTTTTAAAAAAGAAAACTCTCAATCCCACCTTTAAAACTGTTATAAATTATAAGAAAAAATAAGCAAAATCATCGATATTACTTGCAAGTTAAAACTATCTTAGCGAAAATAAATTTGAAATAAGCAAAATCATAAGCATAAACACTACAGCTACCAAAGGGTAGGTAAAAATTCCTGAAATCTGCAAAAAAAAAAAAAAAGGAAAAGAAAAAAAAGTAATACCAAGTTTGTTATAGTAAATCAGACGTTCTAACTATTCATGTTAATTGCCACTTTGTTATAGTTAATAATCATGTAATACCTTTTC
Source organism: Gynochthodes officinalis (assembly GCA_020080225.1). Lineage (NCBI taxonomy): Eukaryota > Viridiplantae > Streptophyta > Magnoliopsida > Gentianales > Rubiaceae > Gynochthodes > Gynochthodes officinalis. Next base: position 13,561,944 of record CM034623.1, read on the forward strand.
AATGCTTTGTAATAAAAAAATTCAATTAAAAAATATTAATATTATTTTCTCAATCATACAAAAATTCACTTTTAATTGCTACCACTTTTTAAAATTATAAAATACAACACATTTTTTTTCTCGAAAATTCGATAGTGGTATTAACTTCATAAAAGTTAACAATTACATCCAATGCCCCTAGAAAAGGACTCTCCGTAGCTCTAGATTTGGTTAAGACTATCTGACCATTGGTCACACATCTCCTGTAATATCACAATACTTATAAACACTCCAGAAATCTAGTTGTAATACTAACCATATTAACAACCAAAAGAGGGTAAGAATTACCACTTCACTCTGATCCTAACTCTTTATGCTCCCTAATTGGCTTGCTGAAATTCTTCCTGTTCTTGTTTCGCCATGTCAATTACATGCACCTCCTCCATCCACTCTTTTGTAAAAACCCACATATTTCTACTCTTCCAAATTCTCCACAATATGTACACTGTGATTTGAACTCTCTCCATCAACAATTCAACACATTTGTTAGCACATATAGATAACCACCAGTCTTTAAATTTGTCTCCAAAATTTCATAATTGATTCCACCTGATTGGTGCAAATTGCCAAATTTTCTGAGCTCTCTCACAATGAAACATCATATGTTCTAGGGTTTCGTTGTCCTCCCCACACATTACACACCTGGAATCAACTTCAACTCTTTTTTGTTGCAACCTATCATTTAGTGGTAAAATATCATGGCAGCATCGCCACAGAAAATGCCTCAGCTTCCCTTTCACTTGCAGCTTCCAGATTGTCTGCCACATAAGATGCATATTGCTCCGGTTTGTGCTAGATTCCGGATGTTGGTCTTCCTCAGATAATGTATTCTGCAGCTGCACATGAGCGGACTTCACAGTATATTCCTAAGCTTGGTTGAAGTGCCACACCAGCTTATCTTGGCTACAAGCTGGATCCAAACGCAACTGCACAATAGCTTCAACCTCATGCCTAGGGAAAATTTCAGCAATCAAATTTATGTTCCAGCTGCTTCCTTCATGTTGCAAAAACTCACTTGCCCAAGTTACTGGCTGGTGCTCTTCAGGCCGACTTGTGAGTTGAAAATCCTTTTGCCCTGGTATCGACGGTGAATCCCAAACACAAATAGTTTTCCCATATCTTACTTTATACCTTGCACCCATTTTAAGTACCCTTTTTGCCCCCAACCAACCCCTCCACAACCATGATTCATTACGTTTGTGTTCGGCCTTCTTCAATCCCGCATGTGGCAAGTACTTAGCTTTCATGACTTGGCTCATCAACAACTTCGGCATGGTAACCACTCCCTACAATTCCTTTGCAAGTAAAGCATCATTAAACTGTTAGATATCTTGAAACTCCAAACCTTCTTCAGCCTTCGATTTCGCCATCTTATGCCAAGCTTTCAAATGAATTTTCTACCCTCCTGCTTTGTTTGCACCCCACCAAAAATTTGTAGAGATTCGACAAATCTCCTTACACACACTCATTGGTAATTTAAAACAACCCATCACATACTTTGGGAGGGCATTAACCACCTCCTGAAGAAGGTCTTCCTTGCCAGCCACTCAAAAAATTATTCTTCCAATTTTGCATCCTTTTCTAAATTTTTTCCAACACAAAGTTGAAAATCTCTCTTTTGGATCTTCCTATTATCATCGACAACCCCAAGTATCTCGCATTTTGTTGTTCCTTGACTCCCTCCATGATTTGAAAAATCTGAAACCTTTGCTTCGAGGCCATGTTACTGCTAAAAGACACTGAAGATTTCTCCATGTTGATAAGTTGTCCTGACCCTTGACTGTACTTGTGCAAATTATTTTATTTTATTTTTAATTTTTATTACTTTTTTATTCGAAGATCATACATTATTGTTTTTAATAAAGGTAAAGCAAAAGAATTTTTATATCAAATTAGTATTTTTTTACGAAAAAAATTTAAACTAATTTTTTTGGTTGAACGGATGTAACTTTTGTCGACACTAAACTAGGATAAAAACAAGAGGAAACACCCAAAATCGTCCTTCACATTTCAACAAATAATCTTTTTCATCCTCCACTTTTAAAACGTGATGCGCACCTCACGGCTATATGGAGCCGGCAATACGCAACAAGCGAAACAGGACCCAAGACTTAACTTGCGAAATTCTAGAACCGGTGGAATTGAGACCGAATGGATGAATTGTCGTCACAATCTAGGGCTCTACTAGATTGATAAGACTCAAATGCGCCACAAACTGGTTAAGTTTGATAAGCCCGTTGTTCTTCACAAGAACGAAGAGATTGAATCACTCAAACTCTCAAGGACGTAATGTCACAAAATCTTCTTATTCATGTCTTGGCTGAATGGCCTCTATTTATAGGGGTACAAGGATTGTAAAAAGGAAACAATTAAAATCCTAACCCTAATCTAATTTCTAAAGAGAAAGAGGCAGCCAAGCTCCTTTAAGTAACTAAAAGATAGCCTTAAAATAAAAAGGAAACAAAAACCCTAAAGCCAATTGGACTTGGAAGTTTGGCCCTTTAAGGCTTCCTTCAAGTTTACAGATTTGGCATCTAACTAAAAATTACCTAATAATTTTACTATTCACGGCACTATTCACAGCACCATTAATTATTCACATTCTGGCCCTTCAAGAATGAATAAATTCCTAAAATAAAGCCACAAAAATTAATTAAATAATCTTGGCCTAATATCACACTAGAATCCAGCCAAAGACTAGTGTTCTTCAAGCCAGACTTGCAATAAGGTAATGACTTGCAAGTCTTGGTCACATGTTTGATGAGCTCGGAGGTCATGAATTAAACCATTTAAGGTTTCTTGAACGCGTTTAGCTCGAGCCCTCGTCATCGGCCTTGTAAGATGTCTTAATGGATCAAATGCTTTGCGAGCTGGCTTGTCAGTTTCTTGAGTTGGCTTGTTGGCTTCTTGAGTGTTGGCTTCTTGAGTCTCATCATTTCCTCTCTCCTCGAAAGGATTCGTCCTCGAATCGAACTCATCACCTACATCAAAAGGGGAAAGATCAGTCACGTTGAATGTGGCACTAACTTGATATTCACCAGGCAAATCCAGCTTATAGGCATTGTCGTTGATGTGTTCAACCACTTGAAATGGTCCATCTCCTCTTGGATGAAGTTTAGTTCGCCGTTGAAGAGGAAATCGCTCTTTGCGCATATGTACCAAAACCCAATCACCAGGCTCAAAGATAACACATTTACGACCTTTGTTGGCTTGAGTGGCATATTGGTGTGTCCTCTTCTCGATCTGTTGGCGGACTTTTTCATGCAACTTTTTCACCATGTCAGCCTTCGTCTCACCATCAAGACTTGAATACTCAAATGGCAATGGGGTCAAATCCAACGGAGTCAGTGGATTAAAACCATAAACCACTTCAAAAGGTGAGAAGTTAGTGGCGGAGTGAACAGTTCGGTTATAAGCAAATTCAACATGAGGTAGACACTCTTCCCAACTTTTCAAATTCTTTTGAATAATAGCACGCAACAACTGTGATAATGTCCTATTGACCATATCCGTTTGGCCATCGGTTTGTGGATGACTAGTGATAGAAAATAATAACATTGTACCTAACTTACCCCACAAGATTTTCCAAAAATAGCTCAGAAATTTAACATCTCGATCGGAAATGATGCTTTGCGGTACTCCATGTGATCTAATGACTTCACGGAAGAACAGGTCGGCAACATGCTTGGCATCATCCGTTTTCCTACAAGCAATAAAATGAGCCATTTTAGAGAAACGATCAACCACCACAAAGATAGAATCCATACCTCGCACTGATCTCGGTAGCCCTAATACAAAGTCCATGGAAATGTCAATCCAGGGCTGTTGAGGAATAGGCAAAAGAGTGTACATACCATGTGATTGAACTTTAGATTTGGCTTGTCTACAAGTTATGCACTTGTCACAAACCCTTTCTACGTCTCTTTTAATATGAGGCCAAAAGAAATGTTCAACTAATACATCTAAAGTCTTCCTCACCCCCAAAATGTCCCACTAATCCCCCACTATGCGCCTCACGTACCAGTAATTCACACAAAGAACTATTAGGCACACAAAGTCGGTTTTCTCTCATTAAAAACCCTTCATGCCTATAGAACTTACCAAATGCGGCTTCTTCACAGGCTGCATGGACTATACCAAAGTCAAGATCATTAACATATAGCTCTTTAATATATTCAAATCCTAACAACTTGGTATGTAAAGAGGAAAGTAAAGTATACCGACGAGACAGTGCATCAGCCACAACATTTTCCTTACCTTGTTTATATTTGAGCACATAAGGAAAATGTCTCAATAAATTCGACCCACCTGGCATGTCTCCTATTCAACTTACCTTTTCCCTTTAAATGTTTAAGGGATTCGTGGTCGGTATGAATGATAAACTCCTTAGGCCACAGATAGTGCTGCCATGTCTGCAGAGCTCGAACAACTGCGTAGAACTCTTTGTCATATGTTGGGTATCTTAACGCAGCACCATTCAACTTCTCACTAAAATAAGCGAGAGGTCGGCCTTGTTGTATTAGCACAGCTCCAATTCCTATACCTGAAGCATCACATTCAATTTCAAAAGTTTTAGTAAAGTCAGGTAAGGCTAATAAAGGTGCTGAGCTTAACTCTTGTTTAAGCAAATTGAATGCTCGATCTTGCTCTTCTCCCCATTGAAAACCTGTAGACTTCTTAACAATGTCTGTTAGAGGAGCAGCGTTAGTGCTAAAATCTTTAACAAACCTTCTATAAAAGCTTGCTAATCCATGAAAGCTACCTACCTCAGTGACATTGGAAGGGGTCGGCCATTCACGTATAGCCTTAACCTTCTCGTCATCAACTCTTATCCCTTCGGTGCTTACCACATACCCAAGGAATATGACTTGATGTGCAGAAAATGTACACTTCTTAAGGTTAGCATATAATTTGTCAGCACGTAAAGCAACAAGAACAAGCCTAACATGTTCAACATGCTCATCTAAAGATTGACTATAAATAGGGATATCATCAAAATATACCACAATAAATTTTCCAATGAAAGACCTCAAAACATGGTTCATAAGTCGCATGAAAGTACTAGGTGCATTGGTTAAACCAAAAGGCATGACTAACCATTCATATAAACTATATTTTGTTTTAAATGCAGTTTTCCATTCATCTCCTTCTTTCATTCTAATTTGGTGATATCCAGATTTTAAGTCTATCTTTGTATAAAACCTAGCCCCATGTAATTCATCCAACATATCATCTAAACGAGGAATAGGATGGCGATACTTTACAGTGATTTTGTTGACCGCCCAGCAGTTCACGCACATACGCCATGATCCATCCTTCTTTGGCACCAACAACGCTGGAACTGCACAGGGACTTAAGCTTTCCCGCACATGCTTCTTAGATAATAACTCCTCCACTTGTTGTTGGAGTTCTTTGGTTTCTTCAGGGTTGGCTCTATAAGCAGGGCGATTTGGAATTACGGCTCCAGGAATGAAGTCGATTTGATGTTCAATTCTTTGAATTGGTGGTAATCCACTTGGTAACTTCTCGGGAAAAACATCACTAAATTCATTCAAAATAGAAGTCATTGCATTAGGCAAGTTAGGGTCAAGGTCATTAGTAGAAAAATAACATTCTTTAAAAATAATTAGAAAAAGTTGATCTAAAAAGAATGCTTTCTTAACCTCCCTTTCACTAGCATAGTAATTGCTCTTGACATTCTCCTTTGTTGTCTTTTTGGGAACCACGATGGAATTCTCTTTTGTGGTCACTTGCCCTTTTTCTTTCTTCTCCTCATCCTTTTTTTTCTCATTGATGATCTTCCGTTGATCTTCATAAACTTGGTGAGGTGACATTGGGTTGAGAGTGACATGTTTGCCCTTCATTATAAATGAATACTTGTTATTTTTCCCATTGTGTCGAGTATCCTTATCAAATTGCCATGGTCGTCCCAAAAGTATGTGACTAGCTTCCATCGGGACTATGTGACATAGGACCTCATCTTCATATCTTCCAATTGAGAAGGCCACCAACACTTGTTTATTTACCCTAAGTTCGGCACCATCATTTAACCATCTTAATCTATAGGGTCGGGGATGCTTAAGCGTAAGTAGTGACAACTTCTCTACCAAGGTGGTACTGGCCACATTTGTGCAACTTCCTCCATCAATGATCAAACGACAAACCTTACCTTGCACATGGCACTTGGTATGAAAGATATTTTCTCTTTGCTCTTCATTTTCCACGGCTTGAGCACTAAGTGATCTCATGGTCACTAATGCTTCTTCTTCATTTGATGATTCATCACTTACCATTTGAAGACTCTTTAAAGTAGTAAGTGCTTCTCTTACTACGGCATCTTCCTCACCGTCAGTCTCAGTCAAAAGAGGCATAGAGTCATCAGACTCACTATCGGAAATCACTTCCCCATCATCCAAGGCAACCATCACTCGTCGATTAGGACATTGGGCAGCTATGTATCCTTTGCCTTGACATTTAAAGCACGTGATGTCTCGGTTTCTAACAAGGCAGGTAGGTGGTTCTTCCTTCTTAACTTCTTTTTTCTTGGATGAGTCAGCCCATGATTTTGATTCACTCTTTTTGTCACCCTTTTTATCCCAATTACTCTTCCACGGAGATTTACTAGGCATGTAACTCGGTCTTGAACTTTTCCTCTTCAGTTGCCTCTCTACCTTCTCAGCCATGTGAACCATTTCTTCAATTTCCAAGTAATAATGGAGTTCAATGACATTGGCAATTTTCGGATTCAAGCCTTGCAAAAATCTGGCCATTGTAGTCTCTTTGTCTTCTTCTATATTGGCACGGATGAGTGCGGCTTCTAACTCGATGAAGTACTCGGTGACACTATTCGACCCTTGCTGAGCTTTGTAGCCTTTTGTACAATTCCCTATGATAATAGGATGGGATGAACCTCTTTCTCATAATTGTCTTCATTTCCTCCCAAGAGTGGACAGGACGCTCTCCATTTCTTTTCCTGGAGGTTACAAGTTAATCCCACCAAATTATAGCATAGTCGGTAAATTCAACCGCGGCTAGCTTCACATTTTCTTCTTCAGAATAATGGTGACAATCAAAGATCCTTTCAACCTTCTTTTCCCATTCTAAATATGCCTCGGGATCTCCTCTACCTTGGAAGGTTGGAATTTTCATTTTGATGCTACCCAAGTTCCTATCAATTTTGTCAACTTGTTTTCGACCTCTATAGGAAATAGAAGCCCTATCGGAATCTTCACTTTGATCGGAATTTGAGGAAAATTTCCTCATAGATTTTGACTTTCTTGATGATGACTCATTGATGGATTTAGCCAATTGTTCCATCTTATTGTCATTGGCTTGAAGCTTCATTTGCATCGCATCAAGTTGGTCGGCCAAATTGGAAAAACTTCGGTTTATATGTTCAGTCCAATCTTTGAGGGCCTTTTGTTCAATTGAAGCTCCACTTTCTTTTGTCATAATTCCTGCAAAAAGTTAGTACAAACAAGAGAAAAAAAAAACAATAACATGGGAAAATTTGTAGTAAAGGTGTATATGAGTGTGCTCTCGGTTATTTTTTTTTCTCACCCCTCACTCAATATTCTCACTCTAAGCTCTTGTTTAGAACACCACACTCTATCAAACCTTGAGGAATTTTAAACCATGAGATAGTTCAAATAAGAATGTATGAATGTAAAAGAAAAGACTCAAAGAAAGTGAATAAATTAGGAAACTAAGAGATTAGGAAACTAAGCAAACCAACTCCAAAGTGGACTTGAAAAAGGAAAGAAAATAAATGGAAACTAAATAAATCTGAATATGAACCCTAAAAGGAAAGAAAATATGGAATCCAAAAGGAAAATAAATTTAGAAACTAAAAGGAAACAAATAGGAAAGACTACTAAAAGAAAGGAATTCTAACTAGGAAAACAAATACAACTAGGGGCCTATTCTTGCAACCCTTTTTTCATATAGAAATTTCAGTTAAGGAAGGTCATAAGGTGCAGAGTTTTGGCCAAGAACAATGGTAAAAAAGGAACAAAAATTTCGTGCAAGGAGGGCTGCTCAAAGAACCAAATTTCTGGTCAACAATTTCAGCCACAAGTTTGAAACTTTCGGCTGCCAACAATGCAAATTCTATCACAATTTCTTAAGAAATTTTAACAAAGGTTCAGGAGACAAGAACCCAGAGTGCAGTACGGGTTTTTCCAGCAAAACAAGATCACAAGAATTCTGGACAAACAACACAAACAGTATGGCTGAAAATTTCAGAAAACAAAATTCTGGTTACACTTTTAGTTGCAAATTTAGCCAACTAGTTCAAGAACAAGGTTCCAAGAATTCAAGAAATCAAGAAACAAGGTTTCAAGGAGTGAGAAACAAGAGTTTCACAAATTAAAGAGCAAGGATTTAGGAATCAAGAGTAAAAAATTCAAGGATCAAGAATTGTTCTTCTCCTTCTTCTCCTTTCTTTCTTTCTTTCGGTTTGATCTTCTTTCTTTCTTTCTTTCTTTCTTTTTTTTCTCCTTTTTTTTGTTCTTTTTTTTTTCACAGTAGAAGAACAATTTAAAGCACCAACAATATCACACGAAAGGGAAAAACAAAAAACAGAACAAGAACAATGACTATGGAGAGGATTCAAGAGCTTGGATTGTTTTCAACAATTTAGCCAAAACAAAGGCAGTAGGTTTGTGCGGCTGTTTTTTTTTTCAGGGAATAAACAGAAAAACAAAAATTATCTATACAAAAATTGGGCAGCAAGAAAAGGTTTAACCGAGTCTCGAAGACTAGGGCTAAATAACTAATTTGGCTACCACAAGAAAAACAGAATTTCGGCTACTAGAAAACTATAGACAGAATTTTTGGTAAATAAACAGAATTATTAACAAAATTTCAAAGTTACCTAGAGCTCTGATACCAAACTGATGCGCACCTCACGGCTATATGGAGCCGGCAATACGCAACAAGCGAAACAGGACCCAAGACTTAACTTGCGAAATTCTAGAACCGGTGGAATTGAGACCGAATGGATGAATCGTCGCCACAATCTAGGGTTCTACTAGATTGATAAGACTCAAATGCGCCACAAATTGGTCAAGTTTGATAAGCCCATTGTTCTTCACAAGAACGAAGAGATTGAATCACTCAAACTCTAAGGACGTAATGTTACAAAATCTTCTTATTCATGTCTTAGCTGAATGGCCTCTATTTATAGGGGTACAAGGATTGTAAAAAGGAAACAATTAAAATCCTAACCCTAATCTAATTTCTAAAGAGAAAAAGGCAGCCAAGCTCCTTTAAGTAACTAAAAGATAGCCTTAAAATAAAAAGGAAACAAAAACCCTAAAGCCAATTGGACTTGGAAGTTTGGCCCTTTAAGGCTTCCTTCAAGTTTACAGATTTGGCATCTAACTAAAAATTACCTAATAATTTTACTATTCACGGCACTATTCATAGCACCATTAATTATTCACATTTTGGCTCTTCAAGAATGAATAAATTCCTAAAATAAAGCCACAAAAATTAATTAAATAATCTTGGCCTAATATCACACTAGAATCCAGCCAAAGACTAGTGTTCTTCGAGCCAGACTTGCAATAAGGTAATGACTTGCAAGTCTTGGCCACATGCTTGATGAGCTCGGAGGTCATGAATTAAACCACTTAAGATTTCTTGAACGCGTTTAGCTCGAGCCCTCGTCATCGGCCCTGTAAGATGCCTTAATGGATCAAATACTTTGCGAGCTGGCTTGTCAGTTTCTTGAGTTGGCTTGTTGGCTTCTTGAGTGTTGGCTTCTTGAGTCTCATCAAAACGGGAATAAATAGTCCTTCAAATTTCATAAATTGGAGCTTTTGGTACTATTTATGAAATAAACGAGAACTTTTAGTCCTTCAAATTTCATAAACGGGAAAGTTTAGTTCTGAAATTTTCCTTCAAAATTTGGTCCTTGAAATTTGAAGGACTATTTGTTCCCGTTTTAAAAGTGGATGATGAAAAAGATTATTCGGTGAAATGTGAAGGACGATTTTGGGTGTTTCCTCTAAAAACAAACATATTTATAGTAGCCATGTTTCACGGCTAGTCTCATTTTCAGTCCTAGTAATGAGAAGACTTAGGGGGTGTTTGGTAGAAGAGTTTCGGGGCGGGGGGGAATGGAATGCAATAGAATAAAAATGATTAGTTGGTACAAAAGTTGGGTTTAGTTAAACATTTGGAATTGGGTTTTTTTGAAACCCACCCCTCCCCATGGGTTTGGGGGGAATGGAATAAAAAAAGATTCAACACGACGTCGTTTTGAGTCTTTTTTTAAAACAAAAAAAAATTTGTAGCTGATGTAACGCGCGCCCATTGTGTTTAGGTGGTTGTAAACCCACCAATGGTTTGCAACCACCATTTCACCTATTTTTTTTCTTTTTTTAAAAACAAATTTCACTAACTTTTAAAAAATATTTTTCTCTATAAATTGACATGCATTTTGACTATTTTTGGAACAAGATATGATTTTCTTAAATATAATATAATTTAAAATAATAATATCTTTATTATAATATTGATATTAAATTTTAATATAAAATTTATTAATATTAATATAAAATCTATTATACTCCATTACAAAATAATACAAAACAACATACTATCATTCCATTCCATTCCAAATCTTTCTTTCTATCAAATCCATTTCATTCCTAAACCACCGTTTATACTAAGCGCCACCTTAGTTTATATAAATGGTTTATAACTTTTCTAATAATTTTTTTATAATTTAAAATTTAAAATTCTTTCTAAAATTTTATTTATATTATTTTAAAAACATTTTACTCTAACATATTTTTTATTCTTTCTCCAAAATACTTTTCTTTACAAAAAAAAAACAAAAAAAAATTCACTAGCACTTTTACACTTCCAATTAAAAAATTCCGAAAAAAAATAATGAAAACATAGCATAAAGTCTTCCAAAGTCTCCCTTCAAAACTTCCATGAAACTTCTCACCACATTGTCTGCCACTTCTTGTTGTCTCACTTCACTTTCCCTTTTCTAATATCTGACACAACTTCTTTATCAAACAAAATAAAATATTCAAAAATATTTTTATTTTAAATTTTAAAGTTTAAATTTTTTCACTCAAAATACTCTCACATAATTTAAAAATTTTTTCTCTCTTATTTGTCCTTCCAAAATATTTTTTCTATTAAAAAATACCTACTAAAAGTTTTACATATTCCAATACAATATTTCTCAATACATCATTGTCCAAACGAAGCCTTATATTTTAGTTTGCTTTTATATATATATGCAAAGAAGGATCCGTTACTGCTATAATAGATTGTATACAAGGATTTTGTTTGGGTTTAAATTGTTAGTGGATAATATGGGCGTTGATCTGCCTCGTTTAATATATGCATTTGTTGGGATAATGCTTCTTGGTGGAACTTTACTATATTGTGTAGATGGATCTGTTTCTTTATTTTTATTTTTTCTAGATTTTTCGGTGCTAATATTATATATAAAGTCTTCGTCAAACAAACTGTGGAAAATAGAATTTCATCTCAATTAAATTAGTCTATTGATTATGCCAATCACTCCCATAACTAAAAAAAATACTCTTATTTAATTTATTCCATAATTTTAATTTGTCTTTCATTTTTATTTCGCACCTAGAGCAGTATCACAGTTTTAGTATTCATACTTCAGCATTTAATATTTAGATTTTGACATTCATTTTTGTTAAATAATCCTAAATTTGGAGAAATGTTTGTTATTTTTCTCATTAACTATTCGAACAAAAAGTAATATGACATAGAAACTCTTGTAAAAAGATCAAAAAAGAAAGATTTTTATGATGATGATTGAGACCCACATGGTAGATTCAATGTATTCATCCAATGGGAAAAAAATTATCATATTATTTCTCCTAACCCCAATGTTGAAAGAGGACCCATGTATTGTCAAGGCCATAAAATTGATGAAGAATGTTTTAAAAAAAATCATGGATGACTATAAGGGACTAAAAATGCATTTTTCTTTAATAGAAAGACAACAAACTTGCTAACATCATAGTTAGTCAAAGTTAATCAAATAAATTTTTTTATTCTAAAATTAAAAAAAAATTAAATTTTTAATCCTGCATGTTTCATACAGTGCCACTTTTAACTTTGAATATTTCAAATTGACATATTTAGTTTTTTTTTTTTTTTTGCACTTTAAAGTCCTTTTTTCACCTAGTGTGGCTAGTTGTAGTCATTATTATTATTATTATTTTTTATATTCCAACTACGTTCAACTCATGCACTCGATAGCTCTTCTATTATAATGACTATTAGCTAAGATATTACCAACACTGCAGTTTAATGTTTAACCAACCAGTCTAACAAATTGAATATTAAAGACATAATTAGATTTTTTAAATTTATTTTTGTAACTACTATTTCTTTTGATTCTATTAATGAAAGTGTGTGGACATACTGTATATGTCATCCATTTCAACGGTTATAACCTATTTTGAATCTCACATTCAAAAGGTATATTAATCTATTTCTTCGTGTTTTTCTTTCCTCCCTATTACCATTATCACCACCATTCTTCTTGTTTTCTCCAACCACTTTTTTTTTTCTTTTTTAAAATCAAGGCTAAATCAATTCAATCAATTCGACATAAAATATGCAATAATTTCTCTTTATATTTCGTACTTTCTACACTTTATATATAATGTTATGGAGTTGTTTAATCATTAACAATAAGTTTTTAAATTAATGCCCAAACATTTTTGCAATCAAGCTTTTTTTTTTTTTATGGAAATTGTAAATTTTTATATGAGTATAATTTATTTGATAAAAGTTTCAAACAAATTCATTAGCATCGTTTGTAATGCTTTTGAGAAATTAGCTTATATGTCTTCTTTAAGAAATTTTTGTTGTCGCTATGGATTTGGATAACTAATGCAAAATAATAGAAAATAAAAAATAACAAAAAATATATAAGGAAGAAATTAAAGAAATGAAATTATTTAAGTGATTTTCAATATTTTTTTTCTATTCTTATTGCAAGAGAAGACAACTAGAAGCTTTTTTTAAATTGAAAAATTAAAGGAAGAAGAATAAAAGATCCAATATAAGTACAAACAATTAGATTGCCAGAAGGAAAAAATATATATAATTTAAAATAAAAAATTAATCTATTGACTATGCCAATGCTAGTGAGTATGTATCTTATGTCATGGTTAATTTTCTGCAATTGTAACAAATCTATCAAAAAATTGAAATATCAAGAAATAAATGTGTTGACTTAAACTATTGGAGAGTAAGAATGATGGTTTATAAAACATAAGGAAGAAAGATATAATTTTCTCTTTAATTTAAGAATAAAAAATTAGTTTAGTTAATTTTGACTAACTACCATATTAACAATTCTCTTATTTTGCTATTAATTACCGTTAAATATATTAAATCTGTGAAAAATTAAAAAATAAAAAATAAAAAATAAAAGATCATATGTAAAACAAAATAAATTTAAAATGATATTGAAAAGATATAAGGGACTAAAAATGTAATTTTCCTTTTAACAACACTTAGGGAACTTTCTCCACTTCTTCTGAGTTTCCAGAGAACTTTCCAGATGACAACAAAATCAACTCCTTTCATGACCATAGTTCCCAGTCCTCTTTTACTGATTGATAGGCAATTCTCCAAATGAGATGCCTTTCAATATATTTAGCTCCAGAAAAATTGAAATCGGAATTTGTCGAAGACACACCACGCCAGGATACTTATCGTTCTAAGCGCCAAATTTTTCTTCAAGATCTTACTTTTTGGATATTTCAAGGTACAATTTTTTACATTTCTAATATGAAGTATTTTACTACTCGTTGTCCCAGAGAAATGGGAACTTGGCTTTTCATTTTCTTTTTCTTGATTTTTGATCTTATTAAAGTTATATCCCTTCACAAATCAATACAATTTTCCATTCACTTAAGGTTGATTTGTTGATTTAATCTCTAAATCAGTAACTTTTCTTGAATTATGTTACGATTTAGATGATGCATTTACATGGGAAGGCTAAGATGCTAGATCTGTTAGGGAAGGTTATTTGTAATATGTTCCAAGGACTGTTTATCTGTGTTGTCCTTGTTGTCTTATTGATTCTGGAAATACTTGACAAGGCTATTTATAAAGCTTTCCAAATGCTTGGGAAGCTGGATATACTTGAGAAGGCTATGAAAATGCTTGGGAAGCTAGATATACTTGGGAAGGCTACAAAAGTACTTGGAAACTTTAAAGAGAAGATGGAAGACATAGCTTTACAAAGGGTGGTAGAGGAATCAGTGAATGCAGGGACAAGCATCCACAGCTTAATGCAACGGTGGAATGAGATTTGATGGCATTGAGATGCAGAGCATCTGACATAAAGGAAGAAGTGGAAAGAGCTGAGCTTTCTCGGAAAAAGAGGGGAAAAACAGAAGTTAAAAATTGGCTGAAGAATGTGGAACAGGTAGACGATGAATTCAACGAATTGAAAAGAGGAAAGATCTTGGAAACATTTGCGTTGTGGGGCTGATGTGAGCAGAATGAAAGATTGTACATCATCACTAACTGAGCAAAGTAGTAATTTTGAGGGCCTTTTGCTAGTTGTGCGTGAAGCAAATAACGAGAACATCAGTTAATAGAAAAGTTAGGACTCAGTCCTCCCGGGGAACTGTTGTTTGGCACGAGTTTTTGTTCAAACATTTTTAACTATTGGAGCTTCTTTTTTTTTTTTTGTGTATATTTTGAGATTTTCTTTTATAGTTTTAAATTTCCATGCAATAACTATTTTCCCATATGATCTTAAACTTGATGAAACTCTTGAGATATATGGAGTAACAGTAATCTAGAGAAATATTTATTGGTTTAGAATTTGAGAGAATGTCAAAAGTAAATACTCCACTCCTCTTTTAAAAAATTATTTTTGAATAAAAATTTTATACTATTCTCATCAATAAGGTTACCTATCAATTCAAATTAAAAAAATGAAAATAAAAATATTATACATGATATATTAAATGTGTGTGCTATATTTTACAATTAAAAAAATAGCGTTATTATATAGAAAGGAAAAGTTTGTCAGTGAATTTTTAATGTAATTATCATATTTTTGATGGATATTGTTGTCTTTTTATTATTTTTAATTAATTAATAATCATAGTATAATTAATTAAAAATAAAATAATACAAGAATAGTAAGAAAATTGATTGTTATAAAAATTAATAGTGAAAAAAATTTATCATTCTGTTTTAATTTAATTATCATACTTTTTAATGATATTGTTGTCTTATTATTATTTTTAATTAATTAAAAATAATAGTAATACAAGAGTAGTAAATAAATTAATTATTATCAAAATTAATAATATAAGAATCTGATTAAATCTTAAATAATAATATAAGAGTTTTATTAAATTTCTATTTAATTTTAATTTATGTATAAATATACTTATTATTATTATCTTTATTTAAAATAAATATTTATTTATTAATATATAATCCTAATATGGTTATAATATTTCCTGATAAAAGAATTTAATGCAACATTAGGGCACCCACAGCAGTCCCTTTTGGGGCTAGCTGTGGGTGGCCTGGGCCACGCCAGATCAACAATGGCATGACCTTCTGCTTGTTGCATTTCTTTGTTTTGCTCGTCCGGAAAAACCGGAGCATGGCTAGGCCGTTTCTTCTTTTTTTTTTAGCCTTAAACAACGTCGTTTGGCTCTCTAACACAACTGACAGGCGCGCAGTTGTGTCAGATGTGGCGCGCGCCACATCACAAGGTTGTTGCAAATCAATTTCTGATTTGCAACAACCTTTTCTACTATTATTTTTTTAAAAAAATAAAAATTACCAATTAATAGAAAATATTTTTCTCTACAAATTGACATGCACTTTGACTTTTTTGAAGTTAAATCTGATATTTTTATTTTCCATTAATTGTAATAAGCATTTCATATTTAATTCAGAGTATTTATTTTTATTTATTAAATTTTTATTAAATTTTTATTAATTTAGAGTATATTTTTTATTTTAATTTTAGTATAATGTAAATTTATTTTCTATTAATTGTTTTAAATATTTGATATTTAATTTGGAGCATTTATTTTCATGTTTTAAGTATATTATTAAATTTTTATTTTAATGTAATAAAAAACTTCCATTAATTGTTTTTAGTATTTCATGTATGATAATAAAAATTATAAATTGTATTATTAATATAAAAAAATTTAATAATAGTTGTGTAAATAGTAACGGCTAGGCGTTGAAATAAAGGTCTGGCCTTCACTATTCACATAGCGAAATTATTAAAATTACTCACGTTATTAAAAATTTTATATTTAATTTATCGTATTTATCCAAATGTTTTAAGTATATTATTAAATTTTAATTTTAGAGTAATGAACATTTATTAAATTTTAATTTTAATTACGCAAATTTTTTTAAGTATTTCATATTTAATTTATTGTATTTATTTTCATGTTTTAAGTGTATTAGTAAATTTCAATTTTAATGTAATGAAAAAATTCATTAATTGTTTTTAACTATTTAGTATATGATAATTAAAATTATAAATTGTATTATTAATATAAAAAAAATTAATAATAGTTGTGTAAATAGTAAAGGCCAAGCCTTGAAACAAATGCCTGACCTTCATTATTCACATAGTGAAATTATTAAAATTATTCACGTTATTAAAAATTTTATGTTTAATTTATCGTATTTATCCGAATGTTTTAAGTGTATTATTAAAATTTAATTTTAGTGTAATGAACATTTATTAAATTTTAATTTTAATTACGCACGTTTTTTTAAGTTTTTCATATTTAATTTATCGTATCTATTTTCATGTTTTAAGTGTATTAGTAAATTTTAATTTTAATGTAATGAAAAATTTTTGATTAAATATTTTTTAGTATTTAATGTATGATAATTTTAATTTAATGTATAAGTTGTATTATTAATATAAAAGAAATTTGATAATAGTTTGGAATATGGTGAAGGAGAGAGAATTAGTGATGTGGCAGAAAATGCTAGGGGCTGATGTGGGTATTTTTTTTGATAATGGATGTGTGAATAGTATAAGGTTGGCCATAAGCTGATGTGGAACTGATGTGGCAGAAAAAACCATGGCCTGGGCCAGGAGCTTCTGTGCATGCCCTTAAGATAAACTAAGGGCACCCACAACAGCCCCTTTTGGGGCTGGCCGTGGGTGGCCTGGGCTATGCCGGATCAACAAGTGTGCTGATTTGGCGTGACCGTTTGCTTGGCATGGCCTTTTTTTTTTCTCGTCTGGTAAAACCGGAGAAGGCCCTGGCCTTATTATTTTTTTTCTTCAGATCAGCAACAAAACAGCGCCGTTTTGGGTCAAAAAGACACAAAACGGAGACATTTTGCACCTGGTGTCAACGGTTAAGCTGACACCACTGCCTGACTGTCAGCGCCTGTCAGTGAGGTTGGCAAATTTTTTTTTCGCCTAGGGCCAAACAGAACGACGTCATTTGGCCCCAGGCAAAAAAAAATTTGCCTGCCTCACTAACAGGCGCTGATAGTGAGGCAGTGGTGTTAGCTTGACCGTTGACACCAGGCACAAAACGTCGCCGTTTTGTGTCTTTTTAACGCAAAACGGTGCCGTTTTGTTGCTGATCTGGAGAAAAAAAAGGCCAGGACCTTCGTCCGATTTTATCGGACGAAAAAAAAAAACTATGCCAAGCAAACGGCCATGCCAAATCAGCATACTTGCTGATCTGGCGTGGCCCAAGCCATCTACGGCTAGCCGCAAAAGGGGCTGCGTGGGTGCCCTAATCAAATCAAAGCATGGTTCAATAACAACCCAAAATCCTTGTCCTATGCTGACAAATAGTGAAATAGGTCATATAATTTTTATAATAAAAAACACTTTCTGCTTCTCAATTGACGTCAATCTCCACTAAAGAGGAATATGCCAAGTGGCAAGCATATTGAGAATCCATTCGCACAATTTGAAAACAACAATATCCACCAGTAAGCTGATAAAACTTCGTAAGACTCGTATGCAAATGAAAATGACTGCTATGGCATTTTCCCACCCACTCCTTAGCTATACAAAAAAAAAAAAAAAAAAAAAAAAAAAACAAACAAACAAACAAACAAAGAAAGAAGGACAAAGCAGACAACGAGGGATACAGCAAGCACGGCAAGGAAAACACATCAGCAGCAATACTGGACAAATGAAAGGATGGGCTCCACAGAAAAGGCTCCTGGATATATATATATATATTTGCTTTGTTCATACTTATAGTTTTCAATTTTTCATTTGCGAAAGTTTCAAACTATATAGCTAATAAAATAGTCTTTTATTTTTCATGAATTAATATTCTGTCTTTATGTCTCTTTTATGCATTAATGGCCAATTGAGCCACGTAATTATTTATTTTATTTGTTTTAACAACTAACTCTTTACTAATCTTGCTAACTATTTTATGGTTGGTTAAACTGTTTATCTCTTTCTTTCATTTGCTTTCTTCGTACTTATAGTTTTCAAATTTTCATTTGAAGTTGTAAGAGATCCAAGATCACATGAATAGTGTTCAACTATAATTACATGTATTAAGTAAAATTGGGAAGAAATTTTTTTTCCAATTATTTAATTATATTTGTGTAGATTTATTAAATAATTAAATAATTAAATATAGTCTAGTAATGTAAATTAATCCTAATTTATACAGGACAATTTAGATACCAATCAATACAACTGCTCACGGTTATAAAACTCGGCTCGGACCGGCCGGTTCAACCGGTGAACCGGACCTTAGACCGGTCCGAGTCAAACCATCCGGTCCGATCCTTTGCATTTTTTTTATAAATGCCGTTTTGGCCATTTGTTCAAAAAAAAAAAAAAGAGAGGGAGAGCAGCTGACAGGCGCGCGCGCCCATTGTGTTCTATTTGCAAATTATCCACTACTAATTTTAAAAGGTTATTTCACTTTTTTTTTCTTTTTTTAAAAACAAATTTCACTAATAAGTATAAAATATTTTTCTCTACAAATTGACATGCACTTTGCCTATTTTTGTTATAAGATTTGATTTTCTTAAATATAATATAAATATAAAATAATAATATATTTATAATTTATCTTGTAAAAATATATTAATAATTTTTTTAATATTAATATTAAGTTTTATTTTTATTTTTATTTCTTTCATAACAAAAAATAATACCAAATAACATAATTATTAATTTTATAATTAATTTTAAAATATTTTATATATTTTTTTAATATTTTGATATTATTTTTATTTTTTATTAATTTTATAATTGAACCACCGGTTCGACCATTAACTCACTGATTGAACCATTGACCCGTTGACCCGAAACTTTGACCGAGTTGACGACCGGTCCGAGTCTGATAACTATGCAACTGCTGTCATCAATGTCAATTCTATGAATTGGCTACACTACTCAATAGAGCTTTTCTTTTTTTTTTTTAATGCTTTCCTATATCATTTCCTCAAACACATCTTACGGGCTGCCTGGCAGGGGGGTTTGATTGAGGGGGAAATGGGTTTGATAGTATTTCTTCTGCTTGGCAAAGGGGAATGAAATGAAAGGGCCCATTTTTTATTACTCCATATGGGGTAATCCTCATACCCCCAATATTGGGGGGTATGAAACTAGGGAATGCTAATAAATTTTTTAATTAAATAAACAAATAATTAATACTAATTAATTAATTAATATTAATTAAATTATTATTAACTTATTATTATTAAGTAATAATAAATTAATTAATCAAGATTAATTTAATTAATTAATTATAATTAATCATTTACTTAATATTATTAATTAATTAATTAATTAATAATATTTTTAATCTCATTTTATTAATAGTAATTATTATAATTAATGTATAATTAATTTATAAATAATTAATTGATAATATTAATTAGTTACTAATTATTACTAATTAAGTAATTAACTAATACTAATTAATATTAATTAACTAATACTAATTAATTCATATTAGTTATTACAATTAATATTAATTAATTACTTAAGATTAATTTAATTAATAGTATTTTTATTAATAATTAATTATTTAATATTATAATGAATAATTAACTAATAATAACTAATTAATTAATACTAATTATTACAATTAATTTATAATTATTCCCATTCCCTAGCACAAACCAACCAACATAATTATAATGATTGACCCCACTATCATTCTCCACTACTATCATTTCCATTACCTTTCCCATTCTCCCCTTTGAACCAGGCAGACCCTTAGTATCTTTATTTAAATAATTTCATTTATTTGTTATTTTAAACTATTAGAATTCAGTTTTATCCTATTTATTTTTGGCACGAAGATATAACTTTTTTTTTGTTTAAGTATATATATTTTTTATCAATTGTCAATATTCTACAGCTTCTTACTTATATCAAATTAGGCTTATATTTTTCATCCGACTATGAAACAAAATAATGTAAATGGGTCAAAAATACAGACTCATAAGATTATGTGAATTGTACTACTTAAAGCAAGGATCGATTTCTAAAGTCGGTATTTATAAGCATTTACTTTTTTCTTTTAGTATTTAGTAAGGATGAATGCACCTAATTGATTTAAAGGAGAATTTTTTTTCCCTTTAATTCTCATAGCTCAATTGAGTCTGTTCGCACTCTAAATTGGAATGAAAATATACTATATACATTTGGCTTCAAATAAAAATAAACTAAGAAAAAAAAATCTCTCAAGTCCAGTAATAGTTGATTCATAATTAAAGTAACTTTTTCTTTTGTTGGAGCCATGGAGGCCCTTCCGAAACGTTTTTCTATGGTGTGCAGGATTTTGCAATGCACCTAGAGACTGGAATTCCCCCTTATGTGTCTTGAAATTTACATTTGAGAACCAAATATCTAATTCTAAAAACAAAGCTTTCATATGAAATTAAAAATTTATTAGTCATCAAATTTCGAAAATTCAAAAATTCAAGTTTAAAATATTGAAAAAGTTATCAAAAGTTACAAATTTTGTATACAGATTTATATTTTTTTCAAAAATTTTGGGAATTTCACTATTATTAAACATTGAATTTCACAAAAAGTTAAAAATAAAATATCAAAATATTGAGTTATTTTTAGTATTGTAATTATGTAATTATTTTGGTATTTTTTATTTCATAACATTTTGGTACACAAAAAAATTAAAATTAAAAATTTTTCATAACATTTTAATTTTTTTGATATTGATATTGAATAACTGGTACCATTTAATTTCATATTTAGGCTTTTAAAGTTGTATATTTAATTAAGTTTAGGTTTAAAAATTTTTCATTCAGAAAAGCTATGTTTGGACAAAGATTCTTAAATACAAAAGTTAACTTTTCTCAAACAAAAACAAAACATTCAAATACATTTTTATTTCAAAATTTAAAATTTATATTTTCCCATTTAAATTCCTCTTACATAATTTTTAAAAATTTTCCTCTTATTTTTGTCTCTAAAATACTTTTTCTATCGAAAAATACTCACCAAAATTTTCACACATTCTAATACAACTTTTCTCAAATACATCACGCTCCAAACAAAGCCAGTACTAGTATTTAGAAGATAAATTTACTTTGCCCTATATAGTAATTAAAAGAAAATTATACCCTCTTTGTTTGTTAGATAAACTTTCTCGGTCTCTTTAGAATTTTTTTTTTCTAAAATTGAGAATATTTTCTGTTCTTTTAATAAAAATGTAAAAATCTTTATCACATTGATTGTGAGTTTTCTTGAATTTATTCTATGTGAAGATTAGAAGTTTTGAGAGAAATTGACAAATGCTCGATCCTGTAAGGAAAAAAAAGTTAACGTTATATTAGCTCTTAGTTAGTATCATTAAATAATTATTAATCATATGGCAAATACTAATGAAATACGTCATTAGACACTATTTTTTGTGAATGTCATGAAATAATGATCCTTTATTGACATTAATTGCCACTTTATTATGGTTAATTATCATGTACCTTCTCTATACTTTTAAAAGAAAAATTCAAACAACAAATATGACAAAAATCTCCGTTGACTCTCACGCTCCCTTTCCCTCTCTCTTTATGACAAAAAATCTAATAATAACAAATAGAGTAATGATAGAGATAATTATAATTGATAATGATTTTGTATAGTAATTGACGTGGCAATCATGAAAAAAAAAATCTCTCCATTCTCATTGTAAAATACAAAAATAATGAGAAATAATTTTATCTTTTCATAATTACGATATCAGTCACTATACAAAGTTATTATAATTTATCATTATCTCAATCATTACTCTAACAAATATTAGTATTATGTAAGTTTCGTCCACACTAAACACGACAAAAAACAAGCATATTTATGTTAGGCTGCGTCTTCCTCGCAACGACAAGGCTTAAATCTTCCAAAAGTCTTCCAACAAAACTTCCACGAAACCTCTCACCACAGTGTCTTCCACTTCACTTTCCCTTTTTCTACACTGTCTAACACATCCACTCCATCATTTCTCATTTAAGTCATTACATATTTTATGTGTTGGAGATCTTGCTCTCAATTCCAAGCCCCCAAGGTACACAAAAACTAAAGATTTACTGATGATTATTTTAGTTTGCTTATATATAAGGAAGGATCCATTAAGCCTTTCTAATTACTTTTTTTTTTTTTTTAGATCTTCCCAACCATTAAGTCCAGCCTCTCAAAGGTACAATTTTCACCTCTTAATTTCATATTTATGAATTAATCTTCTTCCATTTTTCTTGATTAATTACCATGCTTTTGTACCGATCGAAGAATAGCAAGATCACTTGGGACAAAAGGAGACCCAAAAAATTGAGATTTTTTCTTTGTTTAGCATATGTGATCGATCTATAATATAGATATGACATAGATCTGAGAAGGAAGATTGTTGAAAAACTATTTAAGTTTGTACAATTCAATGTCTAACTTTATTTTTCCTAGTTATTACCTGCGTGGATCTGTCTGTCTTTTGCACGTCTTTGTGAGACTTTTGAATTTCACTTTTTGTCAATATATTGTGTGAATCTAACTTTGGTGATGATTATTTTTTACATTTTTTATATTTATAGAAAATCAATCTTAGATTATTCTTTTTATTTTTAGGAGGAAAAAACCACGATTATTATCAGTAATAAAAATAAAAATATAGTCTGATATATAAGTTACTAAAATGATTGGAAATTAAGACTATATTCAATAGAATTGATTTTCTTATAACAATAAAATTCACTAACTTGAACGTACCCTTGTTCTTTTGTCAACAAAGTTTTAGATTTTGCATACAATATCTATGGGCTTAAACCATTAGGAAACAATATCAATATTGGGGCAGTAAAACCTAATTTTTTTCAGAAACAATATCAATATTGGCAGTGACGGAGGGGCCATATGGCTCGGGTGGGCCAAGGCCACCCAAACTCCAAAAAAAAAAAATCTATTATGGTATTTAAAAAATTAATTTGGCCACCCAAAATTCATTTTTTTTAATACCAAAGCCTTAGAGCTGGATAGCCGTCTTTGTATCATCAGCTATCCTGGCTGGAATTTGACGCCATGCCCTATCTTTCCACCACCACCACTGCTCAAAACTTTGCTACTTATATCTACCTCCCTCACCTACCCACCATTATCACTACATTCGCTGGCAATTCCATTTCAACATCCATGATTCATAAATAATACCATCATCGGAGTTTACTGAATTTACTGAAAATAAAAAGGTTCCGATTGTTTTACCAAAAAAAAAGAAGGTCCGATTGTTACTTCAATAAACCCAACAAAAAGGCAAACCCCTTTTAGTAAATTGAAAATTAGTTTGTGGGATTTGTAGCTTTTTTGAGATGGCTGTAGTGTATCAACAATTGCCTTCATTGAAAGGCTTGAAAGAATCATCTGCACTTTTTTGGTTGGCCCCTCCCAATATCCCTAAAAGGTGTACTGCTTATATATGTGTGTGTAGGATTTTCATATATGGTTTTCTTTCACCAAAGATTACATTCGGATGCTTGTCGTTTGTCTGTCTAAAAATTGTCCTGTGCTTTGTATTATTTTAAAGCATAAAGTCAAAATCTTTGTATTGTTGTTATTCAACTTGTCAGTAGTATTTTCTGTATCTTTGTTTCCGGAGCCTTTATGTATTCATTTTTATCATTGTTTTTCTTTTGTGATTGACGGGTAACATTAAGATTGCACTGAGTTGGGGATTCTAATTTAATTTCATACATTCATTTGTTTTTTGGTAGTCATCTGGAACTTTTACCCTTTTAGGTGTACTACTTTTTTGTTTTTTTTTTTAATTGCCCTAAAGATTTTTATTTTTGAAATGGTGGTGTTTCTGACTTTCGTGTCTTGTAAAGTTTGACAAAATGTAAGTATGTTTCCTGGACAAATTCTGGGAAAGTACAAAGTAATGAATTGGAGCGAGTTAAGTTATTTCATGCATTGAAGCCTTCTAAGTCCTAATATCTTCTGATTTGCATTAGATACCAAGGAGTATATTATTGCTTCAGATCGAATCATCCTGAATTACTTCTATAAAATGCATTAATGTGTGATTTCCCAAACAAGTCCCTGCGCATTTGATGGTAAATTCAGATTCTTCTCTTAAGTTGTAATGATACCTGTTTGTGGTTGCAAATTTGTTAGGCGACTGTTTTTTGATGTTTCACAGGTTTGTTATTGGAATGAGGAAAATTATGCCCATGCCCTCTGTTTTATTTGGTTTGTAGGCGAGGAAATTGCAAATGATGAATATCTAGTCTTGGGATATAGTTCATTCTCCTGTTTGATTCTATTTTAGTGTTGTTCTGACTCTGATGCATAGTTTGATTCTTATTTGAAAATTTTTGGCAAAGTTATGACCCCATTCTAGTCCCAAATTGTCTAGGAGTACTGAAATGTGAATTGTGAATAGTTATCAAGTGTTTATCAAGTGTTTATTTTTATCTAACATGGGTGAAAATGAAACAAATATATGCCTTGTGAGGAAGGAATTTAAATTTATTTGACTAATAAGAGAATAAGAAAACGTCATTCTCGGCCCACCCAGAGTAAAATTCCTGGCTTCGTCCCTAATTTCAAGCCTTTTTCCAAAATCTATATTTGACTTATTAATAATCCACGTTAATATATTTTGACTAGCCACCAAGTAATCCAAAGACTAATATTTTAATATTTTTAAAATTAATTTATCTTATAAATTAATTTTAAAAATATTAAAATATTAGTCTTTGGATTATCTTATAAATTAATTTCATGATTATTTTATAATTATAATATTGTTTTAACCTAAGAAATCATTCTTATTGTGTGTGATTCTTTATATTTCTTATCATGTTTGCAATAAAATCATAATTCAAGGTTAATTACTTTTCAGACATAAAAGTAACAAAGATTTATCCTATTCATTTACTCATCCATATGCCAAGTGGTAGGGAGGGGTGACAAGAGAGGAGAGTAAGAGAGGATTTTTTTTTTTAAAAAATAGTTCACTATTCTCTAGGTTTCTGGTCAAAAGAGAGGTTCTGGGATAATTTCTAAACTTTATTTAAAAAAAAAATCTTGCTACATCTTATATGCAAATATTAAAAAAGATAATTAGCCTCACGCACAACGTTAATAACAAGTACATGGATTTATAAAGGTCTATCAGTAAAAGGTAATTCAGATACTAAAAAAATTAGCATATAAATCTAACTCTAAGAGTAGGGGTGGCAAAATTAGACCCAACCTAATAAATCAACCTAATTCACCTAGTATTTTAATTCAAGGGGTTGAGTCACTTGGGTCATGGGTCATTAATTGTATGACCCATAATATCCGGGTCGGGTTGAGTAAGGGTAACCTATTAGATAAAGTATTTTTTTTCCTAAAATGCTATTAAAGTTATCTAATAAATAAAAAAAGCATAATTTTCTCTTAATTTATAAAAAAGGCAAAGTAATTTTGCCTTTTAGACACAACTTTACTTTTTTGGATTAAATTTTTTAAATCTACGCTTAATTAAATATATAATTTTCAAAGTCTAAATATGAAATTAAATGATAATATTATTTTAATATCAATAACAAAAAAAATCTAAAAATTTTTAAATAAATAATTACACAATATAAAAATTTTATTAGAAAATTTTAATTTTAGTTTTTTCCTTTATTTTTGTGAATCTGAATGTTATGTAATGAAAAAAATATCAAAATAGTTACATAATTATAAATTACCAAAAATAATTTACTATTTTGATATCTTATTGTTAACTTTTTGTGAAATTTAATGTTAAATAATATTGAAATTCTCAAAAAAAAAAATCTTTATATAAATTTTATATCTTTTATTATCTTTTTGAATATTCTAACTTTCAATTTTCCATCTTCAAGAAATTTGAATTTTGATGTCTAATACATTTTTATTTTCATATGGAAGATGTCTTTCTAAAATTAGATATTTGGTTATATTTAAAGGTGTAAAAAGTTTTTATTTTAAAAAATAAAATTCTATTTGGAAAGTAAAATATCTTTATCCTTATTAAAAATTAAAATAAAGTTATGCTCTCTTTATTAATTTGATTACTTCTATCACCCTTCTAAAAAATTTTCCCCTTTTTTTTTTGTGTTTAAGGCAGTGGGGCAAATACATGATGCATTATTATTGCAAATAGCAATTTGAAACGAAGTGTTTGTGATGTATTGAATATAACCATCACCACATTTTAAAACCTATCAGGAAGTTTGCTTTCACATATTTTATTGAACCCACTAATGGCTTTTACAATGATTGTCTTGTTGGTTTTAGTGACATTGACAATGTCTATAAAGCTTAGTTGAAAAATAGAAATGTGGTGGCCATTAAGAAACTGATACGTGTTAATAAAGAAACTAAATAAAATTAGTTGATTTTTTGGTTTTGGTGAAAACATAATAGTAGTCTATTTATAAAAAAAATATTAAATAAAAAATTAAATAAGATTAGTTTGAAAAAAAGTACTCAAAAAAGATGAAACATGAAAGTTTAATATCCCTAATTAAATAGAAAAAATAAATAAAAAATTTATTGAATTGACTTGTTGGGTTGATTGTGTTTTAACTTAACCAAAATATAACTCGTAATTAAATGGATTGAGTTGGATCATAACCCATTAAATTATAACTTATCAATGGCACAACTCATGAGTGACACAATCCGTCCATCTGCCACCCTTACCTAATAGGTCCAACAATGTTATTTAAAAAATTAGGCTATAGGTCCAATACTAAGAAGGTAAACCATATATACACTTTGATACTAGTTACTTTTTAGACAAACACATCATGTCCAATGATTTTAAATGCTGATAATACTTATCAAGAATAAAAAAAAAGGAAAAATTATATAGAAAGCCTTCGATAAAAAAAAGGCGTAAGTTGAAATCGAATTTTGATCTAAAGATTTAGATTAATAAATTGTAAATCCATATTTATTAAGTGTTTGATAGTATTTTTGAAATCGCTAACACTACCCATGAATTTCAAAAGATGCGCAGTTGGACTTGTAATTTGGTCCACATGAGTAAATGTGATGATAAACTTTTGGTACATATAAAAGACAAGATAGCAGCGACTGCCAATTAGATGAGTCTAATGTGTCCAGGAATCCAAAATGAAAATTGCTGATAATATTAATATATGTTTACGTTGATAGACTGCATAAATAACCCCAGTTATGATTTCCAAATTAAAATTAATCCAGCCGTACTGCGTTTTCTAAGAAGCCAAAACTGACAGTGACTAATAGAGTAATAATATATGCATAATACTCCAATTTTCACATTTACTGACTTCTACAATTTATTTGTATTATTCCAATTTTAGTTGAGCCGCCCTCCCCTGTCATCTTCATTTTTCTCAAACCCTAAGCTAGTTTCCTTTCAAAAGTTTTTACTTTTACTTATCATTTGGTGCAGCAAAAGTTCATCCTTGCTGGAGTCAGTTCTACATAGATTTACTTGCAGCAGTTTCTTGTTTCTCACTTCGATTTGTTTCTTCACAAGTCCTAACAATTTCCTTGGGAGATCTTGCTCGTCCAAGATATGGAGGTATGTACAAAGGGTTAAAGTTTCAAATTCATATATTTTGGATCTTTTACCATTGTTTGTTAAGGATGTTTTTTTGGTTTAACAATAAAATACTTTGCATGGTCTGATTTAGTGATAAAGTGATCATGTATGTTTTTTCTTTATATTTTTCCTAGGTTGAGACATGATGACACACAAAATGGAAGATAGAAAGTGTGGAGATTCTTTTGCTTGTCCCGAGTGATAATTAATACCTAACTTAATGTTATCATACATACTTTATGAGAGAGAGGGGAGACCAGTTGAACCATATAAGAAACTGGGGACTTATGAATGTATATTACCTTGTTTGGATTGTTATAGAAAGTGGAAAGCACCTTGTATGGTGACATTAAAATTTTAGAAAAGAAATTAGGTATTTTTGAAAATAAACAAATATCTTTAATTTTAAGCAAAATTTTTGATTAATGGCATTTTAAGAACTAAAATTATTGAAGAGGGCGGATATTGTAGTTATTTATTGTGAAGGGCATTAAAATGTCTTCAATTTTTTTTTTCCATTATTAAAAACATGATTTATCTTTCATTTAACTATCCAATATATTTAACACTCCATTTGTTTTCTCTACAACGATTTTACTATGCATTGTGTTCATACAATGATTCTGAAACATTAATGTTGTTTTGTTTTGAAAAAAAGTTAAACGACCTTGGTTTAGGCATTGATTCCTAAGCTTTTCAATACAATGGCAAGAATGAATTTAATTGTATTGCGTAAATCTAAAAGGATGAAAAACTCATCTATCAATATTTACTACTCCTTTAATTTATACTTGTAAATTCAACTATATTTTACTCACTACTATGATTTTTTGAATTTAACGAACACAATATCTCCTCTCTCTCTTTTTTTTTTTCTATTTTGATAGACTTTTTGTAGGCAATAAGAACAAAAATTAACAAATAAATAGCAATAGGAGTTTTGGTAGTGCAGATTTTTGCATTGTTCTAAATGATTATTTTGGCAATAGAAATATCTCTCCCGAATTAAGTAAGCCTTCTCTATTAGAAAGAGAGGCATAGGAACAACAATGAAATTAATACACCAGCAAAAAAGTATAGTGGCAAGAACAGAAAGTTTTGAGTTCTGTCTATACACTACAAGGCTTTGGGATATGGTTTTTATACGATCATACATGGCAACTATTATGAGCGTTGAGATATTTTTTACCAATGTGGAGAGCAACGTTCAGGGAAATTTGACCAATGTGGGATGTCTTCAGATGAGATTAATATTTTTCCATTTGGCCCAAACTAGAAAAGTGAGATGTCCACAAATGAGGTTAGACCAAGTAAAATTAAACCAAATCTTGCCATAGAAAAAAAAAGGGTAAAGAGTTACAAAAATCTGGTACGGTAATTAAGGGTGGTAAAAATTGATTTAGATGAGTTTGGCTTTTGAATTGGATTGGCCAAATTCAAACGCAACCACCCCCCATGTGCTTGAATCTACCACTATTTCACTT
Organism: Gynochthodes officinalis; assembly: GCA_020080225.1. NCBI lineage: Eukaryota > Viridiplantae > Streptophyta > Magnoliopsida > Gentianales > Rubiaceae > Gynochthodes > Gynochthodes officinalis. The sequence continues at coordinate 13,591,573 of CM034623.1, forward strand.
ATTATCACAAACCCAACGAAGTGTAATTCAATAGAAAATGGTTCAGAAGCTTATAATTTTCAATGTGGGATTCTAGATTCTTTTGAAATACATAAACATGTCAATAATTTCCCACATACTTCAAAAGAATTGAGTCAAAAAGTGATAAAAATTCTTGTTGGATTTGTATACTTGCAAGTGCATTTAGTTTGGTGTCTTTTAGACTGTAAATTAAATTTAGATTAATAAATTTTCTATTACATGACTTTTTTACATAGAATTTTTATATCCTACGTACTATAGAATTGATCCACTTTGGAATAAATTCCGAATACACCTCTTTTTGTATTCAAATAAACTTAGTTCAATCAACTAATGGGTCAAATTCGAGCACATACTCGTACTTGAACATTAAGTAGAGTACAAATAACAACTTTGTATACAATTGATTATTTATGTCTATGAACAAAAGGGTTAAATAATGCTGATCAAAGTTGGTTTTAACAGTTCACTCGTGGTTACTCTCCACTCCCTAACATCCCACTGGCCACCGTCTCCTCTCCTTTCTCACTCTTCGGCTGATCACTTGATCTGTTGTACTCGCTAAATATTGTTTTCAATTTTTTAAGTTTTAGATTAATTTGGAGAGTTTTACCAACAAAAATAGCTAAATGTATTTTATAGAGCATTGTTAAAATTATCCTTTATATTTAACTATCGTTTATTCATTAGAATGTTAAAATATAGCCATTAGTATAAGGCTAAGAAATGATATTTGACACCCCACCCAAAAAGAAAAATAAAAAGGTTAACAAGCTTCAATTAGTTCAATTAATAAACAAGTCATAGTTCAAGCAGTCATACTGATCTCTTATGATAAACGTACTAACATTGACTTGGTCTAATCATTAGAATTTGATACTCCCTTCTTAAAAAGAAATATACTTTTAGATCATCATAACTTTTGACAAGTTGTAAAATACAATATATTTAATGTACCATTAGTTGTATAAATTTTTTATTTGTCCTTTTTTTTGAGCCATACATAGTAAACTGGTCGGGTTGTCGAAACTCCCAAAATTAATTCAGATCTTTAGACAAGCTACAATTGACTTATAGTAGTGGTGGACCAGTTCAAATCCTACAAGGAGCTATGTGTTGAATAATTTCTTAGCAATTGAGATTAAGATTTTTTTTTTTTTGAGTACCAAATTTATTTATAGTTAATAAAGAAAAATTATAAGAGAAATCAACTGGAAATATTTAAAAGAATTACTTCAATCTTACCAGACTCCGATCCAAGGTAATGTAGTTGTACCAAGTATATCTAGCTTATAGGATTCTTAAGACACTTCTCCATTCAAGCATTAAATCGAAAATTTTTCAAGATAGCCATGACAAAATTTGAGTTTTTCTATTCTATTTGTTGAACCTAGCATTCACAACCAACCTTACTAACAAATGATTGGGGGCGATAGCACTCCATATCATTTGATAGCAGCACTAACAATTTTAAAAACAGTTAAAACAAAAACTAACAGTTGAGATAGCTACAATTGAAAATTTTTGTATCATTAATCCCCTTTAAATCATAAATGCATGATTAATGTCACTTTACACATGCAAAAAGATTTAAGTGCTACTTGTTCTAATTGTTTCGGACAATTACGGATCAAGAACAAATAGATAGTTGTAGAAAGTAGAATGTAAATAAGTTGTCAATTTAGTTAACATTCAAAACCCAAACAAATTGAATGAAAAAAATAATAATTACTTGAATGTAAAAAGATTATGAAACTATGAACAACACCTCACTAAATATAGCCATGACATTAACACACCTTGGATCGGAATGGAAGTAGTTTAGCCACTCATGGTAGCAAAACTATTCTAACTTTATTTTAGAATGAAAGAAAAGTACAAGAGAAAGAAAAATCTCTGCAGAAAATAAAGGTAGCAAAACTCATTCTTCCAAGATCACTTGACCTCCTATTTATGGACTTCTTCTCTAACAACCTTCCTAAAATTTCCTAGAATCTCTCCAACAAATCTTAAGTTTTTAAACTTTTGATTTCTAACTAATTATCCAGCCAACCATCCTATCTAATCCTAACAAATGTCTTCAAATCAATTTTAACTTGAATTACAAAAGTTGAAATAAAAAGAAAATTTCAAGTCTTGAAATTTTAGCTCATCAGCCCTTTATCTCTGCTTAGGACGTGGTCACATGCATTGTGTATCTTTGAGTTTCACCTCCAAAACAAAAGATTTCATCCTTTAAGGTGTGATCTCTATTTATCCAAAATTGTCTTCTATTTTTGCTTCAAAACTCCTTCTCCAAAAATCGTCTAAATCTTCATTAAATTCCATCTTTTTGCCTTAGTTCATCAATTTCACTCCCTAATACAAAAAAACCTCAAATGAGCCATTTTCATACCAATAAAAGCATTAATATCATAGGTTTGCTCCTATTAAATGATAACAAATTAAATCCTATCATAAACATACAACGAGAATTCCACATACACAGCAGAACAAGTACAAGAATTGATTACATAATAAAATCTATTTAAAGCCAATGTATAGTCTTAGGGACATTACCTCAGCTGTGAATTCACCAATAAAAATTATTATTGGTGAAATTGATTATGAGTCACACAATTGTTCAATTTTTAATTATATCCACATAGAAAAATATTTGGGATTCTTGTAGAATGATTGACTATGAGGTTACTGTTTGTTATTTCCCTTAGATATTTATATTAAGAACAGGATTTACAAAAATCCTAATCGTCTAATATGTGCGATATGTATAAGATTTCAAGCCTTTTTGCAAAATCCATATTTTACACTTATTAATTAACCACGTTGATATGTTTTGACTAGTCACTAAGAAATCCAAAGACTTATATATTGATATGTTCTTAAAATTGATTTATCTCATAAATTAATTTCATGATTATTTTATGATTATAATATCATTTTTTACCCAATAAATCATTCTTACCGAGTGTGATCCTTTATATTTCTTCTTATGTTTGGAATAAATGTAAATTATAATTCAATATTAATTGCTTTTATGACATAAAACCATCAAAGATTTATCCTATTCATTTATTCATCCATAAGCTAGGTGGTCGGGAGGGGTTATAGGATAGGAGAGTAAAAGATAGAGAAAATTTTTATTTTTTAAAATAGTTTATTATTCTTTAGGTTTCTGGTCAAAAGAGAAGTTTTGGGATAATTTCTAATCTTTATTTAAAAAAAAAGTTCTGCCGCATCTTAATTGCAAATATTAAAATAAAATTAGCCTCATGCATAATGTTATTACAAGCATACATATATCTATAGGTCCAACACTAAATAATTCAAGTATTATAAAAAATTTGCGTACAAATCCAACATTAAGAGGTTCAACAACGTTATTTTAAAAATTAGTCTATAAATCTAGCACTAGAAGGCAATCCATATATAGTTTGGTACCTTCTGCCATGTATTTAGACAAACAGCTCATGTTCAATGACTCTGATAATATTTGTTAAGAATTAACGGTAGGAAAAAGTAAATAAAAAGCCTAAAATGGAGATAAAAATATAAGTTGAAGTTGAATTTTCATCTAAAAGTTTAAATTAATAAATTCTGAATTTATATTTATTAAGTGTTTTGTAATATTTTTGATAATATAAAAATTCAAAATATGCGCACTTGGACTTGTAATAGATGCATAATACTCCAACTTTACATTTACTGACATCTCCAATTTGGTTGGGCTATTCCAGTTCTAGCTGAGAAACAACAACAAGCCCCCCTCCCCCCTTCTTCTTTTCTTTCATCTTCATTTCCCTCAAACCACAAACTAGTGTCCTTTCAAAAGTTCATCCTACCTGGAGTCGATTCTATATAGATTTACTTGCAAGAGTTTCTTATTTCTCACTACTATTTGTTTCTTCACAAGTCATAATAGTTTCCTAGTGGGGATATGGCTATTCCATGTATGGTGGTATGTAGAAAGGGTTAGAGTTTCAAATTCATATATTTTGAATCTTTTTCAACTGTTTGTTAAGGATGATTTTTTGGTTTAGCCATCAATAACTTTGCATGGTCTGATTTAGTGATAAAGTCTTCTTGTGTGTTTTTCTTTTATTTTTTTCCCTAGATTCAGACATGATGACACACAGAATGAAAGATAGAAAGTATGGAGATTTTTTTTTCTTGTTCTCAGTGATAATTAACACCAAATTTAATCTTATCACACATACTTTGAGAGAGAGGGGAGAACTTTTGAGTTGGGGATTTATGAAGTGTATATTACCTTGTTTGGATTGTTACAGAAAGGGAAAGCACCTTGACATTGCAATTATAGGAAAGAAATTAGGAGTATTCAAAAATAAAAAAATATCTTTAATTTTAAGAAAAAATTTCGATTAGTGGCATTTTAGGAATTAAATTTATTAAAGTGGGTGGACTTTGTAATTATATACTGTGAAGGGCATTAAATATCTTTAAAAAAATTTTCATTATGAAAAAGTTACTCTATCCTTAATTTAACAGTGCAATATATATATGACATTCCACTTGTTTTCTCTTCTATGATTTTACTATGAATTGTGTTCATACGATGATTCGAAAACATTAATCTTGTTTTTGTTGAAATAATTTTTTTAAAAAAAGTGCAAGTTAAACCATTTTGGAAAGTTGGGGTTAGATATGGACTCCTATTTGTATATAGTTTTTGTGCTTATATGGAGAATACATATATAGTTTATAATTAAATATTTTCACTCAAATTTATATTTTTTATATCATTTCATATGATTTTATCAATATTTAATTATATTCAATTTATTTATTTATCATCCAAGAGTAATTAAGACAATTAAAACATCTATAATTGATTTCAGTAAATTTAGATCTTAAGGAAGACAATATCTCCTTTTATTATATTTTGAGAAAAATGCTATCGAATGCCTATCTTGAAACTCTTGTTGCAAACTCTTATCGATTTTTAGATGTAGCTTTTGATGCGCTCTCTCCCGTCTCTTCAGACATTTTTCTTTTATCTCCTGTCTTGGTCCGCATTTTCTTTTATTGAAAAATTGAAACTCTTCCCTCTTAGAGTTTATTCTTTTGAAATTCAAGAAAAAATTGTTTGTTTTGAAACCTGAAGCCTCATCATGATTTGTTTGTTTTGAAGTCAATTTGAATGTTGAGTTGAATGGTTGTTTTTAATCTATACCTGCAGCTCATGACCTTTTATGAATTTGAGTCTCTGATTTTGACTTTGTTAAAATTAAATTAATGTATTAATTTGAATGAAAGACCAACCGAATATCTTCGTGTGTAAAATATAGAACATGATCCATTATGAATTTTGACTTTTAAACTTCTGATTTGAGTTTTATCTTTTTGTCTGCTTCACAAGCCTTACGATTGATTATATAATGCCAATTCCAATTTCGCAGCCATCAATGTCATCTTATTACATGTATGGATTTCATTGTTTCTATAAGCATTCTAAATCCAATCTTTTCAGGAAAAAAAATAAAAGAGCGGATTTTTTGTTTTATGTGCGAAACTTTTCTTACTGGTTTAGCTGTATATTCCATACCACGTGTTAAATACTAATGCTTTTTCGATGAGCATCAAATATTTGGATAGCGTAAAATCCATCATCAAATATTTTGCGAGCAATGCCGTAGAAATGTTGGCTAGATGTGTAACGGTAAGGTGAAAAATTCATAATGGATGAGAAGAATTTTAACTGACCGCTTAGCAATTGCCAAATCATAAATTGATTCAAAAAATAAATTGATATTGCAATATGGTATTGACCATTATATCGTTTTGGTGTTCTGAAATTTCAGAATATCATTAATCCTATAGCAGAAGTGGCGACGGAGCAAGTAAGGGTTTACCTAAGCAGAAGTGACGCTATGCAATCATTAAAGAGGAATATGGAATATTTAAGCAGCCGGGCGATTGACATAGAAGACGAAGTAAAGAGAGAGGAACAGTCATGTAAAAAGAAAAGGAAAAAAGAAGTTGCAAACTGGTTGAAGAGGGTAATTGATTTAAAACCTGAATGTGATGAACTGGAATCAAAGGCCAGCAGTTCTGGGCTTCCATGGCACGGGGATCCTGTGAGAAAGATGCAAAATCGAGTGAAAGAACTCATTGAGCAAAGTAATAATTTCAAGGAGCTTGTGCTTGATGATTTTGACAACATTGGGGAACCGCGCTTGGCAACTAAATTATTTGGCAAGAAAATCAAGCAAAATTTGGAGAGAATATGGCCATGCTTGGTAGTTGATAATATCTCAAGCATTGGAATTTACGGGATGGGAGGAGTTGGAAAGACTACACTGGCCAGGCACCTCGAGTATGAACTAAAAAACAATAAATATAGTGTTCTGTGGGTGACTGTCTCTCAAGAGTTTAGTGTTACCAGTTTGCAGGACAAGATTGCCAATGTTATGGGCATTTCCTTGTCGAATAAGGATGAGAAAGAAATGAGGGCATGTGTCTTGCTAGCAGAATTCGATAAAAGGGGGAAATTGGTGCTCATATTGGATGATGTTTGGGTAGAGTTTTGTCCACAACAGGTTGGAATTGCTCTAGGCGCAAACAAGTGTAGATTGATTTTGACTACCCGCTCATTGCAGGTCTGTGATCGAATGCGTTGTCAAAGAAAATTTAATGTGACGACTTTGGACGAAAGTGAAGCTGGGGAATTGTTCAGGCACACACTTGGCCATGAGACAAAACTTTCCTCAGAAGTAGAAACCATTGCCAAGTTGGTCGCGAAAGAGTGTGATGGCTTGCCCCTTGGTATTATCACAGTGGCTGGGAGCATGAGAGGGGTTGAAGACATCCGTGAATGGAAAACTGCTTTGGTACAATTGGAATCATGTTCAATCGGGTACAAAGAAATGGAAGATAACGTGTTTCCCATACTAGAATGGAGTTTCAATCGCTTAGATAGATGGGAAAAACTTTGTTTCTTGCATTGCTGCCTGTTTCCAGAAGATTATCTTATAAAAAGAGAGCAATTAATGGATCTCGTTATTTGGGCAGAGTTGATTCCAATGCGGAACACTAGGGAAAGACAATATGATTTTGGTCATACGATAGTAAACAAACTTGTAAAAGTTTGTCTGCTGGAGGAAGCTAAAACTCGGAGGGGTGTCGAGTATGTGAAGATGCATGATCTGATTAGAGATATGGCATTGAGGATTACTAGTGGGGAATCCAGTTCTAAGAACGCCCAAGATGTGCCTAGGTTCTTGGTGAAGAGCTGTATGAACAAATCTAATGATCTACTGATAAAAAATGAAGAGTGGATAGATGATCGCTTTGCAGTTTCTCTTGTTGCAAATTCATATCTTCAACTTGGCAGCTTAGAAGTCTCACCACTCATGTTGTCGAACTGTCGAAATCTATCAACCTTAATCATCAATCGTCTTGGCATTAGAGAAATTCCAGATTCATTCCTTCAGCACATGTATGGACTGAAGGTTCTAAATCTAGAGGAGTGTTGCGATCTCTCTGTGTTGCCTAAATGTATCTCAGACATGGAAAATCTCAGAGCATTGTTGTTGGGAAGTTGTAGGAATCTTAAATCAGTACCAGCACTGGGAAAACTCAAGCAATTGAGAATACTGAATCTATTCGGCACTTTAGTTGGTGATGTACCTGAAGGCTTGGAAGAATTGGTCAAACTTGAGCGACTCTACATGAGTCATGAGTTGCATGTGCGTGTATTACCCGAATGGACATTTTCCAAACTCCACTGTCTACAGCGTCTTGTATTGCCTGCAGCTGTACATATTATCGACCCGGGAGTGTTGAATGAATTACAAGTATATGGTGGAATATTAGCTTCCCTTGGTGACTACAATCGATTGGTAACACCTAGGTGCTTCCTCAGACATTACCAGATTGTCATCTGTGAATCATATGTGGGTGAGTCTTATGTGGTTTTTGATCATAAGCATTTTGATAATTTCGACTCTGCAGATGATTATATGAGAAGATATCTTACATCAGAAAACAAGTTGACTTTTATAGGGTGCGACTTTCAGCACCGATTGGATGTGGTTTTGCTTCGAGAGGACCTACATGTATTAACTCTCATCAGATGTTCTGGCTTGTCAGATGATTTTTTCCATCGGTGGACCGATAGATCGAAGGATTTGGCAGAGTTGGAGATACGCAGTTCAGGAGAATTAAAGTTTATCCTGAACTTCTTCTCTCCTAATGATGAACGGCTACAAAATTTGCAACGACTATCCCTGTTTGTTTTGCCAAATTTAGTTGGTCTCATAAATTGGAGATTCTCAGGATCGATTCTGCCTGAAACTTTTTCCTCTCTCAAGAACTTGTGTATTGGAAAATGTCATGGGTTGAAGAAACTTTTCTCTGTACAGTTGCTCCAGCAAAGCCTACAGAAGCTCGAAGAATTAGCTGTCTTTGATTGTGAGGAACTAGAGGAAATAGTAGCAAATAATGATGATGAAGGAAGAGGAGAAGCGACTTCAAGTGGGCCCATCATCGCCTCCACCCCTCAGTTAGTACTTCCAAGTTTACGGGATTTGCGTCTTATCCATTTGCCAAGGCTTGAGAATGTTTGTGGCCCTAACAATACCATAATGCCTGTCCATTCCGTAGCATGTTTTCATTTCTATGGTTGTCCAAAGCTGAAGAGGCTACCTTCTATCAAAATCACCTCAGCACTAGCACATTTCAGAATATTTGGAACCAGAGAATGGTGGAACTCGTTAGAATGGGACAATCCCACCGATAAGGATTCCCTCCAGCCATTTTTTCGAGGTTAGTGGCAGTATTTAATACCATTACAAAGTCCTTATCTTTGATTGCTTAACAAAAATTTTTAAATTTACTTTCTTGTATCCTTTTTATTTTGTTTTCCATGATTGCTGTTTAGGGATTTACTATAGCCAATATTTTCTTTTTTACGGGCCCTAATTTGAACAAAATTGATGTGCAAAATACCAAATAATTTTTTTTTAGGTTTCTAATGATGATAAATTTTTAATGGAAGTAAAAGGTAAACGGTAAGAATGTTTTTCTGGTTTTCTTTGTGTTGGTAAACGGTAAAAAAATATAACATCTAAATAATTTTTTATTTATTTTTAAAATTTATTTTTCAATAAAAATTCTCCTAACATTATTTCAAAAAAAATTTCTATTGACAAAATTTTTTTATTTTCCCTACAATACACTTTTGCTTATAAACAACTTTCACAAAATTTTTTACACATTTCAATAAAAAATTCTTAAATAAACCACAATCGAAATATAGCCTAAGTAATTTATTTAAGAAAAGTTAATTTTTCAGAATAAAAAAATTTCAATAATTTTTAAATTTTATTTTAGAAGTCAATTTTAAATTTTAAAACTCTTGACATTATTTTTAAAAAAATCCTTCAATATATATTTTTATTTTTTTTCTCCAATACATTTTTCTTTACTAAAAATGTTCTCACCGAAATTTCACATTTTCCAATAAAGAGTTTTTCAACCAAATTGCAATTCAAATATAGTCAAGTTAGGCACAAATACAAACCTCTCATACATAAGGTTCATTCTCCTATATTTTACAAATAAGTTTCAGCAAGACACAACTCAAAAACTAAATTCTTATTAGTTTTTCTGAGATTTTTTAAAAATGTTTCTTTGCCATCAACATCTTTGGGAATCTTAAGCTAAAATCTGCAGTTTTGGAATTTATGTTAGCGAATTTTCTTCAATGTTTGAATTTTAATTTACCATTACTCAGTTTTGGAATTTATGTTAGTGCATTATTAAATGTATAATTATTTTTATTTTTATTTTTATTTTTAAATTCAAATTATCTATTATCATTATTATTAAAAATAATGTGAAAATTTTGCACAAATATAATTTTTTTAAGATGAGGAAAATTTTTAGAATCAATTTTTTTCAAGACATAGGGAATACCATTTAGTAATTTTCCTGTAAGCAGCAGTGTTGGTTGTCACACAAGCACTTTATTTTTACAAGACTAGGCCCGGTCAACCTATCATTCTGCAAAATGATGATGGGGTCCGTTTGGATAGTGATGTATTTGGAAAAAGGTGTATTGAAATATGTAAAAATTTTGGTAGGTATTTTTTAATAGAAAAAGTATTTTGGAAGGAAAAATAAAAGGGAAAATCTTTTAAAATTACGTGAGAGTAATTTGAGTAAAAAAATTTAAATTTTAAATTTTGAAATAAAAATGTATTTGGATAATTTATTTTTGTTTAAGAATTTACTTATTTGTAAATAAAAATCTTCTGTCCAAACGGACCCATAAAGTTGCTAGTTGCTGGTTGCTCTCTTTTAATTCAGCAAATGCTGCAAAACTTTTGCTTCCGACACTCTATGACATTCCACCATAAAAGATTATTGCTCTCTCCGTTCTAATTTTTTTTTATTTTAATTAAAAAATAACTTTTTATTAATTATTAAATATAATTCATTTAATGTATTATTAAATATATAATTTTTTATTTTTATTCTTATTTTTTAATTTTGAGTACACATAATTATTATTAGTAAGAATATTTTAAGAATTTGGTTTAAAAATTGACTCTATTTTAGAATTTTTTTTTTCAATGTTGACTTTTTTTTTTTGGAATGAAGTGAGTATAATTTGATAATGCTTTTTAAAAACTGCCCCCATTTGTAATAATCCTTAATAACAGAGTTGCAATTTGATGCCTATTGTTCCTTCAAAGTAAAACACTTGTTTTTTAACTAAGAAGTTCTGTACTTAAGAGTTACAATTTTTCCCACGTTGCCAGCCAAACTCAACCCTCGCCCATTCAAAATACAACGCAAAATATACCTTTTTGTCTTTATATACAGTAGTTTCTATTAAATGCTTTGAATGGAATGGTGATGATTGTTTCGGTCCATTACAACTTCATGCTCCTTCCTCTGTCGGGGTGTTTAGCATACTGATGATTTTTTTGTTTTACACTTTTCTTCAAATTTCTTGGCGACAGAATTGGCACGATGATGATGAAGATGAGATACATATGAAGATGAAGAGGATGGAAATTATGACAATGAAAATTGGCGGAGTTAGGACCAAAGTGAGTGGGGAAAAATATTTTCTTCCCTAAATACTAGGGTAAATTATGTTACTTATAATTCAAAATTTGATACATTATAACTTAGAAATTACATTGTGAGTTTTATAACTTTTAGTCTATTACATTTAGCTATTTCATTGCCCCTGCTTGACTCATATGACAAGCGTGTGTATCCTGGGCATTGGTCTGATTTTGGCTCCATTTCAAATTTGGAACATTTAAAATGAATTTGTCAACATAAGGGACTTAATTGGATGTTTTTGGAAATTACTGCCCAAGTAAAACTAATGGTACAAGTGAAGGACCAATTGGTAATTAAATTGGAAAAGAAATTAAGGATATTGAACTGTATACATTGTACGTACACATTTCTACTATTCCATATCATTCACATAATGTAAGCTGTAAACTGAGCCCATTATTTCTAAAATGCCCCTATTCGCCCAGAGCAAAAATCTTGCTACCATTGCTGAAAATTTCCTTGGTATAGTCCCAACTTAGCCCAGTCGACATGAGCCAATCTCCAAACAGTTTTAACCTAAAAGCAATTAAGCAACATGTGCTCAATCGTTTAACCCTCTTCATCACACAAAGGATATGAAGGCTCAACCTGCAGTTTCCGTTGGTACAGTTTTGCATTCAATGGCAAAATATTATGACAACATTGCCATACAAAATGCTTAACGTTACCTGTTATCTTCAATTTCCATGTTGCATTCCACATACCGTGACGGCGTTCACGCGCATTACTACATTTAGGTTGCTGATTTGCAGATTGTCTCTCCTGCCCAAAGTATGATATAAAGACTTGACTGAATACACACCATCACGAGTATGTGGCTCCATGCCTTGCAAAATGATCATTGCTCCCATTCACCCCTTCCACAACCACGATGCGTTTGTACTCTCCACAGTCGACTGCAACTGATCATTAGGGAAATATTTGGCTTTCATCACTCGACTCATCAATAAATACGGTTGGGACGTGACTCGCAAGAGTTGTTTAGCTAGCAAAGCATCATTGAACAGTTCAAGATCCCAAAACCCCAATTCTCCCTCTTCCTTTACCTTAGTAAGCTCTTGCCACCGTTTCCAATGAATTTTATGTTTGGCATCCTTATGTATAGCATACCCCACAAAAAATTCGCCGTCAAACGACAAATCTCCTACAAACTCCCACTAGAAGCTTAAAACAGCCTATCACATATGTTGGTAAAGCATTGAGCATCGATTTAATGAGTATCTTCTTGCCCGCCAAGCTCAAGAATTGAGTCTTCCAATTCTGGATCCGGTGCTGCACTTTCTGAATAAGAAAATTAAACACCTCCCTCTTCGAGCAGCCAATCCGCATCGGCAACCCTAGATAGCGAGCATTAGATTGTTCTTTTACGTCCTCCATCATGTGACAAATCTTCGTCCGTATTGCCCTGGGAACATTAGGACTAAAAAACACCAACGACTTATCCAAATTGATTGCTTGGCCCGAACAATGACTATACTGATGCAGAATACCCTGCAATGCCCTTCCTGACCCACCTCTGCTTCACAGAATAGCAACGAATCATTAGCAAAAAATAAATGTGTAATGGTCGGCCCATTTCTACTAGCCCACATGCCCTTATAGTCCCTGTGATCCCTAGCCCTATTAATAATATAAGACAACCCCTCTGAAACAAGAAGAAACAGAAAAAGCGAGAGAGGATCCCCTTCACGAAAACCTTGAGTTGGCCGAATGTACCCATAGGATTCTCCATTAATATTAATGGACAAAGTGCTAGTACAAAGGTATTGCCTAATCCACATAAGCACTCCCCCCGCAAACCCCATTTTGCTCATAACTTGCTCTAAAAAACACCACTTCACCCGATCATAAGCCTTAACCATATCGAGTTTCATTGCCATATACCCCTTTCTTCCTTGTCTTATCGAATTCAAAGTATGAACACACTTATGAGCTATAACCACATTGTCAAGAATTTGATGGCCAGGAAGAAATGCTGACTGATTTTGACTAATACATGTATTGAGGTACGGGTTAAGTCGTTCTGCCAAGATTTTAGACACAATCTTATAAACCACATTACACAAACTAATGGGCCTAAATTGTGAGACCAACATAGGAGTTTGGACCTTAGGAACAAATGTAATCAAAGTATGATTGAGTTGCCTAAGCAATTTCTTACTATGAAAGAACTCCTTCACAGCATTGATAACGTCAAATTCAACCTCATTCCAATAAGTTCGGAAAAATAAAGGAGTCATACCATCCGGTCCAAGAGCTTTATTGGGATTCATTTGGAACAGGGCCTCTTACACTTCAGATTTCTCCACCGGTTGCAACATAACACGATTCATGGCTGGAGTGATAGAATAAGGTAACCCGTCCAGCAAAGAAGGAGACTGCGCTGGGTGACTAGAAGTATAGAACTTGTCAAAGTACCCTACTATTTCCTTTTCTAACGCCTATTTAGTGACACATACATGCCCCGTCATTGTGATCAAACTCTCAATACCATTCCTTTTCCTCCTCTGAATGGTAGAAGCATGGAAGAATTTAGAATTGCTATCCTCTTCTATTAGCCATTGATTCCAGGACTTCTGCTGCCAATACCTCTCCTCCTCCTGGTATGCATATCGGATTTGAGTCATAAGGCAATTCCATATTCTCCAATCCCGCCCTCCTCCAGCCCTACTCAACACCTCTAATTGAGCTTGAAAAGCCTTAATCCTCCTAGCAAAATTAGTTCCTGAATTGAAGCTCCATTTCAGTAGCTCTAAGCGGCATTCCTCAATCTTAGAGCTTGAGACAAATTGTTGTGTCCCCCACTTGTCTCGATTCCATGCCCGCACCACTATTTCCTAGAGATTCGTTCATTTAATCCACCTCTTATCAAACACAACGCAGCCTCGAAATTGTTGCTGCATAGAATCCCTTTCCAAAAGAAGGAATGAATGCTCTGAAACCTACTTGGCACAATGAAGAACCCTAGCATTCGGAAATCCTAACCTCCACAATGGGGAAGCAAAAAACCGATCCAACCGTTCCTCGACAAAGCCCTCCTCAACCCTATTATTACTTTAAATATAAGGACGGCCAACATACCCAAGATCCACTATCCCCATTCTATGGATAAAGTCCTGAAACAAAGCACAGCTGTGTTCCGTTCGAGCTTCGGTCCCTTCATTTTCAGATGGATGGATGATATCATTAAAATCTCCCAAGAACCCACCAATCCCCCCAATGGTGCTTCTCACGTTCCAAATAACTCCATTGAAGCTCTTTCATTGCCACATTCGTACTTGAATGCACAAAAATAGCTCACTCCAGCCATTCATTACTCTCAAGTTTATATTATATCTGTACACAAAACGAAGTAGTCAATATATTCATAACCGAAACATGAGGCGCCCAACATACTAACAACCCCCCTTGGAGTGCCTTCAAGCTGAACAGAACACAAACTATCTCCAAACTTCAATTGTCTAACCACCTTTTTAACAAAAGCATTATATTGTTTTATTTCTGCAAGAAAAAGTACCTCCGGATGCTGGGATGTAATAGACTCCCTCAACTGGGAAATTGTAAAAGCTGTACCCAAGTCTTGACAATTCCACACCCCAATCTTCATTGAACTGCATGGGACCAATGAGGGCTAGTCCCTGTCACCCCAGAGTGTTGACTCACTACTAGATTTTGAGCCACTTGTTTAGATTTTTTTTAGCCGGATCATCATTCCCACCAATTTGCCAGGAATGGCACTCACGTTTCTCCCCCACCCTTGGCAACAAACACAAATCCTCGTCCAAACATAATGCTGCCCCCCTTTTGCAAATGACCATGGAGCCATCGCCACCTAGTATTAGCCAATGGTGAACAAATGCTAGCATTAGCTAATGGTGAGGGAACTCCAGAATCAACCAAATTGTGCCTCAACTCGAGAGAAGAAATTGACAAATCAATTCGGTCCAATGGCATCAAAGTAGAAGAATCAACCACCTGATAATCCACATGCAAAGGAGCAACCAAATTGTGCATCAACTCGGGAGAAGAAATTGACAAATCAATTCGGTCTAATAGCATCAAAGTAGAAGAATCAACCACCCAAGAATCCACATGCAAAGGAGCAGCCACTTGTTAAAGCACTTGAATGTCAGCAACTGCCTCGACAGCATCCCCATACAAAGGAGTTGTCTACTTTAGCTGCTCGCTTGGCTGAACATGTGAAGAAGCTAGCTGTTGGACACCAGCTTCAGGGAATAGAAAACCAATAGAGGATGAAGCTCCAACTCTAGCCAACCGCAGCAATAAGCGAGGTAGAAGACAAAGTAGCTATTGCCAGAGGCATTTCAGAAACTCCAGCCAACAAACCATCAAAACCAGAAGCTGGAATCAGAGCACTAGGCGCTCTCAACAACAATTCACGTGGAAACAAAGGACCAAGACTTTGAGCAGCGAAATTTCTAGCACAATTTCTGGCAGGAAGCCCTGCACCCACACAAAGCCAACTCCCAAACTGTTCCTCCCGAAGCTGATTCCCCTTTTTCGCATCAGTCTTGTGACCACACCATTTCTCATCATGGCCAATCTGCCCACAATACACACAAAACAGTGGTAAGAACTCATATTGGAAGAAAACCCACCTGGACTCATTGTGTAAACGAACCATCGTTCCACGCAAAAGAGGAATCCCCAAATCGATGGTAATCAAAGCACGGATATATCTTTCATGTCTGTTGCCACCCTCTAGAATCATTACCTCATGAATATCTGGGAAAACGCTACCAATCTTCCAAGCCGTGGCTGAAGTAGCCCAGTGAGCTGGTAAATGCCAAAACTGAACCCAAACTTTTTGCTGATTGAACTCAACATCCCAGCTCTGCACCTTCTCCTCCCATTCCTTCAACACCAAAAACTAATTTTCAAAAGTCCAACCACGGCCAGCCAAGACCCTACTTCTATCCTCCTTGGTGTGAAAAACAAATTGGAAGAAATTGGCATCCAACTCCTGAATCACAAACGGGTGATGAATTGGCCATAGTGCTTGAAATGTATGTTTTAAACCAACAAAATTAACTTTTTTCTGTCCAAAAACCTTGCCCAACAAACTCCTTTCCCCCTCTTCCTTACTCTCCCTAAGATTAGCTACCTCCAGCTGAACACTTCCCTCCTCCGCAGGTGATAATTGCAATTGTTGCATCAACTACTCAATATCCTGCTGCCAGTGACCTGCGCTACCCATCTCCATCCTCCAACCGCAAGCTAAAAAACTGGAAAAACAAAAACAAACTCCTTTGCTCAAAGAGCAAAGAAACGTAACTAGGAAATAACAGACAACCCTAGGCAATAGACACACATGGATGGTGAAAATTGCCCACATTACCCTTCAAATCGCCAAAGGATTCAAGGACTCCTTCATATGATTAATTTAACTTATTGCTTATTTTAAAGTATTAAAATCCATTTTTATCTTACTTATTTTTGGCATGAAGATATATTTTTCTTTTAAATATATGTTTATAATCAATTGTCAGTCATATCTTACTTGGTCGAAATTAAGCTTAAATTTTTCATCTCCATTAATTTAATGACTATCAAACAAGGTCATGTAAACACGAAGAAAGTTCTCATTAATTATAAGATCGATATCTAAGGCCAATATTTATAAGTATTAGTAAATTTTTTTACTCCATTCATCAAAAAAAAAAGAAAAAAAAAAGAGAGAGACTAGTTTTAAAATTCTTTTATCTAAAAAAAGTTCACTTTTTCTGTAAAATTTTTATATTATCTTTACTAATAACGATAATGTATAACACAAATTAAAAAGTAAAGATAAAAATAAAAAAATTACACATTTAATAATACATTAAATGTGTTTTATTTTATTTAAAACAAAAAGGTTGTATTAAATAAAAAATGATTTTTACAAATCTGCTTGGCTAGTCAAGCATCGACTAAGTCATAGATCGTTGGGCTTTGATTACCAAGGGACAGAGACTTTACAAATAAAGCCCTAGGATTGGCATTCCATTGCTGTTATTTTATATGTATATGGTTACAATTATCTACACTCTCAATGCGCCTATGATGTAGCGCCCAGCGGGCTCTTAGCTAGTGTTTATCATCTTACGAGAATCGAGTATGGTGTAGATCAACCAGAAGAAGTATGCATAAAAGTATTTGTCTCAAGAAAGAATCCGAGGATTCCGTCTGTCTTTTGGGTTTGGAAAAGTGTCGATTTTCAAGAATGAGAATCCTATGATATGTTGGGAATCTCCTATGAAAATCATCCACGCCTGAAACGTATCTTAATGCCGGAAAGTTGGATAGGTTGGCCCTTACGCAAGGATTATATTGCCCTCAATTTTTATGAAATACAAGATGCTCATTGAATGATAAGAAACGAATTTCCACCTATACAATTTCAAATATTCAAAGATTATACGTTCTATTCTAGATTAATCAGAATAATAATAATGGGAGTCTTGTTTGTATTTGGGAATTATCAATAGTCTAACAAAAAAAAAACAATAAAAAAGACAGCACTATTAGAGATTCGGTAGGATTCTCGCATCCCATTGATTTGATGTTTATTTCAGATCATACGACCGGATGAACAAAAAATCAAAGGAGTTCTACATCAAAAAAAAAAAAACACTTTTACTTTGTGCTATGCACATTACTTAATTTACAAAGTTATGTAAGTAGGAATGAAGAAATCGAATATGAAAGAGGATACAAAGAACTGAAGGAGTATTGAATTCTAGTTATTTGTATCTCTTGTCTATTTCAATTCCGCTAGATTTGACTTTTGAGTCTCTCAACCAACAAATTGAACCTTTTGATATGAATTATTAACATTCTTTTTGAACGATAGGAGAAATAAAAAAGATGAAATAGAATCTAATTTGTTTAGATACTTTATCTGAAAATTTCTACCCATCAATAAAACTAGAAAATAGATGGGGTATATCTCGCCACAATGGATAAAAATATTATTATGATCTAAATTAGAAATGAATATGAATGTGCATTCAATTCAGCTCAATTAATTTTAATTTATAGAAGAGAGAAAAGAAAGTCATACAAATTAATCATGTGCCAGAACGGATTTGAACCTGGTGACACGAGTATTTTCCTCTGCTCTACCAAATTGAGCTATCCCGACTGGGCAACGTAGCATCCTCATTTTATTTTATTTTACTAAAAAATGGGGGCTGTGTCAATTACAAGAAGGAAAGGGAATTCCCAAGTTTTATTTAGGTACTAAAATTGCTTGGCTTGGATCTTAAAAAAGAGGACTTTGAGAGTATTATTTGTATTGTATAAGTATTTCACATTTACGATGAAATTTATGAAGATTGGCCTGCTAGGCGCTATTTTGTACAATGAAATACTGTCTAATTCATCAATTCATGAAAAGAGACTGAACTTTTGTATTTAAAAAATGTTTCAGTAGGTATTTCTGACATTGACGTCGATTGCGATTGATAAAGGAATCCTTTATCATAATTTTCAGTATTCATACTGCAACCAATATGAAACTTATGATTGGAAGTAAAACACCGGTTCACTCGTTGAGAACTAATTCTATCTTCGTAGATTTCTCGAGAAATCTTATTATGAAATTTTGTTATAGCCTCTATAACTGCTTCCGGATTAGGTGGACAGCCTGGCAAATAGACATTCACAGGAATTAGTTTATCAACTCCCCGAACAGTACTATAAGAATCCGTACTGAACAACCCTCCTGTAATTGTACATGCTCCCATAGCAATAACATATTTTGGTTCGGGCATTTGCTCATATAATCTCACCAACGAGGGAGCCATTTTCATTGTTACTGTTCCAGTTGTTAAAATGAGATCCGCTTGTCTAGGACTCGATCTTGGTACTAGCCCATAACGATCAAAGTCGAATCGTGACCCTATTAGAGAAGCAAATTCAATGAAGCAACAACTGGTACCATAGAGAAACGGCCATAAACTAGAGAGTCTTGACCAATTTGAACGATCATTTAATGTAGTTGAAATAACCGAATTTTGGGCTGTTCGGTCAAGTAAAGGAAACTCAATGGAATTCATAACAATCTCCATTTTCTTTTTTCCCCGTTTTCTTTGTATTGTCTGAATATTCAGGAGCTAAGACCATTCCAATGCCCCCTTTCGCCATGCACAAACTAAACCAACAATTAAGATAAGTTCAAAAATTAAAGCTTCTACAAATACAGATACACCCAATATATTGAAACTCATTGCCCATGGATAAAGAAAAACCGTTTCAACATCAAAAACAACAAAAACTAAAGCAAACATATAATAACGGATTCTAAATTGTAACCAAGCGTCGCCCATTGGTTCTATACCTGATTCATAACTAGAAAGTTTCTCTGGCCCTTTGCTAATCGGGGCTAAAACTCCCGAAATGAAAAATGTCAAAATAGGATTAAGGCTTGATATTGTTAGAAATACCCCAAAAATATCATATTCGTAAAGCAGAAACATAGGCAGACTCCTCTGGATATGGAAAATATACCGGATTGTTCGATTCCAATTGGAATTGTCAAGCCATCCCTAACTTTTTAGTCAAAATTAAAAAAATTGGTTTTTGATCGAATTGACTAGTTTTCGGTGTTTACTGTGGGGGATATCGCATTTCAAGGTGGAATCCTATTTCCATTATACCGATTTCGATTTTTTTAGTTAGTATAACTATATCTTAGTTTTATACAAGTTCTTTTTTGCGCTAAGGTTCTCTTTAAACTAAAGAAGGGTAATTCAAAAAAAAATGGAATTCTCGTTTTTTGTTTCGAATTTTGAACTTACCCCTTATTACTTATTATATTTTTAATTATATTATTATATTCTATTATTAAATTATTAATTATTATTATTTATTATAATAATTGAATAAAATAAATGAAAATAAATATAAATTTCACTGAATTTTCATTAATCATTTTTAGTTTATATATTTTATAGTAGAATTTTATATTCTAATTAATTTAAATATTAATTTATAGTTTAAGTTTATAGGGCTATACGGACTCGAACCGTAGACCTTCTCGATAAAACAGATCAAACTTTTTATTATCGAAACGATCTGATCTGTTTCAAAGACCCAACAGGCATTTTTTTGCATTGGGCTCTTTCATTAACTGATGAAAATATTAGCTAGTCTGCCATATTTTTTCTTTTGATAGAAAAAGAAAATAAGATGATGGCTCCACGTGCTCTGATTCCTTATTTTGCATTCTGATCCAAGAGCACTACCAAAGTCTTTCAAGGGTAGGGTTATCTTGACATAGGTCTGCCTCTGGCCCATACCAACCTAAGTTAAATGAAGTCTCTATCGTTACACAAAATGAAATATGAAACTTCATACACCTTAAAGTTCATAGGACGAAAAGAGATTGTTTGAGTTCTTTATACTCATAAGGCCTAGCATTGACTCGACTAAATATTCACCTTATCAATATCTCCAATCCAGGATAGGGTCTATTTGCCACCTATACGGGCACTCCAATCAAACCGAACCCTTTGTCAGGCTATTGTTCCCTTAAACTTATGGGGTAAGACATCAACTTATCAATTAAGATCACCATTCTTTTGATTTCATTGTATGATGGGTTCCTTGAAAAACATTGGCGCGCGTGTAAAGCGGATGCTCTACCAACTGAGCTATAACCCTTATTGCTTGTGATACATATTTTATCATGTAGCTAAATTCTTGTCAAGATGAATATTCCATGATCCAACATCATAAATCTTTGATCTGTTGGGGTGGTATTGCTTAGATTAGTATTGCTTCTAAGGAATATTATATTTATAATCCATCAACGGGATGGGTTCCATTTTGTTCTCTTTGGGACGAGAAATGACCTACTTAACTCAGTGGTTAGAGTATTGCTTTCATACGGCGAGAGTCATTGGTTCAAATCCAATAGTAGGTAGAACTTATTAGATACTCAGTATCTAATAAGTTTTTTGACCCACCCTCTTTTATTTTATTGATTTATTGATTTTGTCTTTTTGCTATTTCATTTTTGAATTTCTTTTAGTTGCATCAAAATTGGACTTCGCTTGATTGTATTTGATTGGATTCACTCGACAGAATCAAAATAGGGTTTGAAACCTGATTATTCGAACGTACCAACTTAGTTATGAAATCAAACCGCATCGATAGCCTCGACTCTTGTCCTAGCTCAACGGAGAGCTAAATTTGCTTCAATTATTTGTCTCTTTTCTTCAGCCTTTTTCAAATTGGCTTTTGCTATTTCAAGAGTTTGCTGAGCTTCTTGTGCATCAATGTCACTACCTTCTTCGTATCATTTACTAAAATAGTTATGTCATTATTGCCTATTCTAGCAAAACCGCCCATCAGAGCCATTGTTGACCATTGGTCATCAAGGCGCATTCTCAAAATACCTATATCTACGGCTCTAGTAATAGGGGCATGGTTGGGTAATACGACAATTTGACTACTATTAGTAGGTAAAATGATTTCGTTCACTTCTGAATCCCAAACAATTCGATTAGGGATTAGTACACAAAGATTTAAGGTCATTTCTTCAAATTGTTCTCCATTTCTAGGTTCATAGCCTTCGCGGTAACTTCATCGATATTACCTACCAAATAAAAGGCTTGTTCGGGAAGACCATCTAACTCTCTAGAAAGAATCAATTGAAATCCTCTAATTGTTTCCGCCAGACCAACATATTTCCCTGGAGAGCCGGTAAATACTTCTGCTACGAAAAAGGATTGTGATAAGAAACGTTCAATTTTTTGCGCCCGTGCTACGATTAAACGATCCTCTTCGGATAATTCGTCTAACCCAAGGATAGTTATAATATCCTAAAGTTCTTTGTAACGTTGTAAAGTTTGCTTAACTTTTTGCGCGGTTTCATAATGTTCCTCACCAACGATCCGAGGTTGAAACATGGTTGATGTTGAATCTAAAGGATCGACTGCTGGATAGATACCTTTGGTAGCTAATCCTCTTGATAGTACCGTAGTAGCATCTAAGTGTGCAAATGTCGTAGCAGGCGCAGGGTCGGTTAAATCGTCTGCAAGCACATAAACTACTTGAATAAAAGTTATGGACCCCTCCTTGGTAGAAGTAATTCTTTCTTGTAAAGAACCCATTTCAGTATCTTTATGATGCACAAACCCATTGTTTTTTGGTTTAGCAATAAAATACTTTGCATGGTCTGATTTAGTGATAAAGTTATCATGTATTTTTTTTTCCTTTATATTTTTCATAGGTTGAGACATGATGACAAACAGAAGGAAAGATAGAAAGTGTGGATATCCTTTTTCTTCTTCTGAGTGATAATTAGCACCTAATTTAATGTTATCATAAATACTTTATGAGAGAGAGGGGAGACCAGTTGAACCATATAAGAAACTTGGGACTTATAAAATGTAGATTACCTTGTTTGGATTGCTATAGAAAGGGGAAAGCACCTTGTATGGTGACATTAAAATTTTAGAAAAGAAATTAAGTGTTTTAGAAAATAAACAAATATCTTTAATTCTAAGCAAAAATTTTGATTAATGGCATTTTAAGAATTAAAATTATTGAAGAGGGTGGACATTGTAGTTATTTATTGTGAAGGGAGGTAAAATGTCTTTATTTTTTTTTCCATTATTAAAAACCTGGTTTATCTTTCATTTAACTATCCAATATATTTAACACTCCATTTGTTTTCTTTTCTCTGCTAAGATTTTACTATGCACTGTATTCATAAGACAATTCTGAAACATTAATGTTGTTTTGTTTTGAAAAAAAGTTAAACCACCTTGGTTTAGGCATTGATTCCTAAGCTTTTCAATACAATGAAAAGAATGAATTTAATTGTATTGTGGAAATCTAAAAGCATGAAAAACTCATCTATCAATATTTACTACTCCTTTAATTTGTACTTTTAAATTCAACTATATTTTACTCACTATATGATTTTTGGAATTTGATGAACACAATATCTCCTTATTTTTTTCTATTTTCATAGACTTTCTATCTGTCTCTATAGACATTTTTGTAGGAAATAAGAATAAAAATTAACAAATAAATAGCAGTAGGAGTTTGGGTAGTGCAGATTTTTGCATTGTTCTAATTGATTATTTTAGCAATAGAAATATCTCTCCAAAATTAAATAAGCCTTCTCTAATCGAAATAGAGGGATAGGAATAGCAATGAAATTAATACACCAGCAAAAAAGTATAGGATGGCAAGAACAGAAAGTTTTGAGTTCTGCATATACGCTACAACGCTTTGGGATAGGATTTTTATTCGCTTAACATGGCAACTATTATGAGTGCCGAGAAATTTTTGACCAACGTGACGAGCAACGTTTAGAGAAATATGACGAATGTGGGATGTCTATAGATGAGATTAATAATTTTTTCATTTGGGCCAAACTAGAAAAGTGAGATGTCCTCAAATGAGGTTATTATTATTATTTTTTTACTAAAAACGATAGTTGTTTTTACTTCTCCAAAAATTATATCATGTACACAAAGCCCACTAGCTCCAAGTTTCCTTAGTACTTAGGTAGAGTCTAAGGCTCAAAAAGAGTAACTCACAAATGAGGTTAGGCCAAATAAAATTAGACCAACTATGGCAATAGAAAAAAGGTAAAGAGTTACAAAAATCTAGTACGGCAAGGTAAGGGTGGTAAAAATTAATTTAGATAAGTCTGGCTTTTGAATTGGATTGGCCAAATTCAACCCCCTCTCATGTGCTTAAATCTACCACTATTTCCCTTGTTATCACAAACCCAATAAAATGTAATTCAATATAAAGTGGTTCATAAGTTTGTAATATTTCAGTGTGGAATTCTAGATTATTTTGAAATACATAAACACGTCAATAATTTTCACATATTTCAAAAGAATTGAGTCAAAAAGTGACAAAAAATTCTATTGGATTTGTATGCTTGCAAGTGTATTTAGTTTGGTGTCTTTTAGACTATGAATCAAATTTAGATTAATAAAATGTGACCTACAGATTTATTGATGAAATAGAAAATTTCTATGAACTAATAAATCATTGATGTAAAATAGAGATTTCATCAATCACAATACAACCCCCACAATTTTATTGTTCAACATATTTTTGAGCAAATAAGCCTTGCACATGCCTGGTATTTATGAGAGCTCTAAAGATTTAACCAAAAATCTTATAAGAGCGGATTTACTTCACTCTCAGATAGGTGAATTCTTAAGTGTATACTAATTTAAATACACAATCTAAAAAGAATATGAATTTATTTAATAGTTATAAACTCAACTTTTACATATGATAGCAGTCAAAAGCACACACCATTGAAAGGAGTTAAATTTAAGTGTTTCGGTGTCAATAGCTATTTGTTATTATCCATATGAACCTATTTCATGGGATTGCCAATCACATAGGTTGGGTTACTATCTCTATTAACAACTTATTGGTTTAAATTCCATTTCCTTAGGTATTTGAAAAATTAATTTTCTTCCTAAAAGTTTATTTAGAGGATAGGCCAAATTTACTTTTGACTTTACATAATTAAGAGAAATTATTCTACTTTTTAGCAATTGTTTTATGATATCATGTCTCAATCTCATGTGTCTACTTTTGCAATTTTATGATTTATTTTTTGCAATAGCAATTGCCGCTTGGGAATCACAATGCACAAAAACTGGAGGCACTAGCCCCTTGATTATAAAACATTAGTTAAGAAATTTCTTAACCAATCAATCTTAGAACTAGCCAGTTCCAATGTAATAAACTCTGATTCCAAAGTTGATCTAGCAATAATCATTTGTTTATCTGATTTTCATGCTATTGCACCACCACCACCAAGTGTAAATACATACCACTAGTGGATTTAGTCTCTTTAGAATCACAGATTTAGTTAGTTTCAATATATCCTTCTAATACAGTGGGAAGTCCACTGCATAGGATACTGATGGGTGTCGAAACCACCAAAATTAATCCTTCTCTGGCTAAGTTCTGTAGAAAGTAGTAAGAGGGTCGAATCCACAGAGATTGGTTAGATTTATTCCTTAAATAAAATAATAAAGGGGGGGTTTTGTATTATGAAACTAAACAAGATTTAATTAAAAACACCAACCAAATTAAATAACTAATTAAAAATATAAGGAAAAATTAATAAGGAGAAGCTTCCAATCAAGAATTAATTTCGGTATTGATTCCTTGAATTGATCATTGATTCAAAAGATAGGTTCTTTTATCTTGAATAAATTGGTTATAGTTGTTGAAGATCCGTCCTCTAACAACCAATCTTTTCTTACTTTTTCGATAACCTTCGGATCTGTCCTATGAGTTATTTCTCTAATTAACAAACACAACTTTCATATCTATCCTATGAGTTATGCCTATTAATTGCATTAAAATTAAAAAAGACCCAATTACTAACCAGTAAACCAGGAAACGCCTTGTTTATTTAAGCTAGATTATATATTTTCATAACATACAATCTAAGGCGTTGATTACCTTTCGATGTTGTTATTTGTCACTTGAATTAGAACAATCAACCAAAGATTAATTATTCTAAATGACTATATATTGAATTCAACTATCAAACAATAGGCCTCTTGTCTAACAATTCAATTCAATAATATAATGAAGCATAGAAAATATATAAATACTCAAGAATAAAAGAAATAATAAAATTATCGGAACCTCACAATTGTTGGAATCAACCCTTAATTAAACTTGATTGGAAAATAAAAATTTAGCTAAACATAATTAAAAGAAAATACAAAGAAAATCAAATGACTGCCCTTTTTGTCGATCTCGTGCGGCTTTCGTCTTCTTCAGCCGTAGCTCACTCCATAAAAGGATGAATTGTGGCTGAAAATTCATTCCCTCTTCTCCCTTCTCATCTTCAAACCTTGTTTTCCTCTCTATTGAACTAGGAAAGCCTAAAAATGTGATGCCTTGATTGTCTCCAAGCCTTTCCTATTTATAGGCAAGGATTCAAGACATTTGGTTGTGGGATTTGGTGGCCTCAATTCAAGGCTTTGCTTTTCCTCAATTCAAGCCTCAATTCAAGGCTTTGTTTTTCCTCAATTCAAGCCTCAATTCAAGGCTTGGCTTTTCCTCAATTCAAGCCTTAATTCAAGGCTTTCTTGTGCCCTTGACTTGTGAGGCTACATTCTTTAGGAAAAATGCTTCATCTAACCATTAATCACAAAAATAATTAATATCCTTATAAACAAGCATTTTAATCAACTAAATCACAAGAGAATTGATTCAATAAATATGCAATTATACACTCTATCAGATACCATAATTAATTATTCCTTTCAAATATTACATCAGTCTAACTAATGCAAACTAGTACTCATGATTAAGATTTTGAGTATATCTACTTAGGCTACACCCAACATAGACTATGTCAGATTTTGTAAAATTCATTAGGTGCATTAAACTCCCAACAATATGAGCATGTTTAGACTGAGTAACTAAGTTATCACGATTCTTTTTCAATTGACTGTTAGCATCATAAGGAGTGTTCACTGGTGTCACATCATAATTTTCAAACTTTTAAAAAAATTCTAAGATTTTGTGACAACATAATTCTATAACCTCTCCTTATAATTTTAATACCCAATATAACATTAGTTTCACCCAAATCTTTTATGTGAAAATTTGAAGATACAAAACATTTAGTACTATTTATAATATCCAAAGTAGTAATTAATATAAGCATGTCATCTACATACAAGGAAATAATCACATAATTATTATTTAAATTTTTTCTATATATATACATTTGTCCACTTCTATTGATGAAAAATCATTACTCAATAGAATATGATCAAATTTTTCATGCCAATGTTTAGAAGCCTGTTTTAGGCCATAAAAGGATTTAATTAACTTTTAAACTTTGTTTTCCTATCCAAGAACAATACAGTCGTCATGTTGTACTATGTAAATTTCTTCTTCTAAATCTCCATTTAAAAATGCAATTTTAACATTCATTTAATGAACAAAAAATGTATGAATAGAAGTTAAAACAAATAAAGTTTTAATAGATAAAATTCTAGTTACTGGTGCAAAGGTATCAAAATAATCAATATTTGTTTTTGTGAAAATCCTTTTGCTATTGACCAACCTTTATATTTATCAATCAAACAATCCAAATTATATTTTCTTTTGAAAATTCATTTGCAACCAATAAATTTTCCACCACGAGGTAAATCAACTAAAATTCAAGTTTTATTTTTCAAAATTAAATTAATTTCATCATTAATAGCTTCTTTTCAAAATTTTGAATCAGAAGAAGTGGCAGGTGGCCAATCGGCCAGATTCCTAGCCAAGTTGTCGAAAATTGGTCAGAATCGGGCCAGCTAATGGCGATGGGTGGTCGGCCTACCTCCACTTGAATATTTTTTAAAAAATAACTTTAACTCGTTAGATTAATTGGGTCCAACCCAACTCAATCCATTAAATCGCATGACCTATTGACCTGCAATCCATGTGACTCGTGTGACCCATTTGCTCCAATCCAATGGGTTAAAATAGCAGGTCGTTTGGGCCTTTAAGTACCCATGCAACAAATCTTTTTGGTAGCACTATTTCTTCAGCCTTTAAGTCTTCAAGTAATTTTTGAAATTCATTAATTTGAACTTTTTTTTTTCGAAACGATAGTAGATTAATAAAGAGGCACGAAGGCCAATGTACAGAGCCACAAGGGCTTAGAGTTTCGTGGCGTCGCAACTGAAAACAGCGCCATAACCCACGAAAATAAAGGCCCGCAAAGGGGCAAAAAGCCCACTAGGGGCAAGAGAAAGCAAAATAATGTAAACCCGCACGAGACGGGAAGCTAAACCCGCACTAGACGGAAAGGGATGACAACCTAGATTTGAACCTTAACATCCTTGTTTTCGACCATTAGCCAATGGTAAAATTTACCAACAATAAATATCTGTTTAAATTGCATCTTGAGTGGTGTATTTGTTGATTAATGTCTCTTATATTGATTTTTCTTTTTTGTAACTACAGTAAACATCAAATAATTTATTAGAGAGAGTTTGTAAAATAGTATGACGACATACATTATTGGCATATTGATAAGAATTCTGAGCATGAATATCAGTTTTAGGAGCAGTTTTAAGATCAATTAGAGCATAAGAAACTCCATGGACATCTAATAACAAGAATATACATTCTTATCATCTCTTAAAAATTATCACTAGCAAAGACTTCTATTTTGGATACATCTAAAAAGAGTTTGCATTAGTAATGGAAAGAGGTATTGAAGTTGGTGGCTGAATGGTTGGGATAGGCAGAACAGGTACAGAAGGGGCATTGAAAAGATTGACAAAACTAGATGCCATGATATAATCCTTTAAAATGTAGGAAATAAAGATAAAAATAAACAAATAAGCAGAAGTAAGAGCTTGAGTGGTGTAGATTTTTGCACTGTTTTGAAAGATTGTTTCAACAATACAAATATTCCCTAGGATTAAATAAACCTTCTCTACTGAAAATAGAAGCACAAGAACAACAATGAAATTAATACACCAGATGAAAAAGAGTAGAAAGTTTTGAGTTTTGTACGTGCAATGAGGATGTGCTTCAGAAGTTCTTCCACAATGAAGATCTTTTGCTTGTGTTTGAGATTATTTTTCTGATTGTTCCAAAATTCCGATAGTTTTTCAATCAATACCCTATAACAAATCTTTTTGGTAATACTATTTCATCATCTTTAAGTCTTCAAGTAATTTCTAAAATTTATTAATTTGAACCTTAATGCCTTTTTCTTCAACCATTTGCCATTGGTAAAATTTATCAACAAATTTCTGTTTGGTTATATTTTCAATGGTGTATTTGTAGATTAGTGCCTCCCATTTTGATTTTGCTTCCTTGTAGCTATAGTAAATATTAAATAATTCATTAGAGAGATTCTATAAATAGTATGGCGACATAAATTATTAGCTTGTTGCCAAGAATCCTAAACATGAATATCAGTTCTAGGAGCAGGTTTAAGATCAATCAATATTGGTTTATTAAACCAAACTTATTTAGAAAATTATATTTTGATTAGAATTTAGTAATTATTAGTTGAATTATATTTAAATTGTTGTAGAAAAATAGATTTTGTGTAGGATTTGATTATTAAATCCTAGTTGTTTTTAACTAAGTAGAGATTCTATATAAAGAACCCAAGTCTATCGGTTTTGTAAGGCTTAGAAAAATAGAAAAGAGATTCCAACAAAAATAGAGTTGTGAGAGTAGGAGTTTATTTATATTATTTGTATTTTTTGTAGTGTAGGATTTTTATCCTACTATATTGTTAGCCTTTGAATAAATTGTTTGGATGTCTTTTCGCTGCATGATTCTTATATGTAGAATTTTTGTATCCTACATATGATATTAGAGTCAGCAACGCTAATTGTTGTTTTCTTGATCCTAGTGATTTTTTTTTAGCAAGGGATGTTAAAAATTATTCGTTAGCTATAGATGATTGAAATATAGTATGTGTTGTTACAAAATTCACAGGAAAACAAAATTATAAATTTTGAAAAATTTATATGGGAACACACTTTTGAGTGTTCAAGTTGTTATAATTCATTCAAAAGGAGATACCAGATAATGCTAATGCCGAAACTAAAAGAAAGATATATTTAATATTATCTCAAATTCATCAAGCAATTAATATATCAATTTTTTTTATAAAATTTGTATTGCTAAAACTGCTAGACAAGCATGGGATGTTATGCAAAAATAGTATATCAATATATATTAAGTTTGAAAAAAATAATGCGTTATTATTTAAGAGAAAATTTGAGTTGTGTGCTATGGAGAAATCTGAAGCTATTAAAAATTATTTTTTTCATTTGTTGGATATTAAGAATGAGATGGAATTTAATGAGTGTATTCTTAATTATGAATTTTTTTTTGTAGAAAAAGTGATTAATTCACTATCTATGAAGTTTACTTATATTGTACAATTATAATGGAGACTAAAGATTTATCAACTTTGAGTATTAAAAAATTATAAAGTTAGTTGATTCTTCATAAACAAAGAATTGATGGGAAGCTTATATTACACAACAAGCCAATAGAACAAGAATCAAAAGCTTAAAATACTACAATAATTAAATGGTTCTAATTCTAAGTCTAATACTCAAGGTCAGAATTTTGAAGAGATAGATTGTGAAAATTACCAAAATTTAGCCTCTTTGAATTGTGTTGATATTGAGGAAGTTGTAGATAAATTAGAAAAAAAAGTTGATTTTATAAAGGAAAAAGAAGATATGATTGGTTCAATTGAGCAACAAGAAAAAACTGAAATTGATGATACTGTAGAGAAAAATATAATTGATGTTTTGGTAGTTGAAAAGATAACAATCAAAAACCATCATCGTGGTTGAAGAAAATGTGAGTCAGATAGAGTGTCATAGTGTCAAAATAAAATTATTTTGAAAAAAAGTAGATCAATATTGATGATTTTTTTTTTTTGATAAAAAACAAAAATCAAATAGAAGTATTTCAAAGTATAAATTTGCTTCCATGTCAAGATTGAAGGTCATAATGAAAATCAACAACACATTAGTGTTATACATGGCCTACACAGCAAAAGAAATTCAAATTCAAGATAGAGTTGGAACTACTTTCACATCAAGTTTGGTTTAAGGGAGGTATTGTTAGTGTATTAAACTAACCTTATTTAGAAGATTATATTTTGATTAGGATTTAGTAATTATTAGTTAAATTGGATTTGAATTGTTTTAGAAAAATAGATTTTGTATAAAATTTGATTATCAAATTTGGGCAACATTCCTATTTACAAAAAGTTAACTTTTCTTAACCAAAAATAAAACATCCAAACACATTTTTATTTCAAAATTTAAAATTTAAATTTTTCCACTCAAATTCCTTTCACATAATTTTAAAAAATTTTCCTTCTTATCTTTCCCTTCAAAATACTTTTTGGGCTCGTTTGGTTCGCGGGAAAGTAAAGTTAAATGGGAATATGATTTCTAGGAATTTAATTCTAAGGAAAATGAATACTTTTCTAAGGAATTTAAATCTTAGAAATTTAATTATGAGAATTCTGAATACTTACCTATGTTTGGATAAAATAAAAATATTTATGGGAAAGTTAATGTAACAATGAATCACAAATATATTTTAAATATGATTTATTTGGCATGTACATCTATCATAGTATTTCTTTTATTTTATACTAGTGCAGGATTCCCATGCAAGGCATGGGATGTCCAATAATTTGTTAAATACATATTGTTAAAAGTTTAGTGAAAACAAAAATTTAAAAATGTTTGTTGAATAAAAAATAAAATTAATAAAAGTATAAAATAATATTTGTTAAATAAAAATACAGATAATGAATTCATAGACTATGGTAGGAAAGTATTTTAAAATAAAACTCCTAAATAATGATTATAATTTTAAAAAATAGTATAAAATCTAAAACTCTAAATCATGATTGCATATAAATCATAAAACTAATTGTAAGTTTGACTTTTATCATAATTTGATAATATTTATTTCATTATAATATTTTGAAATTCTATAAGTATCATAAATTGAATAATTATTCCCTAGAAATAAAAATATAAAACAATTAAAAAAATTATAAAGCAAGAGACTAAAACTCTTATAAATAAATGTAAAATGACACTATAAAAGTACAATTCATAGTGTCCAAAATTCAAAATGCCAAAAAAAAAAAAAGTGTCAAATTAGGGTGAGTGGAGATGGGGAGTAGATAAGGTCATAAAAGAAGAAAAAAAGAGTAATAGCAATTTAATTAAAGTTATAGATATTACTGCCAAAATTCTTCTATAACTACTACGAAAATAGTAAATTAATTAATTAATTATGAAAAACATACCAATGAAAATTAAATTATTAAAAGGAATCATAAATTTTATCCATCTTCAAATTGGTAAAAATGAATACATAGTAAATAGATAATCTTTTTAAAAGTTTGTAAGATATAGAACTTTAACTATATTCTAATTACTAAATATTTATATTAATATTAATATTACGGGACTGTAAAAAGATAATTTAATCCTTAATATTTATAATAATTACATTGAACTGACTGACAAACTTTTTCCTTTTATATAATTGTGATTAATGATAGAGACAACTATTTTTAGTCTTTTAATCAAAATATAATTTGAAATTTCTTAATTTTATCAATTGTAATATATAATAATATTTAAACCCAAAAAAACCTCATTTAAGATGAAATCAAACCACAATTTCAAAAAATTTAATGAGAAAAAATAAATAATTATGTAGTTTTAATTTTTAATAAATTATGAATTTGAATAGAAAAAAGTTTTGAAGTAAATTTTTTTTAAAAAAATTAAAAATTAAAATAATAAAAATTAAAATAGAAGATTACATGACTAATAATTAAAAAAGATATGTGAGAGTCAAAAGAGAAAAAAAAAAGACAAAATAATATTGAAAGGTAAAAAATATGTTTATTTAAACTAAAATTCTAAAAAAAGTAATCAGAATACCAACTTTTAATAAGGAATCAGAATCCTAGAATGTTACACTTATTTTCCCTATATTTAGAAATCTGATTACTTTCCCAAAAAATTCAAAACTAAAACAAACAAGGGAAAGTAATCAAATTACTTTCCTAAACTAGCCAAATATAGGAATTTAAAACTATAAAAACAAATTACTTTCCAAGTCAAGAATCATTGCCAACCAAACAGGCCCTTTCTATTAAAAAATACCCACTAAAATTGTCACACATTCTAATATAATTTTTTTCAAATACAACACAATTCAAACGGAGCCCTAGTTATTTCTGACTAATTAATTATGTACTTGATAATTTGTCATTTTCCTGTAGTCAACGGGAAGGCTGCCAACTTAGCCGCCGTTCAATCATTTTTCATTTGTCGACACTGGCCTCTTAACAACTATCGAATTATTTTTTCATAGAGATTTCCCGGCCGGCCTTGGGGCCAACTGGGACGTCTCCATCTCCTTACGTGCTCTGCTATTTAAAAAAATTACAACGTCAGACTTTCAATTACTCTATAACTAGGAGTTCAACTTTGTACTTCTCCATAAATATTTAAACTTTGCTGTCGTCAAAAGAAACTTTGCAAGAAACTTTGCAAACTTATTTAAAAATATATATTTTGATTAGCATTTGATAGTTATTAGCTTAGTTTGTTTTTAATTAGATTAATAAAGTGGTTTTTATGTAGAATTTGGTTATTAAATTTCAGACTTTTCAGTTAGTTTTGAGTAATAAGAGGTTTTATATAAAGCACAAAAAATTATTAATTTTTGTGAGGCTCCAGGAAATAGAAGTGTAAGTGTTAAAAGATAAATTAGAATATTTCTATTGTATATCGGATAAAATATTTTGTATATCTCTTTTGATTTGTTATTATCTTTCTTATTTGTAATTATCTTTCTACCTTATTTAGCGTAGGCTTCAAAGTTATAAATGTACGATAGTTCATTGTACAAACATAAGAAATACACAGCAATCATTTACAAACTCTGTGGTTTTACATTTTCTTACATTGTAACAGAGCAGGAATTCTGATCCAAATTATTAAAACCATCATTTACGAGTTTGTTGCTGTTTTTTTCCTCTCTTTTTTTCTCTGTATTTATTTAGCAAAATTACAATCTTGCCACCATAATATCAAAACCCTACTCTAGTTCTTTGCTGCAGATTTTCCAATTTACCCCTGCACCTTCTGCATTTTCCCCGTAGCTTCTTCTTCAGCAAACCGCCATGGCCGATGCTGCAACTACTGCATCCGGCACTGCTGCACTTATCCCAGCGCCACCACGCGACCCGTACTTCCTCTCCGCCGCCGATCTTCAAACCGGCAGCATAGTATCAACCAAACTGACCGGCGAAAACAACTGGCAAGTGTGGAGCAACTAGGTTCGGATAGTCTTTCTCGCACGCAATAAACTTGGTTTTTTGACTGGGACTCTCGCACGACCACTCGGAGACGACTCCTTAGCAGAAAAATGGGACCAATGTCATGCCGCCGCTAAGACGTGGTTAACTCATTCCGTCGACCCATACTTGGAGGCGATGGTTTCTCGACTTCCCACGGTGGCCTCTATCTAGAATACTTTACAAGAAAGCTTTGGACGCATCTCTGGCTCTCAAATCTTCTCCATCAAGCAATCTATTGGAGAGGCTAAACTCCCCGCTGGAGCAACCAGTACACAGCTCACTACCTTTTATCTTCGTCTTCAGGATCTCTGGACTGACTTGGACGTTCATCAACCACCTATCCGTTGCAACTGTGGCCGTTGTGAGTGTTGGGTTAACGATCGGCTTCAACTGCATGACAACATCGATCGGGCAATGAAATTCTTAATGGCTCTACCCGATGACTTCCGCACTCTTCGCACCAATGTTCTTGCCCGAGATACCTTTCTTTCCCTTGAGCGACTTCACAGCCTTGCTAAGGAGAATCTTCATCAGCGATTTCTCGATGGCCAATCTTCAATTTTGGCTGAAAATAGTGCCTTCTCTACAATCCAGAAACCCAGCAATTTTGGTTCAGCACTTCAGTCGAATTCGGTTCTTCCTGGACCCCGGTCATTACCAACTGTTGGGTCACAAATTAATTCTCTTGGGCCACAACCATCACAAGTCTCTCTTGGGCCAGGAGAGGCCCATTCGGCGGTCACAATAAATCAGCCCAATAACCAACGCCCATTTTGCAATCACTGCAAAAAACCGGGCCATATTCGTGAGGCCTGTTTTCTCCTCGTGGGCTACCCACCTAATTGGAAGCCCAAACAACGTAATGGGTCCAAGAAAAAAAATTCTAACTTTAATGGCCCTCTAGCCCATCATGCAACAATTAATGGCCCAACACCTCCTCCTGGATTTGGGCCTATTCCTAATCACTTTGGCCATAACCCATCATTCATGGACTCACTTGGTACTAATCCATATCCTTCTTCCAGTGTAGGTATATTGGGCTCCGCCACTCCCAGCCTTGGCAATGTCTATGGTGGATCCTCCAGTCTTCACTTGACGGCCGATCAACAACATAAACTTGTCACTCTTCTGAATCAAATGGGGACCTCTGATTCTACCGCTAATTTTTCAGGTATTACTCAACCTTGGAACACTATTTCATCCGCTTGGATTATCGATTCAGGTGCAAGTGACCACATCACTTGTAATTTATCTTTGCTAGATTCATATTTTGCTTGCATAGCACCTGTTTCCATTACATTAGCTGATCAATCCACTAGTCCTGTGACACATATTCGCCAATCTCGGCCCTATTCTCATTTACACCTCACACATGTTCTATATGCTCCACATTTTAAACATAATTTATTATCCATCCGCAAACTCACTAGGGATAACAATTGTGTGGCAATTTTTTTCGACGATTTTTGTGTCTTTCAGGACGGTACAACTGGGGATCTGATCGGGCTCGGCAGGGCTAATCGGGGATTATATTTTTTGTATTCCTCCATTCCTAAATCTTTTTATTTAGTTTTTCAGAGTTATTTACTTTCCATAAAGAATGCCGCTTGCATTCCAAAAAACATTTCTCATTGTAATTTGATTTTTTGCAATAATATTAGTTATGACATTTGGCACCGTCGTCTTGGTCATTCTTCTTTAAAAACCTATACTACCCATGGTCATTCCATTTCTTGTCCTCCATCATTTTCCTGTCCAATTTGTTCTTTGGCCAAACAAACACGCAATACTTTTGCACCACGGACCACTGCTACCATTTTCACTTTTGACTTAGTTCATATGGACATTTGGGGTCCTCATCGGACACCCAATCATGATGGTTCACGATACTTTCTTACTATTGTAGACGATTTTTCTCGTGCCACATGGACATTTCTTTTACACTCAAAATCTCAAGTTTTTTCTAAAATTCAACATTTTATATCCATGGTATTCACTCAATTCGGTTCCCTTGTCCGCCGCATCCGCTCTGACAATGGGACCGAATTTTTTTCTACTGAGTGTCGCTCTTTCCTTGCTAGTCAAGGCATTCTTCATGAGAGCTCTTGCGTTTACATTCCTCAGTAAAATGGAGTAGTTGAACGCAAACATCGTCATTTACTGAATGTAGCACGAGCCCTAATGTTTCAGGCTCACGTTCCATCTCAATTTTGGGGTGAATGCATCCTCACTGCTACATATCTTATCAATCGGCTACCTTCTTCTTCCACTCATGGCTTCAGGCCATTTGAACTCCTGTTTCACAAACCACCCATACTTGAACACTTTCGTGTTTTTGGGTGTCGCTGTTATGCCACCACCTTAGCTGCACGTGACAAATTTAGTCCACGTGCTACTCCATGCATTTTTATGGGTTATCCTCCTAATCAAAAGGGTTATCGCCTGTATGACCCCGCCTCGGGGAAATTCTTTGTTAGTCGAGATGTCGTTTTCCAAGAAAATATTTTTCCATTTTTAACGTCTGAGTTTGTGATATCCCCTACTGCTCCATCCGACTCGACATCTCCAGCTGTATGGTTCGACGGGACTTCACCTCCGTCTATTTCTCCTGTAGACAAGCTGTCTTCTCCTGCAGATTCTACCACTCCTACCTCCTCATCTGCTCCTATTTCATCTTCAGCGGACGAAAATGTATCCCCGCCAACCTCAGCTCCTAACATAGTAGTTTTGCTCCGCCGATCAAGCCGTCCTACTCAACCTCCTATTTGGAGTTCCGATGACATCTACCCTACTTTGCCATCTGTTTCTTGTACCTCTCTCTATCCCATCTCTAATTACCTTTCCTTGGCCAACTGTCACCCTTCATATCAACACTTCATTGCTTCCATCTCAGCCATTCATGAACCTACCACATTTCACGATGCTGTAAACAACTCCAATTGGGTTAAAGCCATGGAAACTGAACTCCATGCTCTTCAAGCCAATCATACTTGGGATGTGGTTCCGTTGCCTCCTGATCGTCGTCCAATTGGGTGTAAATGGGTCTACAAGGTCAAGTATCATGCCAATAGTTCTCTTGAGCGGTATAAAGCCCGTATAGTGGCTAAAGGTTTTAACCAACAAGAGGGCATTGATTACCAAGATACATTTTCTCCCACTGCTAAACATGTCACAGTCCGTCTTCTTCTAACCCTAGCTGCCATCAATGCTTGGCCCCTTTATCAGATGGATGTGCAAAATGCTTTTCTCCATGGTGATCTTTCCGAAGAGGTGTATATGGATCTTCCTCTCGGATTTCGCCCTCAGGGGGAGAACCTGGTATGTCGACTGCGGAAATCCTTATATGAGTTGAAGCAAGCTTCTCGTCAATGGAACACCAAATTCACTGACGCTCTTCTCCAGCATGGGTTTTGTTAGTCTCGCCATGACTATTCTTTATTCACCAAGACTCAGGGTAATTCTTTTGTTGCCTTACTTATCTATGTTGATGACATTCTCATTACGGGCAACAGTCAGACTGGTGTCTCCGATCTCAAACAATATCTCAACTCCACATTTTTTATGAAAGATCTTGGTCAATCAAAGTTCTAACTTGGTCTTGAGATTGCTTGATCTCCAGCTGGTATATCAATAAGTCAACGCAAGTACACACTAGAGCTGATATCTGAGGCTGGACTAGCAGGTTCCAAGCCTTCCATCATCCCTATGGAACAAAACAAAAAGTTCACAAGCGTTGAATATGACGCTGGTTCAAATGAGCAAATAAATGATCCACTTCTTGAAGATCCGTCGGTATATCAGAGATTAGTTGGCCGACTCATCTATTTGAATCTCACCAGGCCAGATATTACATTCTCAGTTCAACTTCTCAGTCAATTCATGCACAAACCAAAGCAATCCCATATGGAAGCAGCTTTAAAGGTAATAAAGTATCTGAAGAGTTGCCTAGGCCTTGGTCTTCTGTTTCCTTCATCTTCAAAGTTAGAATTATGAGCCTTCTGTGATTCCGACTATAGTACATGCCCAATAACCAGGAGATCCACCACTGGCTTTTGCATCGTGCTTGGAGATTCTCTCATTTCTTGGCGTACAAAGAAACAACCCACTGTATCACTTTCTTCAGCTGAGGCCGAATATCGAGCCATGCAAGTTACAACCAGCGAAATAGTTTGGATCATGGGGCTTCTCAAAGATTTTGGCTTCCATCTAAAGAAACCTTCTCTACTTTATTGCGACAATGAAGTTGCAGAAAAAATAGCGGCCAATCCAATTTTTCATGAGCGCACTAAACACATTGAAGTGGAATGTCATTATGTAAGAGAAAAGATGCAGCAAGGTGTCATCAATACGCCATATACCCACCAAAGAGCAACCAGCCAATCTGTTAACTAAGGCATTAAGCAGTGGACAGCACTGGCATCTTCTTTCCAAGCTAGGCGTATTTGACTTATACAAATCTTCAGCTTGAGGGGGAGTGTTATAAAGATAAATTAGAATATTTCTATTGTATATCAGATAAAATATTTTGTATATCTTTTTGTATATCTCTTTTGATTTGTAATTATCTTTCTTATTTGTAATTATCTTTCTACCTTATTTAGCGTAGGCTCCAAAGTTATAAATGTACGATAGTTCATTGTACAAACATAAGAAATACACAGCAATCATTTACAAACTCTGTGGTTTTACATTTTCTTACAGTAAGGATATAAGAAACATAAAAGTGAAGTCATGATATTCAAGAAAAGAGAATTCTAGAAAAATTCATAAATTAGAGGAACTTTTCGCCTTTGACGAAATGATTGAAGAATATTCGGAGACACATATACAAAAATTTTGCATAAGAATCTAAGAAGAAATAATTCAATTAATCAAAATATACAATGAGAGGATCAGGAAAGAAAATTGAGAGTAGAAATTTCTTTATACTGTTTATATTTTTTACATGTAGAAATTTTTCCTCACTTGTTGTTAGCCTTTAAAGTTTTGATGGCAAAAAATAAAAAAACAATTCATTGTTGTTGAGTAGTCCTCCAATCAAATTATTTTTTGTTGTATCAATATAAGACATTTTTCTATTACATGACTTTTATACATAGAATTTTTATATCCAATGGACTATAGAATTGATCCGCTTTGGAATAAATTTCGAATAAACCTCTGTTTGTATTCGAATAAACCTAGTTCAATCAACTAATGAATCAAATTCGAGCACATACTCGTACTTGAACATTAAGTAGAGTACAAATAACAACTTAAAATTGATTATTTATGTCCGTGAACAAAAGGGTTAAATAATGCTGATGAAAGTTGGTTTTAACAATTCACTTGTTGTTACTTTCCACTCCCTAACATCCCACTGGCCACCATCTGCTCTCCTCCCTCACTCTCTGGTTGACCACTTGATCTGTTGTACTTGCTGAATATTGTTTTCAATTTTTTTAAAGTTTAGATTAATTTGGAAAGTTTTACCAACAAAAACAGCTAAATGTATTTTATGGAACATTGTTAAAATTATCCTTATATTTAACTATCGTTTGTACATTAGAGAGTTAAAATATAGCCATTAATATAAGACTAAGAAATGATATTTGACACCCCACCCAAAAAGAAAAATAAAAAGGTTAACAAGCTTCCATTAGTTCAATTAATAAACGAGCCATAGTTCAAGCAGTCATACTGATCTCTTATGATAAACATACTAACATTGACTTGGGTCTAATCACGAGAATTTGATACTCCCTTCTTCATAAAAAGAAATATACTTTTAGATCATTGTAACTTTTTTCAAGTTATAAAATACAATATATTTAATATACCATTAGTTGTATAAAATTTTCATTTGTCCTTTCTTTTGTCCCATACATAGTTAGTAAACATACTATAAGAATTCCATATACACAGCGGAACAAGTACAAGAATTGATTACATAGTAAGATCTATTTAAAGCCAATGTATAGTCTTGCGGATATTACCTCAGCTGTGAATTCACCAATAAAAATTATTATAGGTGAAATTGATTATTAATCACACAATTGTTCAATTTTTAACTATATCCACAGCGGAAAAATATTTGGGATTCTTGTAGAATGATTGACTATGAGGTTACTGTTTGTGATTTCCCTAAGATATTTTTATTAAGAACTAGGATTTACAAAAATCCTAATCGTCTAATATGTGTGATATGTATAAGATTTCAAGCCTTTTTCCAAAATCCATATTTGACACTTACTAATAAACCTCGTTGATAAGTTTTGACTAGTCACTAAGAAACCCAAAGACTTATATATTGATATGTTCTTAAAATTGATTGATGTCATAAATTAATTTCATGATTATTTTATTCTTATAATATCATTTTTTATCCAATAAATCATTCTTACCGTGTGTGATCCTTTCTATTTCTTCTTAGGTTTGCAATAAATGTAAATTATAATTCAATATTAATTGCTTTTATGACATAAAACCATCAAAGATTTATCCTGTTCATTTATTCATCCATTAACAAAGTGGTAGGGAGGGGTGATAGGATAGGAGAGTAAGAGACAGAGAAAATTTTTATTTTTTTAAAATAGTTTATTATTCTTTAGGTTTCTGGTCAAGAGAGAAGTTTTGGGATAATTTCTAGCCTTTATTTAAAAAAAAAAAAGAAAAAAGAAGAAGAAGAAGAAGTTCCTGCCGCATCTTCAATGCAAATATTTAAAAAAAATAAAAAAATTAGCCTCATGCATAATGTTATTACAAGCATACAGATTTCCATAGGTCCAACACTAAGTAATTCATGTATTAGAAAAATTAGCCTACAAATCCAACATTAAGAGGTCCAACAACGTGATCTAAAAAATTAGTCTATAAATCTAGCACTAAAAGGCAATCCATATATAGTTTGACACCTTCTACTATATATTTAGAAAAACAACTCATGTTCAATGACTCTGATAATATTTGTTAAGAATTAACGGTAGGAAAAAGTAAATAAAAAGCCTACAATGAAGATAACAATATAAGTTGAAGTTGAATTTTTATGTAAAGGTTTAAATTAATAAATTCTGAATTTATATTTATTAAGTGTTTTGTAATATTTTGATAATATAAATATCCAAAATATGCGCACTGGGACTTGTACTCTATGCATAATACTCCAACTTCACATTTACTGACATCTCCAATTTAGTTGGGCTACTCCAGTTCTAGTTGAGCCTCGGGCCGCCCTCCTTACCCCCCCCCCCTCCTTCCATCTTCATTTTGCTCAATCCACAAACTAGTGTCCTTTCAAAAGTTCATCCTAGCTGGAGTCGATTCTATGTAAATTTACTTACAACAATTTCTTGTTTCTCACTATGGTTTGTTTCTTCACAAGTCACAGCAGTTTCCTGGTGGAGATCTTGCTATTCCAAGCTATGGGGTATGTAGAAAGGGTTAGAGTTTCAAATTCATAGATTTTTGAATCTTTTTCAACTGTTTGCTAAGGATAGTTTATTGGTTTAGCCGTCAAATACTTTGCATGGTCTAATTTAGTGATAAAGTCTTCATGTGTGTTTTTCCTTTATATTTTTCCTAGGTTGAGAGATGATGACACACAGAACAAAAGATAGAAAGTATGAAGATTTTTTTTTTTCTTATTCTAAGTGATAATTAACTACAAATTCAATGTTATCACACATACTTTGTGAGAGAGAGGGGAGACCTTTTGAGTTGGGGATTTTTTAAGTGTATATTGCCTTGTTTGGATTGTTACCAAAAGGGGAAAGCACCTTGACATTACAATTATAGGAAAGAAATTAGGTGTTTTCAAAAATAAACAAATATCTTTAATTTTAAGGAAAATTTTGATTAGTGGCATTTTAGGAATTAAATTTATTAAACTGGGTGGACATTGCAATTATATATTGTGAAGGGCATTAAAATATCTATAAAATTTCTTTCATTATGAAAAACCTACTTTTTCCTTAATGTAACTATGCAATATATATATATATATATGACACTGCACTTGTTTTCTCTTCTACGATTTTACTATGCATTGTGTACATACGATGATTCCAAAACATTAATCTTTTTTTTTTGTTTAAATAATTAAAAAAAAGGGGTAACTTAAACCACCTTGGAAAGTTGGGGTTAGACATGGACTCCTATTTGTCTATAGTTTATATGCTTTTACAAAGAATACATATATAGTTTATAATTAAATATTTTCATTCAAGTTTACACTCATTCATTCCTAAAAAAATATTTCACTTTGGTTAACATACAACTTTTAATTAGTTATTAAATATAACTCATTTAATGTGCCACTAAATGTATAATTTTATATTTTTATTCTTACTTTTTTATTTTAAGTATATAAAATTATTAGGGAGAATCACACTTTTAGTCTCCAATATTTTATTCAGTATTACTTTTACTCCACAATGTTTTAAATCAGACACATTTAGTC
Source organism: Gynochthodes officinalis (assembly GCA_020080225.1). Lineage (NCBI taxonomy): Eukaryota > Viridiplantae > Streptophyta > Magnoliopsida > Gentianales > Rubiaceae > Gynochthodes > Gynochthodes officinalis. The sequence continues at coordinate 13,634,052 of CM034623.1, forward strand.
CTCAAACTTTCATATTTTGATGAATTTGATACAATTAATAGCTATTAAAGTAGAAAATGACAAAATTTGTTATCAAATTTTTTAATTTACAAATTTTGAAAATTACTTTCTTTTTCTTTTTCTTTTCATTCAAATTCCTCATTTTTGTAATTAATTTATCTCACAAACCTTTAATATTTGAACATTAAAAGATACGAGTTTTGAACGAAAAATAAAAAGAACTAATTAAATTTGTGAAATAAAAAATTTGATAAAAATTATGACTAATTTTCAAAATTTGTAAATTAAAAAATTTGATAGCAAATTTTGTAAAAAGATTTGTCATTTGCTACTTTAATAGCCATCAATTGTACCAAATTTGTCAAAATATGAAAGTTTGAAGACTAAATATGTCTGATTTAAAATATTAGGGACTAAAAGTGATATTGGATAAAGTATTGGAGAATAAATATGTCTGATTTTATGAATTTGAGTATCTCTGATTTTGACTTTGTTAAAATTAAATTAACGTATTAATTTGAATGAAAGACCAACTGAATATCTTCGTGTGTTTTCTAATAGAACCTGATCCATTATGAATTTTGACTTTGAAACTTGTGATTTGAGTTTTATCTTTTTTTCTGCTTCACAAGCCTTACGATAGATTATATAATGCCAATTCTTATTTCGCAGCCATCAATGTCATCTTATTACATGTATGAATTTCTTTGTTTCTATAAGAATTCTAAATCCAATCCTTTTAGAAAAAGAAATAAAAAAGCGGATTTTTTTGTTTTATGTACGAAACTTTTCTTATTGGTTTACCTTTATATTCCCTACCAAGTGTTAAATCCTAATGCTTTTTCTATGAGCATCAAATATTTGGATAGCGTAAAAACCATCATCAAATATTTTGCTAGCAATGCTGTAGAAATGTTGGCTAGATGTGTAGCGGTAAGCTCAAAAATTCATAATGGATAAGAAGAATTTTAACTGAGGACTTAGCAATTGCCAAATCATAAATTGATTCAAAAAATAAATTGATATTGCAATATGGTATTGACCATTATATTGTTTTGGTGTCCCTTCAGTGGATCATGAAACCTCTAGTAGGAAAGGCGATGGAGCAACTAGTGGATTACCTAGGAAGAAGTGATGTTGACGCTATGCAATCATTAAAAAGGAATATGGAAATATTGAGCAGCCGGGCGATTGACATAGAAGACGAAGTAAAGAGAGAGGAACGGTCATGTAAAAAGAAAAGGAAAAAAGAAGTTGCAATCTGGTTGAAGACGTTAACTGATTTAAAACCTGAATGTGATGAATTGGAATCAAATGCCAGCAGTTCTAGGCTTCCATTGATTGGGGATCCAGTGGGAAAGATGCAAAATCAAGTGAAAGAACTTATTGAGCAAAGTAATAATTTCAAGGAGCCTGTGCTTGATGATTTTGACAACATTGGGGAACCGTGCTTGCCAACTGATGTATTTGGCGAGAAAATAAAGCAAAATTTGGAGAAAATATGGCCATGGTTGGTAGTCGATAATATCTCAAGCATTGGGATATACGGGATGGGAGGAGCTGGAAAGACTACACTGGCCAGGCACCTCGAGTATGAACTACAAAAGAATAATTATCGTGTTCTGTGGGTGACTGTCTCTCAAGAGTTTAGTATTACCAGTTTGCAGGAAAAGATTGCCAACGTTATGGGCACTCACTTGTCGAATAGTGACGCAGCGTTCAGCGTAAATAAATATTTGGGGAAAATTAATTTCGAAAAAACTGAATAATAATAATGAATTGTCTGTCAAAGTGATCCTAAACAACCTTATATAGGCCTAAAACACAATTCGTCTATAGTTAGGATACTAAAATACAATTCTACTAAATTTAGGACACTCTAAATAAAATTTCTAAAATATATTAAAAATAAAAAATAATAAGAAAATACTAAAAACTAGAAAAGTCCATGTAAACGATCCCCATCATTCTCCTCCACTTGAAGAAAACTCGTCCTCGAGTTAGAAGCAAAATCTGGATACATCAGTTCTGTGGACTCATAAAACGATGACAAATCAGCAACATTGAAAGTGTTAGAAATGCCCATGCTACGTGAGAGGTCAATCACATAAACATTGTCATTAAACTTCTTGCTGACAGTGTAAGGTCCATACTTCTTTGGCTGTAATTTGCTGTAAGATCTCACTGGGAACCACTCCTTTCGAAGAAATACCATAACCTAATCCCCCACTCCAAACACTTGCTGTCGACGGTGCTTATTCGCGGTTACTTTATACTTCTTGTTAGCCTCCTCTAGCTTCTGCTTGACTTCATGATGCACCTCTACGACCTGTTTAGCTATATGACCGGCTGTTATACTCTTGTCTGCTTGTTTAGGCAACTGTACCAAATCCAGAGTATGTTGAGGTGCCTTTGTATACACAACAAAAAAAGGCGACATACTAGTAGAACTATGAATCGCATTATTATAAGCAAACTCTGCCTGCGATAAAGCCACATCCCACTACTTTGGCTTATCCTTGCAAATACACCGAATTAAGTTGCCGAGAGTTCTATTGACCACCTCCGTCTGGCCATCAGTTTGTGGATAAGTTGTACTACTGAAATTCAAAGACGAATCAAACAACTTCTACAAAGTCCGCCAAAAATGTCCTAGGAATTTGCTATCCCTATCAGAAGTAATAGATTTAGGAACACCATGCAAGCGAACCACCTCCTTAAAGAACAATCTGGCCACACTTAAGGCATCAGAAGTCTTCCTACAAGGAATGAAATGTGCCATCTTGGAAAACCTATCAACCACAACAAAAACCAAATCTACACCCTGTTGGGTCCTTGGCAAACCAAGCAAAAAATCCATGGACAGATCTTCCCATATATTGTTAGGAACAGGTAAAGGCATATATAAACCCGTATTATTAGATTGCCCCTTAGCAGTCTGGCAAATATAACACTTCTGCACATACCTGCTGACATCTCTACGTAACTGTGGCCAATAGAATCGCTCCTTAACAGCAACGATGGTTTTGTCACGGCCTAAATGTGCAGCCAGTCCTCCCTCATGTAAATCATGAACCACCTTCTCTCGCAACGAAGTCTGAGGAAGGCAAAGCTGATTGCCACACATCAAATACCCATCCTGGACATAAAATTCTCGCACAGGTTGACCAGCAACACATGACTCCCAAATCTGTCCAAAGTCAGCATCACCTGCATAACATTCTTTTATTTGCTCAAACCCCAGAATGTCTTGGCTCAAGGTAGTTAATAATCCAACTCTCATGCTCAACGCATCAGCCACCACATTATGCACACCTAATTTGTGCTATAATCTGAAAGGAAACTTCTGCAAAATTGACACCAACGTGCATGCATATCTTTGCTAATTCTCTTCTGGCCAGTCAGATATTTTAAAGCTTCATGATCTGAATATAGCACAAATTCTTTCCCAATCAGATAATGTTCCGAGGTCTTTAAAGCCCTTACAACAGAATAAAATTCCTTGTCATAAGTACATCATTTTTGCCTGGCGTCACTAAGCTTCTCACTGAAATAGCAAATAGGCCTACGCTCCTGAGATAAAATAGCCCCTACGCCCACACCACTAGCATCACAATTAACCTCAAATAATTTATCAAAGTCTGGCAATGCAAGAATAGGTGCAGTACATAACTTCTCTTTTTATATAGCAAAGCTATTCGCTGCTTCTTCCCCCCATAAAAATTTACATTTTTTCAGGCACTCGGTAATTGGGACGGCGATAGTACTGAAATTTTTAATAAAGCGTCTATAAAAAGTAGCCAACCCGTAGAAGCTCCTAACTTTAGAAACAGTCTTAGGCGTCAGCCAATCTCGTATTGCCCTCACATTTGTCTCATCCACCTCTATTCCCTAGCAGTAATAATAAACCCCAAGAAAAGCAGCTTATTGGTTAGAAAACTGCACTTTTTAATATTTATATATAGCTTATTATTCTGCAAGGCTATCAACACCTCCCTTAAGTACATTAAATGATCCTCCTCAGTTTTGCTATAAATCAGGATATCGTCAAAATAAACGACAACGAATTTGCCAATGAAAGATTTTAAAACCTGATTCATAAGCCTCATGAAGGTACTTGGAGCATTCGAAAGCCCAAACGGCATCACCAACCACTCGTACAGTCCCTTCTTTGTCTTGAAAGCTGTCTTCCACTCGTCTCTGGGTTGCATGCGAATTTGATGATATCCATTCTTCAAATCTAACTTTGTAAACCACTTAACTCCATACAACCTATCTAGCATATCATCCAATCTAGGAATTGAAAATTTGTAGCTAACGGTTATCTTATTAATGGCTCTACTATCCACGCACATTCTCCAACTCCCGTCTTTCTTAGGAGTTAATAGCGCCGAAACAGCATAATGACTCATGCTATTCTGAACGTGCCCCTTTCGCAACAACTCCTCCACCTTTTCTTTTAGAATCTCGCTCTTCTTAGAACTCATCCTATAATGCGGGAGATTGGGCAAACTAGCACCAGGAATTAAATTTATATGGTGCTGAATATTGCGCATGAGAGGCAATCCATCTGGAATCTCGTCAGGCATCAACTCTTTAAATTCCTCTAGCAAAGGCTTAACAGCTTTAGGATGCTCCTCCACTTGTAATTCAGCCCCAGCCTCTATGGTTTGTTTCACAATTAGTACGTGAATTTGCCTAGTATCTTCAATTTCTACTTCAAACTTCCTTGTGAGAGTAATAAAATTATCACTTGCGACCTGCTTACTTTTATTCTTTAGAGGCAGCAACGTATATCTCACCTCATCTTTCACGAGGCTATACTGATTGACTATTCCTGAATGCTGAGCATTTACATCAAATTGCCATGCCCTCCCAAATAACACGTGACATACATCCATATCTACCACATCAAAATATATTTCATCACGATACTTACCAATGGAGAATGGTATTTTGCACCGCTCAGTCACTTGAATACTTTCCACCCCAGATTTAATCCACCCTAACGTGTAGGGATTGGAATGCTTTTCCACAGGTATCCCCAACTTCTTTACTGTCTCCTTCCCAATAATATTCTCCATGCTCCCACTATCAATAACTACAGCAAAAATCTCACCCAAAATAGTACATTGGGTTTGGAATAATTGATGACGCTGTGACTCGTCCTCCTGACTCGTAGTATTTTAACCACTAATTACAAGTCTAGGAATTGTAGTATACTTACGAGTATCGATCCATAGGAACGTGAACAATTACCGGTTGAGCAATATTTTATACCTATTATCTAGATCAATATGTAAAAGAAGAAATGGATTTAATAATAACAAGAATCAAGTAAATGCAATATTAAACACGTTCACAGTAAATAAAAGAAATCAGATAAATAAACTTTAGGACTTGGGATTTCACCGATCATCAACTGTAAATTCCATTCACATAATTACCTTGTAATAAACATCCTCACAACTATTCACATAATTAAACATTATCCCTTCTCAAGGTATAATATTACTATTTAAATAGTAATTATGGGACTATTTTCGTGACTCCAAAATTACTATGGATGCATGACGAACAAAGGAATACTGTGTTGCAGAAACTGAGAATTTACTATCGTAATTCACAATTTAAGTCTGAAGAATTCACGAACTAATATTTGATGTCAGTTGTCGCCTCTTCATCAAATACCTTAAACATGCAAATGACGATCAAGCACTTACAAGAAAATAGTACCAAATAAATCAGATATTGGATAATACCACAATTATATGAATGAAAATCACATAATGATGGTTACATCCCAGTCCTAAAGAAAATAACTTCAGTTACTCAACATGGCTTTCATGAAAGTAAAAATTAAGTCTAAGCTATCTCTATTCTACTCCTCAGACTGATGCTAGTCCCCTCTTTTTATACTTGTTCTGGTCCCTAAAGACTAGGGGTTAATAGCGTGTGAAACTCTTTTGAATGATCTGATTTGATCAGATTTCCATAATCTTTTCCTTTTCCGTTATTGGCCTGCCAAACTTACTTCATGCCATGGCAGTAAAAATCACACGTCGTGGCATTGTCAACCAACTTCCCTTTCTTTTCTCCACCAAATCGTAACAAATCTGTCCGGTCCATATCTTTCTCCAAGTAGTTTTCTTTCTACAAAATTGCAAATCAAGCTAGATAAGGCTAATTTCCCAATAATTGGATAAGATAACAAGAATATCTTAACTTATTGCAATTCAAGCTAAATAAGGCTAATTTCCCCAATAATTGGATAAAATAACAAGAATATCTTAACTTAGGAATTAGCATTTAATTGACTTATCAAAATACCCCCAACTTAAGCAATTGTTTGTCCTCAAGCAAAAGAAAATAAATATATGAAATAATAAGTTATATTAAATCTCAAAGATTCTCAACCGACACCCACAGTGAATTTAAAACACCATATTCATGGGTAAGACCAATCGAAATAGCAACCTAAACATGCTTAACATCACCAGGGTGTGTGTGCTATGGATCACATCCCATCATTTCAGATTAAAGCCAATTGCATAAAACAAATATCCTCAATCCTTTATATATAAGAACAACCAACTCAATTTGGATCAGGTATGACTTTTAGCTTGTAATGTTAGGCTCAGGATTGGCTAGCAAAGAAGGGGAAAAAGATATAAAATCAAAGAAAAAAGTTTAAGTCTTGTAAGCACATTGGACAGATACTCTTTAATTTGTAGCACCTACAATCACAACCTCCAACTTATTGTAACTCTAGTCCCTTTTTGACAATGTACAGAAGCAAGCCTCATATAAGCATTCTTTGAGTCTGAACAATAGAATAATATTTCTTCTTCTTTTTTTTTCTCTTTTTTTTGTTTTTTTTTTTTTGTTTTTTTTTAAATACTGTACAACAATAAACGGAAATTTATTCATAACAGAATAAGAACACCTTCAACCCCATGCACCAGGCAGACTTTATCTTTTAAGCCCATAACCTATCCCTTCACCTACCCACTTTTAACTTGTACCTCACATTAGACTCCGTGTCTCCCTCTTTCCCTTGTATCATGTATACCAAGGTGCATTAAACTCTTTTAAAAGGATTTTTAGAAGGATAAAAATTATCACGAATAAGGGCTACAAGGTAGTAAATGAGGTTAAAAAAAATAACCTTGAATGGTGGTTCTTTCCATTCTATCATTTAGGCTCAAATCAGGATCAAGGGATAAAATACACAACCGGGTTAGTTTGAAAGGTTCAAATGGCCAAAGAACTGCCTATGACCTTCATCTCCAAATCAAATCAAATTGTTGCATTCAAAAGGATAAAGACCTTTGGTTTATACAGAACTTTTTCACATAGAACAATTGGCTGATCACAGTTGTGCTCAAAAGAATTTCTAGTCATGTTAAACAGAGTAAAAGTCACATCAAAAGATTGAGTTACACACTTCTCATAGCATTTTATATCCCCAGGAGCTTTAGGTTTAAACCAATCTCATCATAGATCATAACATAAAATACCCTTTTTCATTTTTTTCATTTTTTTTTTGTAAAGAAATTTTCTAAAAAACTAATTGAAACAAATTTTAAACAAAACTAACACAAAATTGAATTACTCCCCCCAACTGAATTAAACATTGTCCCCAATGTTTCAAAATTAAGAAAACTGTCAAGAATCAAATATATAGAATGAGGACTTCCCTTGTCTTGAGTCAAGTAGAATCAGCACTCATATTACTGTCCTTGTGTGGGAAAACAGGTAATGCTGATAACACAACAGGATTATCTCCTTGTCTCTATGCAAGTTGAACCAATGAGTGGTGGAACATCTCGTTGATTTGCCTTTGGTACTCAAACAACTCCTCCATCCTGCGTTGATGTTCAAGAAAGTTAGGTTGGTAGGCTGCAATGTGATCATGTACCATTTTTCTAATCGCTCCAGCCGCCAATGCTTTGCCTTCGCAGAGGAGGAGGTGGTTGTTCATATTCGTCATGGGTCCCAAATCCACTCTGTGAATCCTTCATGTCCATTTTTTGTTTTTTTTTTTGGTACCGCCGCAGCGCTGAATCAATCGATGCGGTGGTGAAAACTCTCTGCTTCCATCGGTCCTGGGCAAAAAGATTTTTATTTACGTCATGCCATAGCATTCAAAAGGACATGTCATGGCATGAAAAAGAAATTTGTTCCTCATCTACGGGCTGACTCTCCTTTGTCCAGTATCTGCTTCCAGTCTTCAGAAATATGTAAGAATACAAAGAAAACTTTATTAACTTAAATTAGATATAAAAATAAGACGGAAATAAATAAATAAAACAAAAAAGTGCTTGTTTATAGTCATTAGCTCGACTTTTCATTAGTTAGTTCATTTGTGGACTGGACAGGGAGTATGAAACTCCATTTGGTACAGATTTTCCTTTAAAATAATGCTTCAATCTTTGGCCATTAACCTTGAATACCCCAGTCCTCTCACTGTGAATTTCAACTGCACCATAGGGAAAGACTTTTGTGATTGTGAACGGTCCTGACCATCTAGATCTCAGCTTGCCTGGGAACAATTTCAGCTTTGAATTAAAAAGTAACACCTTCTGTCCTACTTCAAAAGCTTTCCTCTTGATGTGCTTATCATGCCACAACTTAATCTTTTCCTTATAAATTCGGTTATTCTCATAAGCATCTAATCTAAACTCCTCAAGTTCACTAAGTTGAAGCAACCTCATATTTCCAGCAGTCTTCAAGTCCATATTTAACTCCTTAATGCCTCAAGAAGATTTGTGCTCTACCTCAATGGGCAGATGACAAGATTTCCCAAATACTAGCCTATAAGGTGACATTCCCAAGTTTGTCTTGAATGCAGTCCTATATGCCCAGAGTGCATCATCCAGTTTGGCTGCCCAATCCTTGCGTGATTTCCCACAGCCTTCTCTAAAATCCTTTTCAGCTCACGGTTGGCTAGCTCTACTTGCCCATTAGCTTGTGGGTGATATGCCAAGGCAATTCTATGAGTGACACCATATTTTCTAAGCAATCCCTCCAATGATTTGTTGCAGAAATGTGTCTCTTCATCACTTATGATGGCCCTAGGAATGCCAAATCTAGAAAAAATATTCCTCTTGATGAACTTCATGACCACTTTGGAGTCATTAGTTTGAGTGGCTATTGCTTCCACCCATTTGGATACATAATCTACTGCAACTAAAATATAGTTATGACCATAAGAGGATGGGAATGGACCCATAAAATCTATGCCCCAGACGTCAAACAATTCAACTTCAAAAATATTATTCAAAAGCATTTCATCACGTTTGGAAATATTACCTCCCCTTTGGCATTTATCACAAGAGATAACATAATTCCTTGCATCTTTATACATTGAAGGCCAATAAAATCCAGATTGTCATACCTTAGCCATTGTTTTTGATGAGCTAAAATGTCCTCCACATTCCAAAGAATGACAGTGGCGTAGTATGTCTGGGACATCCTCTTGAGGTACACATCTCCTTTTTATCCCATCTGCACAAAACTTATAAAGTAATGGTTCCTCCCAAAAATAGTGTTTAGCATCTCAAAACAATTTTTTCCTTTGTTGATAGCTGAAATCTGCAGGCACAATTCCACTTACTAAATAATTAACTAAATCTGCATACTAGGGTAAAATGGAATATGCTAACAGTTTTTCATCAGGAAAATTCTCATTAATAGGCAATTGTGATTCCTTATTATTATCCTCTAGTCTAGAAAGATGATCAGCTATTGCATTCTTTAATCCCTTTTTATCTTTAATTTCTAGATCGAATTCCTGTAACAACAAGATCCACCGAATCAATCTAGGCTTAGCATCTTTCTTTACCAACAAGTATTTGATGGCGGAGTGATCTGTGAACACAATCACCTTGGAACCTACAAGATAAGAACGAAATTTATCAACTGCAAAGACAATAGCAAGTAGCTCTTTTTCAGTGGTTGCATAATTTAATTGTACATCATTCAACATTCTACTAGCGTAGTAGATCACATGCAACTTATTGTCCTTCCTTTGTCCTAATACTGCACCTACAGCAAAATTGCTAGCATCACACATTAGTTCAAAAGGAAAATTTCAATCGGGTGCAGCCATAATAGGTGCAGAAATCAAAGCATGCTTCAATTTATTAAATGATTCTAAACGGCTAGAATCAAAATAAAAATCCACATCTTTATTTAGCAAGTTACACAGCGGCTTTGCAATTTTTGAAAAATCTTTTATAAAGCATCTATAAAAACTGGCATGTTCTAAAAAATTTCTTACTCCCTTAACAGACGTAGGTGGAGGTATTTTCTCAATGACTCCAACTTTTACGCGATCCAACTCAATTCCCTTTGCTGAAACTTTATGTCCAAGAACAATCCTTTCCGTTACCATAAAATGACATTTTTCCCAGTTTAACATCAGATTCGTTTCTTCACAACGCTGCAAAACTTGAGATAAGTTAGCTAAGCAGTTATCAAAAGAAGAACCAAAAACAGAGAAATCATCCATAAATATTTCCAAAATTTTCAACATAATCTGAAAATATAGCCATCATGCAACGTTGAAAAGTAGCGGGAGCATTACACAATCCAAAGGGCATTCTGTGAAAGGCAGATGTACCATATGGACATGTAAATATTGTTTTTTCTTGATCCTCAGGTGCTATATGAATTTGATTATATCCTGAGTACCCATCCAAGAAACAATAAAATGCATAACCAGCCAGTCTTTCCAAAATCTGCTCAAGAAAAGGTAAAGGAAAATGATCCTTTCTAGTAGCACTATTTAACTTCCTGTAGTCTATATGCACTCTCAGCCCAACATCGTTCTTGTGGGCAGTAATTCATTATGTTCATTTTGCACCACTGTGATCCCTCCCTTCTTTGGTACCACCTATACTGGACTAATCCATAAGCTGTCAGAAATGGGATAAATTATTCCAGCATCCAATAATTTTAAAATCTCTAACCTCACCACTTCCTTCATGTTTGGATTCAATCTTCTTTGATTTTCCACAATGGGTTTATAATTATCCTCCATTAGGATCCTATGCATACAGAATGAAGGGCTAATTCCCTTAAGATCACTTATAGACCAACCTAAGCCTTTTTCGTGGATCTCAACACACGCAATAATTTTTCTAATTGCAGGTCAGTCAAGTATGCATTTACTAGCACATGTAATTTTTGATTGTCATCTAAAAATACATACTTCAAATGAGAAGGTAAAGGTTTTAACTCAATAACTGTAAGTTGACTATTGGGTGAAGATGGTAACAACTTATCTTTCCTTAATTCTTCAACATGAATTTTACCTCGTTGATTGGGACTGAATTTGGCCCCTTCCAATGCACTTGCCATCAATGAAATCTCTTCATCCTCATCCTTTATAGTTCTTGCAATAACCAAGCACTTCTCCAAAGGATCCTTTGATTTGTCCAATCTAACAAACTCATCAGTAAGCTTAGTAAAAACATCCACACAGTAAACATGGTCAGTAAAAGAAGGGTATTTGCAAGATTTAAAGACATTGAATTCTACCTGCTCATCACCAACACTAAAAGTTAATTTACCGTACTTCACATCAATAACTGCACCAACTGTGGCTAAAAAGGGTCTTCCCAAAATGATTGGAATCTCAACGTCTTCATCTATTTCTAACACTACAAAATCTGTGGGAATAAAAAAATTATTTACCTTGACAAGTACGTTTTCCAAAATTCCCGCTGGATGTGTTAAATCACATAATCCTTTAGAAAAATTTATTTCACCAATGGTACAAGGAATAGAAAAACTCCCTGGGTCTTTGAGCTTTTGAGGTAATTTATTTTGAATTAGGGCACTTGTTTCCTCAGTCAAAGGTATTGTCTCAAAATCTTCCAACTTCCTCTTGTTAGACATGATTTCCTTCAAAAATTTAGAGTATGTAGGGATTTGAGCGAGAGCATCAACAAAAGGTATGTTGATGTGTAACTGCTTGAACACTTGAACAAATTTTTGGAATTGCTTATCATCTCTAAATTTCTTCAACCTTTGAGGAAATGATATTAGCGGAACATAAGGTTCAGATTCCTTCACTACTATTGGAGCTTTCCTCGAGTGTTCTCCCCCAATCTCAGATTCTTCCTCCATTAACTTTTCATCTTTTTTCGTTGTCACCAATTCCTCTTCTTGTTCTTTCTTCTTCTCTTCACCCAACTGCCTCCCGTTGCGCAATGTTATTGCTTTGCACTACTCCTTGGGATTTATTTCCGGCATGCTAGGTAGCTTCCCTTTGTCTCTAACATTCACAAAATTGGCTATCTGGCCCATCTGAAATTCCAGATTTTTGTTTATTGCCACAACTTGATCCAATTTCGCTTTCAATTTTTCAAACCTGTCTGAAGTGGCACCGGTCAACTTTTCAATTGCTACTTCCCATGATGGTTTTACCTCAGCTTGATGTGGTCTTGGCTGAAATCCTGCTGGGTTGAATTATCTCACGCATCGCTCCTACAGATTCGATTTGTCCATGAAAAGTTCGGGTGATACCTCCAGCCCGGATTATATGTGTTGGAATATGGGTTGTGTTGCTGTGGCCTGTTAAAATTTTGAGCCAATTGTACATTTTCTACTTGCAAACAATTAGCAGTGGTGTGAGATCCTCCACAATTTTCACAGCATAAAATAGAATTGGAGATGACATTTGCACTGCTTAATTTTTCGAACATATTAGTCAATGAATCAATTTTAGCACTCAACAAGTCTACTTTACCTACTTCATACATTCCAGCCACCTTTCTTTGTTGATTTTTCTCATTAGACCACTGAAAATTATTTGAAGACATTTCCTCCAGCAAATTATATGCTTCATCTGGTGATTTACCCATTAAAGTGCCACCTGCAGCTGCATTCACAGAAGTTTTAATAGATTGGTTCAATCCATTATAAAAGGTTTGTAAAATTAGCCACGCAAGGAGACCATGGTGAGGACACATTCTTTGCAATTCTTTATATCTTTCCCATGCCTCATATAATGATTCATTATCTAATCGTATAAACCTAAGCAATGTCATTTCAGAACTTAGCGCTTTACCAGAGGAAAATATTTATTCAAGAATGCTTGGGATAAACCTGCCCAAGTGGTAAAAGTACCAGACGGAAAAGAAGTGAGCCAAGCCTTGGCTTTATCTTTTAGTGAAAAAGAAAATAACCTTAGCCTGATGGCATCATCGGTTACCCCATTTATTTTTATGGTATCACAAATTTCCAAAAAAATTGAAAGGTGAATATTTGGATCCTCAAATAATTCTCCTCCGAATTGAATTTGCTAAACCATATGAATAGGTTTTAATTCAAAATTATTAGCATTTACCACATGTCTTGCAATACTTGCACGTGCTCCTTCAGGTGTAGGCATAGCAAAGTCATGTAACAGTACTCTTGCATGATTTTGGTTATTTTCTGCCATTTTGAGAGCTTCCTTCCTTTGTTTGGTTTCTTTGGCTAATGCCCTACAGGTCTTTTCTATCTCAGGATTGTACGGTAGTAATTCACTTGTTCTCCTGGGCATAAAACACAACAACAATTAATTACCAACAGTAAACTTAATAAAATACAATCTAAATTAATAGGAAAAATATTACTAATTTGATATTGTATATGCCTCCCCTGCAACGGCGCCAGAAATTTGACTCGTAGTATTTTAACCACTAATTACAAGTCCAGGAATTGTAGTATACTTACGAGTATCGATCCACAGGAAGGTGAACAATTACCGGTTGAGCAATATTTTATACTTATTATCTAGATCAATATGTAAAAGAAGAAGTGGATTTAATAATAACAAGAATCAAGTAAATGCAATATTAAACACGTTCACAGTAAATAAAAGAAATCAGATAAATAAACTTTAGGACTTGGGATTTCACTGATCATCAACTGTAAATTCCATTCACATAATTACCTTGTGATAAACATCCTCACAACTATTCACATAATTAAACATTATCCCTTCTCAGGGTATAATATTACTATTCAAATAGTAATTATGGAACTATTTTCGTGACTCCAAAATTACTATGGATGCATGACGAACAAAGGAATACTGTGTTGCAAAAACTGAGAATTTACTATCGCAATTCACAATTTAAGTCTGAAAAATTTACGAACTAATATTTGATGTCAGCTGTCGCCTCTTCATCAAATACCTTAAACATGCAAATGGTGATCAAGCACTTACAAGAAAATAGTACCAAATAAATCAGATATTGGATAATACCACAATTATATGAATGAAAATCACATAATGATGGTTACATCCCAGTCCTAAAGAAAATAACTTCAGTTACTCAACATGGCTTTCATGAAAGTAAAAATTAAGTCTAAGCTATCTCTATTCTACTCCTCAGACTAATGCTAGTCCCCTCTTTTTATACTTGTTCTGGTCCCTAAAGACTAGGGGTTAATAGCATGTGAAACTCTTTTGAATGATCTGATTTGATCAGATTTCCATAATCTTCTCCTTTTCCGTTATTGGCCTGCCAAACTTACTCCATGCCATGGCAGTGAAAATTACACGTCGTGGCATTGTTAACCAACTTCCCTTTCTTTTCTCCACCAAATCGTAACAGGACAGTCCATATCTTTCTCCAAGCAGTTTCCTTCCTACAAAATTGCAAATCAAGCTAGATAAGGCTAACTTCCCAATAATTGGATAAAATAACAAGAATATCTTAACTTATTGCAATTCAAGCTAAATAAGGCTAATTTCTCCAATAATTGGATAAAATAACAAAAATACCTTAACTTAGGAATTAGCATTTAATTGACTTATCACCTCCCGTTTTGGGGATAACATCATACGGCGCACTACACAATTCTGTTCCCCTTCTTCCTCCTCTTTAAACTTTTCGGCATCACCATCTAGTTCGCAGCAATATTCATCTTTCTCTTCTTCTCTCACTGCCATGTTCACGGTTTTCCTTTGAGGGCATTCATTAGATCGATGCCCTGGCTGATTGCACCGATAACATTTAAACCCCGTCGGTTTAGCATACGGGTTGGGATTGGAAGATTTTTGTGCCTGCGTCCCTTTCACCTCGGTCATAGGGCGCTTTTCCACCGCCTTGTCTTCTTGATTTCACCCCACATTATAGCAATTGTTGGACCCGCTCTTCTCTATAGGACCAGCCGAACTGCTACCTCTATAATTCTCGTAGCCTCTTTTATTCCTCTCTTGCTGCATCAATTCGGCCTTCATGGTCATATTTTTCGCTTTAGAGAGATTTCACAAAAATTGCACTCCAATTTTGTCTCTAATGAAAGGCTTCAGTCCCTCAAGATACCTCTCCACCTGCTGTCCCTTTGTTTCTGACAAATTGTTCAGTTCAGCCAACCTCATAAATTTGGCTGTATATTCATGTACAGTCCGAGTATCTTGTTGACAGCGTTGGTATTACTGGAACATAATCTGCTCATAATCTGGTGGAAGGAATTCTTGCTTCAACAACCTCTTCATCCTATCCCAAGTCTGAACTCTTTCATTTCCTTCTCGCTCCCTCCTATTCTGCAATCTTTCCCACCATGCAGACGCACCCCCCTTTAGTCTACAAGCTACTAATCGCACATTTTTCTTACTTGGGGTCTCTATGTAATCAAAGAATTTATCTATGTCGGCAACCCAATCTAGAAACTCTTCTATTCTTAGACTTCTATTAAAATAAGGAATATCGACTTTTAATTTAAAGTCGTTACCTTCATAATCTCCCTGGCGCCAACGTTCGTTTCTTCCATCACGTCCCCTTCGAAATCCTCCATGACGATTTCTGTTGCCACTTTCATCATTGGAAAATTCGCTTTTTTTTCTGAACTTTCTGGAAAAATCAGGTTATTCTGCCTGCGAACAGGAACAGGTATATCGACAAGTTCACCGCGAGCAACATATGCACTTGGTCTTCTGCCGTTCCGCCGATTGCAGTTCACATCAACGCCAAGATCATCTAACCGATCTGCTAGTTCATCGAGTCGTTCTTCGATACGATGAAGGCCTTGATCAATTCGCTGATCAACGTGTTCTATTATACGCTGCTCCAATCGTTGCAATGCATCATCCCCAAGGATTGGGGCTCTAGTCTCCTGAACATCGTTACGAAGACCACCGCCAGTCGCCATGGGCTCTGATACCAATTGACGCAGCGTTCAACATAGAGAGATATTTGGAGAAAATCAATTCTGAAAAAACTGAATAATAATAATGAATTGTCTGTCAAAGTGATCCTAAACAACCTTATATAGGCCTAAAACACAATTCGTGGTTAGGATACTAAAACACAATTCTACTAAATTTAGGACACTCTAAATAAAATTCCTAAAATATATTAAAAATAAAAAATAATAAGAAAATACTAAAAACTAGAAAAGTCCAGGTAAACGATCCCCATCAAATAAGGATGAGGAAAATATGAGGGCAAATATATTGCGAGCAGCATTCAATAAAATGGCGAACTTGGTGCTCATATTGGATTATGTTTGGGAAGAATTTTGTCCAGAACAGGTTGGAATTACTCTAGGCGCAAACAAGTGTAGATTGATTTTGACTACTTGCTCATTGCAGGTCTGTGATCGAATGCTTTGTCAAAGAAAATTTAATGTGACGACTCTGGACAAAAGTGAAGCATGGGATTTTTTCAGGCACACACTTGGCCATGAGATAAGACTTTCTGCTGAAGTAGAAGAGATTGCCAAGTCTGTCGCAAGCAGGTGAGATGGCTTGCCCCTTGGTATTATCACAGTGGCTGGGAGTATGAGAGGGGTTGTAGACATCCGTGAATGGAGAACTGCTTTGGGACAATTGGAATCATGTTCAATAGGGTACAAAGAAATGGAAAATAAGGTGTTTCCCATACTGGAAAGGAGCTTCGAACGCTTAGATGGAAAGGAAAAACGTTGTTTCTTGTATTGCTGCCTGTATCCAGAAGATTATCTTATAGAAAGAGAAAAATTAGTTGATCGCGTTATTTGGGGCAGAGTTGATTCCAATGAGGAACACTAGGGAAAGACAATATGATCTTGGTCATACAATAGTAAACAAACTTGTAAAAGTTTGTCTGCTGGAAGAAACTGAAAATCGTGGAGGTTTCAAGTGCGTGAAGATGCATGATCTGATTAGAGATATGGCATTGAGGATTACTAGTGGGGAATCCAGTTCTAAGAACGCCCAAGATGTGCCTAGGTTCTTGGTGAAGAGTAATGATTTACTGATAAAAAATGAAGAGTGGATAGATGATCTTTCTGCAGTTTCTCTTATTCACAATACATATTTTGGACATTGCAGCTTAGAAGTTCCACCACTCGTGTCGTCGAACTGTCGGAATCTATCAACCTTAATCATCAATCATCTCAACATAAGAGAAATTCCAGATTCATTCCTTCAGCACATGTATGGACTGAAGGTTCTAAATCTAGATGGGTGTTGCAATCTCTTAGGGTTGCCTATATGTATCTCAGACATGGTGAATCTCAGAGCATTGTTGTTGGGAGATTGTGAGGACCTCGAATCAGTTCTAGCTCTGGGAAAACTCAAGCACTTGAGAATACTGAACCTTTTCGGCACTTCAGTTGGTGATGTACCTGAAGGCTTGGAAGAATTGGTCAAACTTGAGTGACTCTACATGAGTCATAAGTTGTGTGTGCGTGTATTACCCGAAGGGACATTTTCCAAACTCCACCGTCTACAGCGTCTTGTATTGCCTGCAGCTGTACATACTATCGACCTGGGAGTGTTGAATGAATTACAAGTATATGGTGGAAGATTAGCTTCCCTTGGTGACTACAGTCGATTGGTAACACCTAGGTGCTTCCTCAGACATTACCAAATTGTCATCTGTGAATCAGATTATTCTGTGGATAATCACGATTTTGCTGTTTTCGAGGAAAACAAGTTGATGTTTATAAGGTGCAACTTTCAGCACCGATTGGATCTGGTTTCGCTTCCAGAGGACCTACATGTATTAAATCTCTTCTACTGTTCTGGCTTGTCAGATGATTTTTTTCACCGGTGGACCGATAGATGTAAGGATTTGGCAGGGTTGAGGATATTCAATTCAGGAGAATTAAAGTTTGTCCTGAACTTCTCCTCTCCTGATGATGAACGGCTACAAAATTTGCGATGACTATTCTTGGTTGCTTTGCCAAATTTAGTTGGTCTCATAAATTGGAGATTCTCAGGATCGATTCCGCCTGAAACTTTTTCCTCTCTCGAGGAATTGAGGATTATAGGATGCCTCGGATTGAAGAAAATTTTCTTTGTGCAGTTGCTCCAGCAAAGCCTACAGAAGCTCGAAGAATTAATTGTCATTGAATGTGATGAAGTAGAGGAAATAGTAGCAAATAATGATGATGGAGGAAGAGGAGAAGCGACTCCAAGTGAGCCCATCGCCTCCGCCCCTCAGTTAGGGCATCAGTAGTCCCAAAAAAGACCAGCCTAAGATCACACCACATCAGTTTTGAACGGTCTTTACTATTCAGACAACCATCATTCAAAAAAATGCTCACGTTCATGAACGGCATTTACTATTTACGCAATAAATTTCTTTCTTCTCTACCTTCTTTTACACTATTTATTTAATATATTTAATACTTCTTATTTAAATTAATAATTTAAAAATATTATCTATTGCTCATTTATCAAATTAAATATATATTAATAATACAACTTATAATTTTAATTATTATACATTTAATACTTAAATAATTAATGAAAAATAATTTTTATTACATTTAAATTCAATTTTAATAATACATTTTTTTAATTTTGTAATTGATTTGGATACAAAATTATTTATATTGTTTAACTATGAATAGATATAATTTTTAATAATCACATTTAATAATTTTATACAATATTATAGTTAAATTAATTATTTTAAAATTTTTGCAATTTTTAAATATGTATAAATAATTTTACATAATATTAAAAATTATAATTTATTATTTATACACTTAAACTTAAAATTAATAGAAATATTAATAATTTTATATTAAAATTTATAAAATATTAATAAGTATATTATAATTTAATATTATATTACATTTAAGAAAATCATATATTGCACCAAAAATAATCAAAGTGTATGTCATTTTGTAGAGAAAAATATTTTCTACACGTTGGTAATTTTTCTTTAAAAAAAAGAAAAAAGAGGCCAAAAGGGGGTTGCAAACTAGAGGGAGGTTTGCAACCCCCTTTGACGTGGCGCGTGCCTCAGTCAACTGACAAGCGCGCAGGTACCTGTCAGCTGATTGTTTTTATTTTTTAAAAATTGCAAGGTCAAACGACGTTGTTTTTTTAGCTCCTTTTGCGAAAAAAAAAACACGACCATGTCGTGGTTGTGTTTTACGAGACAAACGGTCAGAATACCGTTCGTCCCAAAAGAGCCTCCAGATCAGCATAAATTGCTGATTTGGAGGCCGTTCCTACAACGACCGGCCCCAAAACGGGGCTGGTAAGCTTGCTCTTTGTACTTCCAAGTTTACGGATTTTGAGTCTTAACAGTTTGCCAAGGCTTGAGAATAGTTGTGACCCTAACAATACCATAATGATTGGAGCAAAGAACTATTGTACTTTTCATTTTAATGGTTGTCCAAAGTTGAAAAGGCTTCCTTCTGTCAAAATCACCTCCGCACAACCAGATTTCAGAATATATGGAACCAAAGAATGGTGGAACTCATTAGAATGGGACAATCCCACCGATAAGGATGCCCTCCAGCCTTTTATTTCTGGAGCCATTTTTTGATGGTTAGTGGCAGTATTTAATTAATACCATTACAAAGTCCTTATCTTTGATTGCTTGACAAAAATTTTTAAATTTACTTTCTTGTATCTTTTTTATTTTGTTTTCCATAGTTGCTGTTTAGGGATTTATGTTATTTTGGGCAGCATTTGCTGTAACCAATAATTTCTTGTTCACGGACCCTAATTTGAACAGAATTGCTGTGCAAAATACTAGACATTTTTTTTTTTAGGTTTCTAATGATGATAAATTTTTAATGGTAGTAAAAGGTAAACAGTAAGATAGTGTTTTTTGCTTTTTTGGAAGAAAGAAAAATAATTTTTTTTATTAACGGTGGAGACTTTTCTAGAGACAAAGATTACACCTTCATTACCTCCGCCTTATTTAAGAAAAGTTCATTTTTTCTCTTAAAAAAAAATATAACATCTAAACAACTTTTTATTTCTTTTTAAAATTCAATTTTCAATCAAAATTCTCCTAACATCATTTCAAAAAAAAATTCCATCCAAAATTTATTTTTTTTCCCTACAATATACTTTTTCTTATAAACTTTTTTTACACATTTCAATAAAAAATTCTTAAACAAACAACAATCAAAATATAGCCTAAGCACTTTATTTAAGAGAAGTTAATTTTTCAGAAAAAAAAAACATTTAAATAATTTTTAAATTTTATTTTCGAAGTCAAATTTAAATTTTAAAAATATTGACATTAGTTTTAAAAGAATCCTTAAATATATTTTTTATTTTTTCTCCAATACATTTTTTTCTTACCAAAAAAACTTCTCACCAAAATTTCACATTTTCCAATAAAGAGTTTGTCAACCAAATTGCAATTCAAATATAGCCAAGTTAGGCACAAATACAAACCTCTCATACATAACGTTCATTCTCCTATATTTGCCAAATAAGTTTCAGCAAGACACAACTCAAAAAATAAATTCTTGTTAGTTTTTCTGAGATTTTTTTAAAATGTTTTTTTGCCATCAACGTCTTTGGGAATCTTAAGCTAAAATATGCAGTTTTGGAATTTATTTTAGTGGATTTTCTTCAACGCTTGAATTTTAATTTACCATTGCTCAGTATCTCAATTATTATTATTTTTTTTATGACAGTAAGAGTTATGATGCAACCATATGACATGACTAAGAGTAATGATAGCTTTTCAAAAAGAGAAAAAAGAACAAAAATATTAGCTTTGGCCTTAGTTGTATATCGACAATGTTGGAAATGCTTTCCTGAATTTGGGCATTGAGTTGTTAGCTTTGGCCTTAGTTGTATATGGTTATGACCCAACCATATGCTAGTTTGTTTTCTTGAATATACAACTAATAGTCTAATATTAACATCATATAAGATTATCTAAAATGAATATACAACTAATACTAAAAATATTTGATTGATAATACTTAATAGGTATATAGTATTAAAAATTAAAAATTTATTATTTAACGTGTTTCACAAAATACAATGTAATCAATTATACTTATAGAATTATTTAATACTAACACATAATTTAATGTTATATACTTACTTTTTTAGTTACTTGTATATAATATTAAAATTTAAAAATATTAAGAATGCAAATTGTAGAGCATGATTTACATTTAACTCATTTACTAACTTGTATAGGTTATAGTGTTATACAACTATATTTAATTACTTATATTGATATATATAAGATATTTTTCTAAACATAAAAAGCTACTATGAATATCAATTTAACAGTTATCTAACTTGTGTTTAAGTTTTGGAACTTAAAATTCTAAACTATTTTTTCATCAATATTGTTGGCCTAATTTAGTGTTTTGGATTTTGGAATTTTCAATAATGATTTTTTTATAACAAATTTGGGCCTTTTTATTAGATCTCTTTGTTTTTTTTCCAGAAATAGCCGAATAGGCAACTAATTAGTTTAGAGTTAGACTGATTTTTTATTTTATTTTTTTTGGCAAATGTGGACTTTTATTTCAAATGTGGGCTTTTTTTCCAAATGGGCCACCTATTAGTTTAGAGTTTAGAACTCTTTTTTACATATTTGGGTTTTTTGTTTTCCAAATTTGGGCCCAGCTTAGGATTTTTTGGACTGATTTTTGAACATTTGGGTTTCTAGTTATTTGGGCTTAATGCTTTTAATAATTATAAATAGGACTTTTTATCATTTTTTACTTGTACACAATTTGAGCCGGATACAACTAATAATTACAAATTGAGCTTTTTTAATTAATTATGTTGTATTGGATTTGGCTTCTCGGTTCTAGTTTTCAAACGGCTAAAAACCATAATCAATTGGAAATAGAACTAGTTAACCGACTGACCAATCGATCTGATTCCAATTTCACAAATTGGTTGTCCAAAAACCAATTAACGGAACTAGTTTTAACCAGTTAACCGGTTAACTAGTCAATGCACAGCCCTAGGTACTTGGTGGGAAAAGAAAAGAATAATTGCTATCTAACCCTAATTGATTCACTTTTGCAGTTTTATATCTTTGCCCATTGTATTGGAGAATTATAACTCAATGGATCACCCTAACTCAACTTAACCCAACCCACCCCGAATATTGGTGATCATTATATGACCTAATCATTTATTAACTTACGACTCAAGTGACTCAACCCATAGAGTTAAAATATTGGGTGGGTTAGATTGATTTTTTAGGTTGTGTGTAACTTTGCTACCCCTAGTTTGACCAAATGGCTCAAATAGTCACCAAACTATTCAAAGATCTGGTTTTTGGCCATCAATCTTACTTATTAAATAAAATGATCATTCCATTAATAAATTGTATTAAGATAACAGCAAAATTGGGTTAACCGAACTTATGGGTTTGTTTGCGACGGTAGAATTGTGTGTTTGGTGTCATAGTGGTAGCGTAATTGGAGTATGGGTTATGTATTGATGAGATAAATGGTAGTGTTGGTTGTTGTTATGGTAGCTGTGCCCACGGATGTGTGGATGGGTGGGTGTACATGTTTGGATTTGAAAATTTCTAATTGAATGGAGACAGACCGTGTATTAAGCCCTTTTTAACCCTAAAAATATAACTTAAATGTGGCATAATTGAATTTTAATTAACTCTAATGGATTTTATTGAGGGAAGGATTAATTTTTTTCCTAATTTAATTAACACAATGATTATTTTGTCCAATAAATAAGATTGACGATTATAAATCAAAATTTTAAATGGTATAGTGATCACTATTTGGGTCATTTGCTCTATTTTGGTTGATTCGTTAATGTCAACTATATTTGAATTAGCCTTTAATCAGTTTGCAGTTTCAAAAAATAGTATATTAGAGATAACTTGAATCATGTCAAAGCATAATATCCTAAGTTTCATTTTGTGGTATAATGGAAATTCATAATTTGTTATACAGTAGAGTAAGGGCAACTACATTTCTAATCTATGTAGTTCATGTTGAAAATTTGGTCTATTTCTTATGTTTCTTCGGTAATTTTTGAAATTTTTATTCATTACTGTTATCCTTGTGATGCTATTGCTTGGGGGACAACCATGACATACAATAGTTGCTTTTTGTTGACGTTTTCTTTAATGGAGTTATTCTATTTTCACTAAAAAAGAAAAAGAATTAATTTTTTATTTGATATAATTTATCATAATTTATAACACAGTTAATATATTTTAAATATATATATTTTTAATTTTTTGGTCATATATTTTCATTATTAATAATAATATAAAATTTTCTCAGGAAATTAAAAGAAAAATTTAGATAAAAAATTTTTAAATTAAACTTTTTATTTTTCTTTTAATGACGGAGTACTATTTAGTAATTTGACATGTAGCACCCTAATTGATAGTCACACGTTCACTTTATTTTCACAAGACTAGGCCCGGTCAACTACCATTCTAGTCATTTTCTTTTGGTCTGTTTTTTTTTTCCGGAACGATAGCAATTTCATTGATTGAAGAATAAAACCTTTATACATTTTAGCCCAAAAAAGCTAAATGATCTCCTTGGTCTGTCTTGAATGCCAAGATATATAAGTAGTTAGGTAGCACAGCAGAGGCATTTTCGAATTTTGTGCAACAAAAGAATCAAAGTTGCGATTTTTCACAAGTCGCTCTCCTTTTATTTACCAAATGTGGATTCCAACCCTAGCAAATTAGGTGGACAGGCATTTATAGTAGTAAGTAGTACATGCCAATGGATAGTTGTAGGATAATCTCTGATGAGTCTGAAAACAACCGTTAGTGCTTTGTAGGTAGAGGTGGCAATAGGTCATGTTTTGGGTTCGCAAGTCATGTTTTGATATAAGTATTATAAATTAATTATGAATCCAAACAAAACCCGCGAACTTTACTTGTTTTTATTTTCGTGTCGAGTTTTTGTGTTAGATTCGGATCACATTTTGTAAAAAAAAATTTATTTTATCGTGAATTGCCACCCGGACTTGCAAGAATATGCACTCTCATCGTTTTTTGTTTTTTTCTTAATATTGGCAAAGCTGTTAATAAACTAATTCCAGTGTTGGCTACCGCAATCAAGGTATGGATTTCACACATGCGGTGTATTGTCCATCATCCAAATGACTTATACTTTACGCATACTGAGGATTGCATTTGTTTTATTTCAAAATTACTCAAATCCTTGGTCTTAGTGCTCAAATTGTAGGGACGGCAATGGCCTGACACGACACGATAATACGACACGAATCTAATATGAAATTGATACGATACGAAAATACTAAATTAACAAGTTCGGGTTAAAATTAGATCAGATACAATTAACTTGAAAAATAAACGGATCGAGTTTGGGTCGACCTAATGGGTTGACAGGTCGACCTACTTAACCTATTTAAAGGATAATTTGTAACCCACGAACCCGAAATTACCACCCCTATCAAATTGTCCGTTTGTGTAAGAATGCACTTTTCTTTGTTACTCGTACTTTTTCCATTTTAACTAGGATCTCACAATTTCTAACTCGTTTTTTCTCTTATGCAACTAATAATTTTAAATTTTATACAATAAGAATGCACTGTTCTTTGTTACTCGTACTTTTTCCATTTCTCTTGGGCATCAGAGTTACAGTTATGTTTCTTGAAAGTATGACATGCCTATATATATTAAATTCATATGCTTGATAAATTGACATTTGATCATCCTGTAGTACCCTTTCCGACAATGATTATGTATGCCATAATTAAAAAGTTGGAATCAAAATATAAAATTGTGCAGTTAATGATGCATTAAATATAGAATTCATATCATTTACCTCTTAATTAAAATTGACAAAAAGATAAAAAAAACCTCAAAACTTGTGCAAAAAAAGACAAAAAAACAGCATGGTCTTAAGAACTTGTACAAAACTTGTGCAGAAATTGTGATGAAATCCCAAGGGCCGAGACAACTACAACTCCCTATGAAGCCAACCATGAAGCTAGGCATCCACACTTAGATTCTTTGCAAGGGATTGGTGGTCCTATTACAAGGTCAAGGACTAAGAAAATGCAAGCTGCCTTAATCTCTTTCATAAATGAACCCATGGAATCCGAAACTAAGGTAGCAAGGAAGACTTCCGAACTTAGCTCATCATTTGTCATTCTAGTCATCCATGAAGAATCAAGAATGAAGGATCAAGTGTGGTTGATTTTCACTTGTGTAATCAAGATCCTTAGGCCACTTCTCCTTACAATCCAAATTCAGCTTTGGAAGGTTCCATCTTTTGGCTGATTTTTAGAATCTCAAAGGAAGCTCAAGCTGTAGCTAAGATGGCCGAATTTCAGTCACAAATTATCACTCTACTTAGCATTGAAAATGAGGGATCAAATGCCAAGTCCAACTTGGAATGAAGTGGTCGAAAATGGTATGGAGTTGAAATTCTGCTCAAAATCAAGTTTAGAAGTTACCTAATCCATAGCCATGAAGAATTGGAGAAAACTTCCAAATTGGAGTAAGGAAGCTGAATAGGAAATTCTGCTCAAGCAGAATTCAGCCAACACCCTTGATTAGTTTTAGGCAACTACTTGCTATTTTATTTCCTTTTTCTTAGAGTAGTTATTCTTTTTAGTAATTAGTTCTTTAGTTAGTTTCCTAAAAAGATAATCCAACTAGGGAATGGCTTTCTTAATTCTTACAACTTGTAAACTATAAATAGAGGCATTCAGCCACAATGAAAGAGGAAGAATTTTGACAATACAAACTTGAGAGCTTTGTAGCTTTTCTTTGAGTTCTAGTTTAGAACTTGCTTTGAGTCTTTGAGGATAGCCTCTTAGGTTCATGTTTAAGCTATCTTGTTGAGTTTCTTTCCCTCAACAATTTGAGTGTGCTTCTTAATTCCAAGGATAGTCAAAGTTCACATCTTGGGTCTTTGATAATTCCTTCGGTTGTCAAGTGGACAAAAGCAAGGTCCTTCTTCACAAGTTGGAGTTGGTGTCTTGCTAAAGGAAGACTTAGTTCAGCCTAGAGGACGATACTAGGACCAACACTCTGATATAGGTTCGGTTTCTTATCCTTTGGTGTAAGAATTCGTATCAAATTGTGTTGCATATATGTATAACTTTGTTTTTTACTCCACCTTATTGTTTAATGGGCGGGAGGATGAGGATGAGGATGAAGAGGAAGAGGAAGAGGAAGAGGATGCAAATTATGAGAATGAAAATGGGCGGGAAGATGAAGATGAAGAGGATGCAAATTAATTATGACAATGGAAATGGGTGGAGTTAGGACTAAAGTGAGTGGGGACAATTATGTTTCTCCCCTAAATACTAGGGTAAATTATGTTACATATAATTCAAAATATTTGACACATTATGACTTAGAAATTACACTCTGATTTTTATAATTTTTGGTCTATTACATTAAGCTATTTCTTTGTCCCTGATTGACTCATGTGGCAAGTGTGCGTATGCTGGACCTTGGTCTGATTTTGACTCCATTTCAATTTTGGACCATTTAAAATGAAATTGTCAACATAAGGATGTTCTTGAAAATTCAGGACAAAGTAACACTCATGGTACAAGTTAAGGAACAGTTGGTGTAGTTAAATTTAGAAATAAAGGATATTGAGTCTTTACTTCTTACTCGTAAACACACATTTTATCTCTACTTACTTATCAATTATTTTACTTCTTCACGTCAACTTAACTTAATCAAATCATAATTTCATAATTTATTGAGTCTTTTAACCTTTTTTTTATTGCATATTTCTTTGGACATTCTTTTCATTTTGATTCAATAAAATCTAACTCTCATAAAGTTATTTTGCTTTGTTCCATTTCATGTTTTCAATTTTTCATTTGAAGTTGTAAGAGATCCTAGATTGCATGAAAAATGTTCAACTATAATTATATCTAATAAGTAAAGTTGGAAAGAGAATTTCTTTAATTATGTAATGAGACTTATGTAGATTTCTTTTTTGTTAAAAATATATATTTTTAATCAATTGTTAATAATATCTTACTTGCACTAAATTAGGTTTAGATTATTCATTTGCATTTAAAAAACTGTCAAACAAGTTCATGTAAACGGAACAAAAAAACCATTTCATTATGAGATCGATTTCTATGGTCTATCTTTATAAGTATTTGTAACATTTTTTTAATGCTTTAGTAATTATCAATGTAACTAATTGATTTAGACTGAACTTTTTTTGCCCCCTTAAATTCTCATGGTTCAATTAAGCCTATATATACTCTAAATGGGAAGGAAAATATATTATAAACATTTCCTTGAAATAAAAATAAATTTTTAAAGAAGAAAAATCTCAATTCCACCTTTTTTTTTGTGGATTTCATGAAAGAATGACCCCCTATTCATGTTAATTGCCACTTTGTTATAGTTAATAATCATGTATACCTTTTTAATGCTTTGTAATAAAAAATTCAATTAAAAACAAATATTAATATTATTTTCTCAATCATAAAAAGAATTCAATTTTAATTCGGTACTACTTCTTTAAATTATAAACTACAACACATTTAATATACTATTAAAAGTGTATTTTTTTTACTTTTACTTTTTAATTCAAAAATCATACATTATTGTTAATAATAAAGGTAAAGGAAAAGAATTTTTAGATCAAATTAGTATTTTTTTTCACGAAAAAAATTAAACTAAATTTTTTTTTGGTTGAACGGAAGTAACTTTTGTCGAGACTAAACTAGGAGAAAAACAAACATATTTATAGTAGTCATGTTTCACAGCTAGTCTCATTTTTCAGTCCTGGTAATGAGAAGACTTAGGTTATATGATTGGTTTATAACTTTTCTAATAAAAGTTGACTTTTTTAAGATAAAAAATTAGTCAAACAATTTTTTTTAATAATTTGAAATTTAAAATTCTTTCCAAAATTATATTTATATTATTTTAAAAACTTTTTACTCTAACATATTTTCTATTCCCTCTCCAAAACACATTTCCTTACAAAGAAATTTTCATTAACACTTTTACAATTAAAAAATTCCGGAAAAAAAATTAAAATATAGCATAAAGTCTTCCAAAGTCTCCCTTCAAAACTTCCATGAAACCTCTCGCCACATTGTTTGCCACTTCTGTTGTCTCAGAGGCTTTTCCAATTTTGTTATGAAAAAAGAAAAACAGAAAATTTGTGAGTTGGGAATTGAATGTGTTCCATTAAGGTGATGTTCGCATTTACCAAATGCGCCCAAAAAATTAGGTGCATTTGGCAAATGCACACTACCCAGACCCGAAACTGTGCGTTCCAGATTTGGGCGCATTCCAGTATAGGCGCATTTGTGGAATGCGCCCATATAGTAGTTTTATAATATTAATTTATAATAATTAATATTATTACTACTAAAATAATTTTGAATAACATAATTTGTATTATTATAATTATTATAAGAAACTCTAATAATTATAATTATTACAGTAAAATATAAGGTTTAATAATTACGATAATAATACTAATAAGATATGAATTCTCAACAAAAAATAAAGTGCATGTAATAATATGAAGAACTAATATAATATTAATGACACTATTAATTCAAAAAATTTGAATGTTAATATAATTAGAGTTTAAAATTTTGACAATACTTTTTGTTTATTTATATATAAAGGATAAATAAATAAATAAATATAAGTATAAATTATTGTAGTATTACAATAATACAGATATAATGATAATATATGTAAAAATTAAAGGAAATACTAGCTATCCAATTTGATGTTTAAAGGAAATAAAAGAATTAAATTACACAGGTATAATCTATACGCAGTTTAGCTTTTCTTTTCTTACCTTAGAAGGATTAAAATCACTAGCTTGTGGAAAAGATAGAAAATTGAATAGAATTAACATAGTTTAGGACCAGAAGCTACACATTCTTGTTCACACAACTCAAAATATGCTAGCTGAGTACCATAATTAACAATCCAACAAGACCACTTCATGCATTTGGCTAGACAGAACTTCATCAATCCAAGAGAGGGTCAATTGAGAAGTTGTGTAGACCTGTTTAGGTATTTCTTTTGTATGAAAAAATCTACAAATTCTGTTGGTTATTTCACTTTTTTCCCAAGGTATAAAAGTAAGGGGATTAGGCCGTCCACTCATCATGAGTGGAAAAAGAGGTTCTTTTTTATAAAATCCGATATGTGTGGTCTGAATACGGGTTGGTTCTTTGGGGAGAGAACCGATCCGTACCCCAATCGGAAAAAATAGAATCCTTGGGCCAAAGCATATGTTGAACTCCAAAAAGAAAAGATTGGCAATTTTACAGAAGAAGATCTGGTTAAATATAAACTAAGTCTTGCAGTGGCTGATACTGGATCTTTGGTTATACAGTCTGCTCAAGATGATGAGGGTAGGAATTTTGTGTGTGTTTTATAAGAGCTATGTATGTATAAGTATTAATATTACATCTTGTTGAACTTTGCAGTGAAATGTGGCAGTTCAGTGAAAGTGGAGCCCACGACAGGGACTCATCTTGAAATTGAAGAAGTTCCCAAAGCAGTTCCCACGGCCAAAGAGGTGGAGACAGGGGAATCTTCAAAGAGATAGGCAGAGGAGGATGTAGTGGAGATCGTCACTCCAGCAAAAAAGAAAAGAGTTAAGGTGCCGGCTTCTAAGAAGAAACCGATTGGGTTAGAGGAGGACACAGCTGCGGATATTGCAGCAGTGTTTTCCAAGCATAGGGCCGAAGAAATGTTGAAGGTTGAAGGATTGGAAAATTATCAAAAGAGGTTGGCAAAAATGCCATTGGTAGAATTAAATGATAATTTTCGTCATACCATTCCATGGGTAATAGCCTCTTGATACATGATTTATTTGTGTCTCTCTATTTTTTTTTTATGAGAATGTTTTGTTGTGTAGGCAATTGCATCTTGGGGTGAGTATTTCTTGAGGTTGAATGATTAGGCTAAAGAGGTTGCAGCTTATAAAGCTGCAAATGAGGAGTTGATGGAGTCTGAGAAGGTTGCCATTGCGGCAAAAAGGAAGTTAGAGACGGAGGTAGTAGAGATGGTGGAAGTACGGAAAGAAATGGAGAAAGAAGTATTAGCTCTCCAACAATAGTTGTAAGAGAAGGAGGTTGAGTTGCGGAGAACCCTGAGTGTGGCCGAAGGAGAATTCACAAAATTGCTGTGAAAAAGGTGTTTCACACGTAGAATTATAGAGATTTTGTTGTGAAATTCCGCAGGACTGCTGGAAAGGTCAGTGGGCATGAGGTTGCGGTGGATATTCAGAGAAGACATCCTTCACTGAAGTTGAAAGAATTACCTGGGTATAATTCTGAGGCTGAAGTCAGGGCTACCCAAGTATACATTGATGCTGTAAAAGCCTTTGATGGCTGTTTTGTACTGTTGGAGCATATAGCCTCTCGTGACTCACCTATGACTTTGGAGGAGCTAAGCACATGCACCGTGGATGGAGACCCAAACCTCTAAGGTGAAGCTGATGCGGAGTCGAGTGACTAGGCCAAGGCGGGGACATCAGCGCAGGGAGTTGGAGCTCAACATGAGGCTAGCTTTTAGGCTGACTCTGTTTTAATTTTTATTATGTTTTTGGACAAGTTATTGGTTTGTAAAATTATTGATGAGGGATTTCTAATGCTGGGATTACTAATTTGGTATTTGTGTTTGTTTGTTTGTTTTGCTATATTTATGTCAGGCATTTTTATTACAAATGAAAGACCATGTTAGCAATTTGTATGAACATATTAAGGTGCTTGAGAGTGCAAATACAGATCTCCAGGATACTATCTCTCGTTTAAAGAGAGAAAATAAAGAGTTTCATGAACAGGTGATGTATTTGGAATATCGAAATTATTGTTTAAGTGAAGATTTGACCCAAAAACAAAGGCTATCAGGAGATCTAAGTATTGCAGGCAATGAGGAAGCTATAGAAACAATTACCAAACTTATAGCAGAAGTGGAAGGACTGATTGCAGAGTTGAAAAGAAAAGATGAGACAATTGGTACCTTGACCAATGATATAGAGAAAGAGCACCTAGAGGTCCGAGGTCTCCAGGATGCTCTAAAACCTCACAAGCTGCAGATCCAAGAATGGCAGCTTGAATGTAAGATTTGGAGAACAAAAGTGACTGAGATGGAAGCGCAATTGAAAAGTGCAGGCTTGAAAATAGCATCTGCAAACAAAGATCCTGTGGATATAATATTAGAGGAGTTAGAATTGATGGCTAAACAAGGCCAATCTGATACCCCTTTATATAAAAGTAAGGAAACTTCACTGAATAAGTATCAGGAAGAAAGGACAAAGTATAAGGAAGCAAAGAAGAAAGGGAAAGAAAAGTATAGACTTTTTTCATTGCCCGCTTGTTATGTAATTGAATAAGCAATTTCGAAGACTCTGAGTTGAAGTTGCTCTTGTGGGTGCTGTTGTGAGTGGGTTCATAGTTCCCCACCTGTGAGTGGGCTCTCAGTTCCCCACCTGTGCATAGGTGTTTGGGAACTGCGAGTTGAAGCTCTTCACTTGTGAGTGGGTTCACAATTCCTCACCTGTAGGTAGGTGTTTGGAAATTGCGACAAGAAATAAAATTTCTTTTTATTTATCTTTTTACTTTTAGTTCATATAATTTCCTCACCCGCTAGGGATGTTATGGAATAAGCAGCTGATCTTAGCTGAACCGAGGTTACACATTAGTTTCTCGATTTAAAGATTAGCAAAGCAGTTTCACCACCTTGAACCGATTTTACAAAAATAATGAATTCTTCACTCTATTCTTCACTCGATTTAAAGATTAGCAAAGCAGTTTCCCCTCCATAGTTGCTAACCCATAACTCCCTGATTTAGACGCGTCAATGACTTTGTACGGTCCTTCCCAATTAGCTTCCAGTTTGCCTAGTTTTTTAGTTCGACTTACTTCGTTCTTACACAAGGCTAATTCTCCTAGGGCAAACTCATTAACCTTCACCCTTTCATTATAGTATTTCGCCATGTCTTGCTTGTATCTATCCTCTTTAACAGAAGCTAAGTCTCTGCGTTCCTCTAACAGGTCTAGATTAAGACGAATATATTCATCATTAGCGGTACTATTGAAAGTAATAAGTCGGGGGTTAGGAACCCCAATCTCTGCTGGAATTACAGCTTCTGACTCATAGGTGAGACTATAAGGAGTTTCGTCTGTTGCTATCCGCAGAGTAGTACAGTAAGCCCACAGAACATTGGGGATATTTTTTACCCAATTTCCTTTTGCTTTGTCCAAATAGGTTTTCAATTCTTGCAAGAGAGTGCGGTTAGTAACCTCCACTTGTCTATTGGCTTGAAGATGTGCAACCGAAGTAAACTTCTGTTTGATATGGAGTTCTTTATACCAAGATCGAAGGGGTTATCTACGAACTGTTTGCCATTGTTTGAAATAATTACCTGAGGGATCCCGAATCTACAGACAATATTACTTCATACAAATTTCAGAACATTTTTCCCAGTTATTGTAGCCAATGGTTCTGCTTCTACCAATTTAGTAAAATAGTCGATGACGACGAACAAAAACTTTAGTCGGCCAGGAGTTTTAGAAAAATGTCCCAATATGTCTATGCCCCATTGTGAGAATAGCCATGAGCTTTGAATGCTGACCATCTCCATCTGAGGTCGTTTGACTGAACGAGCATGGAGTTGGTACTTAACACATTTATGCACGAAGTCGCAAGCATTCTTGAATAACGTTAGCCAATAATACGCCCATCAAATAATCTTTTTTGAACCCATACAAAATCTTTTCGGACCCTACGATCTTCGTGTTACACTCTTAAAGTGCAAGATAATAACTCCTACTTAGACACAATGCGCTTCGGTTCCCTATATTCTCTCCCACTACTTTTTTGATTAGACGTTTGTCTGACATTATCCGATAAAGGTTTGGGGACTTATGATGTATATGAGTTTGGCACATGAAAGTCCAGATCTGTGTGTTCAATGCAGATTGGGATCTGTGCATTTAACACAGTTCGGGATCTGCGAGTCCCTCACAAATTCTGAACTGTGAGTCCTACACAGTTCAGAATCTTGGAGTTGAAAGTTTGGACCTTCGTGAGACGTGCAGTTCTGAACTTTTTAGTCAGAGGCTGGGACCTTCACATCATTTATAATTACATGATTCTTACTCTATTCTTATGATATGTTCATATAATATGCTAAGATAAATTTGTGAGTCTTAAAAGACCACGTAATAATAACAGAGTCGTGTTTATCCATAAACACGTAATTGAAGCCTGTGATGAGGGGACGATAACAACAATGCACAAAGATGAGAAACATTCGCGATTCAGCAAGATAGGGTCGTAAAGAATCCCATGATTAACGGGAAGAAGGGGATAAAAACCGAAGAAGACTACTAGTTATGAATAAGTGGAAACAATAAAGAAAAGCACTATACTCTGGGAAAAAGGGCTAACTTAAGCATTGGATAATTTTCCCCGAAGGACCCTTCCGGGATTTGTTTTGCATGAACCACCATTGCTATTCCCCTAGAAACTCTCGGGTCATGACAAGAGTATCGGATTGTTAGCAGCAGCGGGTTACGGCTTCATCAGTTGTTATTGATAAATCTATGCAGGTTTTGAAGATGAGAAATTATATCCATGTAGAACAACAATGCCCTTTCGATGACATCACCATAAGGCCCAAGACAAAGCTTGTAAAGTCAGACTTTTGAGATCAAAATCTTTACTAGGACATGCTTGAACATGAGGAAAAAATAATGGCACACCTTCAACAAGTTTTGTCCATCTATTTTGGTCGCTCAAAACTTTATGCTTTAAAAGTTCACCTTTTTCACTTTAACAATTGCATTTGTAATCTTGATTTTTGTGACCATCACACTATGTTATAAATTTTCTTGTATTGAAACCAAGACTTGTTGTTTGAACCATTAATATAAAGTCCTTACAATATGAGCTATAAAGCATTGGAGATTTACATTGCAAGACTCTTTATCTTGTTATTTATTATACATGCATGATTAGTAAATTTTAGTTCTATTTAAAATTTCAATTTACATTTAATTCATCAATATCCAAACAAAGAATTTGGAATTATAAATGAATTCTATGTTGATTCAAGGAATTTGCTAAACAGAAGAATTGAATTGAAATTGTAATTATGTAGAATTGAATTCAATTCTACATAATTACAATTCCAATTCAATTCTAATTCTAAAACAACAAACAGAGCCTAAGACTATTATGAAATTTAATTTTTAAATTTCAACCTATTCTTGCTACAATTATGAGACGTAAAAATATGCACACAATGAACAAATAAGCATTTTAACACCCTCAGCTTCCATAATAAACCCTTAAAATAAAAAAAATAACTATCATAATGCTTTTCCCAACTTAGTAATTTTTTTAGTGATATATTAGAATCTATAAATTATTAGAAGAAACTGAGTTAAATTAATTGAATCTAACCACAATATCAAGTAAAAAATCTCCCTAAACACTTTCGGAGAGTTAAAACGGTAAACAAGTAAAGATAAATCAAATCACAAAGCACCAAAAACAAAACACAAGAGGACCACAAGATTTTTTACATAGAAAACCTCTCCAATATGGAAAGGAAAAACCACAGTACCCAATAAGTGTTAATCATAAAACAAAAGAAACTTAATCTTTAGTTTTAAGTGTACATATCACAACCAATGAACACACCTTTTTGGTCCTGAAAGACATGGTTCAACATCAGAAAGATCTAGACTCACATAAGATGAGTACACTCTTTCTTGTTGAGGCTGAAATGGAAAAGGAAAGAATTTGTGACACAAAAAAATATAGACAGACAATCCAAACAGCAAAATTGAGATAACCATACCTCACTATAGTCAACAAACATTTTATTTGCACGAAGATACCCTTCAATCATTGCCACCTACATTTCAGTCATAGAAGTTCCAATAAAAATTAGCTATTACTCAACCAGTTGTATACAATTTTGATTGCCCAAAAAAATTACTTGCCATTTCATCTTTTCTGCCTGTTAATTTGAGATATTGCAAAGTAACATGATCGACAGGGAAGAACCCCATTGTTGCACCATATTCCGGAGACATGTTAGCAATGGTGGCCCTATCAGCCAGTGATAGTTCACCAACACATTCACCTAAAACAAGCACCAGTCAAAATCTTGATCTAAATCCAATGCGTCATGTTGTTTAAAATACTGGATTCAGCATATCATAAAATTCCACAAACTTGCCAACAACATCGTGCTTCTGAAGCATTTGAGTGACAGTTAAAACCAAGTCAGTAGCAGTGACAGCATTGCGCAATTTCCCTGATAACTTGAACCCAACAACCCCAGGCAACACCATGCTTTTTGGCTGTCAACGAGAGAAATATGATTAAACAAAATGCAGTGCCTATTAACACAATTTCCATGGGTTGCTTCTTTTCAAATATATACACAACAATGCAATAATGTTTTAAGACAGTAAAAATTGCTCCAACATAACCTTTACACATTCAGACAGAGAGGGTACAAGAATAGTAATGAGTATAGAGAGAAGAAAGCATACTTTGTGTTTCAACCTTTTACATCACATAATTAGTTGCAAAAGTGATTAAATTTAAAAAAAAAGGGAAAAAAAGAAAGTCTAGTACCCAGGTTTTACCATCCAAGTGTTAATAGAGCCTTCAGAGCAAGCACACCAGCCCCATTTTGGGGTTGGCCTTCCCTGCAAAGGCCTCCACATCAGCAAAAATTGCTGATGTGGAGGCTTTCTCAGAACGAACGGTCGTCTGACCGTTCATTCCGTAAAACCAACGAATGACCGTTAGTTGGTTTTTTTTTTTTGGGCTTTTTGCTTGGCAAAATGACATCGTTTGTCGTCTAAATGACACCAAACAACGTCGTTTGGCCATTGATTTTTTAATTAAAAAAAAAGGTCAGCTGACAGCATGGTTCGCAGGATCGGGATCCTACGTAGGATCGTTTTGGGTAGTAGAATCGGATCGGTAGGATCAAATAGTAGGCACGTAAGATTCTAAAAAAATTATCAAAAACCGATCTTACGTAGGATCATTTTGGATATCCGAATCAGATCGGTAGGATCGGATAGTAGGATCATAAGATTCTATAAAAATTTATCAAAAACTGATCTTATGTAGGATCGTTTTGGATATCAGAATCGGATCGGTAGGATCGGATCATAGAATCGTAAGATCCTACAAAAAATGATCAAAATAAAAGTAATTATGTATATTTTATCACCTACACTAATTTTTTCACAAAAATAAGTTGTGTATTTGTGTTAAATTGTAAAAATCAACAATATAAAATATATGATGTATATGCGTTCTGAATTTTGTCCAAATCCTGTTTAACAACAAATATCTATTATTAATCATTTAATCATTCAATTTCAACCACACTCTACACAAAATAATAATAACACCAAATAAAATATATAATGCACCTTAAATCATCAAAACATGACAAATTTCACATCCAAATAGACAAGTTTAAGTTAGAACATTAAATTGTTTAACAAACTAAAGTACAACTCAAATTTAACAATATGAATATTTTTACACAAACTACATGTCATCCTCATCAAAGTCATCATTTCCATCATTATCGAAAGGTCCTGATTTTTAATTACCAAAGTACATATCATGATCATGAAACAAATCATCATCGTCATCACATTCTACATTTTCAACTTCATTTTCATCTTCATCTTCATCAATTAATTGAAATTTGTTCACTTCTTTGACTTGTGGCCTCTTGCCATGAGATCCGCTTGGTTCAGAATCATCTACATAAACAAATATGATCAAATTATACATTAAAAATATTTTAAATAAGTCATAGTAAAACTTACATATTAAATTGCTTACCAGCCCTCATGATATTCTGTGTAATAAATTGAATCTCATCATCCTCAGTTCCTTCTTCTTCTGAAGTGTCATGATTTGGATTTTCATAAAAAACTCTCAACCCTATTTGTCCGTTGGTAGCACTGGATCTGGACCCCTATCTCTATTATCCACTCATCATTAGAAGGAAGGTCTTTAAATGAATCTTCAATTAATGAAGATTTCATAGATTCTCTTTGTTGTTGTCTCTCTTGCAATTTCAAATTGTACATAACAAAGACCAAATCATTCTTTTTTTTTTTGTGCCAAACGATTCCTTCTTTTCGAATGCACCTAAAATTCAATGTTAAAAAATAGTTAAACAAACTAAAGGCCTTCAATAAGAGTGCTTGAAAAAAAGAAGAAAAAATTCACAGTATTACTTGTTCAAATGCACTCTAGTTACGTTCATAGCCAGAAGAGCTACAAGTCAAACTTAACACTCGAATAGCAAATCTTCATAACTCTGGACAATCAACTCCATAAGAAGACCACCAATTAGCTATAACCAAATAAAACAACTATTAGCAAATTTTCATATTGTCCAAAATCAATTAAATTCAAAGATAAGTGAAAAAGAAAATTATATTTTCAATATATTAAGTTACTAACCTGGGGACTTCTTATCTCTTGTTCGAATAGCACCCTCGATTCCAAATAATCTATATGCATGACTAAATTTATCGAGTTACAACTCAATTTTTGTTTTTTCATCTTCATTGGAAATCATTCTATAAATACACTCATACAAACCACGTTTGACATTCACATCAACTTGAAAGTTTGAACTATAATAAAAACGAGGGTTCAAGTAATATCCCGCAGCATGGAGAGGTTGACTAAGCATTCCATCCTATTGCTTATCAATTATGGCAAAAACAGGCTCATATCTACCAAAAATACTAAATTCATTAATTATATAATCATTTAAAAACCACATATAACAATCTGTCCAGAAAAAACAAGGAAAAATTAGGGAAAAAAATAGAAATCAATCCAGAAAAATTAGAAAAAAACCAAAAAATTATTCCAGAAACAACTAGGAAATAAGAACCAAAATAACACATAGCCAAATGCTTCAGCCAATTTAGTCCAGCAAAAATCAGAAAAAAAAATCAAAACATTCAGTCACCATCAACTTCAGTTCAATTCAGTGCAGAAAAAACCAAAAAACTAGTCGCTTTCTACTTCGGTTCATAAAAAATCATAAATAAAAAAAAAGAAAATTCAGTCGCCATCTAGGCTAATTCACTTCAGTCCATAAAATCACAAAAATCATACTAAAATCAATCCATAAAACTACAAAAAAAACCAGAAAACTATTTCAAAAACGGAAAGGTACCAAAAAATCACATAACCAAATGTTTCAGGCCAATTAAGTCCATCAAAAATTAGAAAAAAAACTAGAACATTTAGTCGCCATCTAGGCTAATTCACTTCAGTCCATAAAAACCACAAAAATTATCCCAAAATCAATCCATAAAACTACCAAAAAACTAGATAACTATTTCAGAAACAGAAAGGTACCAAAAAACCATATAACCAAATGTTTCAGGCCAATTAAGTCCATCAAAATTCAGAAGAAAAAAACTAGAACATTCAGTCGCCATCAACTTCAATCCAATTCAATCTAAAAAAACTCAAAAAATTACTCACATTCTACTTTCGTCCATAAAAAATCAGAAACAAATAGAAAATAATTTCATACACTACCAGGAACCACAAAAACCCAAGTGAATACTCAATAATTTACCTTTTCCTAACGTTGTTCAGGTTTGCCGTAATTTCTTCCTTTGCTTGCTCCACTACTTTATACAAAAAACCCATAGCCGGTGCGTCATCTTAATTAACCATCCTCAAAACCTTAATAAGCGGTATTGCAATCTTCATGCATAATTCAACATTTGGCCAAAATTCTTGACTATCAAAAATAATCAAGCAGACATCTTTTCCTTTCTTTTTCTTGGCATACACACTCTTTGTCCACTTGTCAAATGAAAAAAATGTGAACAAAGCTCCTTTTAGGTCATGTAGTCGCCTCATGGTTAAATATGAAGTAGCAAAGCGTGGAATCCCAGGTCTAACCAACTCTTTGTCATCTGTAAATTAATTCATCCAATTCACAACTGTACCCCATGAATAAATATAAAAAACCATAGATTTGGCTTTATGTATAGTGGACTTTTGCATAGGATCATGCTTTTCAAAATCTTCCAGCATCAAATCAATGCAATGTGCGACACAAAGAGTCCAAAACAGATATTTTCTCTTCTCCATTAATAATTTTCCAACTGTTTTATAGTTGGTTGCATTGTCAGTAACAACTTGTACAATATTTTCCTCTCTTACATTCTCTATAATGTTATATAACATTTCAAATATTTTATGTGCCGTCTTCGATATATCGGTAATATTCACCAAACATAGGAAGACAATACCAGCTAGACTATTTACCAGAAAATTGCACATTGTTCTCTTTCTTTGATCAGTCCATCCATCGGACATAATGGTACAACCTGTTGATTTCCATTGCTTCTTGTATGTTTGAAGTGTGTTTAGTGTTGATTGGACTTCTCTCTTCAAAAGTGTTCTTCTCAACTCATGATATGAATGTGGCTTCAAACCCTTCCCATATTCGCCCAATTTCTGCATCATTTGATGAAAAAATGGATTATTCACCACATTAAAAGGAATAGCGCTAGTATAGAACCAACACGCCATGAGTTGACAAACTTCATCCCTTTCATTTTTTTTCCACTTCTCATTTATGGTTGATTGTTTTCCCTTTTCTTCCCTACTTTTTTTTTAACAACAAACTTATCCATGGTGCCTTTTTGATTGCTGCCATCATTTTCTTCCTCTATTGAATCATATGAAGTACTGAATTTCATTTTTTTTTTTTTTTTGCTTTGATTCTGCCGTACTTGCTCTAAGCAATTCAAACATATCGTTCCTAACTTCATCTGAAAATTGGGGGCACGGCTCAACATTTTGATGTGTGCAAGCTAAGTGATGTTTTAATCTATATATGCCTCCTGCTCGAACAACTTTACAAAACTTGCACTGCACTCTTCTTTTGATTGGATCAATTTCAATTCCATGTTGCCAAGCATGATCTAGTCGAGCACCGGGGGCATTTTTTCTACCTTTTGCTTTTGGATTAGAAGATGACATTCTGAAATTGCAAAATTAGGGAAAAAGTTAGATTGGAGATTGTGTCTATTTTCAATCTACTTTGGTCCAGAAACTTCAACTCAGGAAAACTAGTCACAATGTAATATGCTACTTGAATTAAAAAAAAAATCAAAAAACATAACCAAACACAAAACAGTCACAACACTTCAATTAAGAAAACCTATAAAAAAATAGCCCATTTTAACAAAAAAAAAACCTGAAAAATTACTCGACATCTACTTCAGTCCAATTCAATCTAGAAAAAACCAAAAAATTATGCGCATCATACTTCAATCCAGTTCAGCCAAAAAAAAAAAGAAGAAAAAGACTGAAAAATCAGTCGGCCAATTCAGCTCAGTCCATGTTCAGAAACCAACAAAAATAGTCCACATTCCACAAATAACCAAAAAATACAAATAGCCAAATGTTTCAGGCTAATCCAGTCCAAAAAAAATCAAACAAATTTGTGATAATCAAATGGGAACCGAAGTTGGAGAACAAAAGAACCAAACAGGTGCATAAGAGCAGGAATGAAGAACAGAAGCACCATGGCATGGGAACACAAAAAACAAAAAAAACTTGCAATAGATACTTGAGGAAGATGAGGAAAACTGGTGGTTGTGGTGGTGCTGCAATGACAGTCCTCAGTTTCGAAAAAATTAGGGTAGTCTTGCAGTGCAATCAATTCGATCACTCAACTCACAAATGGGTGTCAACTCGGCAGGTAAAAATTAGGGCAAGGAATTGGGTTGGATTTAATTGGGGATGAGATCTTTGAAGCCTGAAGGCCACTGAAGGCTGAAAGAATCAAATCGTGAAGCCGGAGCATGAAGAAGAAGTGAAGAACGAAGCACAAAAGAGACTAGAGAGCCAGAGAGGGACGAAGTTTTTCCGTTATAATAAAACCCAAAAGGACCAAAACGGCGTTGTTTTGGTTAAAACGACACTAGAAAAAAGAATTGTTGTGATCGTTCAATATCGTTATGATCATGCAATCCTACCGATCTTTACAATCCTAAATGATCCTACTACCAATCCTCTATCCTGAACGATCCTGAGCGATCTTGAATCGATTTTGTGTGGCAGGATCGTAGGATCATGTGATCCTACGATTCGGATCGCGATTTCAACAACTATGCTTAGAGTATAATAATTTTACTCCAATAATACCATAGTGAATACCAATATATAGATATATATATTGGTATAATTTTACTCCAATACTCCAATAATACCAATATATAGATATATATATATATATTGAATTCAATAGTAAATTCAATAGTCAAAACATATAGAGACCATTGTAGACTATCTCATCTACATCCTACATATTATGAAAATACTATCAACGACATCGATTTACAAGAGAAACAAAAATAATAGGAAAAAAAAACCTATCTGTTAAAAGGTATGTTTGGAGTGTGATGTATTTGAGAAAAGTTATATTGGTTTGTGTGAAAATTTTGGTGGGTATTTTTTTATAGAAAAAGTATTTTAGAGGGAAAAATGAGAGAGAAATTTTTTTCAAATTATGTGAGAGGAATTTGAGTGGGAAAGTTTAAATTTTAAATTTTGAAATAAAAATGTGTATTGGAATGTAATGTTTTTATTTGAGAAAAAAAGTTACTTTTTTTATTTGCAAATAGAAACCTCTTATCCAAACATATCCTAAACAATCTTATTCTATGCACTTTTAGCTACAATTGACCTTTTGTCGAAAAGAATAGTGAATTCTCAATACAATTTGTCAGTTGTTGATCAGAACTTTTTTGAATGTCCATTTAGCTAGAAGTTAGGTGATAATTGACTAACCAAAATAGTTATAGTAGCATCGAGAAATGAGCTAGGTTGCCCCCAAGGGCATAAGCGAATTGGTAAGTTTGAGGTGACATGGGGAGAAATCCTCCGGCAACGCAGGTTCGAACCTCGTGTGGGCAGATTTCCGTTGAAATATTGTGGAAGTCTGTTATGGGGTTTTCGCCTGTTGGCTCTCTCCCTTAAGCCTCTGCCAACTCATGCGCATCTCTCGATTTACATCCTGCTTGGCTAAGAGGTTTCTGGTACAGGTAAAGGAGTTTTGCCTTCACAAGAGGCATTTCTCCTAAACAAAGAAATGAGCTAGGCTTAATCAAAGCCATTTTTCTTGATTTTTGGTGGCCAAAACTGTCAATTTGCTCTAGTGGTTGACCAGAAAGTAATGGTCATCACTTGTTCAGTTTAACTAGACCTATTAGCTACTTTCTTCTTTAAAAAAATAAAATAAAATCCTAGAATTAGTTTTGAGAACATTTTTTAAAACTTCTCAAGATAAACTTAAAAGATTAATATCCAAATGAAGATTATAAAATTTTAAAAAATTAATGAGTTAATAGAAGTTCTATTCATCAAAACATCATGAAAAAGTGTGAAAGTTTAGTAGAAATAAAACAAAATAAGACTAGAAAAGAAATTAAATTGAAACAAAAATTTCCATCACATGATAACATGGTGTACTACATGCTAAGATATGAAAGTTAAGAAGTAGAAAATAACTACAGTAAAAATGCATAAAACCATGTTGTAGTTGGCCGGACTATAACATGTTTTCTTTAAAAATTACATTTTCAACGAAATTCACACATTACAATTCAATTTTTCTCACCTAGTTTACAATTATTAAACACATATTTCAACCAATTCCTGCAAAAACCCTAAACTCATAATAATAGAACTCATTAACTCATAATCTATTCAAAAACTCTAAAATTAATATCTTATTCAAACACAAAAAAGAAATCTAAAACTCTAAACTAGTCACACATTTGTGTAGCTTTTGATGATATCCATGCAAACAACCTTTTAGAATTCTTCTTGTATTTACTAACTATGAGTCACTTATTATTAATTCCCTTAGATATTTCTATAGATATTAAGAACTAGGAGTTACAAAAACCCAAATTGTCTGATATTTGATATGTGTAAGATTTCAAGCCTTTTTCCGAAATCTATATTTGTGACTTATTAATGATCCTCGTTAATATATTTTGACTAGTCACCAAGTAATCCAAAGACTAATATTTTAATATTTTTAAAA
Source organism: Gynochthodes officinalis (assembly GCA_020080225.1). Lineage (NCBI taxonomy): Eukaryota > Viridiplantae > Streptophyta > Magnoliopsida > Gentianales > Rubiaceae > Gynochthodes > Gynochthodes officinalis. The sequence continues at coordinate 13,677,381 of CM034623.1, forward strand.
TTAATTTCATGATTATTTTATAATTATAATATTATTTTAGCCTAAGAAATCATTTTTATTGTGTGTGATTCTTTATATTTCTTATCATATTTGCAATAAAATCATAATTCAAGGTTAATTACTTTTCAGACATAAAAGTAACAAAGATTTATCCTATTCATTTACTCATCCATAAGCCAAGTGGTAGGGGAAGAGGAGGGGGGGGGGGGGGGGTAGTGATAAGAGAGGAGAGTAAGAGATAGAATTTTTTTTTTACTTTTTTTTTAAAAAATAGTTCACTATTCTCTTGGTTTTTGGTCAAAAGAGAGGTTTTGGGATAATTTCTAGGCTTTATTTTTTTATAACATCTTATATGCAAATATTAAAAAAGATAATTATCCTCATGCACAACGTTAATAACAAGTATATGGATTTCTAAAGGTCTATAAGTAAAAGGTAATTGGTGAGCTGTTTGGTGCGTGCAAAAGTGTGTCAAAATATAGCTCAAACTCACACAAATTTACACCTAAACATCACTTAATCAATTGTAGTAAAGCTTAGGGATCATTTTCCACAGGGAAGGGGACAAAACAAGAATTTAAGTGCAACTAATTATTTGCTATTTATGTTACCTAATGCAATGATTTAAAGAGTGATATTTAACTAAGAGGCATGAAGAAAAGTATGCAAATAAATGGGAATACTAGAATCTAAATGCTAAGTTAAACAACTCAACTAAAACAAGGAGATAACTCTTAATTTATAAAAAGGGCAAAGTAATCCTTTAGACCCAACTTTACTTTTTGGATTAAAATCTTTTTAAATCTACACTTAATTAAATATATAATTTTCAAAGTCTAAATATGAAATTAAATGATAATAGTTTTTAATATTAATACCAAAAAAATCTAAAAAGCTTTAAATAAATAATTACATATTTTTATTGAATTTTAAATTTAGTTTTTCCTTTATTTTTGTGAATCAACCTATGGACAATTAAAAATATCAAAATAGTTACATAATTAAAAATTACCTAATTTAGTATTTTATTTTAAATTTTTGTGAAATTTAATGTCAAATCATATTGAAATTCTCAAAAAAATTAAAATCTTTATATAAATTTTCTATCTTTTGATATCTTTTTGAATATTCTAACTTTCAATTTTCCATTTTCAAGAAATTTGAATTTTGATGGCTAATACATTTTTATTTAAATATGGAAGATGTCTTTCTAAAATTAGATATTTGGTTATATTTAAAGGTGTAAAAAAATTATTTTAAAAAATAAAATTCTATTTGGAAAGTAAAATATCTATCCTTATTAAAAATTAAAATAAAGTTATGCTCTCTTTATTAATTTGATTACATCACCCAAGAAAATTTAGCCCTGGTGTTTAAGGCAATCAAATACATGATGCATTATTATTGCAAATAGCAATTAGAAACTAAGTGTTGTGATGTCAAAATAAACATCACTACATTTAAAACCTATCAAGTTTGCTTTCACATATTTTCAACCCACTAATGAAAAATGATTAGCCTTGTTGGTTTTAGTGACATTGACAATGTCTATAAACAGTTGAAAAATAGAAGTTGACCATTAAGAAACCGATTAATGAAATGAAATAAAGAACTCCTAAAAGTGTTTTTTCAATTTTTAATAAAATGGGTGATTACTATACCCTCAGTATTGGGTGGGAAAAATCCTAAAAAAACTATATTTTTAATATTGTTTCATGTTTTAATTTTATATTTAGTATTTGTCACTTGTAAATATGTAGCAAGTTGATTTAGATACCACTTGAAATTAAGAACTTTATTTATCCTTTTTATTTATGTTTATTTACTCATTCTAATTATACTTTGCCACAAGTATTACTTCTATTCCAAATATGCAAATAATATTTTTGCCACTGTTTGTACAATAAATAATTGCATATCAACATAACTTTATTTAATAGTGGATTCTCTTTGTTTCAAAAGAAATTAAAAATAAATTCTTTTTCATGAAAAAAAGAATAAGTATAATTTTTTTTTAGTACAACTAATTGCAAAAAAAAATTTTTTTTTTTTGTAGATTTTTTTTACTTCAAAAAGAAAACTCCTCTTAATAGTAGTACAAAGATTATGCTGAAATTTTTCTTGTAAATTTTAACCTCTAATGAACTACTATCTATAAAAATGATCAAAATAATTAATAAGCATTTTATTAACAATGTCATATTTATGGATGCAATTTAATTAAATATATAATTTTCAAAGTCTAAATATGAAATTAAATGATAATATTTTTTTAATATTAATACGAAAAAACAATCTAAAAAGCTTTAAATAAATAATTACACAATATAAAAATTTTATTAGAAAATTTTAATTTTAGTTTTTTCCTTTATTTTTTGTAAATCTGAATGTTATGTACTGAAAATAATATCAAAATAGTTACATAATTACAAATTACCAAAAATAATTTAGTATTTTAGTATTTTATTTTTAAATTTTTTTGAAATTTAATGTCAAATCATATTGAAATTCTCAAAAAAAATTAAAATCTTTATATAAATTTTCTATCTTTTGATATCTTTTTGAATATTCTAACTTTCAATTTTTCATCTTCAAGAAATTTGAATTTTGATGGCTAATACATTTTTATTTAAATATGGAAGATGTCTTTCTAAAATTAGATATTTGGTTATATTTAAAGGTGTAAAAAAATTATTTTAAAAAATAAAATTCTATTTGGAAAGTAAAATATCTTTATCTTTATTAAAAATTAAAATAAAGTTATGCTCTCTTTATTAGTTTGATTACTTCTATCACCCTTTTAAAAAAATTTCCCTTTTTTTTTTTTGGTGTTTAAGGCAACGGGGCAAATACATGATGCATTATTATTGCAAATAGCAATTAGAAACTAAGTGTTGTGATGTATTGAATATAAACATCACTACATTTAAAAACCTATTAGGAAGTTTGCTTTCACATATTTTCTTGAACCCACTAATGATTTTTAAAATGATTGCCTTGTTGGTTTTAGTGACATTGACAATGTATATAAAGATTAGTTGAAAAATAGAAGTGTGATGACTATTAAGAAACTGATACATGTTAATAGAGAAACTAAATAAAATTAGTTTATTTTTTGGTTTTTGTGAAAACATAATAGTAGTCTTTTTATAAAAAAAAAATATTAAATAAAAAATTTAAATAAGATTAGTTTGAAAAAAAGTACTCAAAAAAGATGAAACTTGAAAGTTTAATATCCCTAATTAAATAAAAAAAATTGTTGAATTGACCTGTTGGGTTGATTGGGTTTAATCTATCCAAATATAACTTGTAATTAAATGGATTAGGTTGGGTCATGATCTGTTAAATTGTAACTTATTAATGACCCAACTCAATATGAGTGAGTGACACAATCCGTCATTCTGCCACCCTTACCTAATAGGTCCAACAATGTTATTTAAAAAATTAGGCTATAGGTCCAATACTAAGAAGGTAAACCATATATACACTTTGACACTAGTTACTTTTTAGACAAACACTTCATGTTCATTGATTTTAAATGTTGATAATACTTGTTAAGAATTTTTTTTAAAAAAAGGGAAAAATTATATAGAAAGCCTTCGATAAAACAAAGGCGTAAGCTGAAATCGAATTTTGATCTAAAGATTTAGACTAATAATTTGTAAATGCAAGGATATTAAGTGTTTGATAATATTTTTGAAAACAATAACACTACCCATGAATTTCGAAAGATGCGTAGTTGGACTTGTAATTTGGTCCACATGAGTAAATGTGATGATAAACTTTTGGTACATATAAAAGACAAGTACACACCCTTGATAGCGGCTGCGGGTTCTTTAGTCAAGAAAAAAAAAAAACAAGATGGCGGCGACTACCAATTAGATGAGTCTAATGTGTCCAAGAATCCAAAATGAAAATTGCTGATAATATTAATATATGTTTACGTTGACAGACTACCTAAATAACCCCAATCATGATTTCCAAATTAAAATTAATTTGAAAATTGCTGATAATATTAATATATGTTTACGTTGACAGACTACCTAAATAACCCAATCATGATTTCCAAATTAAAATTAATCCAGTCGTACTACGTTTTCTAAGAAGCCAAAACTAACAGTGACAAATAGAGTAATAATATATGCATAATACTCCAATCTTCACATTAACTAACTTCTCCAATTTATTTGTATTATTCCAATTTTAGTTGAGCCGTCCTACTTTGTCATCTTCAATTTTCTCAATCCAGAAGTTAGTTTCCTTTCAAAAGTTTTTACTTTTACTTATCATTTGGTGTAGCAAAAGTTCATCCTAGCTAGAGTCAGTTCTACATAGATTTACTTGGAGCAGCTTCTTGTTTCTCACTTCGATTTGTTTCTTCACAAGTCATAACAATTTCCTTGGGAGATCTTGCTCTTCCAAGATATGGAGGTATGCACAAAGGGTTAAAGGTTCAAATTCATATATTTTGGATCTTTTACCATTGTTTGCTAAGGATGGTTTTTTGGTTTAGCATTAAAATACTTTGCATGGTCTGATTTAGTGATAAAGTCATCGTGTATGTTTTTCCTTTATATTTTCCCTAGGTTGGACATGATGACACACAGAATGAAAGATAGAAAGCGAGGAGGTCCTTTTTTGATCTGAGTGATAATTAACACCTAACTTAATGTTATCATAAATGCTTTATGTGAGATAGGGGAGATCAGTTGAACCATATAAGAAACCTGGGACTTATAAAATGTAGATTACCTTGTTTGGATTGTTATGGAAAGGGGAAAACACCTTGTATGGTGACATTAAAATTTTAGAAAAGAAATTAGGTGTTTTTGAAAATAAACAAATATCTTTAATTTTAAGCAAAAATTTTGATTAATGGCATTTTAGGAATTAAAATTATTGAAGAGGGTGGACATTGTAGTTATTTATTGTGAAGGGCGGTAAAATATCTTTATTTTTTTTCCATTATTAAAAACCTGGTTTATCTTTCATTTAACCATTTAATATATTGGCATAATATACAGAAATAGCTTGAACTTTGCCTCTTGTAACAATTATAGCCCGACTTTTCAATTTTAACAATACAGTACTTGACTTTTTCAATTTATAACAATTATAGCCTCAGTTAGTCCGCCGTTAAAAATTCTGTTAAATTGATGACGTAGCTGCCACGTGGACGACACGTAGCAGCCCAGTCAACAAAAAATTTTTTAATTTTTTTTGGTCTCTGCTTCTTCTTCTTCCTCTCCTCCTCACCATTTCATTTTGTCAAGTGCTCCAAAGTCAGAATATTTCGGAATCCTGCAAGAGGCATCAAGTCATCAACCATTTTATTGGCCACTCTATAAGTAGTAGTCTCCTCCTCACCTACCCCGCAATTATGAAAGCGTTTAATCATTTTGTACACCCAGTTAACGAAATTCGCGGGACATTTTTCTTCAGAAGCGTGCCGTCAGTTCGTCCTCCAGCTTTGACTTCTAAATCCGAACCACCGCCACTCTTCGATGGAACCAGCAGGTTTTGCTCTTCTTCTTCTCCCAATATATGCTCTTAGTTTCAATCTTTGCTCTTGATTGTTTGTTTTCAAACTATAAAGACACAATTTTTCATTTTGCGGAACACTCATCTGTTTTTGTTTGGAAGGTTGTACATAAGTTATACTTTTCCATTTGCCCAGCGCGCATGGATTGCCCGGAACTGTAAGGTTTGTCCATCTCTATCCATTATTTAGTATTATGTAGTACATCAAATCAAATCAGGAAACTAGAATGGTTTTTTTATTTGAAATTATGGATTTCTAATTTGTCCACCTTCCGAGTCTATGCAGGGTTTGGAAGACAAGATCCAGTTGGTCACCATTGACCTTGACAGCAAGCAAGAAGTGGAGATAGGAGAGCTGGCAAGGGGTTTTGCTCGCAGGATTGTGGGATATGCCCTACCAATGGTGAGGATGAGAGGATTGTGGGATATGCCCTACCAATGGTGAGGATGAGAGGAAGAAGAAAATTTTGTGTCGGTTTTAGGCGGCCAAAATAGTAGAAACAGAGACTAAAAAAATTAATTTTTTTTTTGCTGACTGGGTTGACATGTGTAGCCCACGTAGTAACCACGTCATCAATTTAACAAATTTTTTAATGGCGGACTAACTGAGACTATAATTGTTACAAATTGAAAAGGTCAGGTACTGTATTGTTAAAATTGAAAGGTCGAGCTATAATTGTTACAGGAGGCAAAGTTCAAGCTATTTCAGTATATTAAACCTAATATATTTAACACTCCATTTGTTTTCTCTGCTAAGATTTTACTATGCATTGTATTCATACGACGATTCCAAAACATTAATGTTGTTTTGTTCTGAAAAAAAGTTAAACCACCTTGGTTTAGGCATTTATTCCTAAGCTTTTCAATACAATGAAAAGAATGAATTTAATTGTATTGTGCAAATCTAAATGCATGAAAAACTCATCTATCAATATTTACTACTCCTTTAATTTGTACTTGTAAATTCAACTATATTTTACTCACTATATGATTTTTGGAATTTAATGAACACTATCTCCTTCTTTTTTTTTTTCTATTTTGATAAACTTTCTCCTAGTCTTTATAGACATTTTTGTAGGAAATAAGAATAAAAATTAACAAATAAATAGTAGTAGCCTAGTAGGAGTTTGGGTAGTGCAGATTTTTGCATTGTTCTAAGTGATTATTTTAGCAATAGAAATATCTCTCCAGAATTAAATAAGCCTTCTCTATTTGAAATAGAGGGATAGGAATAGCAATGAAATTAATACACCAGCAAGAAAGTATAGGGTGGCAAGAATAGAAAGTTTTGGGATAGGGTTTTTATATGCTCATACATGGCAACTATTATGAACACTGAGAAATTTTTGACCAACGTGGAGAGCAACATTCAGAGAAATATGGCGAATGTGGGATGTCTATAGATGAGATTAATAATTTTTTCATTTGTGCCAAACTAGAAAAGTGAGATGCCCACAAATGAAATGAGGTTAGACCAAGTAAAATTAGACCAACTCTGGCCATAGAAAAAAGGTAAAGAGTTACAAAAGTCTAGTACGGTAAGGTAAGGGTGGTAAAAATTAATTTAGATAAGTCTGGCTTCTGAATTGGATTGGCCAAATTCAACCCCCTCTCATGTGTTTGAATCTACCACTATTTCCCTTGTTATCACAAACCCAATAAAGTGTAATTCAATATAAAGCGGTTCATAAGTTTGTAATATTTCAATGTGGAATTCTAGATTATTTTGAAATACATAAACATGTCAATAATTTTTCACATATTTCAAAAGAATTAAGTCAAAAAGTGACAAAAAAATCTGTTGGATTTGTATGCTTGCAAGTGCATTTAGTTTGGTGTCGTTTAGACTATGAATTAAATTTAGATTAATAAAATGTGACTTACAGATTTATTGGTGAAATGGAAAATTTTTATTAACTAATAAATCATTGATGTAAAATAGATATTTTATCAATGACAATGCAACCCCCACAATTTTATTATTCAACGTATTTTTGTGCAAATAAGCCTTGCACATGCCTAGTGTTTATGAGAGCTCTAAAGATTTAACCAAAATCTTACAAGAGTGGCTTCACTTCACTCTCAAATAGGTGAATTCTTAAGTGTGTACTGATTTAAATACACAATCCAAAAAGAATATGAATTTATTTAATAGTTATAAACTCAACTTCTATATATGATACCAGTCAAAAGCACACACCATAGAAATGAGTTAAATTTAAGTATTTCAGTGTCAATATCTATTTGTTATTACCCATATGAACCTATTTCATGAGATTGCCAATCACATAGGTTGGGTTACTATCTCTATTAACAACTTATTGGTTTAAATTCCATTTCCCTAGGTATTTGAAAAATTAATTTTCTTCCTAAAAGTTTATTTAGAGGATAGGCCAAATTTATTTCTGACTTTACATAATTAATAGAAATTATTCTATTTCTTAGCAATTGTTTTATGACATCATGTCTCAATCTCATGTGTTTACTTTTGCAATTATATGATTTATTTTTCGCAATAGCAATTACGCTTGGCAATCACAATGCACAAAAACTGGAGGCACTAGCCCCTTGATTATAAAACACTAGTTAAGAAATTTCTTAACCAATCAATCTTAGAACTAGCCAATTCCAATGCAACATACTCTGATTCCATAGTTGATCTAGCAATAATCGTTTGTTTATCTGATTTCCATGCTATTGCACCACCACCAAATGTGAATACATACCACTAGTGGATTTAGTCTCTTTGGAATCAGATATTCAATTAGTATTAATATATCCTTCTAATACAGCGGGAAGTCCACTGCATAGGATACCATAATTAATTATTCCTTTCAAATATTTCATCAGACTAACTAATGCACACTAGTGCTCATGATTAAGATTTTCAGTATATCTACTTAGGCTACACACAACATAGACTATGTTAGGCTTTGCAAAATTCATTAGGTTTATTAAACTCCCAACAACCTGAGCATGTTTAGACTGAACAACTGGGTTATCACGATTCTTTTTCAATTGACTATTAGCATGATAAGGAGTGTGCACTGTGTTACATCATAATTTTCAAACTTTTTAAAAAATTTCTAAGATTTTGTGACAACATAATTCTATAACCTCTCCTTATAATTTTAATAACCAATATAACATTAGTCTCACCCAAATCTTTTATGTCAAAGTTTGAAGATACAAAGCATTTAGTACTATTTATAATATCCAAAGTAGTAATTAATATAAGTATGTCATCTACATACCAAGAAATAATCACATAATTATTATTTAAAGTTTTTCTATATATATACATTTGTTCACTTCTATTGATGGCAAATCATTACTCAATAGAATATGATCAAATTTCTCATGCCAATGTTTAGAAGCCTATTTTAAGCCATAAAAGGATTTAATTAATTATAAACTTTGTTTTCTTGTCCAAGAACAATACAGTCCTCATGTTGTACTATGTAAATTTCTTCTTCTAAATCTCCATTTAAAAATGCAATTTTAACATCCATTTAATGAACAAAAAAAATGTATGAATAGAAGTTAAAACAAATAAAATTTTAATAGATAAAATTCTAGTTACTGGTGCAAAGGTATCAAAATAATCAATATTTTGTTTTTGTGAAAATCCTTTTGCTATTGACCAACCTTTATATTTACCAATCAAACAATCAAAATCATATTTTCTTTTGAAAATTCATTTGCAACCAATAAATTTTCCACCACGAGGTAAATCAACTAAAATCTAATTTTTATTTTTCAAAATTAAATTAATTTCATCATTAATAGGTTCGTTTTAAAATTTTGCATCAAAAGAAGAAATAGGTTTAGTAAAATTCAATGGATCATTATCAATCAGATAAGTGTGAAAATCATTTCTAAAGGAAAATTCTTTTCTAACCCTTTTGCTACTTTTTAGTTCTTCATCAGAATTAACTTCCCTATTATTGTCAATAAGTACATGAGAGAAAGTGAAAAAAATGTTTTCAAAGAATTCAGCATTATTTGTTTCAATTATTGTAATACAATCAAGCACATCACTTTTTAACATAAGAAATCTATATGTAGCACTATGCCTACCATATCCAATAAACATACAATCAAATTTTTTTCACCTATTTTTCTTTTTCTTTGGTTCAGGCTAAATAACTTTAACTAAACATCCTTACACTTTTAAATAGTTTAAATTTGGTGCATATTCTTTTCACATTTCATAAGGTGTTTTTCTAGTTTTTTTATGTGGAATTCTATTTTGTAAGTAACATGGAAATAGAATAGCCTCACCTAACAAAGTCTGAGGTATAGAAGAACTAAATAACATAGAGTTCGTTAATTTTTTTTAAGTGTTCTATTTTTTTTCAGCTACACGATTTGATTTGGGTGAATAAGGTGGAGTCATTTCATTAATTATTCCTTTTTTCTTTCACAATAATCATTCAAGGATATATATTTTCCTCCTCTATCTGATTTAACTCTTTTAATTTTTAAACTCCAAGTTGGTTTTCTACTTAAAAGCATTGTATTTATTTTTAAATAAATACAATTTAGTAAATGTAGAAAAAGCATCAACAAAAGTTACATAATTCTTTTTATCACTTGTAGTCATAATTTGTTTTAAATTACCTAATTCAATATGAATTAAAAACAATAATTCAGTTTTTCTATTTATTGGAAAGCAAGTCATTTTAGTAACTTTAGTTTCTGCACATATTTCACATTTATCAATAAAAGTTGAATGTAAACCACATATTAAACCAAGTGTTTGCATTTTCTTTATTTAACAAAAATTAATATGTCCTTATCTAACATGTCATAAAGAAAATGACTTGATCATATAAGTAAAAGAAGTAAATGCATTTTTATTGATGGCATTGGAAATAGAGACCACAACGGGTCCTTGAATATAGTAGTCCTTGCCCACAAACATATTGTTCTTAGTCATTAAAACTTTATCAAATTCAAATAATACTTTAATCCCAACGTTACTAAGTAATGCCACAGATACCAAGTTAACTCTAACAATTGGAATATGTAGTACATCATTGAAAGCCAAAGTATTCCCAAATGAGAGTTTGAAAAGAACTTTGTCCTTTCCAAGAAATTTTGCAATTCTAGAATTTTCAAGGTAGATGATTTCATTATCGTTCCCTACTAGTATGTAAGAGGTAAATACCTTTCGATTACCACAGATGTGTCGAGTGGCTCCAAAATCTACCATCCACTTTTTGACATTTGTCACAGTGTTCACTTGAAAAATGACCGCATCAATAACATTGTCTCTTTCAACTAGATTAGCCTTTAGAGAATTTTCATTTCTCATTTTTTTATGACATTGAGGAGCATGGTGTTCTGGTTTACCACAAACAAAACGAGAACTTTTCTTTTTCTTAAAGTTAAGATTTTTAGACTTGAAAGCTTTAAATTTAGATTTCGTACCTTTATTGGAGCTATTTCTTTGCACCAAGTTTGCCTTCAATGCTTACTCTTTAGGCTTTAATTGCACAAGTTCTTCCACATAGAAGGTCTTTTGCTTGTGTTTGAGATTATTTTTGTAATCATTCCAAGATTATTGTAGTTTTTCAATTAGTACTCCTAGGAGTGGTAAACAGGTGGGTTGGATCGCTCACGGGTTGAGATTTTAAGGGTCATGACTCAATCTAATCAATAAAATTACAAGTTAGTTTTGGATTAGGCCAATCTTGGGTTGGGTGGAACCCAATCAACCCAACAAGTTAAAGTTATAATTTTAAAAAATTTAAGTGGTGGGTGACCAAATGGCGGCTGATTGGCCAGATTCCTAGCCAAGTTGTCGATAATTGGCTGGAATCAGGCCAGCTAATGCAATGGGTGGTCTACCTACCGCTACTTGAATATTTTTTAAAAAATAACTTTAACCCGTTGGGTTGATTAGGTTCAACCCAACCCAATCCATTAAATCACATAACCTATTGACCCGTAATCCATGTGACTCGTGTGACCCATTTGCCCTAATCCAATGGGTTAAAATAGTGGGTCGTTTGGGCCTTTAAGTACCCTTGCAATAAATCTTTTTGGTAGCACTATTTCTTCAGCCGTTAAGTTTTCAAGTAATTTTTGAAATTCATTCATTTGAACCTTAACATCCTTGTTTTCAACCATTAGCCATTGGTAAAATTTACCAACAATAAATATCTGTTTAATTGCATCTTGAGCGGTGTATTTGTTGATTAATGCCTCCTATATTGACTTTTTTTTTGTAACTACAGTAAACATCAAATAATTTATTAGAAAGAGTTTGTAAAATAGTATGACGACATACTTTATTGGCATATTGCCAAGAATTTTAAGCAAGAATATCAGTTTTAGGAGTAGGTTTAAGATTAATTAGAGCATAAGCAACTCCATGGACATCTGACAACAAGAATATACATTCTTATCATCTCTTAAAAATTATCACTAGCAAAGACTTCTGTTTCGGATACATCTGAAAAGAGTTTGCATTAGTAATGGCAAGAGGTATTGAAGTTGGTGGCTCAATGGTTGGGATAGGTAGAACAGGTATAGAAGGGGCATTGAAAAGCTTGACAAAACTGGATGCCATGATATAATCCTTTAAAATGTAGGAACTAAAGATAAAAATAAACAAATAAGCAGCAGTAAGAGCTTGAGTAGTGTAGATTTTCGCACTGTTTTAAAAGATTATTTCAACAATACAAATATTCCCCAGGATTAAATAAACCTTCTCTATTTGAAAATAGAAGAACAAGAACAACAATGAAATTAATACACCAGATAGAAAAGAGTAGAAAGTTTTGAGTTTGTACGTGCAATGAGGATGTGCTTCACAAGTTCTTCCACAGTGAAGATCTTTTGCTTGTGTTTGACATTATTTTTCTAATTATTCCAAAATTTCAATAGTTTTTCAATCAATACCCTGTAACAAATCTTTCTGGTAATACTATTTCATCATCTTTAAGTCTTCAAGTAATTTGTAAAATTTAGAAATTTGAACCTTAATGTCTTTTTCTTCAACCATTTGCCATTGGTAAAATTTATCAACAACAAATTTCTATTTGGTTATATTTTCAGTGGTGTATTTGTCAATTAGTGCCTCCCATTTTGATTTTGCTTCCTTGTAGCTATAGTAAATATCAAATAATTCATTAGAGAGAGTCTGTAAATAGTATGGCGACATAACTTATTAGCACGTTGCCAAGAATCCTAAACATGAATATCAGTTCTAGAAACAGGTTTAGGATCAATCAATATTGGTTTATTAAATTAAACTTATTTAGGAAATTATATTTTGATTAGGATTTAGTAATTATTAGTTGAATTATATTTAAATTGTTGTAGAAAAATAGATTTTGTGTAGGATTTGTGAGAGTAGGAGTTTCTCACTAATAATTTCTATTTGGTTATATTATTTTTATTTTTTGTAGTGTAGGATTTTTCTCTTACTATATTGTTAGCCTCTAAATAAATTGTTTGGTTGTCTTTTCGCTGCATGATTCTTATATGTAGAATTTTTGTATCCTACATATGATATTAGAGTCAACAACGATAATTGTTGTTTTCTTGATCCTAGTCATTTTTTTAGCAAGGGATGTTAAAAATTATTTGTTAGTTATAGATGATTGAAACATAGTATGTGTTGTTCCAAAATTCACAAGAAACCAAAATTATAAATTTTGAAAAATTTATACGGGAACAAACTTTTGAGTATTGAAGTTGTTATAATTCATTCAAACGGAGATACCAGATAATGCTAATGCCGAAACCAAAAGAAAGATATATTTAATATTATCTCAAATTCATCAAGCAATTAATATGTCAATTTTTTATAAAATTTATATTGCTAAAACTGCTAGACAAGCATGGGATATTATGGATAAATAATATATCAATATATATCAAGTTTGAAAAAAATAACAAAATATTATTGAAGAGAAAATTTGAGTTGTGTGCTATGGAGAAATCTGAAACTATTAAAAATTATTTTTCTCATTTGTTGGATATTAAGAATGAGATAGAACTTAATGGCTATATTCTTAATTAATAATTTTTTTGTAGAAAAAGTGATTAATTCACTATCTATGAAGTTTACTTATATTGTAACAATTATACTAGAGACTAAAGATTTATCAACTTTGAGTATTAAAAAATTATAAAGTTAGTTGATTCTTCATGAGCAAAGAATTGATGGGAAGCTTATATTAGACAACAAGCCAATAGAACAAGTATCAAAAGTTTAAAATACTACAAGAATTAAGAAAGGAGATGGTTCTAATTATGAGTCTAATGTTCAAGGTCAAAATTTTGAAGAGATGGATTGTGAAAATTACCAAAATTTAGCCTCTTTGAATTGTGTTGAGATTGAGGAAGTTGTAGATAAATTAGAAAAAAAAAAGTTGAATTTATAAAGGAAAAAGAAGAGATGATTGGTTCAATTGAGCAACAAGAAAAAACTGAAATTGATGATATTGTAGAGAAAAATATAATTGATGTTTTGGTAGATGAAAAGATAACAATAAAAAACCATCATCATGGTTGAAGAAAATGTGAGTCAAATAGAGTGTCGTTGTGTCAAAATAAAATTTTTTGAAAAAAATAGATCAATATTGATGATTTTTTTGATCAAAAACAAAAATCAAATAGAAGTATTTCAAAGTATAAATTTGCTTCCATATCAAGATTGAAGGTGATAATGAAAATCAACAACACGTTAGTGTTATACATGGTCTACACAGAAAAAGAAATTCAAATTCGAGCTAGAGTCAGAACTACTTTCACATCAAGTTTGGTTCAAGGGAGGTATTGTTGGTGTATTAAACTAACCTTATTTAGAATATTATATTTTGATTAGGATTTAGTAATTATTAGTTAAATTGGATTTGAATTGTTTTAGAAAAATAGATTTTGTGTAAAATTTGATTATCAAATTTGGACAACATTCCTATTTACAAAAAGTTAACATCCAAACATATTTTTATTTTAAAATTTAAATTCTAAATTTTAAATTTTAAATTTTTTTCACTCAAATTCCTCTCACATAATTTTTAAAAATTTTCTCTTCTATCTTTCCCTCTAAAATACTTTTTTAATAAAAGAATACCCACCAAAATTTATACACATTTCAATATAAATTTTTTTTTGAAATACAACACACTCTAAACGAAGCTGTAGTTATTTCTGACTAATTAATTATGTACTTGATAATTTGTCATTTTAATGTAGTCAACGGGAAGGCTGCCAACTTAGCCGTTCAATCATTTTTTATTTGTCGACACTGGCCTCTTAACAACGATCGAATTATTTTTTCACGGAAATTTCCCGGCCGCCCTTGGAGTCAACTGGGACGTCTCCATCTCCTTACGTGCTCTGCTATGAATTAATCTTAAAAAAATTACAATGTCATACTTTCAATTACTCTGTAACTACGAGTTAAACTTTGTATTTCATAAATATTTAAACTTTGCTATCGTCAAAAGGTCACTTGATGAGTGCTTGCAAGAAACCTTGCAAACTTATTTTAAAAATTATATTTTGATTAGCATTTGATAGTTATTAGTTTAGTTAGTTTTTAATTAGATTAGAAATGTGGTTTTTATGTCGAATTTGGTTGCTAAATTTTAATAAGTTTTGAGTAATAAGAGGTTTTATATAAAGCATAAAAAATTATTAATTTTTGTGAGGCTCCAAGAAAAAGAAATATAAGGATATAAGAAACATAAAAGTGAAGTCATGATATTCAGGAAAAGAGAATTCTAGAAAAATTCATAAATTAGAGGAACTTTTTGCCTTGGACGAAATGATTGAAGAATTTTCGGAGACACTTACACAAAAATTTTGTATAGGAATCTAAAAGAAATAATTCAATTAATCAAAATATACAATGAGAGGATCAGGAAACAAAATTGTGAGTAGAGTAGAAATTTCTTTATATTGTTTATATTTTTTACATGTAGAAATTTTTCCTCACTTGTTGTTAGCCTTTAAAGTTTTGATGGGAAAAAAAATCAAAAAACACTTCATTGTTGTTGAGTAGTCTCCAATCAAATTATTTTTTGTTGTATCAATATAAGACATTTTTTTGTTATGTGACTTTTATACATAGAATTTTCCTATGGACTATAGAATTGATCCGCTTTGGAATAAATTCCGAATATACCTCTTTTTGTATTCGAATAAACTTAGTTCAATCAACTAATGAATCAAATTCGAGCACATACTTGTACTTGAACATTAGTAGAGTACAAATAACAACTTTGTATACAATTGATTATTTATGTCCACGAATAAAAGGGTTAAATAATGCTGATCAAAGTTGGTTTTAATAGTTCACTCGTGGTTACTCTCCACTCCCTAACATCCCACTGGCCAGTGGCCACCGTCTCCTCTCCTCCCTCACTCTCCGGCTGACCACTTGATCTATTGTACTCGCTAAATATTGTTTTCAATTTTTTAAAGTTTAGATTAATTTGGAAAGTTTTACCAACCAAAACAGCTGAATGTATTTTATAGAGCATTGTTAAAATTATCTTTTATATTTAACTATCGTTTGTACATTAGAGAGTTAAAATATAGCCATTAGTATAAGACTAAGAAATGATATTTGACACCCCACCCAAAAAGAAAAATAAAAAGGTTAACAAGCTTCCATTAGTTCAATTAATAAACAAGCCATAGTTCAAGCAGTCAAACTGATATCTTATGATAAATATACTAACAGTGACTTGGGTCTAATCACGAGAATTTGATACTCCCTTCTTCTTAAAAAGAAATATACTTTTAGATCATTATAACTTTTTTCAAGTTATAAAATATAATCTATTTAATATATCATTAGTTGTGTAAATTTTTCATTTGTCATTTCTTTTGACCCATACATAGTTAGTAAACATACTATAAGAATTCCATATACACAGCGGAACAAGTACAAGAATTGATTACATAGTAAGATCTATTTAAAGCCAATGTATAGTCTTGCGGATATTACCTCAGCTGTGAATTCACCAATAAAAATTGATTATGAGTCACACAATTGTTCAATTTTTAACTATATCCACAGCGACAAATATTTGGGATTCTTGTAGAATGATTGACTCTGAGGTTACTGTTTGTTATTATCCTCAGATATTTATATTAAGAACTAGGATTTACAAAAATCCTAATCTTCTAATATGTGTGATATGTATAAGATTTCAAGCCTTTTCCAAAATCCATATTTGACAATTACTAATAAACCGCGTTGATAAGTTTTGACTAGTCACTAAGAAATCCAAAACTTATATATTGATATGTTCTTAAAATTGATTTATCTCATAAATTAATTTCATGATTATTTTATAATTATAATATCATTTTTTATCCAATAAATCATTCTTACCGTGTGTGATCCTTTATATTTCTTTTTAGGTTTGCAATAAATGTAAATTATAATTCAATATTAATTGCTTTTATGACATAAAACCGTCAAAGATTTATCCTCTTCGTTTATTCATCCATCGGCCAAGTGGTAGGGAGGGGTGATAGGATAGGAAAGTAAGAGACAGAGAAATTTTTTTTTTTTTTAAATAGTTTATTATTCTTTAGGTTTCTGGTCAAAAGAGAAGTTTTGGGATAATTTCTAGCCTTTATTTAAAAAGAAAAAAAGAAGAAGAAGTTCCTGCCGCATCTTAAATGCAAATATTTTTTTAAAAAAATTAGCCTCGTGCATAATGTTATTACAAGCATACAGATTTCTATAGGTCCAATACTAAGTAATTCATGTATTAGAAAAAAATTAGCTTACAAATCCAACATTAAGAGGTCCAACAACGTTATCTAAAAAATTAGTCTATAAATCTAGCAGTAAAAGGCAATCCATATATAGTTTGATACCTTCTACTATATATTTAGACAAACAGCTCATGTTCAATGACTCTAATAATATTTCTTAAGAATTAACGGTAGGAAAAAGTAAATAAAAAGCCTACAATGGAGATAAAAATATAAGTTGAAGTTGAATTTTTATGTAAAATTTTAAATTAATAAATTCTGAATTTATATTTATTAAGTGTTTTGTAATATTTTTGATAATATAAATATCCAAAATATGCTCACTTGGACTTGTAATATATGCATAATACTCCAACTTTACATTTACTGACATCTCTAATTTAGTTGGGCTATTCCAGTTCTAGTTGAGCCACCCCCACTAGTGTCCTTTCAAAAGTTCATCCAAGCTGGAGTCGATTCTACGTAGATTTACTTGTAACAGTTTCTTGTTTCTCACCACGGTTTGTTTCTTCACAAGTCATAACAATTTCCTAGTGGAGATCTTGCTATTCCAAGCTATGGAGGTATGTAGAAAGGGTTAGAGTTTCAAATTCATATATTTGAATCTTTTTCAACTGTTTGTTAAGGATGGTTTTTTGGTTTAGCCGTCAAATACTTTGCATGGTCTGATTTAGTGATAGAGTCTTCATGTGTGTTTTTCCTTTATATTTTTCCTAGGTTGAGATAAGATGACACATAGAACGAAAGATAGAAAGTATGGAGATTCTTTTTTCTTGTTCTCAGTGATAATTAACACCAAATTTAATGTTATCACATATCCTTTATGAGATAGTGGGGAGACCCTTTGAGCTAGGGACTTATGAAGTGTATATTACCTTGTTTGGATTGTTATAGAAAGGGGAAAGCGTCTTGACATTACAATTAGAGGAAAGAAATTAGGTGTTTTCAAAAAAAAAAAAAACAAATATCTTTAATTTTAAGGAAAAATTTCGATTAGTGGCATTTTAGCAATTAAATTTATTAAAGTTGGTGGACATTGTAATTATATATTGTGAAGGGCATAATATATCTTTAAAAAAAAATTTCATTGTGAAAAAGTTGCTCTATCCTTAATTTAACCATGCAAAATATATATATATATATATATATATATATATATATATATATATATATATATATATATGACATATATTCCACTTGTTTTCTCTTCTACGATTTTACTATGCATTGTGTTCATGCATGATTCCAAAACATTAATCTTGTTTTTGTTTAAATAATTCAAAAAAAAAAGGGCAAGTTAAACCATCTTGGAAAGTTAGGGTTAGATATGGACTACTATTTGTATATAGTTCATATGCTTATACAGAGAATACATTTATATTTTATAATTAAATAATTTCACTCAAATTTATATTTTTTATATCATTTTATATGATTTTGTCAATATTTAATTATGTCTAATTTATTTATTTGTTGTCCAAGAAAAATTAAGATAATTAAATCATCTATAATTGATTTCAGTAAATTTAGATCGTACATAGTGAGATGAATCAATGGGATTGGAATTCTAATAACTATGCTTTTTGAATTTAAGGAAGACAATATCTCCTTTTATTCCATTTTGAGAAAAATGCTTTGAAACCCTTGTTGCAAACTCCTTTCGATTTTTAGCTGTAGCTTTTGATGCGCTTTCTCCCGTCTCTTCAGACATTTTTCTTCCCAATCTAGACTCCCTGTCTTGGTCCGCATTTTCCTTTATAGAAAAATTGAAGCTCTTCCCTCTCAGAGTTTATTCTTTTGAAATTCAAGAAAAAATTGTTTGTTTTGAAATCTGAAGCCTCATCATGATTTGTTTTTTTTTTAAGTCAATTTGAATGTTGAGTTGATTGGTTGTTTTTAATCTATACCTGCAGCTCATGACCTTTTATGAATTTCAGTATCACTGATTTGACTTTGTTAAAATTAAATTAATGTATTAATTTGAATGAAAGACCAACCGAATATCTTCGTGCGTTTTCTAATAGAACATGATCTATTGTGAATTTTGACTTTTAAACTTCTGATTTGAGTTTATCTTTTTTTTCTGCTTCACAAGCCTTACGATAGATTATATAATGCCAATTCTAATTTCGCAGCCATCAATGTCATCTTATTACATGTCTGGATTTCTTTGTTTCTATAAGAATTCTAAATCCAATCTTTTCAGGAAAAAAAAATAAAAGAGCCGATTTTTTGTTTTATGTACGAAACTTTTCTTACTGGTTTAGCTGTATATTCCCTACCAAGTGTTAAATACTAATGTTTTTTCTATGAGCATCAAATCTTTGGATAGCGTAAAAACCATCATCAAATATTTTGCTAGCAATGCTGTAGAAATGTTGGCTAGATGTGTAGCAGTAAGCTCAAAAATTCATAATGGATAAGAAGAATTTTAACTGAGCATTGAGCACTTAGCAATATGGTATTGACCATTATATCGTTTTTGTAGTAGAATTAAACTAAGTATTCTAGTTTCCTATTAGGTTTATAATTTTATAATTTAATAATTCTATTGGGTTTAGAATTATTAATCATATTAAGTTTTGGTTTAGTAGTTACCAAATCCAATAGATATATGGTTTAATTGAGTCTTATAAATAAAACATGTTATTCATGATTTTAGAACACAGAGGTAAACACAAAAAGAGCCTCCTTGAAAAACAGCTCGGCGTGTTCTATGATTGGCGGCCTGGCTGCCAATTTTGTTCAGCTACGTGGCCATAGCGCGTATTTTCCCGTTGCTTGTTTGCTTGTTTCCTTTGCTTGTTTGCTTGTTTCCTTTGTTTTGCTTAGCTTCAGTTGACCCGAATTCACAAAACAAAATCAAGCAAATTGCAAGCAAACTGTTTTGTTTGTGGGTCCGTGATCAATTGGCTTGTTTTGTTTTGTCCGTGTGTGCGGGTGACTTCTTGGACGGCCAAGTTCTCGTCCAGGTTAGTTACCAGGTTTTTGGGCGTACAAAATCCGTACGGCCGATTTCATCTATTTTGTGTTTTTTGGGATTTTTTAATTTTGATCCCAACAGTTTTGGTGTTCCTTTCAGTGGATCGTGAAACCTCGGGTAGAAAAGGCGACGGAGCAACTAGTGGATTACCCAGGAAGAAGTGACGTTGACGCTATGCAATCATTAAAAAGGAATATGGAAATATTGATCAACCGGGCGATTGACATAGAAGAGGAAGTAAAGAGAGAGGAACGGTCATGTAAAAAGAAAAGGAAGAAAGAAGTTGCAAACTGGTTGAAGACGGTAACTGATTTAAAACCTGAATGTGATGAGCTGGAATCAAATGCCAGCAGTTCTAGGTTTCCATGGCGCGGGGATCCTGTGGGAAAGATGCAAAATCGAGTGAAAGAACTTATTGAGCAAAGTAATAATTTGAAGGAGCCTGTGCTTCATGATTTTGACAACATTGGGGAACCGTGCTCGCCAACTGAAGTAATGAAAATTTGGAGAAAATATGGCCATGGTTGGTAGTTGATAATATCTCAAGCATTGGGATATACGGAATGGGAGGAGTTGGAAAGACTACACTGGCCAGGCACCTCGAGTATGAACTACAAAAGAATAATTATCGTGTTCGGTGGGTGACTGTCTCTCAAGAGTTTAGTATTCCCAGTTTGCAGGAAAAGATTGCCAACGTTATGGGCACTCACTTGTCGAATAAGGATGAGGAAAAAATGAGGGCAAATATATTGCGAGCAGCATTCAATAAAATGGCGAAATTGGTGCTCATATTGGATGATGTTTGGGAAGAATTTTGTCCAGAACAGGTTGGAATTACTCTAGGCGCAAACAAGTGCAGACTGATTTTGACTACCCGCTCATCGCAGGTCTGTGATCGAATGCGTTGTCAAAGAAAATTTAATGTGACGACTCTGGACAAAAGTGAAGCATGGGATTTGTTCAGGCACACACTTGGCCATGAGATAAGAGATTGCCAAGTCTGTCACAAGCAGGTGTGATGGCTTGCCCCTTGGTATTATCACAGTGGCTGGGAGCATGAGAGGGGTTGTAGACATCCGTGAATGGAGAACTGCTTTGGGACAATTGGAATCATGTTCAATCGGGTACCAAAAAATGGAAGATGACGTGTTTCCCATACTAGAATGGAGTTTCAATCGCTTAGATATATGGGAAAAACGTTGTTTCTTGCATTGCTGCCTGTATCCAGAAGATTATGTTAAAAAAAGAAAGCAGTTATTTGATCTCTTTATTTGGGCAGAGTTGATTCCAATGTTGAACACTAGGGAAGGACAATATGATCTTGGTCATACGATAGTAAACAAACTTGTAAAAGTTTGTCTGCTGGAAGAAACTAAAAATTCTGATGGTTACGAGTGTGTGAGGATGCACGATCTGATTAGAGATATGGCATTGAGGATTACTAGTGGGAAATCCAGTTCTAAGAACGCCCAAGATGTGCCTAGGTTCTTGGTGAAGAGCTGTATGAAAAGATCTAATGATCTACTGATAAAAAATGAAGAGTGGATAGACGATCTCTTTGCAGTTTCTCTTTTTTCAAATTCATATTTTAAACTTGGCAGCTTAGAAGTTCCACCACTCGTGTCGTCGAACTGTCGGAATCTATCAACCTTAATCATCAGTCATTCCAACATAAGAGAAATTCCAGATTCATTCCTTCAGCACATGTATGGGCTGAAGGTTCTAAATCTAGAGGGGTGTCTGAATCTCTTTGTGTTGCCTAAATGTATCTCAGACATGGTGAATCTCAGAGCATTGTTGTTGGGAAGTTGTAGGAAACTTAAATCAGTACCAGCACTGGGAAAACTCAAGCAATTGAGAATACTGAACCTATTCGGCACTTTAGTTGGTGATGTACCTGAAGGCTTGGAAGAATTGGTCAAACTTGAGCGACTCTACTTGAGTCATGAGTTGCGTGTGCGTGTATTACGGAAGGACATTTTCCAAACTCCACCGTCTCTGACATCTTGTATTGCTGCACTGTACATATTATCTACCGAGTGTTGAATGAATTACAAGTATATGGTGGAAGATTAGCTTCCCTTGGTGACTCTGATCGATTGGTAACACTGAGTGCTTCTCGGACATTACAGTTGTCATCCGTGAATCGGATGTGGATGATGATTATCAAAATTTTGATGATTTCAAGAATGTAAATGATTATACGACATCTTAGATTAAAGAACAAGTTGACATTTATAGGGTGCGACTTTCGTAACCGATTGGATGTGGTTTTGCTTCGGAGGGCCTACATGTATTAAATCTTGACCATTGCTCGCTTGTCGGATGTTTTCTTCCACCGATCGAAGGATTTGTCAAATTTAGTTGGTCTCATAAATGGGAGATTCTCAGGATCGATTCCGCCTGAAACTTTTTCCTCTCTCGAGGAATTGTATATTGGAGGATGTCACGGGTTGAAGAAACTTTTCTCTGTGCAGTTGCTCCAGCAAAGCCTACAGAAGCTCAAACATTTATTTGTCAGTGATTGTGATAAGCTGGAGGAAATAGTAGCAAATAATGATGATGGAGGAAGAGGAAGAGGAGAAGCGACTTCAAGTGGGCACATCATCGCCTCCGCCCCTCAGTTTCTACTTCCAAGTTTACGATATTTGACTCTTAGAGGTTTGCCAAGGCTTGAGAATGTTTGTGACCCCAACAATACCATAATGATTGGCGATTACGCAGCAGTTTTTCGATTTTTTGGTTGTCCAAAGGTGAAGAGGCTGCCTTCTATCAAAATCACCTCCGCACAACCAGATTTCAAAATATTTGGAACCAGAGAATGGTGGAACTCATTAGAATGGGACAATCCCACCGATAAGGATGCTCTCCAGCCATTTTTTGAAGGTTAGTAGCAGTATTTAATACCATTACAATGTCCTTATTCCTTAACAAAAAAATTTTAAATTTACTTTCTCGTATCTTTTTTATTATGTTTTCCATGGTTGCTGTTTAGGGATTTACTATAACCAATATTTTCATTTTCATGGACCCTAATTTGAACAGAATTGTTGTACAAAATACTTAACAATTTTTTTTTTGGTTTCTAATGATGATAAATTTTTAATGAGAGTAAAAGGTAAATTTTTTTTTTTTTTGGAAGAAAGAAAAATAAATTTTTTATTAATAGTGGAGACTCTTCTAGAGACAGAGATTACACATTCATTGCCTCCACCTTATTTAAGAAAAGTTCATTTTTTTTCTCACAAAAAAAATAACATCTAAACAACTTTTTATTTCTTTTTAAAATTCAATTTTCAATAAAAATTTTCCTAACATCATTTCAAAAAAAATTTCCATCCAACAAATTTTTTTTTTATTTTCCATGCAATACACTTTTTCTTATAAATTGTTTTTACACATTTCAATAAAAAAATTCTTAAACAAACCACAATCAAAATATAGCCTAAGCACTTTACTTAAGAAAAGTTAATTTTTCAGAATAAAAAACATTTAAATAATTTTTAAATTTTATTTTAGAAGTCAAATTTAAATTTTAAAACTCTTGACATTATTTTTTAAAAAAAAAATCCTTCAATATATTTTTTATTTTTTCTCCAATACATTTTTTTCTTACCAAAAATATTCTCATCAAAATTTTACATTTTTCAATAAAGAGTTTGTCAACCAAATTGCAATTCAAATATAGCCAAGTGAGGCACAAATACAAACCTCTGATACATAACGTTCATTCTCCTATATTTGCCAAATAAGTTTCAGCAAGACACAACTCAAAAAATAATTCTTGTTAGTTTTTCTGAGATTTTTTTAAAATGTTTTTTTGCCATCAACGTCTTTGGGAATCTTAAGCTAAAATATGCAGTTTTGGAATTTATTTTAGTGGATTTTCTTCAACGCTTGAATTTTAATTTACCATTGCTCAGTATCTCAATTATTATTATTATTATTTTTTTTTATGACAGTAAGAGTTGTGATGCAACCATATGACATGACTAATGAGTAATGATAGCTTTTCAAAAAGAGAAAAAAGAACAAAAATATTAGCTTCGGCCTTAGTTGTATATCGACAATGTTGGAAATGCTTTCCAGAATTTGGGCATTGAGTTGTTAGCTTGGGCCTTAGTTGTATATGGTTATGACCCAACCATATGCTAGCTTGTTTTCTTGGATCTATAAGCCTGCAATTTTTTTATATTTCCGTCATGCATATTTGTGTTTATATATTATGTGTTGGTGTTTGAACTTTGAACTAGAGTAGCAGATGAGTAGGTTGGGTCACTCTTGGGTTTGATTATAAATTAGTTAAAATTTTACAAGTCATGACCAAACCCAATCAATATAAGTAAGGGTCCGTTCGAGTTAGATTACTTTTGGATTAGGTTAAACCCAATCAATCTAACGGGTCAATTTAACAATATTTTTTTACTTTCTCTATTTATTTAAGAAAATTAAATTTACATTTTCAATCTTTTTTAAGTACCTTTTTAAAACTAATCTTGCTTTTTTTATAATTAATCTTCTTTTAAAAAGATAGACTATTTTTTATGTTTTTCATCATAACCAAAAATTAAACTAATCATATTTAGTTTCTCTATTAACATTAGTTCTTTTTTTTTAAAAAAAAAAAACTACTTTTATTCAGTTTCTTTTTTTTAATTAATTTTTTTTTATAAAGACTATTTTTATGTTTTCACCATAACCAAAAAATAAACTAATGTTATTTAGTTTCTCTATTAATATCAGTTTCTTTAATTGAGTTTTATAAAGATCATCAAAGTTACCAAAACCAAATTTTGTTATCACCATTTTATTCATAGGTACTTGTGACGCTATGCACTAGCTGGTCAGTTCGGTCAATTAAAAACCGGTTAGTTTTATACTGGTTCATAATTTTTAATTATGTTTTGTTGATTTAACCGGTTAACGGGTACATGAATATTACCGTTAATAGGTTAAACTAGTTAACCAATTAACTATGTTTTTTATTTTTTTCTTTTTTCATGTCAAATATCTAATTTAGAATCCAATACGAGTTGAGAGTTTAAAATTTATCTAATATAAATATACAATTAATTTGGATATACAAGTAATACTAATATCAACTAA
This sequence comes from Gynochthodes officinalis, assembly GCA_020080225.1. Classification (NCBI taxonomy): domain Eukaryota; kingdom Viridiplantae; phylum Streptophyta; class Magnoliopsida; order Gentianales; family Rubiaceae; genus Gynochthodes; species Gynochthodes officinalis. Next base: position 13,702,771 of record CM034623.1, read on the forward strand.
TACTACCATGAGCAACTAATATTAATATGAATATACAACTAATACTAATATCAATTGATACTAATATACAATATTAATATACAACTAAGAGTCTAATACTAACATCATATTAGATTATCTAATATGAATATACAACTAATAGTCTAATATTAACATCATATAAGATTATATAAAATGAACATACAACTAATACTAAAAATTTTTGATTGATAATACTTAATAGCTATATAGTATTAAGAATTTAAAATTTATTATTTAATGTGTTTCACAAAATACAATGTAATCACTTATACTTATAGCATTATTAATACTAACACATAATTTAATCTTATATACTTACTTTTTTAGTTACTTATATATAATATTAAAATTTTAAAATATTATGAATGCAAATTGTAGAGCATGATTTACATTTAACTCATTTACTAACTACTATAGGTTATAGTTTCATACAACTATATTTAATTACTTATATTGATATATATAAGAATATTTTTCTAAAAATAAAAAACTACTATGAATATCAATTTAATTGTTAGCTAGCTTGTGTTCAAGTTTTGGAACTTAAAATTCTAAACTATTTTTTCATCAATATTGTTGGCCTAATTTAGTGTTTTGGATTTTGGAATTTTCAATAACCTTTTTTTAAAACAAATTTGGGCCTTTTTATTAGATCTCTCTTTTTTTTTTTTTTTTTTGGAAATAGCCGAATAGGCAACTAATTAGTTTAGAGTTAGACTGATTTTTTTGGGGCAAATTTGGACTTTTTTTCCAAATGGGCCACTTATTAGTTTAGAGTTTAGAATGGTTTTTTACATATTTGGGTTTTTTTTCCAAATTTGGGCCCAACTTAGGATTTTTGGACTGATTTTGGAACATTTGGGTTTCTATTTATTTGGGCTTAATGCATTTAATAATTATAAATTGAAATTTTTATCATTTTGGCTTGTACACAATTTGAGCCTAATACAATTAATAATTACAAATTGAGTTTTTTTAATTAATTGGTCTGTATTGGACTTGGCTTCTCGGTTCCAATTTTCAACCGGCTAAAAACCGAAGCCGGCTAAAAACTGGAACCAATTGGATCTAGAATTAGTTAACTGGCCAGCCAATCGATCTAATTCCAATTTCATAAATTGGTTGTCCAAAAACCAATTAATGGAACTAGTTTTAACTAGTTGACTGGTTAACTAGTTAATGCACAGCCCTAAGTACTTGGTGGAAATAGAAAAGAATATTTGCTATCTAACCCTAATTGATTCACTTTTGCAGTTTTATATTTTTGCCCCATTGTGTTGGAGAAAATTATAAAATTATAACTCAATGGATCACCCTAACCCAACTCAACCCAACCCACTCCGAATATTGCGGATCATTATATGACTTAATTATTTATTAACTTATGACTCAAGTGACTCAACCCATTAAGTTAAAATATTAATAGTAGTACATGCGAATGGATGAGTCTGAAAACAACAGTTAGTGCCTTGCAGGAATATGCGCTCTTATCTTCTTCTTTTTTCCCTTAATATTGGCAAAGCTGTTAATAAACTTATTCCAGTGTTGGCTACCGCAATCAAGGTATGGCACACATGCTGTGTATTGCCCATCATCCAAATGACTTATACTTTTTACGCATACTGAGGACTGCTATTGTTTTATTTCAAAATTACTCAAATCCTCGGTCTTGGTGCTCAAATTGTCCGTTTTTGTAAGAATGCACTTTTCTTTGTTACTCGTATTTTTCCATTTTAGCTAGGATCTCACAATCTCCCACTTATTTTTTTTCTCTTATGCAACTGATAATTTTAAATCTTACATAATGGGTCAAAATCTAATACTCATCACTCCGTCAAACTCAACCCTCCTCATTCAAAATACAACACCAAATATACCTCAGTAGTTTTTATTAAATGCTTTGGATGGAATTAATGGTGATGATTGTTTCAGTCCATTATAACTTCATGCACCTTTCTTTGTCCAGGTATTCCTGATCATTGAGCCCCCATTTGCTCCAAACCTTATGGCGGTAAATGAGGAAGATGAAGATGAAGAGTATGCAAATTATGACAATGAAAATGGGTGGAGTTAGGACGAAAGTGAGTGGGGACAATTATGCTTCTTCCCTAAGTACTAGGGTAAATTATGTTACTTTTAATTCAAAATATTTGACACATTATGACTTAGAAATTACACTCTGAGTTTTATAACTTTTGGTCTATTGCACTAAGCTATTTCATTGTCTCTGCTTGACTCATGTGGCAAGCGTGTGTATGCTGGACCTTGGTTTGATTTTGACTCCATTTCAATTTTGGACCATTTAAAATGAATTTGTCAACATAAGGATGTTCTTGAAAATTACGGACAAATTAACATTCATGGTACAAGTTTAGGAACAGTTGGTGTAGTTAAATTTAGAAATAAAGGATATCGAATCTTTGCTTCTTATTGGTGAATACACATTTTATCTCTACTTACTTGTCAATTACTTTACTTTTTCACGTTAACCTAACTTAATCAAATCATAATTTCATAATCTATTGAGCCTTTTAACCCTTTTTTATTGCATATTTCTTTGGACATTCTTTTCATTTTGATTCAATAAATCTAACTTTCATAAAGTTATTTTGCTTTGTTCCATTTCATACTTTACAATTTTTCATTTGAAGTTGTAAGAGATCCTAGGCCGCATGAAAAGTGTTCAACTATAATTATATCTAATAAGTAAAGTTGGAAAGACAATTTCTTTAATTATGTAATTAGACTTATGTAGATTTCTTTTCTGTTAAAAATATAAAATTTTAATCGATTGTCAATAATATCTTACTTGCACTAAATTAGGTTTAGATTATTCATTTGCATTGAGAGACTGTCAAACAAGGTCATGTAAATTGGACAAAAGGACCGTTCCATTATGAGATCGATTTCTAAGGTCAAAAGTATTTGTAACATTTTTTAGAGAATATGATATATTAGGATCATCCTGATAAAACTAGGATTATTTTACTTCTTCCATCTCAAGAAAATTAGTCCTCACCATACAAGATTTTTTCTACCAAAAAATCTTCCAAGCCGAGAGAAAGCCCCAAGCCGAACAGCAAAATTGATTTTTTGCTCAAACAGCAAAGCCGAACGATAGAGACAAATCGATTTGGGACCGATAGAGACAAAACATAAAGAAAGCCTAACAGCAAAATTGATTTTTGGGTCAAACAGCAAAGCCAAATAATAGAGACAATTTGATTTGGGAACGAGAGAGACAAACAGCAAAATTGATTGCATAAAGACAGGGCAAATTGATTTGGGATGCAAAGCTGGGCAAATTGATTTGGGGTGCAAAGCCATCCGAACGATCCAGTTTGGATCTTTTTCTTTGCTTCTCTGCTTGAATGGATTCTCAAGGAAAGCATGCCATTAGGAGTATAAGCTACTGCAGAAATTGATACAGGTTTGATGTATTGATGTAGAAATCATGCCTGTACCATTCAAGAAGTGAATATGTAGCTGTAAAATAGTGGAGTCCTGTGAAAGAGCCCTTCGTCATAGTTTTATTTGATCCCTTTGTGGTGTCTACTTTGATCTATAGAAAAGTGTCCTTCACACAATGGAGTGTTTTTCAGATTCTGAGATTTTTATTATCTATAATTTCTTTATCTGTAGAGAATATTGGACTAAAATGTCAACTAAATCCAAAAGTGTAGCTTGTGGATCACACCTCTGTAGATTTCACGCAACCATGCTGGCCCCTTTATATTGATTGTGAAAATGTTACCTGAGGCATTTCTCAGTTTCCAAACTCCAAAGGTCTTCTCAATGGATCTTGATATTTTTTTATACTTGAACTTGTTTCTTCTGCTGCTTCTTTTTCGGTTCCTCTTTATGTCTGTAATTTTGTTGAGTGGCATTTTGATGTGTGTATAATTGTTTATGGACAGTGCAACACTAACAAACATTTAGCTGATGAGATGAGCAGTCCCCTGTCTCCATTCCCTGTGCTAGCACAGAAACAACTCAAATATACAGTAGGCATTGCCAATGCTTCAGTTAGAGAGTCAGTAGCCTTCATGGACCGAACTCAAAAGGTTTTCTTACTGTATCTTTTGTTTTGCAAGCTTTGGTGTTTCTTCACTTTGTTGGCTCATATAGTATAATCTTGGTACTCAGATGATGCCAATTGGTCAGTTAACAATGAAGAAACTGACAGTAGTCGGGCAAGGTGGAAAATTATGGAGGTGGAAGAGGTGCCATCACCAGTGGCAATTACAGTTCAAATGGAAGCGGCAAAAACCATGGAAGCTCTCAGAATGGATTAGACACAGTGATGAGACCATCATGAGGGCCAGGCCTCGTCAATAGGCTTTACCCGACATCATGTGTAGAAATGGGTGCTGGGTTGTTGTATTTCTTGGCTGTATATTCTTCTTAATCCAGTTTGGCCCTAAATTCGTTTGTTGGCTATAACATTTTACGCGCTTTGGTGTTCATCAATTTTGCTGTTCGGCTTGGGGCTTTCTCTTAGCTTGGAACGATAGGGTTTTTTGGTAAAAGAAATCCTGTGTGGTGAGGACTAATTTTCTTGAGATGGAAAAAGCAAAATAATCCTAGTTGTCTTTATGTTATTGAATACTTGACAAAAGCTTTATCAGGATGATCCTGGTATATCATATTCTTCATTTTTTAATGCTTTAGTAAGTATCAATGTACCTCATTGATTTAGTAGTGTGAACTATTTCCCGCTCCCCCCCCCCCCCCCCCCTAAATCCTGAAGGTTCAGTTGAGCCTGTTCTAAACTCTAAATTAACTCTAAATTGAAAGGAAAATATATTATAAACATTTGTCTTGAAATAAAAGTAAATTTTCACAAAAGAAATCTCAAAATTTCACCTTTTTTTTTTGGTGTGGATTTCATGAAATAATGACCCCCTATTCATGTTAGTTGCCACTTTGTTATAGTTAATAATCATGTAATACCTTTTCAATGCTTTGTAATAAAAAAATTCAATTAAAAACAAATATTAATATTATTTTCTCAATCATAAAAAGAATTTTCTTTTAATTTGGTATCACTTTTTTAAAATTATAAAATACAACACATTTAATATGCAATTAAAAGTGTAATTTTTATTTTTATTTTTACTTTTCAATTCAAAAATCATTTATCATTATTATTAATAAAGGTAAAGAAAAAGAATTTTTATATCAAGTTAGTGTATTTTTTACGAAAAAAATTTAAACTAAACTTTTTTTTGGTTGACCGAAAGTAACTTTTGTCGAGACTAAACTAGGAGAAAAACAAACATATTTATAGTAGCCATCCCTCACGGGTAGTCTCATTTTTCAGTCCTGGTAATGAGAAGACTTAGGTTATATGATTGGTTTATAACTTTTCCAATAAAAGTTGACCTTTAAAATTAGTCAAACAATTTTTTTATAATTAAAAATTAAAAATTCTAGTTATATTATTTTAATTTTTTTATTGAATCATATTTTTTATTTTCTATCCAAAACACTTTCTTTACAAAGAAATTTTCACTAACACTTTTACACTTTCAATTAAAAAATTCTGAAAAAAAAAAATGAAAACATAGCATAAAGTTTTGAGATAACACCCAAAATTATCCTTCACATTTTAGTTAATGATCTTTTTTGTCCTTCGCTTTTAAAGAGGGAATAAAGTGTCCTTCACATTTCATAAAATGAAACTTTTAGTCATCCGTTACCAATCCGTCTCTTTTTCTGTTAAATCACCCCACGTGTATTGCACATGACATTTGGACCAAGGGTAAGGGTGGAATTAAGCCAAAAATTAACATTTTGACCATTGGTCCTCTTATCCACTCTACCCCTTAGATTATTTCAATTACATCCCCCTCCCCCGTAACCCAACCCACTCCCGCGACGATCAACCCGCAGAGCATTCCCACCCTGTCGAATTAATCTAGGACGCAACAACATCCTCACCCCGTCAGACTCCGTCGTTTCTCTCCTCTCGTTTCAACAGCCTCACCCCGTCAGACTCATCAATTCTCACAAGATCTAGGAAGAAGTCAATGGCAGCATAAGGAATACTATGTTATTGTGGCAAGGAAGCTACTGTGCGAACTTCGTGGACATTAACCAACCCAGGAAGAAGATTTTTTGGATGCAAAGGCTACGAGGCAAGTGAAGTATATTTAGACTTCTTGAATTATTTTGAATGCGACTCCATTGGTGGTTGACATTTTTTTTCCCTTTAGCCTATTGCATAGTATTTTTGGAATAAACTAAAAATATGTTGCATCCTATTTGTAGAAGAACCAAGGCTGTGGCTTTTTCCGTTGATGCAAGGGACAGTGTGGACGATGCGATAAATCAACTAAGATAATTGGTGGTTTGCTCAGCACAGTTAGAGAGCTAGAAGCAGATATAGCAACGAGGAAGAAAAATGAGAAAGTCTTGAGGGCTCTTTTGATTGTATCATGTGCTATTATTGTGTACCAAATACTTTAGGCATGTATCTTGCATAGTTAGATTTTGTGCCCATGAATGCTGAAGGTTTAGGGTTAAGGTAGACTGTTGAACGTGTGATTTTCTTCAAGAATTACAGGTTGAATGTTTTAGAATGGAAGCTGTTAGGTTGTGCATTTTGTTTTGCTTTGTATCTTATGTAGACTGTGTGCGCATCAATAGTTGGTTAGCTATTTTCTTCCCTATTTAACCATTTAAGCTCATTGTGTTTGTGGTGTTTGCCACGCTTCTGCATCTCTGCATGCATAATTTTCTTTGCAATTTCCATGTACTGGTTTGAAAAGGACTTGAAGCTCTTTATAAAAAAAAATGAACAAACCTCTTTAAGTAGTAATCAAATAGTTTGGTGGGACGATTTTATTCAGGAGTCTCAAAAGTATGCTTCATGCAAGAAATACCTAAATGTTCTTTAATGGGGAATTCAAACATATACGTTAGGTTTTAATTTGCAAGACATTTTGACAATATTTACATTGAAAAGAACGTCTCAATTCCCAAGTATTCCGTCAAAGTTGGATTCATTCAGTAAGTAAGCGCGTAATGGACATAAAGACTTCGTGAAAGTCCACAAACAACACCAAACTATAGGTAAAACAACATCAAATTCCTACAAGTTCACACAAAGTGAAGAAATGTAATGTAGGTAAAACATAGCATAGTCCCACCTTGAGAAAAGGGAATTTTTTGTCCCCAATACCCAAATTAGAAAATAATAATCTGAAAATCAACATACATCAACATACATATTTCATCCAAACCATCAACATAATATCATATGCACGAGTGCAAACCATCATAAACCCACCTTTAGAAAAGAGAATTTTTTGTCCCCAATACCTAAAACAGAAAATAGTAATATGAAAATCAACATACATCAACCATACATATTTTATCCAAACTATCAACATAATATCATATGCACGAGTCCAAACCATCATAATCCCACCTTCAGAAAAAGGATTCTTTTGTCCCCAATACCTAAAACAGAAAATAGTAATATGAAAATCAACATACATCAACCATACAAATTTCATCCAAACTATCAACATAATATCATATGCACGAGTCCAAACCATCATAATCCCACCTTCAGAAAAGGGAATTTTTTGTCCTCAATACCTACAACAGAAAATAGTAATTTGAAAATCAACATACATCAAACATATATATTTCATCCAAACTATCAACATAATATCATATGCACGAGTCCAAACTATCATAATCCCACCTTCAGAAAAAGGAATTTTTTGTCCTCAATACCTACAACAAGAAATAGTAATTTGAAAATCAACATACATCAACCATATATATTTCATTCAAACTATCAACATAATGTCATATACACGAGTGCAAACCATCATAATCCCACCTTCAGAAAAGGGAATTTTTTGTCCCCAATACCTAAAACAGAAAATAGTAATCTGAAAATCAACATACATCAACCATACATATTTTATCCAAACTATCAACATAATATCATATGCACGAGTCCAACTGAGCAACCAGAATGTGGTGCATTCCTAACGGCTATAACAACTAACATACAACCTAAACAAACAAAGCCAAGAGGAAATCAAAAGAGTATTTAAATCGTACATAGCATAGCCTAACTGCTTTATGCTCCTAATTCCTAGCATCCTGTTGAGCTGATGATTCGCCGAGGGCCTTATATGATGTACCCGCCTAGCGCAATGTTCTGGAGAATGCCTTCTAAACCATTGAAGCATGCATGCCATTAAATAAACAAATTACATTCATAACTAAATGGATAGTTTTAAGGTCAACTACTTACATACATCCATGCCAATGGATAGCGTTTTTGTTCTCTATACAATGCTGCGACGGTGCTCCCACACTTTGCCCTATTATGTCCCTATTGTCTACATAAATTGCATCGTGTCACCTTCACCTAGTTACATTATTTCAAAACGTGTGAGTACTAAAAAAGGTGTAAACATATGTATTGTATGCATTAATGTATGATTGGTCACACATTACCCAGCCAGGGTTAAATTCGCTGCTACGGGTAGATGGATCGGCAAGATGTTCTCCTGCAATCCCCCTTGCCTACATATCCATTGCATCGGGCTACACAACCGACTCTTGTATAGCAGGTCCTGTTTGGAGCACACCCTGATCATGAGGGAAATGTGGTGCATACCCCTCCATTGGAACCTCGACATGGGACATTTGTATTTTTGAACTTGTCGTTGTTCAATTAGGGCATTCTTGCATTATGACCAAATGGTTTTGGCGCATTTGGCAAATGCGCCCAAACCCGGACCGATTAAACGGGTAATGTGATGCAAATGCGCCCAAATGGTTTGGGCGCATTTGCCAAATGCACCCATCACATTGCTGGAAAACGGGCAAAAAGCACCCCCCTAATTTGCACTCTTTTTTTTTTCCAACTTAAAAAGGGAAAAAACTCAAGCAATTGAGAATACTGAACCTATTCGGCACTTTAGTTGGTGATGTACCTGAAGGCTTGGAAGAATTGGTCAAACTTGAGCGACTCTACATGAGTCATGAGTTGTGTGTGCGTGTATTACCCGAAGGGACATTTTCCAAACTCCACCGTCTACAGCATCTTGTATTGCCTGTAGCTGTACATATTATCGACCTGGGAGTGTTGAATGAATTGCAAGTATATAGTGGAGGATTAGCTTCCCTTGGTGACTACAATCAATTGGTAACATCTGGGTGCTTCCTCAGACATTACCAGATTGTCATCCGTGAATCAGACAAATTTGCTGCTTTCGATGCAGATGATCATATGAGATATCTTACATCAGAAAACAAGTTGACGTTTATAGGGTGCAACTTTCAGAACGGATTGGATGTGGCTTTGCTTACAGAGGACCTACGTGTATTAAATCTCGACCACTGTTCTAGCTTGTCAGATGTCCTGAACTTCTCCTCTCCTGATGATGAACGGCTACAAAATTTGCGACAACTATCCCTGCTTGGTGTGCCAAATTTAGTTGGTCTTATAAATTGGAGATTCTCAAGATCGATTCTGCTTGAAACTTTTTCCTCTCTCGAGGAATTGTGGATTGAAAGATGTCACGGGTTGAAGAAACTTTTCTCTGTGCAGTTGCTCCAGCAAAGCCTACAGAAGCTCAAACAATTAATGGTCATGAATTGTAATGCACTGGAGGAAATAGTAGCAAATAATGATGATGGAGGAAGAGGAGAAGCGACTTCAAGTGGTCCCATTGCCTCCGCCCCTCAGTTACTACTTCCAAGTTTACGGGATTTGCATCTTGCCAGTTTGCCAAGGCTTGAGAATGTTTGTGACCCTAACAATACCATAATGATTGGCGATTACAAAGCAGAATTATTTTTTTATGGTTGTCCAGAGTTGAAGAGGCTGCCTTCTATCAAAATCCGCACAAGCACGTTTCAGAATATATGGAAGCATAAAATGGTGGAACTCATTAGAATGGGACAATCCCACCGATAAGCATGCCCTCCAGCCATTTTTTCGAGGTTAGTGGCAGTATAATTTGTGTTATTTTGGGCAGCATTTAATATAATCAATATTTTTTTTTCACGGACCCTAATTTGAACAGAATTGTTGTGCAAAATACTAAACAATTTTTTTTTTAGGTTTCTAAGGATGATAAATTTTTAATGGGAGTAAAAGGTAAACGGTAAGAAAGTTTTTCTTTTTTCTTTGTGTTGGTAAACGGTAAAAAAATATAACATCTAAATAATTTTTTATTTCCTTTTAAAATTCAATTTTCAATAAAAATTCTCCTAACATTATTTCAAAAAAAAATTTCATCCAACAATTTTTTTTATTTTCCCTAGAATACACGTTTGCTTATAAACAACTTCCACCAAATTTTTTACGCATTTCAATAAAAAAATTCTTAAACAAACCACAATCGAAATATAGCCAAAGTAATTTATTTAAGAAAAGTTAATTTTTCAGAATAAAAAACATTTCAATAATTTTTATATTTTATTTTAGAAGTCAATTTTAAATTTTAAAACTCTTGACATATTTAAAAAAAAATCCTTCAATATATTTTTTTATTTTTTCTCCAATACATTTTTTTCTTACCAAAAAAATTCTCACCAAAATTTCACATTTTCTAATAAAGAGTTTGTCAACGAAATTGCAATTCAAATATAGCCAAGTTAGGCACAAATACAAACCTCTCATACATAGTGTTCATTCTCCTATATTGCCAAATAAGTTTCAGCAAGACACAACTCAAAAAATAAATTCTTGTTAGTTTTTCTGAGATTTTTTTAAAATTTTTTTTGCCATCAACATCTTTGGGAATCTTAAGCTAAAATCTGCAGTTTTGGAATTTATGTTAGTGGATTTTCTTCTTAAATTTTAATTTATCATTGCTCTGTATCTCAAATTTTTTTATGACAGTAAGAGTCAGAGTTGTGACGCAACCATATGACATGACTAATGATAGCTTTTCAAAAAGAGAAAAAAGAACAAAAATATTAGCTTTGGCCTTGGTTGTATATCGATAATGTTGGAAATGCTTTCCTGAATTTGGGCATTGAGTTGCTAGTTTTGGCCTTAGTTGTATATGGTTATGACCCAACCATGTGCTAGTTTGTTTTCTTGGATCTATAAGCTTGCAATTTTTTTATATTTCCGTCATGCATATTTGTGTTTTTATATGATGTGTTGGTGTTCGAACTTTGAACTATGGTGGCAGATGAGCGAGTAGGTTGGGTCACTCATGTTTTTTAATTAATCTTTTTTTAAAAAAGACTATTTTTATGTTTTCACCATAACTAAAAAATAAACTAAGGTTATTTAGTTTCTCTATTAATATCAGTTTCTTTAATTGAGTTTTATAAATATCATCAAAGTTATCAAAACCAAATTTTGTTATCACCATTTTATTCCCAAGTACTTGTGAGGCTATGCAACTAGCCGGTCGGTTCGGTCAATTAAAAACCATTTAGTTTCATACCGATTAACGTACCAATTTACAATTTTTAATTATATTTTTTTGATTTAACCAGTTAACGAGTACATGAATATTACCGTTTAATAGGTTAAACCAGTTGACCGGTTAACCGGTAAAACAATAAGTTAACTGGTTAACTTTTTTCCTTTTTTCTTTTTTCATGTCAAATATCTAATTTATAATCCAATATGAATTGAGAGTTTAAAATTTATCTAATATAAACATACAACTAATTTGGATATACAAGTAATACTAATATCAACTAATACTACCATGAGCAACTAATATTAATATGAATATACAACTAATACTAATATCAATTGGTACTAATATACAATATTAATATACAACTAATAGTCTAATACTAACATCATATTAGATTATCTAATATGAATATACAACTAATAGTCTAATATTAATATCATATAAGATTATCTCAAATGAATATACAACTAATAGTCTAATATTAATATCATATAAGATTATCTCAAATGAATATACAACTAATAGTCTAATATTAATATCATATAAGATTATCTCAAATGAATATACAACTAATACTAAAAATATTTGATTGATAATACTTAATAGGTATATAGTATTAAGAATTTAAAATTTATTATTTAATGTGTTTCATAAAATACAATATAATCACTTAGCTGGCGCTTGGTATAAAGGGTGGGTTTAGGAATGGAATTGATTTGATGGAAGGAAATGTTTGGAGTAGAATAGAATGATAGTAATTATGTTGTTTGGTATTATTTTGTAATGGAATGGAATAGATTTTATAATAAAATTAAAATTTAATATTAATATTAATAAATTTATTAATAGATTTTATATTAAAATTTAATATTAATATTATAATAAAGATATTATTATTTTACATTATATTATATTTAAGAAAATCATTTCTTGTACCAAAAATAGGCAAAGTACATATTAATTTGTAGAGAAAAATATTTTCTACAAGTTAGTAAATTTTTTTAAAAAAAAAAAAAAGTGAAATGGCCGTTGCAAACCAGTGGTGGGTTTGCAATAGCCATTACACGTGGCGTGCGCCCATTGAGCCCATGTCACATCTATAGCTGACAGGCGGGTCAACGACTATAGTTGGATTTTTTTTTTTTAGCAAGCTCAAAATGATATCGTTTTAATACACTGGTGAAACCTTCTCCCCCCCCCCCCCCAAACCCAGGGGGGGTGGGTTTTGTTGGGTTTTATTCATTTCCCCTAAATCCAAATCCACCAACCAAACAATCATTTTCTTCCCCATTCCAATCTATTCCCCCAAACCCACCAACCAAACACCACCTTATACTTATAGCATTATTTATTACTAACACATAATTTAATGTTATGTACTTATGATAAGTCGTTAATTCGTCATATTTTTAGTTACTAATTCCCTTATATTTTGATTTTATTTGAGTTTAATTGGAAAGAATTGGGAAAGTTTTGTTTATTTCAAGTTTTATGCAATTATGGAACCAAATGGAGGATTATGAGGCTTCCGAAAACAAGAACGTAGATGATGCACGTTGGCTGGATTCTGTGATCCCATGATCACATTCTTTGAGAATCAAGTCACATGAATTGCCAACTTCAAAAGCAAGGCTTGGGTGCTTTTTCATTTGAAAAGAAATGGCTACATCAATTAATAATTGTGTTAATTGGACCCATCAAATGTGGAAGCCACCGAATTCCACAAGCTTGTTGGCCACAAACACAAATTATGGGTACAATCAATTTTAACAAGGAAAAGCAAATCAAGGCTTGCCTATAAATGGGCAAAGATTGGAACGGAGAGAAGCATCCCATTTTTGGGAGACTTCTCAATTGCAATTGAGAGAGTCATCCCATTTGTTTAGACTTTCCAATTTCAATTGGGAGAATTTCCTGGAGAGGCCGTAATTTCATTCTTCCTGGGGCCGCATTTCATTAATTCATTTCATTCTCCCTGGAGCCGAATTTCATTCTTCCTGGGACAGAGGGTGGCAATTCATTTTGTCTGGAGAGCACGGCCACGGGATGGACAACAGCAGCACTACCTTGATTTTGTTTGTATTCTCTTTTACTGTGTCTAGCTAAATTTTTCTTTTCAACCAAGGATTATAAGGTTTGATTTCAATTAATTGTGAGATTTCTTATTTTTCATTGATTTCTTTGATTTTGAATATTATATATTCTTTGCAAATAAATTTATTATTGTTTTGAATGTTAAACAAATCAGGCCTATTGTTTAATAGTTAAATACAATAATCAGTCAATTAGAATAAATTCATGCTATTCATGTAATTGTTCTAAATTAGTGACAAATAGCAATTTCGAAAGGTAATCAATCCTAAGATTTATGCTATGGGAATATATATTCTAGCTTAAATAAACTAGGTCGATTTCCGAGTTTACTGGCTAGAGATTGGGTCTTTACAGTTCTTAATGCAATTAACGGATATAATTTATAGATCGTTATCGAAGATTATGTCTGTTAATTAGGGAAATAACCTATAGGTCGTATTCCGAAAGTTATCGACAATTTTAGAGATTGGTCGTTATAGGACGGGTCCTTAACGACTATAACTAATCTATTTGAAATACAAAGAATTATCTTTTAAATCGATGATCAATTAAGAGAATCAACACCGAAATAAATCCTTGGTTGAAAGCTTTTCTTGAATTGAATTTTTCTTTTATTTATTTTCTTGTTTATTACCGAAGAATTATTTGTTTAATTAGTTAAAAAATCCTCAAACCCCCGTTTGTTACTAAGAAACAGGTTTTAACCAATCTCTGTGGATTCGACCCTACTCACTGCTATTACAAGTTCCAGTTTAGAGGAAGTTTATTTTTGGTTGGATTCGACACCTACCAAATTTTGGCGCCGTTGCCGGGGATTGGTTCTTAAATTTGTTTCTTTTATTTTATTTTACTTTTATTTTCATTTTATTATTTTTATTTCCTAACTTTTCTTCCCTCTATTGTTTGGTTTATGCCACGATCTAACCGTCAAAGTAGCTCGTTCTGATTGAAATCGAGAAGACTGCTCGGAGATTAAGGAAAGAAACCAAGCAACATTCTCAGGGAGTATCTTCTTCTTCTTCACTTACTGATTTTGGTTTAGATAACTTGTTTGAATTTGAAGAAGAAACAATGGCAGAACGAACACTAAAAGAATTGGCCATGCCAAATTTGAACCAACAGCCATTATGTATTGAATACCCAGCTCTTGACATGGCTTTTGAATTAAAATCCGGTTTAATTCACTTACTCCGGAAATTTCACGGTCTTGCAGGTGAGGATCCACACAAGCATTTAAAAGAATTTCACGTGGTGTGTTCGACAATGAAGCCACAAAATGTGGCTGAGGAGCAAGTAAAGTTGCGAGCCTTTCCGTTTTCATTAGCTGATAAAGCGAAGGATTGGCTGTACTACCTACCTTCTGGCTCAGTGACCACGTGGAATGAGATGTAAAGACAATTCCTCGAGAAATTTTGTCCTGCATCCCGAGCTGCTACCATCCGGAAAGACATTTGTGGAATCCGACAATATAATGGAGAAACTCTCCATGAGTACTGGGAGAGGTTCAAGCAGTTGTGTTCCAGTTGCCCCGAACATCAGATTCCTGACCAGCTATTAATTCAATATTTCTATGAAGGGCTATCCAACATGGATAGGAACATGGTTGATGCTGCTAGTGGAGGTGCTTTAGTACATAAAACCCCAACTGAGGCTAGGACCTTGATTTCAAATATGCCAATACACAGTTTGGTGTGCGACGTGATGATCCACCAAGAAGAGTGAATGAGGTAAATGTGTTTTCTATTGACCAACGATTAAATAATCTCACTACTCTCGTCGAAAAATTGGTTGCAGGGGGCATTCAACAGGTGAAGGCTTGTGAGATATGTACCCAAACGGATCATACTACTAATATGTGTCCGACACTTCAAGAGGATTCAACTGAGCATGCAAATGCACTTGGTGGATTCCCAGGGGCACCACAAGGGAAATATGATCCCTATTCGAATACATACAATCAAGGGTGGAGGGATCATCCAAATTTCAGCTATGGGCCTAGACCGAATAATTCCCAACCACAGTACCAACCCAAGCTGATAAGTCAATAATTTTAGCAACCTTCTAAACAAGGTAAATCTCTTGAGCAATTAGTTGAATCTCTTGCTAATAGTTCTATTCAATTTCAACAGGAAACCAGGTCGAGCATTCGAAATCTGGAGAACCAAGTTAGTCAGCTTGCATCTTCACTTAGCAAGTTTGAGAACCAAGGAAAATTGCCCTCACAAACAGTGGTAAATCCAAATGAAAATGTGAGTGCAATTACCTTGAGAAGTGGAAAGGTATTGGAAGAACCTGTTCCTCGTGAGATAGATCTAAAAAAAGAAAAGGAAAAAGAAGTTGCACGCCCTCCACCATCAGTAAGTCCAAAGGTAACGCTTCCCCCATTTCCCACACGATTGTCTCAAACTAAGAAACTTGAAGAAGAAAAAGGAATTCTTGAGACATTTCGTAAAGTTGAGGTAAATATTCCCTTGCTTGATGCTATAAATCAAATTCCTCGTTATGCAAAATTTCTTAAAGATTTATGCACAAACAAAAGGAAGTTGAATGGTAATGAGAAAATAAGTGTGGGGGAGAATGTTTCGGCGATACTACAAAAGAAGTTACCTTCAAAATGCAAGGATCCAGGTATGTTCCTCATTCCTTGTAAGATAGGTAATAAAAATGTTGGAAAAGCTATGTGTGATTTGGGTGCATCAATTAATGTTATGCCTTTATCTATTTATAAATCTTTGAATGTTGGACCATTAAAAGATACTGGCATAATCATTCAATTAGCTGATCGATCTAATGCATATCCTGAAGGAGTATTGGAAGATGTTTTGGTGCAGGTAAATGGATTAGTTTTTCCTGCAGATTTTTATATACTTGACATGGAGGATGATTATTCACCTAATTCAAGTATAATTTTATTAGGGAGACCTTTCCTGAAAACATCTAGAACAAAGATTGATGTGCATGATGGTACATTAACAATGGAATTTGATGGTGAAATAATTAAATTCAATATTTATGGTGTCATGAAATTTCCTAATGATGTATGTGCTGTTTATGCATTTGATGTTATTGACACTCTAGCTCAGAATACTTTTGATATTTCTCATGAGGATAAGCTTAAAGTTGCAATTGCTCATAGCTTGACCGATACAGAAGTCCAAGTTGCCTATCCAGAACTTGAGATTGATAATGAATTGCAAGAATTTGATTTTGAACTAGAGAAACTTACATTGACGAAGTATGATGTGCCTGTTTCTGTATTGCCTGTTTCTGATACAACACTTTTACCGTCTATTGTACAGGCTCCCCAACTGGAACTGAAGACATTACCAGATCACCTAAAATATGTATTTTTGGGTGATAGTAACACACTCCCAGTAATAATTTCTAGTAAGCTCAGTGTTGAAGAAGAAGAGAAATTGCTTGGCGTACTTCGGGCGCACAAAAAGGCCATAGGATGGACCATTGCTGACATCAAAGGGTTAAGCCCCTCCACTTGTATGCATAAGATCCTACTTGAAGATAGTAGCAAACCCACTAGGCAAGCTCAGCGCCGACTAAACCCGCCCATGATGGAGGTAGTGAAAAAGGAGATTCTTAAACTCCTTGATGCAGGTATTATCTATCCCATCTCAGATAGTAAATGGGTAAGTCCAATCCATGTTGTTCCAAAGAAAACTGGTATCACTGTAGTTCAAAATGAAAAAGGTGAGTCGATACCCACCCGAGTGCAAAACGGATGGAGGGTTTGTATTGACTATCGTAAATTGAATGCATTAACTCGGAAGGACCACTTTCCCCTTCCTTTCATTGACCAGTTGCTTGAACGTTTAGCAGGCAAATCTCATTATTGTTGTTTGGATGGCTATTCAGGTTTTCATCAAATTCCAATTGCACCGGATGATCAGGAGAAAACAACCTTCACTTGCCCCTTCGGTACATTTGCTTATCGAAGAATGCCGTTCGGACTTTGTAATGCCCCTGCTACATTTCAAAGATGTATGGTTAGTATATTTTCTGATTATGTAGAGAACATCATAGAGGTATTTATGGATGACTTTACAGTATATGGTGACTCTTTTGACATGTGTTTGACTAACCTTACTAAGGTGCTACAGAGATGTCTTGAAGTTAACTTGGTCCTAAATTATGAAAAATGCCATTTCATGGTGGATCAAGGACTTGTACTTGGGCATATTGTTTCTACTAATGGTATAGAGGTAGATAAGTCTAAGATTGACGTTATTAAATCTTTGCCTTACCCCGTAACTGTACGGGAGATTCGCTCTTTTCTTGGCCATGCAGGATTTTACCGTCGCTTTATTAAAGACTTCTCTAAAGTTACACAACCCTTGTGTAAATTGTTACAAAAGGATGTGGCCTTTGAATTTGATGGAGCGTGTAAGGAAGCTTTTGATACATTGAAAGACAAGTTAACTTCAGCTCCCATCATCAGAGCACCGGATTGGAACCACGAGTTTGAGATCATGTGTGATGCCAGTAATCACGCCGTAGGGGCTGTTCTTGGGCAGAAGATTGGACGAGAATCTCATGTCATTTACTATGCTTCGCGAACCCTTGATAATGCACAATGCCATTATACCACTACAGAGAAAGAGTTTTTAGCTGTTGTTTTTGCATTAGAAAAATTTCGGTCTTATTTATTGGGCACTAAATTTGTTGTCTACTCTGATCATGCAGCTTTGAAATACTTGCTTTCGAAGAAGGATGCGAAACCTAGACTAATTCGTTGGATACTCTTGCTTCAAGAATTCAACTTGGAAATTCGTGACAAGAAAGGTGCTGAGAATCTAGTTGCCGATCACTTGAGTAGATTGACTACGGGTGAGGACCCATCTCCTTTGCAAGACAACTTTCCAGATGAGCATCTCTTTCTATTCATGATTCTACTCCTTGGTATGTCGATATAGTTAACTATCTAGTTACTAGAATCGTACCTAAGGAATTGACCAGAGCCCAAAGATAAAATTAAAAGTGATGCCAAATATTATGTGGGATGATCCATATCTATGGAAGCATTGTTCAGATTCTATAATCTGTAGGTGTGTTCATCAACAAGAAATTTCATCCATCTTATCATTTTGTCATTCACATGCTTGTGGTGGACATTTCGGTCCAAAGAGAACATCTCGAAAGGTATTAGAATGTGGGTTATTTTGGCCGACTTTATTTCGTGATGCATATTTATTTTGTAAGTCATGTGAACGTTGTCAAAGGACTGGGAATTTAGGGTCTAGAGATCAAATGGCTCTCATGCCTATACTTGTTTGTGAAATTTTTGATATTTGGGGCATAGATTTTATGGGTCCATTTCCTACATCTTGCAATTACGTTTATATACTTCTTGCTGTAGATTATGTATCGAAATGGGTGGAAGCTAAAGCCACTCGTACTAATGATTCCAAAGTTGTTGCAGATTTTCTCCAATCTCACATTTTTACTAGGTTTGGCATACCAAGGGCAATCATTAGTGACCGAGGGACTCATTTTTGCAATAAAAAGATTGAAGCATTGTTTCGAAAGTACAATGTCATTCATCGTACTTCCACTGCATATCACCCACAGACAAGTGGGCAAGCTGAGGTGTCAAACCGTGAAGTGAAATCCATACTTGAAAAAACTGTCAATCCGTCGCGAAAGGATTGGAGTTTGAGACTTCATGATGCATTATGGGCGTACAGAACAGCTTATAAAACACCCCTAGGTATGTCTCCTTACCGTTTGGTGTTTGGTAAAGCTTGTCATTTACCTGTAGAGTTGGAACACAAGGCGTATTGGGCTGTGAAGCAATGTAATATGGAAATGGAGGCAGTAGGACAGCAACGAAAGCTTCAGTTGCAAGAATTAGAAGAGATTCGGAATGATGCCTATGAGAACTCAAGGATTTACAAAGAGAAGACAAAGGAATTTCATGATCGACAATTGAGAGGTAAGCACTTCACGATTGGTCAAAAAGTTTTACTTTACCACTCTAGACTAAAATTATTTCCAGGAAAATTGCGTTCTAGATGGTTAGGACCTTTTGTTATTACTAATGTTTTTCCTCATGGTGCAGTTGAAATTGAAAGTTTAGATTCTGGAAAATTTTTTAAGGTTAATGGGCATCGATTGAAGCCGTTTTATGAAGGTTTTTTGGTTCATAACATTGACATTGAACTGGCCATGCCAGATTATCAAGTTTAAAGAGAAGTGGAGACGTCTAGCCAAGACGTTAAATGAAGGCGCTTTTGGGAGGCAACCCAAAATTTTTAATTTTTTTTTGTCATTTAAGTTTAATTTAATTAGTTATATTATTCTGTTTTCTGCTTTGTGTTAAAAAAAAAAGATTTGACATTCTATTTTGGTTTTTCCTTTTTATTTTTATTTTTATTTTTTTATTATTATTATTTTTTTTTTTTACAGTTTCCCATACCAACCAATGCTCAAGCCATGACCTCGTCTGATCCTTCATGCTTTACCTCACCTCCACCACAGCTCCAGTTGTCTACCGCGGTTCAGGGAAGTGTCTTGTTCCCTTGTCTTTATTTTATTTTCTTTCTTGTCCGCGTGCACATATTTTCCATACATTGAGGACAACGTATGATTTAGGTGTGGGGGGTGTCTTGTGCTTCATTGATTATTTCTCAATTTTTCATGTAAAAAAAAAAAAAACAAAGTGAAGAAAGTCCTTCCAAGAAGGTTTGACATTCTGATATCTTCTTTAAAATTTAATATTCTTTTGATGCTCATTTAGAATAATTTTGAGTTATATGCATTGGTGATCTGGATTGGAATGTATGAATGAGATGAGTATGATTAGCTTTGTTTGGAAAATTTTAAAGCATCTTGTTAATTTTAATGATTGAATTGAATGAGAATGTGCAATATTTGATACATTGAAACCATTGTGAGTATTTGAGCCTAAGAGCATTTTCTTTTTCATGCTCACATATTTCTTTGTTGAGATTGACAAATATGGTATGATCATTCTAGAACTTGCTTTGTTATGCATGTTGAGATCACATTGTGAATTCATGTTGAAAAATGATAAGGGCATTTAGGATTACCAATTTTAAACTTTCTAAAAAAGCTTAACCTTATATTACATATACCCCTAGTCACCCAATTTTGAGCCTTAGCCTTTCTTTGTTATAACACCACATTGTTTAGCCTTAAATCCTTGTCTTTGTTTACCATCGTTAAACCCTTGTCCAAGAGTATGTGGGAATGAATTGAATGATAACATTTCTGATGATTCCAAAGAAAAGAACCACTGAAAAAAAAAAAAAAAAAAAGAAGAGGGGGAATGCATGTTATGTGGAATAAAGAAAGTGGTTCTACTATGCTATTTGTTACTTTTGAGTCATGCAAGAAAATTCCTATATATCTTGATATCTGTAGCCTATATTTTCCTTTCTTTTTACCTACCTTTACCTAAGCCCCGTTACAACCCTTTTAAAGACCCTTTGATTTTTGTATGAGTTCATATTATAAGTGGTGGAGATGTGATATATAAGCAAGCCTATAGTAATGACATGCTATGTTTGATTTGAGTGCTGAATGAACCCTAAACACTTAAGTGATTAGAGTGCAACCTGTGAGAGGTTATCAAATTTTGTTGCATTTGATTTCGATGAAATTATTGGGATTGATAAGATGCATATGTTTTGTTTTGAAAAATCAAGCTATGAATACTTATTCTTTGATTTGTTATTCCAATTTAGATCTTTAATGTGTAATGACTTTGACTTATTTGTGGATGGGTTGAAAAGGGGTATGGAATAGAGAGGAAGATGTTGATCTAATGCAAGCTTGAGGACAAGCTTTGATTTAAGTGTGGGGGAATTTGATAAGTCGTTAATTCGTCATATTTTTAGTTACTAATTCCCTTATATTTTGATTTTATTTGAGTTTATTTGGAAAGAATTGGGAAAGTTTTGTTTATTTCAAGTTTTATGCAATTATGGAACCAAATGGAGGATTATGAGGCTTCCGAAAACAAGAACGTAGATGATGCACGTTGGCTGGATTCTGTGATCCCATGATCACATTCTTTGAGAATCAAGTCACATGAATTGCCAACTTCAAAAGCAAGGCTTGGCTGCTTTTTCATTTGAAAAGAAATGGCTACATCAATTAATAATTGTGTTAATTGGACCCATCAAATGTGGAAGCCACCGAATTCCACAAGCTTGTTGGCCACAAACACAAATTATGGGTACAATCAATTTTAAAAAGGAAAAAGCAAATCAAGGCTTGCCTATAAATGGGCAAAGATTGGAACGGAGAGAAGCATCCCATTTTTGGGAGACTTCTCAATTGCAATTGAGAGAGTCATCCCATTTGTTTAGACTTTCCAATTTCAATTGGGAGAATTTCCTGGAGAGGCCGTAATTTCATTCTTGGCCACATTTCATTAATTCATTTCATTCTCCCTGGAGCCGAATTTCATTCTTCCTGGGACAGAGGGTGGCAATTCATTTTGTCTGGAGAGCACGGCCACGGGATGGACAACAGCAGCACTACCTTGATTTTGTTTGTATTCTCTTTTACTATGTCTAGCTAAATTTTTCTTTTCAACCAAGGATTATAAGGTTTGATTTCAATTAATTGTGAGATTTCTTATTTTTCATTGATTTCTTTGATTTTGAATATTATATATTCTTTGCAAATAAATTTATTATTGTTTTGAATGTTAAACAAATCAGGCCTATTGTTTAATAGTTAAATACAATAATCAGTCAATTAGAATAAATTCATGCTATTCATGTAATTGTTCTAAATTAGTGACAAATAGCAATTTCGAAAGGTAATCAATCCTAAGATTTATGCTATGGGAATATATATTCTAGCTTAAATAAACTAGGTCGATTTAAGTTTCTTGGCTAGAGATTGGGTCTTTACGATTCTTAATGCAATTAACGGATATAATTTATAGATCGTTATCGAAGATTATGTCTGTTAATTAGGGAAATAACCTATAGGTCGTATTCCGAAAGTTATCGACAATTTTAGAGATTGGTCGTTATAGGACGGGTCCTTAACGACTATAACTAATCTATTTGAAATACAAAGAATTATCTTTTAAATTGATGATCAATTAAGAGAATCAACACCGAAATAAATCCTTGGTTGAAAGCTTTTCTTGAATTGAATTTTTCTTTTATTTATTTTCTTGTTTATTACCGACGAATTATTTGTTTAATTAGTTAAAAAATCCTCAAACCCCCGTTTGTTACTAAGAAACAGGTTTTAACCAATGCTATTACAAGTTCCAGTTTAGAGGAGGTTTATTTTTGGTTGGATTCGACACCCACCAACTTACTTTTTTAGTTACTTGTATATAATATTAAAATTTAAAAATATTATGAATGCAAATTGTAGAGCATGATTTACATTTAACTCATTTACTAACTAGTATAGGTTATAGTGTTATACAACTATATTTAACTACTTATATTGATAGAGTAAAATAAGTAAATATTGCTTTTTAAAAAAAAATTTAAAATATTGCTTTTTTAAATATGATTCAAAAAATATAGAAGTCGATTTTAGAGAAACCGACTTCAAAGAAAAAAAAAAACCCATCCTACCTTTCTTCTATTCCTTACTGCAAACATTTCACACCATCATCAACGTTCCCAATCTCTTAGGTATTTGATTCACACAAATATTGGAATGTTTAAAATATGTATTTTTTCAACTCCCCTAGTGGACTAATACTGCATAAAACAACTGCACAAACCAGCCAAAGTACAATTTGGAGCTCACGCCATTCCCACTGCAAAACCAGGAATTTGTTCCAATTCTACTGCATGCCTTGGTGATTGAGGGCAGAGCAGGCCATTTGAGGCACACTAAACAAACAGTAAAAAAAGAAGATGCAAACAATCATCACCGTCGGAATCTATATATTATTATTTTTACCTTTTCTTTTTTTTTTCTCCATATGCTGTCCGCATCCATTCATCATCATCGACTCGGGAGGGGGGAGGGACTGGGGGAAGTGCGGCTGAGGAAGAAAGAAAGAAGGAGAAAATGGGAGAGGGGAGGAAGGAAGGCGGAAATAAGGAGAGAGGGATAACTGGGGGGCCAAATTTTTTTTTTTTTTGTTATAAAATGCTTGAAGTCGGTATTTGAGATACCGACTTCAAAATCTATATCTGAGATACCGACTTCCATACAAATGGAAGAAAAATAAAAAATAATATTTATTTAAATTATTTTTTTTGTGAAACAATATTTGGGAAAAAAAACTCTATATTGATATATATAAGAATATTTTTAAAAAAATAAAAAGTTACTATGAATATCAATTTAACTGTTAGCTAGCTTGTGTTCAAGTTTTGAAATTTAAAATTCTAAACTATTTTTTCATCAATATTGTTGGCCTAATTTAGTGTTTTGGATTTTGGAATTTTCAATAATTTTTTTTATAACAAATTTGGGCCTTTTTATTAGATTTTTTTTTTTTTGGAAATAGCAGAATAGGCAACTAATTAGTTTAGAGTTAGACTGAATTTTTTTTTTTTTTTTTTGCAAATTTGGACTTTTATTTATTTCAAATGTGGGTTTTTTTTTTCCCAAATGGGCCACTTATTAGAATGGTTTTTAACATATTTGGGTTTTTTTTTTCCAAATTTGGGACCAACTTAGGATTTTTTGGACTGATTTGTGAACATGTGGGTTTCTAGTTATTTGGGCTGAATGCATTTAATAATTATAAATTGGACTTTTTATCATTTTTGGCTTGTACACAATTTGAGCCGAATACAATTAATAATTAAAAATTGAGCTTTTTTAATTAATTGGGCTATATTGGACTTGGCTTCTCGGTTCAAGTTTTCAATCGGCTAAAAACCAGAACCAATTGGAACTAGAACTAGTTAACCGGCCAGCCAATCGATCTGATTCCAGTTTCACAAATTGGTTGTCTAAAAACCAATTAACCGAATTCTAATTACTAAGAGGCTTTTCCCTTTGTGTGATTAGAAAAAAAAACAAAGGAAATTCGTAGGTTGGGGGAGGAAAGAGTTCCAAAAATGTGATGTTCGCATTTGTGAAATGCGTCCAGTTCTTGGGCGCATTTCACAAATGCGCCTTATCAGGCCCGGAACTGTGCATCCAGGCCTGGGCGCATTCAAGAAATGCGCCCTTATAGTAGGGCGCGCATTTTTGAAATGCGCCCATACCATAAGGGCGCATTTCTTGAATGCGCCCAAGATATATGGGCGCATTTTTTAAATGCGCCCTACTTAAGGGCACATTTATTGAATGCGCCCTATTTCCACATTTGAATAATTAAATATTATGATCATTAACTATAATTATTTTGAATAACATTTATAATTTTAATTTATTTAAACTATAATAATTAATAACATTAATAATTAATATTATTTTTATTAACTATAATAATTTTGAATAACATAATTTTTATTATTATAATTATTTTTAAAAAAGATAATAATGATAGTTATTTATAAGAATTACAGTAATATTAATAGTAAGATATGAATAATAAAAATTTAGTACCTGTAACAATATGAAGAATTAATATCATATGAATGACCCTACTAATTCGTAAAATTTCAATGTTAATACAATTTGAGTTTAAAATTTTGACGACACTATTTGTTTATTTAAATATAAAGGATAAATATATATAAGTATAAATTATTGTAATATTAAAAAAATTATCGATATAATGATAATACGTGTAAATTTGACATTTTCTCCATTTGCGTATATAACTACTTTTATTTCGATTGAGATAAATTTGACATTTTCTCCGTTTGCGTATATGAGACATTTTTAAAAATGAATATCTTTTTCAATGATAGGGTTGGGGGAAAGAATATGAAAGATGACTTGATTATATTTGATCAAAATATTCATTGACCAAATTAAAATTTAATTCTCGTAGTGATTTATTCCACTATGCCCCTCCCTTCCCCCTTTATATGTATAGGATTTTGTTTTTTTAAAGAAAACTATATAGTATATGTTGGAGTTTGCGTTTGAATGTTGAAATATTGGGTTGTTTTTAATTTACTTCTTTAAGAATAGAACCAATATATAAAGATGAGAGAGTTTGGTAGTGGGATGAATTTAACTATTTTAGTTGATGAAAAGGATATCCATCCTACAACGCCACAAGCCATTCCAATTTTTTTCCCTATTTTTGGTTGGGGTTGTAAGTCTTTTTTTTTTTAAATAATACTTTATAGGAGATATTAGCATAAAAAAAGGTGGCTTTGACCATTTTAGCTAACCTATCTTTGACTTTTAGAATAATAAATACAAAACTTAACCCTATTCACGTCATCCAATTAATAATCCCACACACGCAACTGAAGCAATAATGTGATATAAATTCTTTTCCGGGCTTTTTCTGAAAAGTAAATTCGCATTAGATCTTTATCCATTCTAATGAGTTAATGATACAAATTATAAAATTTCTATTATGCAAAAAGGGTCCATTTTTTATTTGGTATAATTTTTTAAAATTATAATATACACACATCTAAATATTTAATACATAATTAAATGTATAAATTTATATTTTTATCTTTACTTTTTAATTTAAATTATACATTATTATTATTAGTAAATATAATATAAGAATTTCACACGAAAAATGCATTCTTTTATTAAAACAAACAAAATTTTTGAACTAATTTTTTTTCGAATAGAGGTAGTATTAATATTCACTTTCATTTTAGTTAATTTTAATATTAAGTTTCTATTTTTTGTATTTACTCAACATTGTAATAAACTTTTATAGCATTTTTTGATGGTTTTACACTAAAAATTTAGAATAAGTATAATATCTAATAACAAAAAAGTAAATCCTTAATGTTAAAATTTATTATAATCAAAATAAATATCAATTATATAAATATTAATAAAAATTAAAAATTTTATACCAATTTATTAGGGTTTAGGTTTTTGGGTTTATGGTTTAGGGTGTGAGATCTAAGGTTTTGAAGTTTAGAAGTTAATATTTACAATTTTGGGTTTTGTTTATGCAACGAACAATTGAAAACATTAATTAACTAGAATTGATGTTGTAAATTACTTTTTCCCATTTGGGCCTATATAAGTTGAAGGTAGAGCAGATATTGGAATAGTGCGCTAGAAGGTACCTTTTTAAGGACAACGTAATGTTTGAATGATTCACTAGCAAGTATTTTTTGCCATTTCATCATAGAGATATGGTATTTCAAGTTTTATCATATACAAATGTGTGCTTTGTAACATTTTGTTTATCGTAGCTTTGCTAACTCTATAACAACTTGTTTAAGTTGGGGATTTACTGTATTTTCGTAATGATACATTAAGAATATTGTACCTAATAATTAAAAAAAAAAATTACATTCAACCCAAAATGTACTCTTTTTTTTTTGTGAATATTGTCAAAGACAAATGAGAGGAAAGAATATTGGATACAATTGTTGTACTCAGTAGAATTGTATCGTTTGAATAATTTTAGAGTACAGATACTTTTAATAATTTTTTATAGTGACAAATTACAGTGTATATTTATTATATAAAGTATGCACAAATTAAGAGATCAAAACTATTATTTATTACACTAAAATAAAAAAAAACGTAACAATCGTATGCAATATTTGGTTCATAAGAGGGTAAAAGAGTTTTCCTTTGGTCGTAATTTCCAAAGTTAAACTCATCATTTCCCATTTATTGTTTCCAAGTTTTTGCCATTCGTGTGCATAAGACAGTGGCACTAATATTTTTTTGTTCCCTTTTGCATAATTTGATTATTTTACTTTCCAAGAAGTTAAATGCAAACATGTTAATAATGTTTGTTTTTAGTTTCGAATATATTCTTGTTGTGACGTACCAAATTGGGATCATGTAAAGGACAACAATCTCTTAAGAAATAATTTTGTCCAAGTGCAAATTAATTGTATGTTTCTGATGAAACTCACGAAGTTGGTGTAAGAATTTAGCTTGAGATAATTTTGAGGAATACATGTAGAATATACAACTTATTCTACGGAGACTGATGCATGTCGGACTTTCCAAATTGTATTAAACAAGTTTTATTATTTATTTATGTCCTCTTAGTTTTTCATGGGTACCACACATAGTTGGTCTAATAGTTCTCCTAGATCTACGTAAGTGTACAATCTCTTCTTGAGACACATTAGGGTCTACGCCTGCATTACCAATGTCTATGTGCTCATCTATATCATCGTCATCATCACTGTCCTCATGAACATTATCCTCAGTGCTTCGATGTGATGGTATACTTATCTCTGGAGAGTGGAAAACACTAGAGGATGGCTGATCAATCGTGTTGAAAACCCCCGATGACGGAAATACATTTTGTGTTTCTGGAGTAGATGTAAAGGGCGGTAATGAACCCGAAAGTGTAGAACCTCCTAAAGTGTCATGTTCATTTCTCTGATGGAGTCGAGACCCTCTACCTCCTTGTCTACGGCCTCGGACGTTCTTAGGCTGCATAGCAATGACGCGGGCCGACATGCCTTGCTGCATAGGTCGATCAGCGATCTGTAGTGGACTGATCTCCAATCCGTGAGACTCTTGAACAACCCGTATCGTATCTGAAGCATAATCTCTTATCTCTACAAATCGACCTGAAACCGATTCTTCAAACCGTGCCATATTATCCAAAGAAATATGGTAGATTCGGGACATAGCATCCATCTGGGATGAAAACGGTTGTTAGACAAAGACATTATAAGAAAATAACATAATAAGCATTGCACTTTTGATTAACAAAAAACAAACATCTTACCAAATATTCGGCTGTAGAACTAGTGCCATAGAACCCCTCAGGTGCTGTATCAACCCGGGACGGGTCAGAAATGTGAATAACCATCCGAGGCCTATACCATGACAGGTATTCATGGGAAGGAACTGATGTCTCATCCACAACATATGTTTTATGAACGAGCTGATGCCGGTTGTCCCACATATCCACATACACTCGATGTCTAACCGGCCAATCAGTATCTGTTCTTCTTTTGCTGCGCAACCCATGAACATCATCTAAAAGTATCGGCATCGGAATGGGTTGGAACATTCCGAATTGTCGTAGCGTGCAGTACGGCAGATGAGGTTCGACAATGCTCCAACAAATAAGATATACAACTGACCGCCAAATCGCACGCCCGGCTGTGCAATACGGCGGTAACGATTGTAATATCTCTTCCGAATACGGGAGCCATATAAACTACAATAACAAAAGTCGCATTATTAAGCAAACATTATCGTTCACATCTACATTAGAGCACTCGAACAAAGTATATTGTACCTGGTCGAACCGCAAACTAGTCAGCTGGTCTCGATACACGCGTAAAACGTGCATAGGCGCTCTAGACAAATCAAAGTGTCCGCTCCATCTGCAATGATAAATGACTGTGTAAGTATGAAGATATTATAAATTTTGAAAAACAATGGCAATATTACGAACCTCGCGCCATAAGGAAATCGAAAGTCAACGGCCGGATTACGGGGCTCTGGCTTGACTATAGGTATCCTCTCCCAAGCCCATAACTATTAAACATAAAACATCTAGTTAGAAATGCAATGTTGGTCAAAGGGAGACTCCCACGATCATCATCGTGACGGGCATTGGGGTCAGGACGGGCATTGGGGTCAGGATCACTATCTGTGTCTGTGTCGTCTTCTAAACTCTTCTCCCTTTCAAGAGAAAGTGGCTCGGCTGATGGATGCTAAGTAGTGAAATCATCAACAAAAGCATTATTTGTCGAATGACATCTTCCCTCGATCCCTTGGTCTTGGGAAGTCAAGGATAACCGAAACATTGGACTCTCAGGAGCGGATGTACTAGGGGACGTAGGAGAAAAAGTTGAATGCATTTCTGAATATAATGACGAAGGCCCTAGCATTTGGACAGGAATAATTGACAGACCAATCGATGTAGGTGCCCCTAGTAACGAAGGATCAGAAGTTGACACCGGAGAACTGGACACAGATGGTGAAATGCCAGTATTGGAGAGAGGATCCGAATCAGAAAGTTGCCGCGGGATATACTCAGGAATAGATTGTAAGAGAGCTTGGAATGAACCATGACTTGCGCCGATGGTCCCACTGTGAATTCGTGGTACTAGAGTGATATAAATTTCAGCTAGAAAAGAGTCAAACTCTTGTGTAATCTCGTACATAACTTCCATTCCAAAGTCGTCTACGATGGTCAGGCCACTATAATTTAAATAAGGACGAAAATTGCACGGTCGATGGAATAACAGTTTCAACATATACACGTTCTATCAACGGCAACACATTGGTATATTAAGGTCTCTAGCTTAGAGAATGAGATTTTTGCTGTTATCCTCAGGGTGTAATTAGCATGTGGAGAAAAATATGACAAGCCAAAGGGAAACTGTACAATATTGCCACCCCAATATAGTCCTAATATAAATGGACGAAAAATAAACATCTCACCAATACCTATTGCGACCATATGAGCAGATGTTAATAGCGATATATGAGATTGGGAAGATGTCTTGTGAAATAATTGGAAATATGTACACTATAGAATCACAAGCCTACATTAAGATCATAAGTCACAAAAGCCAGACTAACTGGTACACAGAATATACTTATATTCATTAAAACTATTAAAACTCATGCAATACAAACATCTTCATTGAAGATGACCAAAGAAGTAGAACGAGACAAAATGTAATGTTAAAATTATATTATAATTACATATTAAAAGTAATTATAAATTAATTATATAAATTACTATTATTATACAATTAATTAATATATAGATGAATTATTTTTTAAAATTATAAATTATCTATTTTTAAATCATTTGACGTGATATAACAGTTATATAAACAATTTTCTTCCATAGTCCCGCGGTAGGAAAAAGGAGAAATGATTGAAGTTGTAGTTGAAAAAGAAAGCTGTTCTATAGCGGACACAACAACCTCACATGTAGGGGTGGCAATTTGCGACACGACACGAAAACACGACATGAACCTAATACGTAATTAACAGGTACAGGTCCACCCCTTAACAGGTTCGGGTCGAAATCAGGTCGGACACGAATAACACGAAAAATAAATGGGTCGTGTTCAGGTCGACCTGTTCAACCCGTGGGTCGACTTGTTAACACGTTTAACTTATATATAATAATACTATTTGTTTGTTAGTTATCAATGTGTTTGTTGTAGCATAGTGGTAAGTGTCTTGATCACTTCCCTTTGAGACCAAGGTTCAATTCCTTGCAATAGCATTTTTTAGTTTTTCCTTTGGGATTTTCATATCCCACATTGACTTTGGATGAAGGAAGGAAGGGAAAACACAATTATAAGTAGGGGAGGGGGGAGTTGTTAGTAGTTTGTTTAAATGAACAGGCTATGATTATTTGTGCCCTTTTGAACAATTAGTTTAAAAATTATTTATTTATTATCAATTTAAAATTAATTTATTATTTTTTAAAAAATTCGTAATAATTTAAAGTTTATTTATTATTTTTAAAAAAAATTTCGTGTTAAATAAGTCTTTTCGTGTCGTGTCGGGTTACCCGAAAAATAAACAGGTCGTGTTCAGGTTACGTTTTCTGACACGAACAGGTTCGCGGGTCATGTTCGGGTCCGTGTAAAACCTGTAATACCCGTGTCAAAATACGACCCGCGAACCCGAAACACGACCTGATTGCCACCCCTACTCACATGAGCCCTCTTTTTTATTTTTCCTGAAAGGAAAGAAGTAACAAACGAAGACTAGTAGTCATCGGACAAAACAGCACTAGCACACACCCATTGGCCACCGCCTCTCCAATCTATATACTCTCTCTCACTTTTAAAATAAATTGCTAAAATGTGTTTATTAATAATAATTATAGATAATTACAATTAAAAAAATATAAATATAAAATTATACATATAATAATATATAAAACGTACTATACCTAATAATTAATAAAATCTTGCATCTAATTCAAATTAAACTTTAAAAAAAAAACAGTGAAAGTTTTAAAATTTTTCTTTAATATCTAAATCATTTATGCAATCATTGTCATTGTAATTCAACTAATAGGGCAAGCTAGATTGGATTTTTAAAATTTATCTTAACTAATAATATTTCCTATTGCAAATTGCAAGTTACTGATGAAGTTTATCCCATGAAAGCTTTTAATTTATAATTTGTTTACTTTTAATAAAGAGTAACGATATTGACACTTTATTTCATGTTATTGTCCAATTAATATAATTATATTATAATTACATATTATTAGTCATGTATAATAAATAACTTCATCAACATTTATTTAATTAACAATGAATTATTTAAATGTTGTAATGAAATGTTAAAATTACTAATTCATTCAACAAATGCAATTACAATAATTGAACCAATTATATTTAGAAAAAGTCATTCCGATTGTGATTAATCATGAATGCTTTCATTTAATAAATACTTAATTCAATATTATAGTGAATACTTAATTAATACGTACTAGTTCATTCCTACTAATTTGTCCAATTAATATAATTATATTATAATTACATATTATTAGTCATGTATAATAAATAACTTCATCAACATTTATTTAATTAACAATGAATTATTTAAATGTTGTAATGTAATGTTAAAATTATTAATTCATTAAACAAATGCAATTAAAATAATTGAACCAATTATATTTAGAAAAAATAGTCCCGATTGTGATTAATCATGAATGCTTTCATTTAATAAATATTTACTTAAATATTGTAGTGAATACTTAATTGATATGCACTAGTTCATTCCTACTAATTTGTCCAATTAATATAATTATATTATAATTATATATTATTATTCATGTAAAATGAATAACTTCATTAACATTAATTAATTTAACAATTAATTATTTAAATATTGTAATGTAATGTTATAATTAATATTTCATTATAAAATTATTTGGAAATATTTTTTTTGCTTATATTTACAATAATTAGTTACAATTGTGAATGAAACAATTTGCTACTTTTAATAAATATTTACTTAAATATTGTAGTTATAATTATAACTTAATTGATACATGCTATAATTAATAATTCATTAAACAAATGCAATAATTTTATTTGTCTTTATTATATTTACAATGATTAGTTACGATTGTGATTAAATCATTGTGCAACATTTAATAAGTATAATTTCAACTTTATAATTATAATTATTGTGAAAAAGTGGACAAGAAAAGGTATATTATATCGCGATAAAGGCTGCTTTTATATTTCCCAACTATTTTAATTGATAAATAATCAAAACAAATTTAATTCCATGAATATTCCCATAATATAATGTACAATTGTACATTGTACATTATACATTATATTATACATTTCAAACCGAATTAAACATAACAAAATTAAATTAATACAATATTTTAATACAATAAAACTTATGCTAAAGAGAAATGTTAATTTGCTAATACATTTTACAAATTCTACCCCCAATGTCTATTTCGAGCGCATTTGGCAAATGCGAACAAACACATTGGCAAAAATCTCACACAAGGACAAAATATATCCTCAACATTCCAAACTTCCCATAATATTTCCACAAATTCATGACTATATAAATTCCAAATAATACACAACAAATCTCACAAAATTCCAAATACATAAATTAAATTCCACAACCAATCCATCCATAACAGCGGCACATTTCAATTTTATCCACAAATTCATGACTGTTTAAACAAGACATAATACACAACCAATACATCTCACAAAATTCCAAATATATACTCACGGTCAAATAATATAAATACATTTAATTCCACAACCAATTCATAAAATTAAAATCCATCAACACTCTCTGGTCATCAGCATTGCAAATAATACACGACCTAATTGCATAATCAATTTATTTCCGAAATTTAACTATCAAATAATACAAATCATTTTAAACTAAAATTACCTAATTGCTTAATGTCAATATAAATAATTTAAAAATTCATTAAAATTTACCTAATTGCTAAAACTAGGGGCGTCAGTGGGCAGCAACGGCGGCAGCAGCGGCGTTAGTGGCCAACAGGAGCTTCACTCGGCTGTGCTCCTCAATCGACGACCGGAAAAAAATTTCCCCAATGCAATCACGGCAGTGTCTTCACTCGACCGCTTCATAATCCGTGCGGCAGACAAAATGGAGGCTGAAATTCTTGCAAGTGCAAGGAGGGCAACCGGAAAAAATGGAGACACTGAAATCTGCAAGAACAAAACTTCAGAGTGAGGGAGAGCCGGTGATGGAAATTGGTGAGGAAGCCGGACGAAATTTCACAGCCTCGTGGGAGAGGAGACCGGCGCCGGCGCTGCTATGGAGTCGGAAATGGGTGAGGAAGCTGGCAGATTTGCAGAAGTCTGAAGGATTTGGAGAGGGAGGCTGATGGGCTGATGGATTGCTGAAGAAATTGCAGACGGCGGAGGCTGGAGGGCTCGGTTTTATTTCTTCACTCGGGCGCATTTTACAAATGCACCCCAATAACCCTAAATTATCCCCGCCCGTGACTCCATGGTTCAAAGGGTTCAAATGGTTACGGGAGCATTTGAGAAATGCACCCATCTGGAATGGCGCATTTGTAAAATGCGCCCAAGCCCGTGCACAGTGTCGGGCCAAAATCTACGCATTTGCCAAATGCGAACAGCATATAATTAGAACACTAACTCCCCCAACCTACAAATTTCTCTCTTTTTTTTTTCCATCACACTATTAGAAAAAACTCGATTACTAATAGTATCCTTTCGTGACAAAAATCAAAGTCTTCAATAGTTTAATGTTATCATATCAAATTTACAGATTAATAGGTAAAAGTTGTCACTAGGTTATTCATATATGGCATGACCCACGGTATTTCTAAGAGTTGTAATAATTAGTGATAAAATTTAGTGACAAGATTAGTTTTGGTCTCTAAAAGTTTACTGTTTGTTTCTTTGTAATGAGACTAGATCATCAATAATTTTTTTAATATGTAAAAATAATTTGAAATATTTCATATATAAATAATATGAAACCGCACATGTATTAGGAATGAATGAATATGCGTATACTTCAACAACGAAGGGAAGTTTTATAGATTTGACAAAATTTCAGTTTTGATTATCATAAACTAACTTTTGTGATAGTAAATTTCTCGTTCCTTCTCCTCTAATAGTGTAAGATTTGAATAAAAAACAAAAAGAAAATTTGATTAGAGCTGGATTATTTTTTCCATAAGAAAAACCACTTCCCTTGTGTAAATTCAAATAAGTCCATCAAAACTTTTTGGGGGAGGGGAAGGGGATGGGGTTCGCACCATCATTAATGGACCACTAAGTTTCTCTTCATGATTTTTCCGATAATGCAAAGCATCCCAAATATATATATGTATATATTGTTTGAATCAGTTAGAATTCCAAGATTCCACTTGCACACATTGGAAAGCATTTGACAAATTGGTCTGATCAATCTAACAAACTTCGCAGCAGAAATCAACGAATATGGTTCAAGAACATTGATTGAGAAAAATAACTTTCACTTACTTCCAAACTTGTACCTATGGGGCGGGGTCTACAAGCTAATCTAGCAATTTTTTTGTTCTTTAGGAGGAACGTTGTGTTGCTGGGCGTGTGAATAATGCTTGACATTGTAGGATCCATGCTTCACGAGGCAGTCAGCTAAGAAAGCTTTCTCATCTCTCATGGATGATTCTGAAGTTTGGTAGTGTTAAGCTCCAACATCGCTTATGGATGATTTTGCAGCGATGAAGAGCTTTAAAAATAGCTATCCAAGGCAACACTTAAATATAACTTCAAATATATATACTACATAGACTAGAACACGAATAAAAAAATATATCCGTGTGATTTCATATCTTTATAAATGACATGCCTCCAATAAGTACTTGGACCTTTTCAAATGAATCATTTCGGGTTTGGAATCCAGATCATCGTTGGCAATAAATTGAGATGCAAAATCAGTGATTCCCTTAAACATTGCATCTCCTTTTAGACAAATAACATCTTATATCCATTTATGACAAAAATATGATATCGCAACTAGGGCAGCAAACGAATGAGTTAAATCACTCCTGGGTTAAACTATTAATTAATTATAATTTTACATGTAATGATCTAATTTAATCCATATAATTGTTAGTCAAATTTAGGTTGAACCAAATTTAAAATATGTTAAACTCAATCCGACCCACCACTACCAAACGGTTCAGATTGCGGTCAAATTCTAGCAACTTGGATAATTATAGCGAATAGGAGGTCGCATATACACGTCCTTAGACAAATCACACCGTTAACAAAGGTATTTGACGTCTATCTAAAATAATTTCCAATGCTCAAAAACGACAGTAACTTTAGTAAGACCCAAACAAAAGTGAGGCTAGTAACTGGAGAAAAGGTCTCTTCATAATCAATGTTATGCTCATGTGTGAATCCTTTTGCAACAATTGTGGTTTTGTATCTTTCTGTAGAACTCCTTTGGTAACAAGTGTGGCCTTGTACCTTTCCATAGACCTATCTATACGAGTCTTGATTTTATATATCCATTTATATCAACAGTGGACATGAAAGGAGGCAACTCTACTAGATCCCAATTATGTGTCCGAGTGAAGTTCTTCTACTATTGCTTTCTGCCAAACAATACCAGAACTAGCCTTTTGTTATGCGCAAAGTTTATTAGGAGCAGTAGTTAAGTTACAAACATAATCATGAAACAGAACAGAAGGTTGACTTACACACTCCATTCAGTGAAAGGCGATGAGAAGAATGATCAGATGGTAGAGAGGAGTACGAGGATCAGCAAAGTCCACAGTCAAAGGTGGTTCATTAAGAAGGGCAGTATGTTGGTCTAGATGGAGGAAGATGTTGCTTGTAGAAACTTCATCAAGGTAAACATCAAGGTAAGTTAAAAGACGAGGGAGAGCATTAGTAACTCAAAAGGGCGAGATGGTGGAATTTTATGTTATAAAGTTGACGTAATGAAAAATTTGAAAATGGTTGGAAAGGGGATCCCAAAAATAATATTCTTTAGGGCATACACAGAAGTCCCTGATCCAGGCCATGACCTTTTCTACCACATCAGCTCCACATCAACTTATGGCCAACCTTATACTATTCACACAGCTATTATAAAAAAAAATACCCACATCAGCCCCTTGCCTTTTCTGCCATATCACTAATTCTCTCTCCTTCACAATATTCCAAACTATTATCAAATTCTTTTATATTAATAATACAACTTATACATTAAATTAAAATTATCATACATTAAATACAAAAAAATATTTAATCGAAAATTTTTCATTACATTAAAATTAAAATTTACTAATACACTTAAAACATGAAAATAAATACGATAAATTAAATATTAAATACTTAAAAAAAATGTGCGTAATTAAAATTAAAATTTAATAAATATTCATTACACTAAAATTAAAATTGTGTTATATTCTTACTTAAAACATTTAAATAAATACGATAAATTAAACAAAAAATTTTTAATAATGTGAATAATTTTAATAATTTCGCTATGTGAATAGTGAAGGCCAGGCCTTTGTTTCAAGGCCTGGCCGTTACTATTTACACAATTATTATTAAATTTTTTTATATTAATAATACAATTTATAATTTTAATTATCATATACTAAATAGTTAAAAACAATTAATGAATTTTTTTATTACATTAAAATTAAAATTTACTAATACACTTAAAACATGAAAATAAATACGATAAATTAAATATGAAATACTTAAAAAAAATGTCCGTAATTAAAATTAAAATTTAATAAATATTCATTACTCTAAAATTAAAATTGTATAATATGCTTAAAACATTCAAATAAATACGATAAATTAAACATAGAATTTTTAATAACGTGAGTAATTTTAATAATTTGGATATGTGAATAGTAAAGGCCAGGCCTTCGTTCAAAGGCCTGGCCTTCACTATTTACACAATTATTATTAAAAAAATTTATATTAATAATACAATTTATAATTTTAATTATCATACATTAAATACTTAAAAACAATTAATAGAAATTTTTTCATTACATTAAAATTAAAATGTAATAATACACTTAAAACGTTAAAATAAATACGATAAATTAAATATGAAATACTTAAAATAATTAATAGAAAATAAATTTTCATTACACTAAAATTAAAATTCAATAATATACTTAAAACATTAAAATAATCACTCCAAATGAAATATGCAATACTTAAAAAATAAACATTCAAAATGAACATAAAAAACATAACTTAAGTTAATACACTTGAAATATAAATTACTACTACATTCTTAAAAATTCGCTAAACTTATGAAACATTTTTTTCTCAATGTCAGATAAATTTTCTTCTCCACGGTTTGCAAAAGTAAGCCAAGCTTGGAACTTTTGGTCATATTTCTTTTGTTCATGAGCAATTCTATCAATTTCCATTTGCCGTTCTTGAGCAATTCTTTCTCTTTCCATCTTTTGTTCATGAGCAATTCTTTCTAATTCCTTTTTCTCGGCTCGAGCAATTCTCTCCTCCTTCAGTTTTTCCCTCTCCAAAGCAATCTTCTCCCTTTCAATCTCTAGTTTCTCATGATAGGTAATGTTCAACTTCTCAAATTTACTTGGACTTTGTGAAAATGATTGTTGGCCGATCTTTTGTTTTCCTTTACTTTTAGCCCTTTTCACCCCTATTGGCCGTTTTACTGGACTAGTAGCAGTGTCTTCAAAATTAATGTGATCATCTTCAGCAAACCAAACAAAGTATAAAGATGTCATTTATTAAAACCGAACTTCAATTAGAGAAAAAAATCTATATATTAAATGCATATATTAAAATCAATTAAATGCATAAATAAAACCGAACTTCAATTAGAGAAAAAAATCTATATATTAAATGCATATATTAAAATCAATTAAATGCATAAATAAAACCGAACTTCAATTAGAGAAAATAAATCTATATATTAAATGCATATATTAAAATCAATTAAATGCATAAATAAAATCGAACTTCAATTAGAGAAAATAAATCTATATATTAAATGCATATATTAAAATCAATTAAATGCATAAATAAAACCGAACTTCAATTAGAGAAAATAAATCTATATATTAAATGCATATATTAAAATCAATTAAATGCATAAATAAAATCGAACTTCAATTAGAGAAAATAAATCTATATATTAAATGCATATATTAAAATCAATTAAATACCGTATATTAAATGCATCAATTAAAACCGAACTTGAATTGGACAAATTAAATCTATATATTAAATGAAGTACATACACGAACGTACATACAATGAAGTAAATAAACATATTACATAGAACATGATATTTAAAAAGTGAAAGATGAAATGTAGTTAAAAAATTACCAGTTGGAGACGATAGGTTTACGCAATAATCATCCGGAAATGACCTCTTCCCGCTACTAGCAGTGTTTGGTGTTTCGGGGGTATTCGAATCATCAAATTGTACATTCGAAGTGGAAACATAATGTCCAATGATGGTTTCCCACTTGGGATAACACCTCAATAACTTCCATTGCTCCATAAATTGGAACTTGAACCCTTATTTAAATGCTCCCATATGGTCAATGCATTTCAAATCACATCTTCATCGTTCATTCCGCTTCTTTTTTCTCTTTGCGCCTCTGATAAAATCTCAACCCATTTTGACACAGTTGTGCTAATTCTCCTCCATCGAGATCTAATTTGAGCCAAATTTCTGGGATTGATGTGGTTGTTGTCGTCCCGAGCGGATCTATATTGCGATAGTATGTCCTTCCACATCATAGAGCTCTTTTGAGATGTACCTATTACCGGATTGGTTGAGATGTTAATATATGCAGAAGTCAGAGCTGTGTCTTCATTGATTGGCCAAGTGATTTTTTTGTTTTGCATGTGCGGGGTCGATGGGTTGGTATCCGGTTCCGCAAAATCTCCCTCGTCTCCGTAAGCATTTTCATTATCAACATTTGTAGGAACACTACAATGTTGTTGAGGCATGAAATTGGACATCATGTGGTGTTGAAATCTTGGAGATTGAAACATTGTAGGATCGGTGGGAAAATGAGTTGCAAATTGTGTTGGATTTTGGGCAAATTGGGTAGAGTTTGGACCATTAGGAGGAAAAGGACCAAAATTATAAGGTGATTGATATAAACCTTGAGAGATTTGGCCCGTAAATTGTGGATAAGGATAAGGATTTGGAAGGTTATTTGGATCAAATGGATTTTTTCCAACATTTTTTGAAGGATCCATTGTTTGGAAGATGAGTTTTGGAGAGTGTTTGGGAAATAAGGAAGCAAGATTATAAGAGAGTTTGATAAATAAAAATATGAGATTTTGAGAGAGTTGGAGAGGGCAAAATATAAGATTTTGTTCTAAATATAGGCAAATTATATGTATTTTATAGAGAAAGAAATTTCGGAGCCGTTGGTAAATTTTTTTTTTTTTTAATAAAAAACCCTCAAATTCCCGTTGCAAACCATTTAAGGTTTGCAACGGGAAATACAGTTGGCGCGCGCCAATCACCTCGGTATGACAGCGCCTTTTTAAAATGGCGCTAAACGACGCTGCTCTGTTTGGCCCTGCGAAAAAATTTGCTCACAAAAGACGCAAAACGGCGCCATTTTGTTGCTGATCTGGAGAAAAAAAAAATAAGGCCAGGCCTTAACCGGACAAGAAAAAAAAGGCCATGCCAAGCAAACGGCCACGCCAAATCAGCACACTTGCTGATCTGGCGTAGCCCAGGCCACCCACGGCCAGCCCCAAAAGTGGCTATTGTAGGTGCCCTTAGGGCATGCACAGAAGCCTCTGGTCCAGGCCATGGCATTTTCTGCCACATAAACTTCATATCAGCTTATGGCCAACCTTATACTATTCACATAGCCATCATCAAAAAAAATACCCACATCAGCCCCTGGCCTTTTCTGCCACATCACTAATTCTCTCTCCTTCACCATATTACAAACTATTATCAAATTTCTTTTATATTAATAATACAACTTATACATTAAAAACTAAAAAATATTTAATCGAAAATTTTTCATTACATTAAAATTAAAATTTACTAATACACTTAAAACATGAAAATAAA
Source organism: Gynochthodes officinalis (assembly GCA_020080225.1). NCBI lineage: Eukaryota > Viridiplantae > Streptophyta > Magnoliopsida > Gentianales > Rubiaceae > Gynochthodes > Gynochthodes officinalis. Next base: position 13,743,423 of record CM034623.1, read on the forward strand.
TACGATAAATTAAATATGAAATACTTAAAAAAAAACGTGCGTAATTAAAATTAAAATTTAATAAATGTTCATTACACTAAAATTAAAATTGTGTTATATATTTATTTAAAACATTCGGATAAATACGATAAATCAAACATAAAATTTTTAATAACGTGAATAATTTTAATAATTTCGCTATGTGAATAGTGAAGGCCAGGCCTTGGTTTCAAAGCCTGGCCTTTACTATTTACACAACTATTACTAAATTTTTTTTATATTAATAATAAAATTTATAATTTTAATTATCATATACTAAATAGTTAAAAACAATTAATGAATTTTTTTATTACATCTTCATTAAAATTTACTAATACACTTAAAACGTGAAAATAAATACGATAAATTAAATATTAAATACTTAAAAAAACGTGTGTAATTAAAATTAAAATTTAATAAATGTTCATTACACTAAAATTAAAATTAAATAATATACTTAAAACATTCAGATAAATATGATAAATTAAACATAAAATTTTTAATAACTTCAGGAATTTTAATAATTTCACTATGTGAATAATGAAGGCCAGGCTTTTGTTTCAATACCTGGCCTTTACTATTTACACAACTATTATTAAGTTTTTTTATATTAATAATAAAATTTATAATTTTAATGATCATATACTAAATAGTTAAAAACAATTAATGAATTTTTTTATTACATTAAAATTAAAATTTACTAATACACTTAAAACATGAAAATAAATACGATAAATTAAATATGAAATACTTAAAACGATTAATAGAAAATAAATTTTCACTACACTAAAATTAAAATTTAATAATATACTTAAAACATTCGGATAAATACGATAAATCAAGCATAGAATTTTTAATAACATGAGTAATTTTAATAATTTGGATATGTGAATAGTAAATGCCAGACCTTCGTTCAAAGGCCTAACCTTCACTATTTACACAACTATTATTAAATTTTTTTATATTAATAATACAATATATAATTTTAATTATGATACACAAAATACTAAAAAATAATTAATGGAACTTTTTTATTACATTAAAAAAAATTAATAATACACTTAGAACATGAAAAAAATACTCCAAATTAAATATAAAATACTTAAAACAATTAATAGAAAATATATTTACGTTATACTAAAATTAAATAAAAAAATATACTCTAAATTAATAAAAATTGTAATAAAAATTTAATAAATAAAAATAAATACTCTGAATTAAATATGAAATACTTATTACAATTAATGAAAAATAAAAATATCAGATTTAACTTCAAAAATAGTCAAAGTACATATCAATTTGTAGAGAAAAATATTTCCTATTAATTGTTCATTTTTATTTTTTTTAAAAAAATAATAGAAATGGCTGTTGCAAATCAATGGCTAATTTGCAACAACCTTCATACGTGGCGCGCCCCCAATCTCGTCTGTCAGCGCCCTTTATTTTTTGAAAAAAAGAAAACGGCTTCATTCGCTTTAGGCGCCAAACGACGCTGCTGCGCAAAGTGCGAAAATGTGCCGCCACACCGACAAAGCGTCAACTTGACCACTGACACCAAACGCAAAACGTCACCGTTTTGCTTCTTTTTGACGCAAAACGGCTGACACCAAACGCAAAACGTCACCGTTTTGTGTCTTTTTGACGCAAAACGGCGCCATTTTGTTGCTGATCTGGAGGAAAAAAAAATAAGAGCCAGGGCCTTTGTCCGGTTTTACCAGACGAGAAAAAAAAGGCCACGCCAAGCAAACGGCCACGCCAAATCAGCACACTTGCTGATCGGGCGTGGCCCAGGCCACCCACGGCCAGCCCCAAATGGGGCTGCTGTGGGTGCCCTTATACTCCAAAAAATAACATAAGGGCATCCACAGTAGCCCCAAAAAAGGCCAGCCTAAGACCATGCCACATCAGCTTTGAACGGTCTTTACTATTCAGACAACCATCATCAAAAAAAGTGCCCACGCTCATGAACGGCCTTTACTATTCATACAACAAATTTCTCTCTCCTCTACCTTCTTTTACACCATTTATTTAATATATTTAATACTTCTTATTTAAATTAATAATTCTAAAATATTATTTATTTTTCATTTATAAAATTCAATATATATTAATAATACAACTTATAATTTTAATTCGTTAATACATATATAATAATTATATACAACTTATAATTTTAATTCGTCAAATTTTACTATATATAATAATTAACATAATAAAAAATTAATTATTTCTTTAATTCTTATATAAAATTTAAAATTATAAATTTAGCATTATTTATCAATTAATTACAAAAAATTCTTTTTCATTTAGACAAACCTGATTATTTCTTTAATTTTGTAATTATTTATGTTGTTTAACTATGAATACATATAATTTTTAATAATCACATTCAATAATTTTATACAATATTATAGTTAAATTAATTGTTTTAAATTTTTTGTAATTATTAAATATGTATAAATAATTTTACATAATATTAAAATAAAAATTTAATATTATTAGACTTAAATATAAAATTAATAGAAATATTAATAATTTTATATTAAAATTTATAAAATATTAATAAGTATATTATAATTTAATATTATATTATATTTAAGAAAATCATATATTGCACCAAAAATAGTCAAGTGCATGTCATTTTGTAGAGAAAAATATTTTCTACTCGTTGGTAATTTTTTTTAAAAAAAAAAAAGAGGCCAAAAGGGGGTTGCAAACCAAGGGGGAGGTTTGCAACCCCCTTTGACGTGGCACGCGCCCAATTACGTCAGTTGGCTGACAGGCACGCAGGCACCTGTCAGCCAACTATTTTTTTTTTCAGAAACTTAGGCGCTAAACGACGTCGTTTGGCCTCATTTTTTAGGCCAAACGACGTCGTTTGGCCATGAAAATTTTGCAAAAACACGCCACATTGTGGTCAAGCGATGACGAACGGTCTTCGACTGCTCTTCGACACCTCCACATCAAGAAAATTGCTGATATGGAGGTTGTTGCAGCACGACCAGCCCCAAAGCGGGGCTAGTGTGCTTGCTCTAAGCAAGCACATGGTTCTAACTTATTGTACCCATAAGGCTGCAAAAGATCAAAACAAGTACTACCAAAAACGTACCTGATAATCAAGAGATTGATTATGTAAAGCTTTATATGGAGACATATTCGTAGAAAATGGAACATGATTAACTGTATTTAATAGTAAGAATAGTTTTTCCCCAAAAAGAATCAAGACAAGAGGAAGAGGTCGAAAAAGCTTTAACTACAATCACAATGAGTTCATATTTTCATTCTATAGACCCATTTTGAAATGATATCTTATACAAGATCATTTGCTCTATATATTATGAGATATAAAAGAGTAATAATATTTATAATGATTTTTTATAATTAAAAAAAAATAGTGACTGATGTGACAAGTATGAAAAGACAAAATTATCGCTTAATTCGTTGCATATTTTAAGGATTGTAATAATTGAATTTTGACTTTTTATAGTTACCACATTAGTTATTATAAAAAAATTACTATAAAAAGTTATTATATATATCATTACTCCATATAAAAATATAGTATATTTTTATATCCATATTGTCTTGTAACATGGCCTAGGAAATTCTAATTTGGGTCTAATCCAAAAAAGACTTACCTCAAGTTTGGATTTGATTTTCTAAACATGACTCGCCCTAATCATGTTTATTTGGCCCATTTTAGTTTCTAGCATGTCAATTGGGATATGTTGATAATTTAACCCAAGTCATGTTTAAAGGGGGTGTCACAAACCTAAGCCCATGTTTGCTAGCCGAGTTCGAAATAATTTTTGTCAATGTATCCCTATTGATATGCTAAATGCTCACTAACTAATTGATAAGATTCTTAACCCATTTCACTCCTTACCAATGACTTGGAGTTGGTTTGTTGAATGTTTTGAAATGAAAAATAATCAAATTTTGATTTTTACCATTGATATTGTTTATATTTCAAAAAAAAAAAGTAAAAAATATTAGGGTGAAACATTCATGAAATTTGATTTTTGGAAGTTTGCTCTAGGAAATTACATGACTGGCATCATTTAGGGAAAGGATTTTCTATCCAACAACTGTCCTACCTATAATTGGGCAGCCTTTTAAAATTTAATGGAAAAAAATTAACTTCTTATGCTAAAGTATACATAAAATAGAGGGGTCAAAATTTTATATTTTAATCTAATTAGATTGTAATAGAAAAAGTCCACATACAACGTATGCACTTAATATTTAGTTTCATTAAGGAATCAAGAATCCAAAAATCACCCTAGAAACTCACTTGATTGTTTAGTAATATGTATCTAATACATATAATAAAAGACAAACTCATAAGACACAAAACTCATAACAAAACGGAGACAAATTAAAATTTTTAAAGAGCGAGACAAAAGTATTTAAATTATTCAGAGGCCTTATTGACTTTTAATTAGATGGGCAATATATTGTTTTGATGCAAAGTGATAACTAATTAAGGAAAAAGAGTTCAAATATTTAATATTAAATATACGACATTTTGAGTCTTTTAAATATTTTTTTTATCACGTCCAATACGCTTGAGATAATGATGTATTATTTGAATATTTAATAAAAATGATATTATTTTAAAGAAACATACAATGTTAGAAACACAACGAAAAGAGAGAATATCTAATTTAGAGAATAAAATGTCAAATGCATAATATTCGTTCACATTCTTGAAAAATCAAACAACATTAAGTACAACTTCCCGGTACAAGCATTTCACTAATGTCGGAAACACTAACAAAACAATATTCTAACATCTAAATCAATTTGCCAATGATTTCTTTAACACCGTTATGATATGAGGATATCTTCACATTACAACTTGTGCAAAATCAAATGAGCACCATATTGAGGTTTAAGCGACATTACTGATAAGGGAGCATGTGAATAAGATGGAGAAAGTTCAAATGAGAAGCTTTGCAAAATCATGGTCATTGCCAATTTTGATTGTAGCATGCCAAAATTTTGCCCAATGCATATGCGAGGTCCATAACCAAACGGAAAGAACACAGATTGGCCTTTTGTTGCATTGAGGACTCCTTCAGCAAATCTCTCAGGTTTAAACTCTTTCGCATCAGCGCCCCATACTTTCGGGTCATGATGTAAGAACATTATTGGTATCGCTATCTGCATTCCATCTGGGATAATTGAATTACCTATTTTAATTTCTTGGGTAGTTCTTCGATTTATTATAGGTACCGGTGGATATAGTCTTAAAACCTCATATAAAATCATGTTGAGCTGTGAAAGAAAAAGAGAGAAAATCTTGTTTAATTAGAAGCACAAACTATGTATAAAATGAATCGGGACAAGTCTTTCAACAGTTGTGTTATTGTACAGTCCTAAAAATCTGTGCTAAAAATATGTGGGGTTATTCAAATTAGTTTTCTTTTTAATTTTTATTTCAATTCTTGAGGTTCAAACTCAAAATTTTCTTAATTTACAAAGCCAACCAGGCAAATTAACATAATGGGGTGATTAGGATTTTCAGATTGTTTAGTTAGAATTAACCCATTTAATCATGACATAAAAGTTGCTAGAGAAGAAATACTCTTTATCCCATAAAAGAATTTATTTTTAAAAAGTTTTTAGTCCCCAAAAAAAGTTAATTTTTTAATAAAATTTATACATTATATTTATAATAATGACAATATACAATTTAAAATTAAAAAGTAAAGATGAAAATTAGAATATATATGTATATATATATATTTAATGATACATTAAATGTATTGTATTTTATAATAAAAAAAATATAATTAATAAAAAATAATTTATTTTGGCATAGAGAGAGTAGTAGTTAAAAAAATTAATAGTTGAGTGACTAAAAAAATATAAAATTGTAATGACCGATGAAGTCATTGAAGAAAAGGAATTTCCAAGATGCAACTTACAATTTTGAGACAATTTAGTCCATCGAAATCTGGTTTCTTGGTTCCAAAACATTGCAAAACCTCTTCTCTGGCACGGGCTTGCCATTCTGGGTATCTACTCAATAAGATCATTGTCCATACAAGCAGTGAAGAGGTGGCTTCAGCCCCTGCAAGATAGAATAACTTGCACTCTTGAATCACTTCTTCGATAGTCATACCATATTTCTTGTGTCCATGTTTGTCCATTTCTTCATAATTGGCATGAAGTAATAAGAGGAAACACCCAAAATCGTCCTTCACATTTTAGCAAATAATCTTTTTCATCCTCCAATTTTAAAACGGGAACAAATAGTCTTTCAAATTTCATAAATTGGAACTTTTGGTACTATTTGTGAAATAAACGGGAACTTTTAGTCCTTCAAATTTCATAAACGAGAACATTTAGTCCTGAAATTTTCCTTCAAATTTTGGTCCTTAAAATTTGAAGGACTATTTGTTCCCGTTTTAAAAGTGGAGGATGAAAAAGATTATTCGGTGAAATGTGGAGAACGATTTTGGGTGTTTCCTCAAGTAATAACCCTAAAAATGGCACATTTTATTGCTAACTAGCTTAATCTCCAAGACACAATCCTGACCCTTCAATTGTCTGCTGCCTTCTGCTCGTCCGCTCACCAAAATGGCGCCATTCTACTAACTCCACTTGGACTTCAGTTTTGGGCTTAACCCTCTCCCGATCCAGTCCATTTAATTTCTTATTCATGACAATTGCCCACTTGTTGAAGAACACCCTTGTCGTCAAGGATGTAAATTGGCTGCTACTTCTTGCTCAAAAAATTCAGGAAACTGAGAGAAAATCCTTGTCTTCCCATGTAGCTTCCTCGGGTCCCAAGTTCATCCACCTGATTGGTACTTGAGTTACTGGCTGGAGTTCCTCAAAATAATCCTGTGTTTGAGCACTACTTCAGGCTGAACCAAGACCTCATCTTCCCCATCAAGTGCTGGCAGTGTGGGCATGACTTGCTGTCCTTCTCCTATCTTCTTCTTCAATTTGGACACATGAAAAACAGGGTGGATTCTTGACCCCTCTGGTAGCTAGAATCTGTAAGCAACAGCTCCTATCCTTTCAACGACTGGAAATGGACTAAAGAACTTAGAAGCTAACTTCAATTTCTTCCTTACTTTCACAAACCTTTGCCTACAAAGTTGAAGTTTTACATAAACAAAATCTCCCACATTGAACTCTCTCTCTCTCTGTCTTGTGCTGATCTACAATCAACTTCATTCTATTTTGAGTCTGGTTAAGTTGATCCTTCAGTAACACAATCATAGCTTGCATGTCCATCAATATTTGACTAGCTACTGGAACAATGTAATCACGTGGAGTGTCAAGAGGAATGTAATCTAGTTTGTACCCAAAACAGGCCTCAAAAGGTGTCATTTTAATTCCAATGTGGTAATTTTTGTTGTAGCACCACTCAACTAAAGCCAACCACTTTCTCTTAACTGTTAGGCGGTTAGGCCTACTTTAGCACATGCACCTCAAATAGTTTTCTAGACACTGAATTAATCTCTCAGACTGGCCATCTGTTTGAGGATGATAAGCAATGTTATATTACAAATTAGTGCCCAGTAATCTGAAAATTTCCTTCCAAAATGCACTTGTAAACAGCTTATCTCTGTCTGAGTTTATAGTTACTAGAACTCCAAGGAGTTTGAATACATTTTCCACAAAGACCTGAGCCACTTCCTTAGCAGAAAAAGGGTGTTTCAAATGGATAAAATGCCCCATTTTAGACAATCTATCCAGTACTACCAATACTGTATCACAGCCTTCAGATAGAAGGAGACTCTTCACAAAATCCATGTTGATGTCCAGATTTGTCAGGTAGTGGCAGTGGTTGTAGTAACCAAGGGTGAGGCACATTCTCATGTTTGTTTCTCTGGAAGCTATCACACCTTTGCTCATATTGGATAATATCTTGTCTCATTTGGGGCCAATAAAAAACACTGCTAATTCTCTGAAAACTCCCCAACTGACCAAAATGACCTCCAAATGTAGAGGCATGCATTGCTTCCATAATCTGATTTTTTATTCCATTACTGCTCCCACATAAATCTTGTCCTTGTACCTGATTATGCCTCAAATATTTGTAGTCAGGTACACCCTGAGGTTACAAGGCCAAATATGCTATCAAATCTAGGCAGACTTGATCAGTTTCACAGCCCTTAATCACCTCCTAAACCCACTAAGGACAAACTACTGAAATGGCCATAACTGGTTTAGCAATCTCATCTCTTTCATTAGCTACTTCTCCCTTCCTAGATAGAGCATTAGCTACTATATTGTCTACCTCTTTTCTATATTATATTTCATAGTCCATTCCAAGCAATTCAAAACATTTGTATTAAAAAGTAGTAGTTAACTTCTGATCCAACAGAAACTTGAGGCTCTCACGATGTGTTCTAATTATAAAATGGTACCCTTGCAAAAACTACCTCCACTTAGTAACAGCCATCTCAATAGCTTTTTTTCATAGATAGATAAGCCTTCATTTTTCTTGCTGAGTGCCTTGCTGAGATAGGCAATTGGCTACCCCTCTTGCATCAAAAGTGCCCCAATGCCTGTATTACATGTATCAATTTCCACAATAAATGTTTGTGAGAAGTCTGGTAATTTCAATACAGGTCCAGTACTCATTCTAGTTTTTAGGTCAGTAAAAGCTGATTCAGCCTGCTCATTCCATTGAAACCCCCTGTCTTTTTTTAAGTAAATCTGTCAGTGGCCTTGCTATTTGTCCATACCCCTTAATGTAAGTTGAGCAATAGGAGCAAAAGTTTCCTCACAATCAAAACCCTGTTCTTCAGTCAGACTGTTAGCAATTAGAAAGGCTTTATATTGATCAATGGTATGATCAGAGTGAGTTTTGATCTTATAGACTCATTTGCAGCTAACAATAGATTTTCCTAAAGATAGTTCAACACAATTCCAAGTTCAAGAGCATATAATTTTTCAAACATGGATTGCTCCCAAATTGGGTTAGAACATGCTCTTTTGTAGGAATTTGGTTCATAGAGAGAAAGAACAGTGGAAAAACAATGAAAATTACGAAGAATAATGGATGTTTCTCTTACCTGATTCAACATAGGAGTTCAAGTAAGGAAGTATAGATTCCTCATCAATGGGATCTTCATTCGAAGACTAATCCCTAAGAGTTAACTTTTCAACACTGGGAATAGATGATCTTATATTATTATTATCAAGAGAAAGATCGACTGATGGAATAGCGAAAAAGTAATTGGGTATGTTAAAAAAATTGTGGAATTTGGACATGGAAAAAAAAAATTACTGTTCCTAAAAGATAACATTACAAGGAATAGGTAATTTCTGAAATTGTGCATCCCAATATATATGTGTGTGTGTATATTTATGTTCAATTTCATACCTAAGAAAACAATATATTTGAATTATGGGCTCTAACTTCGAGAGTTCAGGAGGTTGAAATAAAAAACCAAGCACGATCAAAAGTTCTAAATTGACTTATCATTATTAAGACCTCCATAAGGATTCTCATAGGAGTTTGATTATGAATAATCGAAGATAGAGTCTGATTAAGAATAAAAGCACTAGTAAAAGCAACTTCCTTTTAGAAGCATCGAGGATAAGAGGCAAAAATAAATAGAGTATGAACAGTATAAAAAATGTGTCTATATAACTTTATTACTCGAGAGTCAAGAAAGAAGAAGCTTTCGTTCTTCTTTCACGAATGCATCAGTATAGAATCTTATTTTTTGTGGCGTTTTGGAGGCCTGAAAAGCTAACTATAGTGAAAGTAAAGAGCATTATTAATCTGCAGGCATCTTGTTATTCTCCCCTAATGATGGCTTTTTGCAAAATACTTTAGATTACGGGTGTTGATGTCTATTCAGTTGAATACTAATTTGTCATTTTTAAGTAAATAATTTATTGTCCTTGTTAGGCTTAATTAGGGAAAAGTTACCTCCTTTATATTAATATATAAAACTCCACTACACCTAATCCTATTTTTTCTAGATTTTTATAACGTGCTTAATTAATTAATGGGGGTTGAAACCCTATAGAATATTAAGTCCAATTATGACATGATGCCCAATGCCAAGCACTCCCAGAACTAAAATAAATACTCTTATTTAATTTATTCCATAATTTTAATTTATCTTTCATTTTTATTTTGCATCTAGAGTAATGTAACAGTTTTAGTATTCAAACTTCAAAATTTAATAGTTAGATGGGATAATATCATTTACCCCCCTTGGGGTTCGAAGAAATATCAAATCGAACCCCGTGGTTTTATAAAATATCATCCGGGCCCCTTGACTAACAGTCAAGGTAAATTACATCACAGAGCAAGCAAAATGATCACAACGCCCTCTAAGTCTTTGAGATTAATAAACAAGTGCAGTAAAGACAGAGAAATCCTTTTTGAAGGGAATAAAAAGCACTCCCTTGTCTTGTTCGGTTAAACCAAAGAAACAAAGCTCTTCCAAAGAAAAGCTCTTCCAAAGAAGCAGAAAAAATCCAGCGAGAATCCACAGAAAAATTCTCCATTTTGTGTGACCAACCAACAAAGCTGATTATTCAACTTGTACCATTCGGGGAAGAGTGAAATTAGGTAGTTGTATACAAATTGGCAGTGAATAGTGTGAAAAATGGTAAGAACCTTAACCAGACGATTGCTTGCTTGCATTGTCATCTTCAGTTCATTATTTTTTGAGCTAGCTCATCTCCTATAATCTTGATGTTCATAGAATCCAGGATGTGCGAGTTAGAAGTTTTATTTATATTTGGGTTTTTTTAAAAGATGTGTCCTTTTTCCATTATGGGCATGAAAACATGAAATATTATGCCCATACTGCATGTGTGAAGAAGTATAAACCCTTACTTGTGGATATGACAAGGGTAGTCACAGTTAGGGTTTATATTTGGGTTTTATGTTGATATGTTGCATTTTCTTATCTTTTTAATCCTCTTATTTATATTTGGGTTTTTATTTGGATAATATTTATATTTGTCAAAAAGGTAAATTCTTTGATGCATATGAATGATACGTACCATTTTTCTACAATTTTTATTTTTTTATTTTTATTTTTGGTTGTGATAGGTTAGTGTTCCTAACTTGAATCCCTAACTTACATTGTTTTCCAACTGTTTTTTTGCATAATGATTTAAGTTATCATATTGAACTGCATTACGGGGACAAGAGTTTCTCTATAAAAGACATTGATCCGGATAGGTATTCTCATATTGTCCTATTGTCTGACATTTGTGAGAAAGTGTTCGATGATCCAAATAGATGGAAAAACAACATGCTATTCATTAGTTGTGATATGCTTGGTAGTACACGTAGAAAGTTCATAAATTCTGAGAATGATGTGGTAGAATTGTTTAAAGAACATAGTGTAGATGGTTTAATTACTTTGCATGTGAGTGATACCAACGATAATGTCAAGACATGCACTCTTGCACATTGTGAAAAAGCAGCATTGTCACTGATTTGTTTAGAAAACAATGAGGCTTCTAGAGGTTATCCTCAAAGGGAAAATGTAAACAAAAAAAGGGAAGAAAGTCATGTTGAAGCCATGTCTGCAGATAGAAGAAGTTATAGGCTTTCCATGGTACAACGTTCTAAACAAATTGCTAAAGATAGTGACGAAATAAATATTGAAGATAATGACTGCAGCGATGATGAGTTCTATGCCATAAGTGATGAGGATGAAATGCATGCAATTGTGGATGATGAGTTGTATCGTAGGTATGTGGTTGAGGAAAAAGAATGTCAATCTGAGAGTGGCGATGAATTGTCTGATTATCAATCAAATGATGAAGTTGAGCATCAAAACAATTCAGATAGTGAATTTGAGGATGATCTGATGGGTGCATGCTTGAATGCAACTGAATTTGAAATCCCAAGAGGGGAGAAGTTCAAACTAATGGCTGGAATGGTATTTCAGGATATTGCTAGTTTTAGAAAAGTGCTTTATGAGTATTCTATTCTATGGGGGTTCACATTAGTTAGGGTAAAAAATGAGAAGCGTAGGGTGACAGCAGTTTGTGGTGATGAACTTTGTAAATGGAGGGTTCATGCTTCTTTAATGCCAGATGGTGTAACCTTCAAGATTAAGACATGCACTCTAGATCACTCTTGCACAGTAAAGGATAGGGTCACAGCCTCTACCCAATGGATTGCTGAGAAAATGGAAGGTCTTGTGAGGGCTGATAGACATGTAAAACTACCAGTGATTAGGGAGAAGTTGGCTAAATATGGAGTTAATCCCGTTGATCTTAAATTGTATAGGGCTAGAAATAAGGCATTAGAGATGATTGATGGGAACCATGGAGAAGCATATAAAGTACTTCCTACCTATTGTTTAATTGTCATAAGAACAAATCCAGGAAGTATAGCCAAAATTCACTACCACATGTCTATTGGTGCAACAATCCCTTCTATTAAGAGATTTTTCCTAGGACTAAATGCCTTAAAGAGATGATACCTTGATGGATGTTTACCTTTTCTCGGTTTTGATGGGTGCCATTTGAAAGGTCCCTATGGTGGGGTGCTGCTATGTGCTATTGGGATGGATAGAAGCAATGGATTGTTTCCCGTTGCATTAGCTGTGGTTGAGAGTGAAAATAAGGAGAGCTGGTTATTTTTCTTTGAATGGTTGTCTAAATTGCTTGATGGCTTCCCTAAAGATAGAAGATGGACATTTATGACCGATAGACAAAAGGTAATATACTTTATTATTATTATTTGTTTAAAATCTTACATTATTTCAGATAGACATGATCGTATACTTTTATGTATTGTTTTAATGTTTCAGGGTTTGATAGAGGCTATTGCATGCAAAGTACCTCATGCGATCAACAGAAAATGTTGTAGGCATATTGTTGCAAATTTCAGAGGTAAATTTCCTGCAATGATTCTTAGGAAACTCTTTTGGGTTGCCGCCAAATCATACACAGTTCAAGGGTTTACTACAGCAATGGATAAGATAAAAGCAATAAACCCATAAGCTCATGCTTGGTTGGATAATATAAGTGCAGAAATGTGGGCACGCCACACTTTCCCATGTGATGTCAAAAATGATCATATTACTAATAATTCTAGTGAGTCCTTTAATAGATGGGTTGGAGATCTAAGGGAGAAACCCATTCTCATTTTGATGGAAACACTCAGGTGTAGGTTAATGAATAAGATTCAGAAGAGATATGAAAATGGATGTGGTTGGAGAAACCCGATGGTGCCTAGAGTGGTTGGGAAGCTACGAAATGTGGCTCAAAGTAGTAGAAGCATGACCTATCTGTACAGTAGTGGAACTACTTATGAAGTCAATGATGGAAAAGTTAAATACATCATTAACACAGTTGAGAGGTCATGTGATTGTAAGGTGTGGAACTTGACTGGAGTGCCTTGCGTACATGCAGTAGCGGTCTTAATTGATAGGAGACAACTATTGGAGGATTACTATGATAAAAGCAAGTCAAAGGAGGCATACTTGAAAGCATATGGTCATATGATCTATCCTATTCCAGATATCAATTTATGGCCTAAGTTTCAAGATGGTGAAGTTCAAGAAGCAAAACCTCCAGAACTAAGAAGAAGAGTTGGAAGACCTAAAAAAATAGAAGAAAAGAGGAAGGTGAGGTTGCCTTTGAGTGTCGTAAAAGGTCATCAACATTGAAGTGTGGGAGATGCATGCAATTTGGCCACAACAAAAGGACTTGTGCTGGGGGGCCTACAGCAATTAAGAAAACAACGTCGATGAAATGTAAATCGCAGGTTATAATGACTGAGAGTCCTAAATATATATCCCTATATTAATTTTGACTTTTGCAGTAAGTGATTTACATGTGTTTGTTGTCTTACAGGTTGGAAACCATGGTGTAGATCCAACTATTAGCTAATGTGAGATCTGCATGCCTTTTGATCTTTTGGTGTTGGCTGTTTTTTTAGGTAAGAACATGTTTCTGTTTCTGTTTTTTTGTTTCTTTTTCCATGTTGCCAAATCTCTTTCTATATTTGTTTCTGTTTCCATGTTGCTGTTTCTCTTCCTGCATGTTAAAATGTTTCTGTTTCTGTTGCTGTTTCTATTTGATGTCTCCATTTTTCTGCTTCAGGTTGTAAGTTGTTTATGTTTCTGATTTTGTGTATATGTTTCTGATTCTGTTTCCATGTTTCTGTTCCTATTTCTTTGTTTCTGTTAATAGTTCTAGTGATTTTATGCTTATGTTTCAGGTTCTGTTTCTCAGTTTCAATTTCTGTTTCTAGTTGATTTTATGTTTATGTTCATGTTTCTTAGTTTCTGTTTTTGTTTGTTTATATTGCTGGTTGTGTTTATGTTTATGTTTCTAGTTCAATTTCCATGTTTCTGTTGTTTCTAGTTGATTTTATGTTATGTTGCTGGTTCTGTTTCTTAGTTTCTAGTTCAGTTTCCATGTTTCTGTTGTTTCAGGTTGATTTTATGTATATGTTTCTGTTTATGCTTCCATGTTTTGGTTCCTATTGTTTTTGTTTCCATGTTTCCGTTTCTGGTTCTGTTTATGAAAATGTTGAATGCCTCAGGTATTTTGGGTGGCAGCTGGAATTTGGAAATGCGTTTCAACCAAGTTCATTGTCCATGTTGCAGTCAGTTGTATTGACTTCAGACATTAGTTATAGAGAGACCTTGTGTTTCTGAATTGTAAAGTCATGTTGCAAAAATTAGTTAAGAAAACAAGTAATGCTGTAAAGATATATATTGCTCTAGAATTCAGAGAAATGTTGTTGTAGCTTGGTAATACAATGGCTGAATTATTTTGTGCTTTTTGGTAATACAAATGTCTGAATTGTCACCTTCTTATATTGCCAAAGTCTTATGTTTACCACTGTTCCATCTTTTCTGTTATTATTTGCTGATGGCAAAAATAGTAGAAAATGCACACGCTAAGGCTTGGTGAAAGGTTGGCTGCAGTTCCTTGATATCACCAAAGCTTCTGTACCACAGGTGAATATTATCATGTGCATCAACTTCCGTATGAATTCTATCTCAAACAGTTTCATACATAGGATTAATTTCAATAAACTCTAGGTTCTATGTTTCATCAAAGGAAAGAACAGAAAATGGTAATAGATGAAAGAAACAAGAAAGTTGTCTCAGTTTGGGCTAAAATCTATCTTGCACCTCGTTACCACTAACAGCCATAAAGGGCCCTTTAAAAGGGAAACAAAAATATTACAGCTCAAAGAAGTAAAAGCACACAGCATCACTCAATATACACACAATATAAACCTTCCTCACTCCAGAACTGGGCAATATGGGCAATATGATAGAGCTTTGGCTTTGTATTCCATTCTCGAACATATTCCAAAAGCTGAGAGAGTTCTTCCTTGCCAAGACCACTGAGAGCTTTCACAATCTGATCTGCAGCACTTCTTTTCCTGAAAAACAACAAATTTGTATAAGTATACATACATGCATGGGCACATACTTGTTCTGGTCCCTAAAGACTAGGAGTTAATAGCGTGTGAAACTCTTTTGAATGATTTGATTTGACCAGATTTCCATAATCTTCTCCTTTTCCGTTATTGGCCTGCCAAACTTACTCCATGCCATGGCAGTGAAAATTACACGTCATGGCATTGTCAACCAACTTCCCTTTCTTTTCTCCACCAAATCGTAACTTTTTTATGCAAACAAATCTTTCCAGTCCATATCTTTCTCCAAGTAGTTTCATTCCTACAAAATTGCAACCAAGTTAAATAAGGCTAATTTCCCCAATAATTGGATAAGATAACAAGAATATCTTAACTTATTGCAAACCAAACTAAATAAGGCTAATTTCCCCAAAAATTTGATAAGATAACAAGAATATCTTAACTTAGGAATTAGCATTTAATTGACTTATCACACTTCTTTTCCCAAAAAAGAACAAATTCGTATAAGTATACATACATGCATGGGCACATGCACAAAGTGCACACCCCTGGACACACACACATGTGGTCCCAACAATAATATGATCCCAACAAAGTGCACACCCCTGCACACACACACATGTGGTCCCAACAATAACAATAATATGATCCCAACAAAGTGCACACCTCTGCATACACACACATGTGGTCCCAACAATAATATGATCTCAACAAAGTGCACACCTCTGCACACACACGCATGTCAAGCTCTTGACCTCTCAAAACATCTTCCTCCTGCATTAAAAGTATAATATTACTATCACATAAATTACTAATGTAATTAGGCACTACTAACCAAGCCAAAAAACCAAAACAAGCAAAATTCCATATGAATGTTGTGAGATGCAGAATGTAATGCTCCTGAAAAAAGTGCAATTCGCTCTGCCATGTCCCACCCTTCTTCCTCTCCCTCTAGAAAACTCCCAAAGTCTAGCACAAGTATCCATGCTAATTTTGTAGTCCCATTATCTAGTCGCATAATCTGTTATCTCAGAAAATCAAGCTGTAGAGTAAGACATTTTACTTCTTTACAGAATGCTTCTTCTTTATCAGCAGAAGTTGAGTCATGCCACAAGTTAATTACTGCATCACTGCCTCCTGTTGCAAGCATCTCAGTTTTTTTCCCAACAGCCAAGGCCCATATCCTTGAGCACTAGACTTCCTTCATTTCGGAATTCAACACAGCAGCATTCATAAATTGTTTTTGAAGCTATACAATCAAAAGTTAGAGGCAATGTTGTCCAAGACACAATCACAAGTGATTAAACTAATTGAACAATATTAAAATTGTAATCAGCAAAACACTACATATAAATAGTTTACAATCATGACAGGAAATATCATCCGCAAAATACACATGTTCTTCATTCCATTCCAGTGTTGATTGGAGGGTTTAAAACACTACTAAACTATTTCCCAACATTACATATAAGCCTCTCTAAAGTAGCCATACACCTATCATTACATACGAATACTTCAATTGCAATTATGAATTGCATTTTCATCTACGAAACAACTGAACAACTAAACCCAAAAGATAGACGGCAAACAATGCCAAATTCAAGTTCACTAGCGCCTGCATCAATGCACTACAAGTCCACTGTTGATTGATCCCATTTCTTGCATCTTCTTCATGAAAACTTCCTCGCCTATTAGGAAGTGTATACTCAGTTCCTGATCTATTGAAACTATCACCATTGTCGCCTTCCGCCATTGCCCATTTCAACCACCCATGATTGATGCAACCATAATAAAGTCTTCCTGGATTTTTTAAAGACCTAGACACCAATATTCTAGCTCTCTGTCCACATTGACGACAATTGCTGTTTTCAACATGAAGATTGTTAATTGCGTTGCTATTGCTAAAAGAAGCCATATCTGAACTTTCAAACAAAAATTAAGGAAAATATTATTTCTATTCCTTGTCCGAAAGCAAGTATTTCTGATTACAAATTCAAACATAAACCTCAATCAAAGCTTTAAACAACATACTATTAACACATACAAAATTTCATCCACCAAGATGAGCACCCGCTGTTGTTGATTACCTCAGATCTAGAAAACCTTACACACCTCAGTATTTGCCATTGTGGGGAAAGAAAATTTACCTAAATTTTTTGACTGATGCTCTACTTCTTTAGTATTCCCTCGGTTTCCACTTTCGATTTGAAGTGTTTCTCTCAGTTTCCAGCTTCTGCGATGTGCTTGAAATCAGCTATGATTGCTCAGTAGTTAGTTTAGTATTCAAATGCCTAGAAGAATGTTATATTAGTCTACCTCTCTTAATTATAAGGTTATATTAGTCACAGAAAAAAAAATTTTTTACTGTTGCAGGCGATTCTGTTAGTTAACTTAACAACAGGGGCGTTAATGTTATTCCTTTTCTCATTCAGGGGGCCAGATGATATTTTATAAAACCGCGGGGTTCGATTTGATATTTCTTCAAACCCCGAGGGGGGTAAATGATATTATCCCTAGTTAGATTTTGGCATTCATTTTTGTTAAATACTCCTAAATTTAGAGAAGTGTTCGTCATTTTTCTTATTAACTATTCAAACATAAAGTAATATGACATAGAAACTCGTGTAAAAAATGTTAACACATAAACAGTATAAACCCAAGATCTTTCATATACATGACTAGAATATAAAAACAGAAGTAAAAAATCGTATACCAGTCTTTTGATCCATAACTGTATGCGGAATTAGGATTGATCCTGAATAGATTCTTCTCCTCTATGACCCTCTGTATAAACTGGCTTTGATGAGTGTGCCTCTTTCTCTTTTAAACTTTATGAGTAGAAAGTATTTCTAAAGATTAGGGTTAGAGGAGGAAACTTAGCTGATATTTAAAGTTAAACCCTAGCCCCCTCATCACGGGTTAGGCTAACTACAGCCCACACCAGCCAGTCCCACATTAAACTAATTAAAAGCCTTTATATCTAATTTTATTAAACCAAACTCAAAACAACATTAATTAATATAAGCCTACATATAGAAAAACCTTACATTCTCCCACTTGGGTGAATATTAATTAAAGATGTACTTTAATGTGCACCTTTATGCTGGTTTAAAGATTACTTTTAATAGTCAATCCTATCCTATAGAACCTTCAACACTGAACCATGACAACAACTGCAAGTAATCACACAGAGCTATCCATGATCACAAATGCTGTTAACTCTACTGATATGGATTCAATGTGGAAGTGTGACAAACCTAATAACACCTCATATAGAGTCAAACTTTATGTGTTATCCACTTTGTCAGTTCCTATTCTCTCTCCTTCAATGTCACAAAACCTTTATGTGCCACTAGAGAATAACTTTATAGTTTCAATGAACTTCCATATGTCTTATCTTTATTTTTAACAAAACTTTATATGTACAAGACATATATCCCAAACTAATAACTAAATGCCCTTTTAGTCTGTGCTCAAAGTTTACACAATTCCTTGAGACTTTCACTTTATATATATATATATATATATATGTATATATATATATATGTATATATATATATATGTATATATATATATATATATATGTATGTATGTATATGTATTCAGCATATAACCAGAAAATTGATCAAACCTTATTGCATTCAAATGCTAATACACATCTCAAAAAAATGTCACTGCATGCAACAAAACACAGATAAAAACTTTATGAGCACATATAACATGCAACTCCCACTAAAATATAGCATCCAACGATGAAACTAAGCCCATACTTTCGACATGTCTCTCTAACACACATAGGCGAAGTCCTTTTGTTAGTGGGTTTGCAACCATATCATCTGTAAGATATACTCTACTGTTATGTCACCATTCTATACTATTTCTTTAATAGTCAAGTATTTGATCTCCATATATTTAGACCCCTTGAGACCCTTATGAGTATTAATAAACAATACTGTTGAATTATTGTCACAATACAGCTGTATGGGTCTATCCATAAAATCAAATACAACTAACTCATTTATGAGATTACGGAGCTTAACAACTTGAGTAGCAACTGTAAAGCATGCCATCTACTCTGCCTGGATACTGGAAGACGAAATTGTCTTTTGTTTCTCATTTTCCAAGACACTGCATCACCTGCTAACTTAAAGACATAACTGGATGTTGATTTCATGTCATCCTCACAGCCAGCAAAGTCTACATCCGTATACCTTACTAGCTCAAGGTCCTAAACATGTCTATTTGTCAGCATGTGATCTTTTGTCCTCTTTAAGTACTTTAATACTTTTTTGGCAACTACCCAATGATCATATCCTGGGTTTGCCTGATATCTGCCCAAAAGACTAGTTGCTAAAGTAACGTCTGATCTAGTACATACTTGAGCATACATAATACTTCCAAGTATACTAGCATAAGGTACGTCTTTCATATTGGTTTTCTCAACATCTATATGAGGGCACTGGGACTTATTCAGTTTATCACTCTTGATGACGGGAGCAATTCCCGACTTGCATTCCTGCATACTGGATCGTTCCAGAATATGGTCTATGTAAACCCTCTTAGATAAATCCAACAAACGGCAAGAACAATCCCTATAGATC
This sequence comes from Gynochthodes officinalis, assembly GCA_020080225.1. Taxonomy (NCBI): domain Eukaryota; kingdom Viridiplantae; phylum Streptophyta; class Magnoliopsida; order Gentianales; family Rubiaceae; genus Gynochthodes; species Gynochthodes officinalis. The sequence goes on from CM034623.1 coordinate 13,763,406, forward strand.
TCTATGCCAAGAACAAATGACGCCTCACCAAGGTCTTTCATATCTAAGCTATATAACAATATTTGCTTTGTCTCATGCAACAAATTGAGATCATTACTAACAAGCAAAATATCATTAAAATATAATATGAGAAGAACGAAATTTCTCCCACTGACCTTGCTATATATACATACTGACCTACCTTATTTTCAACAAAACCAAATGATGTTACAATTCTATGAAACTTTAAGTTCCATTGTCTAAAAGCCTGTTTAAATCCATAGATAAACTTTTTAAGTCTACACACAAGCTCTCTAGAATTATCAGCTGCAAAAACTTTCGAGTTAAACTATATAGACCTCCTCATCAAGGTCTCCATTTAGAAAAGTTGTTTTAGCATCCATTTGGTATAGCTCCAAATCCAGATGAGCTACTAATGCCATGATCACTTTGAAAGAATCTTTAGAAGAGATCAAAAAAAATGTCACTTTATAGTCTATTCATTCCTTCTGAGTGAAGCCCATGGCTACCAATCTGGTTTTAAACTTTTCTATCTTTCCTTTAGAGTCCTTTTTGGTCTTATGTACCCATTGCAGTTAATGAGCTTAAAACCCTTAGGTAACTCAACAAGCTCCCAGACATCATTATTTTTCATAGATTGTATCTATCTTCTATGGTATCTATCCATAGACTTGATTGAGGACAAGAAACAGCCTATGTATAAGTTAATGAATCTATCACTCAGCCAATTTCATAATCATGCTCTCCAAGATAGACCATGTAGTCCGGTGGTTCAACAGACCATTTCTCTCTAGTATACCTTCTGAATGGAGCTATCACAACTTCATTCTGTTCCTGATGAGATTGAGGAGTATCATCAGGCACAGCCTTAATGACATTATCCTCAACTCCTACTGAATTAGGGTGTGATATGGAAGGCTCCATAATAGTCTGTACATACATAGAATCTGATTCAATGGTCTTCACCACACCATCATCCCTGATGGTCTATGAACAAGCATTCTTTTCGGCCACATCTAGTTCCAAGAACTTAGCTGTTTGTGATTCTACAATTTTTTGTACCTCCATTTAAGTTATAAAACTTGTATCCTTTTGAATGTTCTGGATAAAATACAAAATAACACCTGGTTATTCTAGATTCCAACTTACTTAATGTTGGATTATACAACCTTACTTTTGCGGGACACCTCAAACCTTAAGATGGTTTAAATTAGGCTTATGTCCATTCCATAACACAAAAGGTGCTAATGGAACAATTTTGGTGAAAACTCTATTTAAAATGTAGAGAGCCGTTTTTAAGATTTCTCCACATAAAAACTCAAACAAATTATTCTTACTTACCATACTTCTCATCATGTCCATAAGGGTGCGATTTCGCCTTTCGACCACACCGTTTTACTCAGGACTGCCAGGCATGGTGAATTGATCTATAATCCCAGAATACTCTAGGTATTTGGCAAATGGCCCTTTAAGCAGTCCAGCATCGCTATGCCAACCATAATATTCACCACCCCTATCAGACATGACGACTTTGATAACTTGTCCCAACTGTTTCTCAACTTCAGTCCGAAATATTTTGAATTTCTCAAGAGACTCAAACTTATCCTTAACAAGTACAGATATCCATATTGGGAGTAGTCATCAATAAAAATGATGAAATGAAATTTCTTCACGAAGTCACTTTATATGGACCACTGATGTTAGTATGCTTGATCTTCTAGAGATCAAAATTCCTGACTGCTATCTTATTCTTAATTTTAGTCATCTTACCCCTACAACAGTCTATCCAATCCTCTAAGTTACCTTTAAGAGTAGGTAGGATGTCAGCCTTTATCAACCTTTCTACTCTTTCCTTAGAGATGTGACTTAGTCTCTTATACCACAATGTATAAGACTGTTCCTCAGGTAGAGGTCTTTTGGAAACAACTTTTCAACCATACAAGCGACGTATTTATCATTAGGAGACAAACACAATCTATACAATCCATAAAGCATAATGTAACTACCAACTTTATTTGAACTAAAGAACAAAGAAACCATATTGTTCTTTATTTCAAAAGAATAGCCACATTAGTCTAAACTTGAAAAAAAAAATTAAATTCTTTCTAAAGGAATGTGCATAGAAAGTTTTTCTTAATATTAGATTATAGCCAAATTCTAATATTAAGATGACATCTCTCACGAACTCTATGTCAACTTTTCGTTATTTCCTACTATCAGGTTTGATTCATCCTTATTTGACTTCTTTCGATTTCTAAACCCCTGTATGGTGAACGCAACATAATTCGTTACACCGCTATCTAGCCGCCATGAACTGGATGGGACTTCAGATAGACTGGATTCACAAACCAAAGCCAAAAAAATCATTACCTGTAACCTCATGCTTGACTAAACAAGCCTTATATTTGTCACAGTTTTTCTTTATGTGACTTTTCTTTTGTAGAAGAAGCAACAATCATGTTTCTTACCCCTGAGTGCTGTCAGTGATTTTATGAGTATCTTTAAGGGCAAAAGTTTTGGATTTCTTACCCCTCTTACCACTAGTATTAAAAACATACATGGCTTGATGTCCTTTTTCATCTCTCAATTTTCTTTCCTCTGCCACCAGCCTGGCTATTAGATTACTAATGGACCAGGTCTCATTCAAGAATTGTAATTTGTCTTTATAATTTCGAATTTAGGTGAAAAGGGTATTGAAAGCCTGATGGACAATCACATCAGTAGGAATAATGATCTTACGTGCCTTAAGTTTACACTGTAAATCTACCATCTTTAAGACAGAATTCCTAATTTCACTAGTACCATCATACTTAATGTTGAAATGTGTTTGAAAAAGACCCCCTATCTCAATATAGGATGACACTCGACACATGTCTAACAGGTGCTCTATCATTCGTTTAGCAGTACAATTAACTGTTAAGGTACCTTTAAGATGATCCTGAATGGATCGCTGTATGGACAGTTAACAAACTCGATTACTCTTTCCCCAAGCTGTAAATTTCTCATTTTAGCATTGATACTTTATGCGGTGTGATCTGTAGGGTTGTACTTATAAAGAGCATCGACGTGTTTGCTAGAACCATTCTAAACATTATATCATCTTTCTATTTCTTAAAAAGAAATAAGTGAGAATTTTAATTGTCAGTAAATTGCCATTGACAGAAAAGGTGACTTATAAGAAAAATATGTAAGAATAGTGCAACTTAGTATAAACCGTATAAGTGCACTCCACAGAAAGTCACACGTATCATCATACAATCACCTTTGGGCAGAATGCATGACATACACTTGTCAACTTTCTACATGAACAACGACCATAAAAACTTGTTCCAACTCTCATGAATTCACCACTTTGGGTGTATGAACCACTAAAATCAGTCATTTCTCAAGCACATATTATACATGTATCCTTCCACTAACTAATACCCAATCACCTCCTTTGGGAGTATGACAAGACATTAGAAAGGGAGACATCCCCAACAATATAAGACAAATATTTCATAAAACCAAATGAGTGTGCCACTTTGGCGGTCACTGCCCAATTGAATTTATGAAACTCTCTCATACTAAGGATATTAAACTTTATTTCTTACATAAAACTTTATATGCAATTTTAAACTATATAAATGACAAGGGCAATACGTCATTTAATTGTATTTGATCACGTTCTACACAACATAACCTGAATATTTGCATATTAATACGGTTGACATACTTAAAAATTCAAAATACAAGTGAAAATGTTTAAATTTTATACTAAAAGCATAAAATCACATTCAATTTAGATTTTCACAAGTATAATGATGTCAAAAAATATGCAAACCATATGTCAAAATATAGATCATGAAAAACTAAATCCAATGATATCAAAATCTTCCAAAATGGACTCCAAATGAGCCTGAAAACGATCCATATAGGATTCTGAAAAAAATTGCTTTGCGTGGGACTCGCGACTAACATAGGCTGATGTTGGCGCTTTGATGATTGCTAGATCCATGCTGACGTCATTGATGACGTCAGCCTCCTGATGCGCATTCACGGGCGTTTCTGTAGCCAAACTCCTCTTTCTTCTTTTCTTTTCCTTTCTTTTCTTTTCCTGATGCGCCACCGCCACCCTTTACATTTTTTTTTTTGTTTCTTTTAGCCTCCATGCTCAGCGCCGCCGATTTGTATGTTCTATCTTGTCCAAATTCTCGCATGCCTTATGTATTTTTTTTTTTCAATCATACGTACTTGATGCATGCAAGATTGAATATAGGATCATATAATAAGATAGAACACAATATATTCTAATCATGATTTATACCTATTCTCTGATACCACATGTTAGCACATAAATAGCATAAACCAAAGATCTTTCATATACATGACTAGAATATAAAGCATGTATAAAGAATCGTGGTACCGCTTTTTGATCCATAATCAGATGCGAATTAGGATTGATCCTGACTAGATTCTTCTCCTCTATGACCCTCTATATGAACTGGCTTTGATGAGTGTGCCTCTTTCTCTCTTAGACTTTATGAGTAGAAAGTGTTTCTAAAGATTAGGGTTAGAAGAGGGAACCTAGTTGATATTTAAAGTTAAACCCTAGCCCTCTCATCACGAGCTAGGCTAACTGCAGCCCACACCAGCCAGTCTCACATTAAACTAATTAAAAGCCCTTATATCTAAATTTATTAAACCAGGCCCAAAACAACATTAATTAATATAAGTCCACATATAGAAAAACCTCACCAAAAAAATCAAAAAAAGAAAGATTTTTATGATGATGATTGAGACACACATGGTAGATTCGATATATTCATCTAATTGGAAAAAAAATTATCATATTATTTCTCCTAACCCCAGTGTTGAAAGAGGACCCATCACCCATGTATTGTCTTTGTTTTGTTTTTCCAAGAATAACTGATTGTATTAACTAGTGAATAATAAGTTAATATAGTACATGGAAGAGTCATTTAAGATCTTGTCTTCCCTCATCTAACCTAAGCCTAGTAAGTTGACGGTTAAGGCCTCTGACACTCGAATCCACATTGGCTAACAAACTACTACCACATCTGTTGAATAGTACTAAACCACTATCGGATACATTGAATAGCCTGAAACTCTAGAATACTGGGTACGGCACCTCCCAGCTACCTAGCTAAAGAGAAACAAATCCCTAACTTGACGGCCTCTGCTTGCATAGCTCCCCTTAGCATCAACCGAATAATCGGACTGTGGATTCGGACACCGGCACTGGGTGGACTCCGCCTTTCTGTCCATGTGCGGACTTACGCTGTGTGTCGTCACACTTGGCCCTTTGCCCAAGGTAGAACACAAAAAACCCCCGTAACGGAGGACAGAACCGGATGAAAGTAGGATTGAAATCTAACTAACTCCATACTCGTACGCTAAAAAAAAAGTATTGTAGCTACAAATCTCACTTTTTTTTGCATATTTTTCGCCCCTAGTGAATAGTAAAAAAAATTTCCCCAGCCTGCCAGCTCCAATCTCTCAATATCTATCACATGACCTCACCCATGTATTGTCAAGGACATAAAATTGATGAAAAATGTTTTTTAAAAAAAAAAAATCATGGATGAACTATAAGGGACTAAAAATGCATTTTTCTTTAATAGAAAGACAACAAACTTGCTTACATAATAGTTAGTCAAAGTTAATCAAATTAATTTTTTTATTCTAAAATTAAAGATAAAATTTCATTTTTAATCCTTTATGTTTCATGCATTGTCACTTTTAATTTTCAATCTTTCAAATTGACATATTTAATTTTTTTTTTCGCAATTTAAAGTCTTTTTTTCACCTAGTGTGGCTAGTTGTAGTCATTATAATTTTTTTTATTTATATTCCAACTACCTTCAACTCATGTACTCGATAGCTCGTCTATTATAATAACTATTAGCTAAGCTATTACCAACGCTGCAGTTTGATGTTTAACCAACCAGTCTAAGAAATCAAATATTAAAGACATAATTAGATTTTTTTAATTTATTTTTGTAACTATTATTTTCTTTGATTCTATTACTGAAAGTGTGGACATACTGTATGTATAATCTATTATTTTGAATCTCACATTCAAAAGGTATATTAATCAATTTCTTCATCCTCCTCTTTCCTCCCTATTACCATTATCACCATCATTCTTCTTGTTTTCTCCAACTACTTTTTTGTTTTTTTCTTTTTTAAAATTAAGGCTAAATCAATTCAATCAATTCGACATAAAACATGCAATCATTTCTCTTTATATTTTTTTTTCTCTAAAATGATAAAATATTTATATCATTATGAAATTGTACAAACCTTAGCCAAAAAGAGGTTAATTGATCTTCATGTTTTTACAGCGTATAGCTTAACCATAAAGGAAAGTACACAACTAACAAGAAAAATAAAAGAAAATTGCACAAAAGATTGATGTGGCTAGTGCACATTAACCATTACATGAATAGCAATCTAAACTCATATACAACCTAACTGGTTGGCCTCGCCTCTACTAAAGAATCGCAAAAATGTATGCAAACAAAACACCACTGAATAGAGGCTAGTGAACCTCATCCCTAACGTCCGCTCCATGCCTTTCATGATGCTACGTGGAAAAGCCTTGCAATCAAACTAGTAATAAAACACCTCCAACGTGAAGGATAAAAGCCCTAAAAAATAGGGAAAAAAAAGGAATAAGCATGAATTGCACCTTAGTGCAATCTTTCAATTCTTCCAAAAAAAATTGTTCACAAATTCGCACCATAATCGCCCACAGTGGTGGACGATTTGGGCAGACTTTGGTAATGTTCCAAAAATCGCACCGTCAGTGTGTGTGAGCTGTTTAATCATGAAAAATAACTTTCTAAATTAATGCCCAAACATTTTTGCAATCAAATGTTTTTTTATATGGAAATTATAAATTTTTATATGAGTATAATTTGTTCAATAAAAGTTTCAAACAAATTCATTAGCACTGTTTGTAATGCTTTTGAGAAATTAGCTTATATGTCTTCTTTAAGAAATTTTTTTTGTCGCTATGGATTTGGATAACTAATGCAAAATAATAGAATATAAAAAATAACAAAAAATATATAAGGAAGAAATTAGTCAAGGATCTGTTTGGTACCATAGAATTGGAGTTTTGGAATTGAAATTAAAAACTCAATTCCAATTCTATTATTTGCTTTCACAAAAAATTTGGGAACTTTAAAGAGAAAATGGAAGACATAGCTTTACGAAGGGTGGCAGAGGAATTAGTGAATGCAGGGACAAGCTTCTACAGCTTAGGAACTGATATGCAATCGTTGGAATGGGATTTAATGGCATTGAGCAGCAGAGCATCTGACATAAAGGAAGAAGTGGAAAGAGCTGAGCTTTCAGGGAAAAAGAGGAGAAAAACAGAAGTTGAAAATTGGCTGAAGGATGTGGAATAGGTAGACGATGAATTCAACGAATCGAAAAGAAAATTAAAAGAGGAAGGATCTTGGAAACATTTGCGTAGTGAGCAGGATGAAAGATCGTACACATCACTAACTGAGCAAAGCCGCAATTTTGGGGGCCTTTTGCTAGATGTACGTGAAGAAAATAACAAGAACACCTGTTAATAGAAAAGTTAGGACTCAATCCTTCAGGAAAACTGTTGTTTAACACGAGTTTTTGTTCAAACATTTTTTGAGGCCACATTCTTAACTATTGGAGCTTTGTATATTGAGGCCACATTTTTATTGTTTTAAATTTCCATGCAATAACTAATTTCCTATACGATCTCAAACCGGATGGAACTCTTGAGATAGATGGAGTAACAGTAATGTAGAGAAATATGTATTGGTTTAGAATTTGAGAGAATCAGATCATCCACAGATGTTAGTGTCAAAAATAAATACTCCATTCATCTTTAAAAAAATTATTATTTTTGAATAAAAATTTTATACTATTCTTACCAGTAACGTTACGAATCAATTAAAATTAAAAAATGAAAATAAAAAAATTATACATGATATATTAAATATGTGTGCTATATTTCATAATTAAAAAAATATCACTATTATATAAAAGGAAAAAGTTTATTAGTCGTTTTTAATGTAATTATTATTTTTTTAAAAAAATATTATTGTATTTTTACTAATTTTAATCAATTTTTATAATAATACAAGAGTAGTAGGAAAATTAATTGTTATAAAAATTAATAATGAAAAAATATCACCATGGAGGCCTTCCGAAACTTTTTCTATGGTGTGACGGATTTTTGCAATGCACCTAGAGACTCGAATTCCCCCTCATATGTCTTGAAATTTACATTTGAGAACCTATTTTAAATATAAAATTTAAGGACAATTTTAAAAAAAGGCATGGAAGTTATTAAATTAATTAAGAGGACATAATTTTATCTTAGTTTTTAATAAGGGCAGAGGTATTTGATAGGACTCAAACTATGTATATTTCCTCCAAATTTAGGCTGATTCTAGGTTGATATTGACTAATTTGATTATACTTTTTGTTTTTAGATGTTGAAAGTAGAGTTTTGGAGAAAATGGGGATAACGAGCAACTTTTGTGAGAAGTGCTAATAGAAAACTTCACACTGTTAGGCATGGGCACATTGAGCGGATTAGAACTTCTCGGTGCTTGAAGTGGACAGGCCTAGCTTGTTGATGGGCTGGGTGAATTTTCACAAAAAAAGGAAGTTTGTGGGTGATTAATTGCAAGAAAAAAAGAGGGTTGATTGTATCAAGTTTTTAGAAGACAAAACTTTTATTTTTAGTTAGAAATATTTTCTATTTTATTATCTTTCCCTTTCAAAGTAGAATTTGGGTTTTAGCAATCATCTTAAATTGGTATTATTACTATATTTTAGAAGTTATTTTTTCTTATAAAAAGAAACTCTAGAGGTGCCAGAATTATCAAGCAACGCCTCCATCAACAAGAAAAAGACGTTCTTCTTTTTTTTCTTAAAGTTAGCAATGTCTCAAGAATTTCAAAGAGTCATGTTGACCATCACGAGTGGCTAAATACTTATTTTTTGATTCAAGGGAAGTATTGATATCATTGTCGTCACTGTGAGATTCTATTCTTAATTTATAATTCTTGCTTTTAATTCAAGTACTTATTGATTCTTGATTTATTTCTTATGAATAATTGATGTTGATTAATCTAACAAATTAATTATTCATTCTTTATTCTATTACTATTCATGATTTTATTAATCTGTAATTGTTATGAATGAATGGTGCAACTGGTAATTAGATTGATTATGTTTATGACTTGAAATATGCATGGTTAGTCTAAGGGAATCAATAAAACAAGATTAATTAATTGCAGCTATCTTGGTTATTTAATTTTGGTTTAATTGTTTTTACCGATTTTAATGCTACCATTATTTTGATATAGAATTCTATCGTGCCCCAATCAATTAATAATAAGTTTTGATTTTGGGTGTTGTACTTGATCAATTACTTTAGGAAAATAGAAGATTTATTACACTATCCTAATAAAGAGTTAAATATTTGAATTTGAAATATAATTTTTTGTAACTTATTATCAGTGATGCAATTAAATGAAATTGTACCCTTGGATAAGATGCTTGGTAAATTTGACTTTATTATTTATTTTTTGTTTGATTATTTACTTTTAATTATTTGTTAGAATTTAGTTTAGTAGTTATTCACTCCAAAATCCCCTGTTTTATTTTTACTTGTTGCAAAACTTGGAAACTAAATGTTGGTTCCCTTGGAATTCAACTCGGTCTATTATCACTGCAAAATGAATTTGTAGTCGTTAGAGATCAATGATTGACTTTGCAGGTTTTGACAAACCCGTCAGTATTTTACTTTTTGAACATAAATTTATTTTTGTATATAAAAACAAAGCTTTCATATGAAATTAAAAATTTATTAGTCATCAAAATTCTAAATTTTTGAAGATAGAAAATTCAAAAATTCAAATTTAAAATATTCAAAAAGTTATCAAAATTTACAAATTTTGTATACATATTTTTTTTTTCAAAATTTTTGTGAATTTCACTATTATTAAACATTGAATTTCACAAAAAGTTAAAAATAAAATATCAAAATAGTGATTTATTTTTAGTAATTATGTAATTATTTTTTTTATTTCATAACATTTAGGTACACAAAAAATTTTAAATTAAAATTTTTGAATAAAAAATTTAAATTGTGTAATTATTTATTTAAAAATTCTAAAATTTTTATTTTTTGATATTGATATTGAACGACTATTATTATTTAATTTCATATTTAGACTTTTAAAGTTGTATATTTAATTAAGTTTAGGTTTAAAAAATTTTCAATCAGAAAAGTAAGTGTTTAGAAGATAAGTTTACTTTGCCATTTTTAGCAATTAAAAGGAAATTATAGCCTCTTTGTTTGTTAGATAAACTTTCACAGTCTCTTCAGAATTTTTTTTTCTAAAATTAAGAATATTTTCTGTTCTTTTAACAAAAATGTAAAATTCTATGTCACATTGGTTGTGAGTTTTCTTGAATCCATTATACGTGAAGATCAAGAAGTTTTGAGAGAAATTGAAAAAATTCTCTCAAACTGCTCGATCCTGTAGGGAAAAAAATTAACATTATATTAGCTCTCAGTTAGTATCATTAAATAATTATTAATCATATGGGCATATGCTAATGAAATAGCGTCATTAGACACTATTTTTTGTGAATTTCATGAAATAAAGATCCCTTATTGACATTAACTGCCACTTTATTATGGTTAATAATCATGTACCTTATCTATACTTTTAAAAGAAAAATTCAATTAACAGCAGATAGAGTAAATAAATATTTTAATTACTATATATTTCTTAAAAGTGCCAATTTCAATCACTATATTTTTTTAATTAAAAAATGTTACTAAATTTCGTAAAAGTGTGTCAAATAGGTCATTCCATCTAAATATGATATTAACTGGGATAGAATTAAATACAAATTAGTAGCATTCTGATTTTTGTTAAACGATAAAGTCATTCTATTTGTTAAGTTTATAGATTTGTGTATCATACACAAAAACAATACACACTACCTCATTATCGTCATCTGTTTTTCTTTTCCAAAATTTACCTAGCCTTAAAAATCAGCAAAATTTCATCAAACCTTCATGGTGACTCTCACGCTCCCTTTCCCTTTCTCTCTCTTTGACAAAAATTCTAATAATAACAAATATTGGTATTATGTAACCTTCGTCCAGACTAAACACGAAAAAAAACAAGCACATTTATCTTAGGCAGTGTCTTCACGGCCAGTCACATATTAATGTATAAATTTTCATATTTGTCTTAACTTCTATTATTGGTAAATATAATATAAAATTTTTATATAAAAATAAACTTTCTTTTGGGTTAAAAAAAAGTTTTAAAAATAAATTATTTTTTCAGAACAAGAAAGTACTTGTATTATTAAAATATTTATTTATGATTAGATTATTAAACAGATGATTTTTGTCTTAATTAGCTTGCTTACTGTCAATCTTTTGTAAATTAAAGCGAGATTTGTCAGACGATTACAAGGATGAAAGTATGCTGTACATTTTGTTCCCAAAAATAGCCTTTGTTGACGTAATAATAACATTTCTTCTCCGGATTAAGCGGCGTGGAAGTGCACAATTTTCCGTGCAAATTTGTCATTTCATCCAAGACAAAAGACCAATTAGATTTGGTCTCCTCCTTCCTGATTGAGGACGCAAAGAATATTACCCCAAAATAAAGTAAAGAAAAGGTCAACTATGAAGGTCAGAACTGTCATTAACCCTCCTCCACGTGCAGTTATTCTACGTACAGACCCCCACAGGCAGACTTCGGAACTCCAATCTGGAGCTGTACAGTGTACACCGACACCTGGACTTCCATAAATGTCGTCAAAAAAAAACAACAGAAAATCTTTTACTAACACTAATAGTTAAATTTATGTCTGAAAATTTCTCTTTTTTTAATAAAATATTTATGTTTAATTTAATATTGAATTTGATCTATTATAATAAAAATACACAAAATTCTATAGCAATTTTATTTCTTTTAAAATCCATAATCTAGGTAAATCAATATGCTATTTTTTCTCTACAGTAGTAGTTTTTTTGTTTGAAGATACTTGTCCTACTCACATACATCTCATTCATACAGCGTCGAATGAATGGAATATTGAATCAATGAATAATGATTAAATGGGTAAGGAAATTTGAAGTGAAAAAATGACGGGAATAAAATACCATTCTATGGTGGTAATTTTTTTTTTTGAAAATACCTATCCTCTTAATGTACGTGCCTTTGATGCAATTTCGAATAAACGAAATGTTGAATTGATGAAAAATAATTGAATGGACAGGGAAATTCGAAGTAAAAAAATAAAAAAGAGAAGTTTTGAACGATGTTTCAGTTATTTTTTTTGGTGAATAAAAAGATTTTTCTGTCTTTTCACTTAATCAAAAGCATTAACCTGCTATATTTGTGAAGAAAATTTTGAAACTACTATATTTGTAAATATCATGCAAAAAAGTGTTATATTTAAAATTTTCCCTTTATTTTGTGCAACCACTGCCCAGTCTCATTTTTCAAAAGTCGTCTAAAAGTCTCCCAACAACCTTCCACGAAACTTCTCACCGCAACTGCCCTCCATTACTCATTGTCTCCCTTCACTTTCCCTTTTTATACACTGTCTAACACATACTCTCCACCAGTTCTCATTACTTATTTTATGCGTTGGAGATCTGGCTCTCGATTCCAAGCCCGCTAGGTACACAAAAACTAAAGATTTACTGATGATTATTTTAGTTTGCTTTTATATAAGGAAGGATCCATTAAGCCTTTCTAATTACTAATGTTTTTTTCTTTTGTGTGTAGATCTTGTTAACCATTAAGTCCACCCTCTCAAAGGTACAATTTTTAGATTTGCGCTTCTTAATTTCATATTTATGAATGAATCTTCTTCTATTTTCCTTGGTTAATTACCATGCTTTTGTCTCGATCGAAAAATAGCAAGATCATCTGGGACAAAAAGAGACCAAAAAAATTGAGATTTTTTCTCTGTTTAGCATATGTGATCGATCTATGATATAGATTTGAAAAGGGAGATTGTTAAAAAGTTGTTTAAGTTTTTACAATTTAATGTCTAGCTTTATTTTTTTTTATTATTACCTACGTAAATTTGCCTTGTCTTTTACACGTGTTTGTGGGACTTTTGAATTCCAATATTTGTCAATATATTGTGTGGATTTGACTGGAGTGATGATTATGTTTATCCATTTTTTATATTTATAAAAAATCAATTTTAGATTATTCTTTTTATTTTCAGGGAAAAAACCACGATTATTATCACTAATAAAAATAAAAATATGGTTTGATATATAAGTTACTAAAATTATTGGCAATTAAGACTATATTCAATAGAATTGATTTTTTTATAACAACAAAATTCACTAATTTAAACGTACTCTTGTTCTTTTGTCAACAAAGTTTTAGATTTTGTATACAATATCTACTGGCTTAAACCATTAGAAAACAATATCAATATTGGGGGGCAGTAAAACCTTTTTTTTTCAAAAGCAATATCAAATTTTCACTCTACAAAGATCATCCATTTTTATTCCCTGTTGGCATCCTTCACCCACATATATGTGAGTGGTCCATATGCTAGCTTTTCAATTGTCAAGATAAGCTAGCCTTTGAACAGTCAAAAAATAAAGTCTTGGTCAAAACTTCCAAGGCTTAATTGAAAATGGCTAATCATAATTATTTATATGGATATTCATTTTGTTCTTTATGTTTATGTTGTCGAGATTTCTTTTTATTTTTTATGTACATTTTCTCTCATAAATTTTATCCGGAAACTTAAAAGTACAAAATAAACGGGACGAAAGTACCGTTTCATTATGAGATTGATTTCTAAGGTCAATATTTAATCCAGCCGTACTGCGTTTTCTAAGAAGCCAAAACTGACAGTGACTAATAGAGTAATAATATATGCATAATACTCAAATTTTCACATTTACTGACTTCTCCAATTTATTTGTATTATTCTAATTTTAATTGAACCGCCCTCCCCTGTCATCTTCATTTTCTCAAACCAGAAGCTAGTTTCCTTTCAAAAGTTTTTACTTTTACTTATCATTTGGTGCAGCAAAAGTTCATCCTTGCTGGAGTCACTTCTACATAGATTTACTTGCAGCAGTATCTTGTTTCTCACTTCGATTTGTTTCTTCACAAGTCCTAACAATTTCCTTGGGAGATCTTGCTCGTCCAAGATATGGAGGTATGTACAAAGGGTTAAAGTTTCAAATTCATATATTTTGGATCTTTTACCATTGTTTGTTAAGGATGTTTTTTTGGTTTAATAATAAAATACTTTGCATGGTCTGATTTAGTGATGAAGTGATCATGTATGTTTTTTTTTTTTTTTTTTAATATTTTTCCTAGGTAGAGACATGATGACACACAAAATGAAAGATAGAAAGTGTGGAGATTCTTTATAACATTTCTTAATGTTATCATATATACTTTATGAGAGAGAGGGGAGACCAGTTGAACCCTATAAGAAACTGGGGACTTATGAATGTATATTACCTTGTTTGGATTGTTATAGAAAGTGCAAAGCACCTTGTATGGTGACATTAAAATTTTAGAAAAGAAATTAGGAGTTTTCGAAAATAAACAAATATCTTTAATTTTAAGCAAATTTTTTTATGAATGGCATTTTAAGAATTAAAATTATTGAAGAGGGCGGACATCGTAGTTATTTATTGTGAAGGGCATTAAAATGTCTTCAATTTTTTTTTCCATTATCAAAAACATGGTTTATCTTTCATTTAACTATGCAATATATTTAACACTCCATTTGTTTTCTCTACAACGATTTTACTATGCATTGTATTCATACAATGATTCTGAAACATTAATGTTGTTTTGTTTTGAAAAAAAGTTAAACGACCTTGGTTTAGGCATTGATTCCTAAGCTTTTCAATACAATGACAAGAATGAATTTAATTGTATTGTGTAAATCTAAAAGGATGAAAAACTCATCTATCAATATTTACTACTCCTTTAATTTATACTTGTAAATTCAACTATATTTTACTCACCACTATGATTTTTTGAATTTAACAAACACAATATCTCCTCTTTTTTTCTTTTTTTTTTTCTATTTTGATAGACTTTTTGTAGGAAATAAGAATAAAAATTAACAAATAAATAGCAATAGGAGTTTGGGTAGTGCAGATTTTTAAGTAAACCTTCTTTATTAGAGAGACAGAGGCATAGGAACAACAATGAAATTAATACACCAGCAAAAAAGTATAGTGGCAAGAACAGAAAGTTTTGAGTTCTGTCTATACACTACAAGGCTTCGAGATAGGGTTTTTATATGATCATACATGGCAACTATTATGAGCGTTGAGATATTTTTTACCAATGTGGAGAGCAACGTTCAGGTAAATTTGACCAATGTGGGATGTCTATAGATGAGATTAATAATTTTTTCGTTTGGCCCAAACCAGAAAAGTGAGATGTCCACAAATGAGGTTAGACCAAGTAAAATTAAACCAACTCTTGCCATAGAAAAAAAGGTAAAGAGTTACAAAAATCTGGTACGGTAATTAAGGGTGGTAAAAATTAATTTACATAAGTTTGGCTTTTGAATTGGATTGGCCAGAAGCTTATAATTTTTCAATGTGGGATTCTAGATTCTTTTGAAATACATAAACATGTCAATAATTTTCCACATATTTCAAAAGAATTGAGTCAAAAAGTGATAAAAAATTCTGTTGGATTTGTATGCTTGCAAGTGTATTCAATTTGGTGTCTTTTAAACTGTAAATCAAATTTAGATAAATAAATTTTCTATTACATGACTTTTATACACAGAATTTTTATATCTTACGTGCTATAGAATTGATCCACTTTGGAATAAATTCCGAATACATCTCTTTTTGTATTCGAATAAACTTAGTTCAATCAACTAATGGGTCAAATTTGAGCACATACTCGTACTTGCACATTAAGTAGAGTACAAATAACAGCTTTGTATACAATTGATTATTTATGTCTTCGAACAAAATGGTTAAATAATGCTGATCAGAGTTGGTTTTAACAGTTCACTCGTGGTTACTCTCCACTCCCTAACATCCCACTGGCCAACGTCTCCTGTCCTTTCTCACTCTCCGATGGACCACTTGATCTGTTGTACTCGCTAAATATTGTTTTCAATTTTTTAAGTTTTAGATTAATTTGGAGAGTTTTACCAACAAAAATAGATAAATGTATTTTATAGAGCATTGTTAAAATTATCCTTTATATTTAACTATCGTTTGTACATTAGAATGTTAAAATATAGCCATTAGTATAAGGCTAAGAAATGATAATTGACACCCCGCCCAAAAAGAAAAATAAAAAGGTTAACAAGCTTCAATTAGTTCAATTAATAAACATGTCATAGTTCAAGCAGTCATACTGATCTTTTATGATAAACGTACTAACATTGGCTTGGGTCTAATCATGAGAATTTGATACTCCCTTCTTAAAAAGAATATACTTTTAGATCATTATAACTTTTTTCAAGTTGTAAAATATAATAAATTTAATGTACCATTAGTTGTATAAAATTTTCATTTGTCCTTTCTTTTGAGCCATACATAGTTAGTAAATTGGTCGGGTTGTCGAAACCCTCAAAATTAATTGAGATCTTTAGACTAGCTACAATTGATTTGTAATAGTAGTGGACCAGTTCGAATCCCACAGGGAGCTATGTGTTGAAGAATTTCTTAGCAATTGAGATGAAGAAAAAAAAAAGAATTTTGAGTACCAAATCTATTTGTAGTTAATAAAGAAAATTATAAGAGAAATCAACTGGAAATATTTAAAAGAATTACTTCAATCTTACCAGGCTCCGATCCAAGATAATGTAGTTGTACCAAATATATCTAGCTCATATGATTCTTAAGACACTTCTCCATTCAAGCATTTAACCGAAAATTTTTCAATCATGACAAAATTTGAGTTTTCCTATTCTATTTGTTGAACCTAGCATTCACAACAAACCTTACTAACAAATGACGGGGAGCAATAGCACTCCATATCATTTGATAACAGTACTAGAACCTTGAAAATAGTTAAAACAAAAACTAACAGTTGAGATAGCTACAATTGAAAGTCTTTGTATCATTAATTCCCTTTAAATCATAAATGCATGATTGCTGTCACTTATTTACACATGCAAAAAAATTTAAGTGCTACTTGTTCTAATTGTTCTGGACAATTACGAATAAAAAACAAATAGATAGTTGCAAGAAGTAGAATGTAAATAAGTTGTCAATTTAGTTAACATTCAAAACCAAAAAAATTGAATGCAAAAAATAATGATTACTTGAATGTAAAAAGATTATGAAACTATGAATAACACCTCACTAAATATAGCCATGACATTAACACACCTTGGATCGGAATGGAAGTAGTTTAGCTACTCATGGTAGCAAAACTATTCTAACTTTATTCTAGAATGAAAGAAAAGTACAAGAGAAAGAAAAATCTCTGCTGAAAATAAAGGTAGCAAAACTCATTCTTCGAAGTTCACTTGCCCTCATATTTATAGACTTCTTCTCTAACAACTTTTCTAAAGATTTCCTAGAATCTCTCCAACAAATCCTAAATTTTTAAACTTTTGATTTCTAACTAATTATCTAGCCAACCATCCTATCTAATCTTAACAAATGTCTTCAAATCAATTCTAACTTGAATTACAAAAGTTGAAATCAAAAGAAAAATTCAAGTCTTGAAATTTCAGCTCATCAGCACTTTATCTCTGCTCAGAACATGGTCACGTGCATTGTGTATCTTTGAGTTTCACATCCAAAACAGAAGATTTCATCCTTTAAGGCGTAATCTCTGTTTATCCAAAATCGTCTTCTGTTTTTGCTCCAAAACTCCTTCTCCAAAAATCGTCTAAATCTTCATTAAATTCCATCTTTTTACTTTAGTCCATCAATTTCACTCCCTGATACAAAAAAACCTCAAATGAGCCATTTTCATACCAATAAAAGCATTAACATCATAGGTTTGCTCCTATTAAATGGTAACAAATTAAATCCTATCATAAACATACAATGAGAATTCCACATACATGGTAGAACAAGTACAAGAATTGATTACATAATAAAATCTATTTAAAGCCAATGTATAGTCTTAGGGACATTACCTTAGCTGTGAATTCACCAATAAAAATTATTAGTGGTGAAATTGATTATAAGTCACACAATTGTTCAATTTTTAACTATATCCACATAGAAAAATATTTGGGATTCTTGTAGAATGATTGACTATGAGGTTAAAGTTTGTTATTTCCCTTAGATATTTATATTTAGAACAGGATTTACAAAAATCCTAATCGTCTAATATGTGTGATATGTATAAGATTTCAAGCCTTTTTGCAAAATCCATAGTTGACAATTATTAATAAACCACGTTGATATGTTTTGACTAGTCACTAGGAAATCCAAAGACTTATACATTTATATGTTCTTAAAATTAATTTATCTCATAAATTAATTTCATAATTATTTTATAATTATAATATCATTTTTGACCCAATAAATCATTCGTACATAGTGTGATCCTTTATATTTCTTCTTAGGTTTGCAATAAATGTAAATTATAATTCAATATTAATGGCTTTTATGACATAAAACCATCAAACATTTATCCTATTCATTATTCATCCATAAGCCAAGTGGTAGGGAAGGGTGATAGGAGAGGAGAGTAAGAGATAGAGAAAATTTTTATTTTTTTAAATAGTTTATTATTCTTTAGGTTTCTGGTCAAAAGAGAAGTTTTGGGATAATTTCTAAAAAAATGTTCCCGCCGCATCTTAATTGCAAATATTAAAATATATAAAAAAAAAATTAGCCTCATGCATAATGTTATTACAAGCATACATATTTCTATAGGTCCAACACTAAATAATTCAAGTATTATAAAAAATTAGCGTACAAATCCAACATTAAGAGGTCCCACAACGTTATTTAAAAAATTAGTCTATAAATCTAGCAATAGAAGGCAATCCATATGTAGTTTGGTACCTTCTGCTCTGTATTTAGACAAACAGCTCATGTTCAATGACTCTGATAATATTTGTTAAGAATTATCGGTAGGAGAAAGTAAATAAAAAGCCTAAAATGGAGATAAAAATATAAGTTGAAGTTAAATTTTCATCTAAAGTTTAAATTAATAAATTCTGAATTTGTAATTATTAAGTGTTTTGTAATATTTTTGATAATATAAAAATCCAAAATATGCGCACTTGGACTTGTAATATATGCATAATACTCCAACTTTACATTTACTGACATCTCCAATTTAGTTGGGCTATTCCAGTTATAGCTGAGAACCAAACCCCCCCCTTCATCTTCATTTTCCTCAAACCACAAACTAGTGTCCTTTCAAAAGTTCATCATAGCTGGAGTCGATTCTATATAAATTTACTTGCAAGAGTTTCTTATTTCTCACTACTATTTGTTTCTTCACAAGTCATAACAGTTTCCTAGCGGGGATATGGCTATTCCATGTATGGAGGTATGTAGAAAGGGTTAGAGTTTCAAATTCATATATTTTGAATCTTTTTCAACTGTTTGTTAAGGATGATTTTTTGGTTTAGCCGTCAAATATTTTGCATGGTCTGATTTAGTGATAAAGTCTTCATGTGTGTTTTTCCTTTATTTTTTTCCTAGGTTGAGACATGATGACACACAGAATAAACTTAGTTCAATCAACTAATGAGTCAAATTCGAGCACATTCTCGTACTTGAATATTAAATAGAGTACAAATAACAACTTTGTATACAATTGATTATTTATGTCCACATACAAAAGGGTTAAATAATGCTGATTAGAGTTGGTTTTAACAGTTCACTCGTGGTTACTATCCACTCCTTAACATCCCACTGGTCACCGTCTCCTCTCCTCTCTCACTTTCCGGCTGACCAATTGATCTGTTGTACTCGCTGAGTATTGTTTTCAATTTTTTAAATTTTAGATTAATTTGGAAAGTTTTACCAACAAAAACAGCTAAATGTATTCTATAGAGCATTATTTAAATTATCTTTTGTATTTAAGTATCATTTGTACATTAGAATGTTAAAATATAGCCATTAGTATAAGACCAAGAAATGATATTTGACACCCCGCCCAAAAAGAAAAATAAAAAGGTTAACAAGCTTCAATTAATTCAATTAATAAACAAGCCATAGTTCAAGAGTCATACTGATATCTTATGATAAACATACTAACATTGACTTGGGTCTAATCACGAGAATTTGATCCTCCCTTCTTAAAAAGAAATATACTTTTAGATCATTATAACCTTTTTCAAGTTATAAAATATAATAGATTTAATGTACCACTAATTGTATGCATTTTTCATTTGTCCTTTTTTTTGAGCCACACATAGTTAGTAAACACACTATAAGAATTCCATATACACAGTGAAACAAGTACAATAATTGATTACATAATAAGATCTATTTAAAGCCAATGTATAGTTTTAGAGATATTTGCTGTGAATTCACCAATAAAAAATATTATAGTTGAAATTGATTATGAGTTACACAATTGTTCAATTTTTAACTATATCCACATAGAAAAATATTTGGGACTCTTGTAGAATGATTGACTATGAGGTTACTGTTAGTTATTTCCCTGAGATATTTATGTTAAGAACTAGGATTTACAAAAATCCTAATCGTCTAATATGTGTGATATGTATAAGATTTCAGGCCTTTTTCCAAAATCCATATTTGACACTTATTAATAAACCACGTCGATATGTTTTGACTAGTCACCAAGAAATCCAAAAGCTTATATATTGATATGTTCTTAAAATTGATTTATCACTTAAATTAATTTCATGATTATTTTATAATTATAATATCATTTTTGACCCAATAAATCGTTCTTACCATTTGTGATTCTTTACATTTATCCTATTGATTTATTCATCCATAAGCCAAGTGGTATAGAGGGGTGATAGGCTAGGAGAGTAAGAGATAGAATTTTTTTTTTTAAATCGTTTATTATTCTTCAGGTTTCTATTCAAAAATAAGTTTTTGGATAATTTATAGTCTTTATTTAAAATAAAAAATAGTTCCTGCAGCATTTTAAATGCAAATACTTAAAAAAAAAAATTTAGCCTCATGCATAATGTTATTACAAGCATATAGATTTCTATAGGTCCAACACTAAACAATTCATGTATTAGAAAAAATTACCTACAAATCCAACATTAAGAGGTCCAACAACGTTATTTAAAAAATTAGTCTATAAATCTAGCACTAAAAGGCAATCCATATATAGTTTGATACCTTCTACTATATATTTAGACAAACAGCTAATGTTCAATGACTATGATAATATTTGTTAAGAATTAACGGTAGGAAAAAGTAAATAAAAAGCCAACAATGGAGATAAAAATATAAGTTGAAGTTGAATTTTCATCTAAAATTTTAAATTAATAAATTCTAAATTTATATTTATTAAGTGTTTTGTAATTTTTTGATAGTATAAATATCCAAAATATGCGCACTCGGACTTGTAATATATGCATAATACTCCAACTTTACATTTACCGACATCTCCAATTTAGTGGGGCTATTCCAGTTCTACTTGAGCCAACATCCCCCCCCTCCTTTCATCTTCATTTTCCTCAAACCACAATCTAGTGTCCTAGGGTGTAATGCTTCAAGATTATTAGGGTTTAAAGTTAAGTAATAATATATGAGATTGCTTGAAACATTACACCTTAGGTATCTAATTTGGAATACCTAGTATGTTACTTCCAACTAGCATATAAATAGGGATATACTAGAGTTATAACTAGTTAATGGACTCTTACCCATACAGGCCCACTACAAAGGTACATTACCTATTGGGCTAATAATAGAACATACACTTGGGTTGTATTAAATACCCAACAGATTCTATATAGATTTACTTGCAACAGTTTCTTGTTTCTCACTACGGTTTGTTTCTTCACAAGTCATAATAATTTCCTAGTGGAGATCTTGCTATTCCAAGCTATGGAGGTATGTAGAAAGGGTTAGAGTTTCAAATTCATATATTTTGAGACTTTTTCAAGATCTTGTTAAGGATGGTTTTTTGGTTTAGCTGTCAAATACTTTGCATGGTCTGATTTAATGAGAAAGTTTTCATGTCTGTTTTTCCTTTATATTTTTCCTAGGTTGAGACATGATGACACAGAACGAAAGATAAAAAGTATAGAGGTTCTTTTTTCTTGTTCTCAATGATAATTAACACCAAATTCAATGTTATCACACATACTTTGTGAGAGAGAGGGGAGACCTTTCAAGTTGGGGATATATGAAGTGTATATTTCCTTGTTCGGATTGTTACATAAAGGGGAAACCACCTTGACATTACAATTACAGGGAAGAAATTAGGTGTTTTCAAAATAAACAAATATCTTTAATTTTAAGGAAAAATTTCAATTTGTGGCATTTTAGGAATTAAATTTATTAAAGTGGGTGGACATTGTAATTATATACTGTGAAGGGCATTAAATATCTTTAAAAAAAAATTCATTATGAAAAAGTTACTCTATCCTTAATTTAATTGTGCAATCTATATATATATATATATATATATGACATTCCACTTGTTTTCTCTTATACGGTTTTAATATGAATTGTGTTCATACGATGATTCCAAAACATTAATCTTGTTTTTGATTAAATAATTAAAAAAAAAAGTGCAGGTTAAACCACCTTGGAAAGCTGGGGTTAGATATGGACTCCTATTTGTATATAGTTTATATGCTTATATAGAGAATTCATGTATAGTTTATAATTAAATATTTTCACTCAAATTTATATCTTTTATATTAGAGAATACATATATAGTTTATAGAGAATGCCTATCTTGAAACTCTTGTCGCAAACTCTTCTCGATTTTTAGATGTAGCTTTTGATGCGCTTTCTCCCGTCCCTTCAGACATTTTTCTTCCCAATATAGACTCCCTGTCTTGGTCCGCATTTTCTTTTATAGAAAAATTGAAGCTCTTCCCTCTTAGAGTTTATTCTTTTGAAATTCAAGAAAAAATTGTTTGTTTTGAAATCTGAAGCCTCATCATGATTTGCTTTTTTTGAAGTCAATTTGAATGTTGAGTTGATTGGTTGTTTTTAATCTATACCTGCAGCTCATGACCTTTTATGAATTTGAGTATCACTGATTTTGACTTTGTTACAATTAAATTAATGTATTTCTTTGAATGAAAGACCAACCGAATATCTTCGTGCGTTTTCTAATAGAACATTATCCGTTATGAATTTTGACATCTGATTTGAGTTTTATCTTTTTTTTTGCTTCACAAGCCTTACGATAGATTATATAATGCCAATTCTAATTTCGCAGCCATCAATGTCCTCTTATTACTTGTATGGATTTCTTTGTTTCTGTAAGAATTCTAAATCCAATCTTTTCAGGAAAAAGAAAAAATAAAAAAGCGGATTTTTTGTTTTATGTACGAAACTTTTCTTATTGGTTTAGCTGTATATTCCCTACCAAGTGTTAAATACTAATGCTTTTTCTATGAGCATCAAATATTTGGATAGCGTAAAAACCATCATCAAATATTTTGCTAGCAATGGTGTAGAAATGTTGGCTAGATGTGTAGCGGTAAGCTCAAAAATTCATAATGGATAAGAAGAATTTTAACTGAGCACTTAGCACTTAGCAATATGGTATTGACCATTATATCGTTTTGGTGTTCCTTTCAGTGGATCATGAAACCTCTGGTAGAAAAGGCGACGGAGCAACTAGTGGATTACCTAGGAAGAAGTGATGTTGACGCTATGCAATCATTAAAAAGGAATATGGCAATATTGAGCAGCCGGGCGATTGACATAGAAGACGAAGTAAAGAGAGAGGAACGGTCATGTAAAAAGAAAAGGAAAAAAGAAGTTGCAAATTGGTTGAAGACGGTAACTGATTTAAAACCTGAATGTGATGAACTGGAATCAAATGCCAGCAGTAGTAGGCTTCCATTGATTGGGGATCCTGTGGGAAAGATGCAAAATCGAGTGAAAGAACTTATTGAGCAAAGTAATAATTTCAAGGAGCCTGTGCTTGATGATTTTGACAACATTGGGGAACCGTGCACTAATCAAGTATTTGGCAAGAAAATCAAGCAAAATTTGGAGAAAATATGGCCATGGTTGGTAGTTGATAATATCTCAAGCATTGGGATATATGGGATGGGAGGAGTTGGAAAGACTACACTGGCCAGGCACCTCGAGTATGAATTACAAAAGAATAATTATCATGTTCGGTGGGTGACTGTCTCTCAAGAGTTTAGTATTACCAGTTTGCAGGAAAAGATTGCCAACGTTATGGGCACTCACTTGTCGAATAAGGATGAGGAAAAAATGAGGGCAAATATATTGCGAGCAGCATTCAATAAAATGGCGAAATTGGTGCTCATATTGGATGATGTTTGGGAACAATTTTGTCCAGAACAGGTTGGAATTACTCTAGGTGCAAACAAGTGTAGACTGATTTTGACTACCCGCTCATTGCAGGTCTGTGATCGAATGAGTTGTCAAAGAAAATTTAATGTGACGACTCTAGACAAAAGCGAAGCATGGGATTTGTTCAGGCACACAGTTGGCCATGAGATAAGACTTTCCGCAGAAGTAGAAGAGATTGCCAAGTCTGTCGCAAGCAGATGTGATGGCTTGCCCCTTGGTATTATCACAGTGGCTGGGAGCCTGAGAGGGGTTGTAGACATCCGTGAATGGAGAACTGCTTTGAGACAATTGGAATCATGTTCAATCGGGTACAAAGAAATGGAAGATAAGGTGTTTCCAATACTAGAATGGAGTTTCAATCGCTTAGATATATGGGAAAAACATTGTTTCTTGCATTGCTGCTTGTATCCAGAAGATTATGTTATAAAAAGAGAGCAGTTATTTGATCTCGTTATTTGGGCAGAGTTGATTCCAATGCTGAACACTAGGGAAGGACAATATGATCATGGTCATACGATAGTAAACAAACTTGTAAAAGTTTGTCTGCTGGAAGAAACTAAAAATTCTGATGGTTACGAGTGTGTGAGGATGCATGATCTGATTAGAGATATGGCATTGAGGATTACTAGTGGGAAATCCAGTTCTAAGGACGCCCAAGATGTGCCTAGGTTCTTGGTGAAGAGCAGTGTGAACAAATCTAATGATCCACTGATAAAAAATGAAGAATGGATAGATGATCTCTCTGCAATTTCTCTTATTGACAATTCATATCTTGGAGTTTTCAGCTTAGAAGTTCCACCACTCGTGTCGTCGAACTGTCGGAATCTATCAACCTTAATCATCAATCATCTCGACATTACAGAAATTCCAGATTCATTCCTTCAGCACATGTATGGATTGAAGGTTCTAAATCTAGAGGAGTGTTGCTATCTCTCTGTGTTGCCTAATTGTATCTCAGACATGGTGAATCTCAGAGCATTGTTGTTGGAAAATTGTAGTGAACTTGAATCAGTTCCAGCACTGGGAAAACTCAAGCAATTGAGAATACTGAACCTATTCGGCACTTCAGTTGGTGATGTACCTACAGGCTTGGAAGAATTGGTCGAACTTGAGCGCCTCTACATGAGTCATAAGTTGCGTGTGCGTGTATTACCCGAAGGGACATTTTACAAACGTCACCGTCTACAGCGTCTTGTATTGCCTCTTGCAGCTGTACATATTAAATACCCGGGAGTGTTGAATGAATTACAAGTATATTGTGGAAGATTAGCTTCCCTTGGTGACTACAGACGATTGGTAACACCTGGGTGCTTCCTCAGACATTACCAGATTGTCATCGGTGAATCAGATTATTCTTTGGATAATGACGATTTTGCTGATTTCAAGGATGCAGATGATTATATGGGAAATCGTACGTCAAAAAACAAGTTGACGTTTATAGGGTGCAACTTTCAGAACGAATTGGATCTGGTTTCGCTTCCAAAGGACCTACATGTATTAAATCTCAACTATTGTTCTGGCTTGTCAGATGATTTTTTCCACCGGTGGACCGATAGATGTAAGGATTTGGAAGAGTTGACGATACTCAATTCAGGAGAATTAAAGTTTGTCCTGAACTTCTCCTCTCCTGATGATGAACGGCTACCAAATTTGCAACGACTAGTCCTGATTGATTTGCCAAATTTAGTTGGTCTCATAAATTGGAGATTCTCAGGATCGATTCCGCCTGAAACTTTTTCCTCTCTCGAGAAATTGGATATTGCAGGATGTCACGGGTTGAAGAAACTTTTCTCTGTGCAGTTGCTCCAGCAAAGCCTACAGAAGCTCAAAGAATTGTCTGTCAGTAATTGTGATGAACTAGAGGAAATAGTAGCAAATAATAATGATGGAGGAAGAGGAGAAGCGACTTCAAGTGGGCCCATCATCGCCTCCGCCCCTCAGAAGGTTTGTGACCCTAACAATACCATAATGACTGTCCATTCCTTAGCAAATTTTCATTTCTATGGTTGTCCAAAGCTGAAGAGGCTGCCTTCTATCAAAATCACCTCTGCACAAGCAAATTTCACAATAGAAGGAAGCGGAGAATGGTGGAACTCATTAGAATGGGACAATCCCACCGATAAGGATGCCCTCTAGCCATTTTTTGAAGGTTAGTGGCAGTATTTAATACCATTACAAAGTCCTTATCTTTGATTGCTTAACAAAAATTTTTAAATTTACTTTCTCGTATCCTTTTTATTTTGTGTTATTTTGGGCAGCATTTAATATAACCAATAATTTCTTTTTCACGGATCCTAATTTGAACAGAATTGTTGTGCAAAATACTAAACAATTTTTTTTTTTAAGGTTTTCAAAGATGATAAATTTTTAATGGGAGTAAAAGGTAAACGGTAAGAAAGTTTTTCTTTTTTCTCTGTGTTGGTAAGCGGTGAAAAAAATATAACATTTAAATAATTTATTATTTCTTTTTAAAATTCAATTTTCAATAAAAATTCTCTTAACATTATTTAAAAAAAAAAATTCTATCCAACAATTTTTTTTTTAATTTTCCCTACAATACACTTTTGCTTATAAACAACTTTCACAAAAAATTTTACATATTTCAATAAAAAAATTCTTAAACAAACCACAATTGAAATATAGCGTAAGTAATTTATTTAAGAAAATTTAATTTTTCTGAATAAAAAACATTTCAATAATTTTCAAATTTTATTTTAGAAGTCAATTTTAAATTTAAAACTCTTGACTTTATTTTTAAAAAAATCCTTCAATATATTTTTTATTTTTTTCTCCAAAACCTTTTTATTTATTAAAAAAAATCTCATACATAAGTCATACATAAGGTTCATTCTCATAAAACCTCTCATACATAAGGTTCGTTCTCCTATATTTTCCAAATAAGTTTAGCAAGACAAAACTCAAAAACTAAATTCTTAAGATGAGGAAAATTTTGCACAAAAATAAATTTTTTAAGATGAGGAAAATTTTTAGAATCAATTGTTTTCGAGACATAGGGAATACAATTTAGTAACTTTCCTATAGGCAGCATTGTTGGCTGTCACACGTGCACTTTATTTTTACTGGATTAGTCCCGGTCAACCTATCATTCTGCAAAAAAGGATTAGAGTTGCTATTTTTCACTAGTTGCTCTCTTTTAATTCAGCAAATGCTGCAAAACTTTTACTTCCGTGACATTCCACCATAAAGACTATTACTCTCTCCGTTCAAAGTTTTAATTAAAATATAATTTTAATATATTAATTATTAAATATAATTCATTTAATACATCATTAAATGTATCATTTTTTTAATTTTTAATTTTGAGTATACATAATTATTATTAGTAAGAATATTTTAAGAATTTAGTTTAAATTTTGACTTTTTTTGAAACTTTTTTTTCCAAAGTTGACTTTTTTTGGGGGAACAAAAGGAGTATAATTTAATAATGCTTTTTAAAACTGCCCCCATTTGTAATAATCCTTAATAACAGAATTGCAATTTGATGCCTATTGTTCCTTCAAAGTACAACACTTGTTTTTTAACTAAGAAGTTTTGTACTTAAGAGTTACAATTTTTCCCACGTTGCCAGCCAAACTCAACCCTTGCCCGTACAAAACACAACGCAAAATAAACCTTTTGTCTTTATATACAGTAATTTCTATTAAATGCTTTGAATGGAATGGTGATGATTGTTTCCGTCCATTACAACTTCATGCACTTTCCTTTGTCGGGGTGTTTAGCATACTGATAATTTTTTTACACTTTTCTTCGGATTTAATGGCGACAGAAGCGTGGGGGTGGTGATGATGAAGATGAGACATAAGAAGATGAAGAGAATGGAAATTATGACAATGAAAATTGGCGGAGTTAGGACCAAAGTGAGTGGGGAAAAATATTTTCTTCCCTAAATACTAGGGTAAATTGTGTTACTTATAATTCAAAATTTGACACATTATGACTTAGAAATTATATTGTGAGTTTTATAACTTTTAGTCTATTACATTTAGCTATTTCATTGCCCCTGTTTGACTCATATGACAAGCGTGTGTATCCTGGGCATTGGTCTGATTTTGGCTTCATTTCAAATTTGGACCATTTAAAATGAATTTGTCAACATAAGGGACTTAATTGGATGGTTTTGGAAATTACTGCCGAAGTAAAACTAAAGGTACAAGTGAAGCAATCAAAATTAAGGATATTGAACCGTATACACTGTACATACACATTTTATCGATGCTTTCAAGCATCACTAACATCAATTACCTCAGTTCTCCACGTCAACAAATTTAATCAAGTCATAATTTCATTATCTATTGAATTTTTTTACCCTTTTTCTATTGCATGCTTCTTGGGTCATTCTTTTCATTTTGATTCAAGAAATCTAACTCATAAAATTATTTTGCTTTGTTCGATTTTATAGTTTTCCATTTTTCATTTGAAGTTGTAAGAGATCCGAGATCGCATGAAAAGTGTTCAACTATAATTAAATCTAATAAGTAAAACTGGAACGAAAATTTTTTAATAATTTAATTATGTTTATGCAGATTTATGAAATTATTAAATATAGTCTAGTTGTGTATATTGATTCTAAGGGACAACTCAAAAAAAAAGATAAAAATAAAAAAATTATACATTTAATAATACATTAAATATATTTTATTTTATTTAAAACAAAAAGGTTGTATTAAATAAAAAATGAATTTTTTTTTTAGAGGAGTAATATTTAGTAAGTATCGATGCACCTAATTGACTTAAAATGATTTTTTTTCTTTTAATTCTCAAGGTTCAATTAAGCCTGTTCCGTACTCTAAAATGGAAGGAAACACTCAATGCCAATAATAGTTTATTCACAATTAAAGAAGTTATTTTTTTTCGTAGAGCCTGGGAGACGCTTGCAAAACCTTTTCCATTGTGTGAAGGATTTTCGCAATGCACCTGGAGACTCGAGCAACCCCGGATCCACACCCACCAAAACCCCATCCACAACCATCCGCCACAATGTGTCTTGAATTTGCGTTTGAGAATCTATTTTAAATGTAAAATTTAGAATAAATTCTATTCTGTTAATAAAAATATAAAAATATAAAAATCTTTATCACATTAATTGTGAGTATAGTTTATAAGATCGGAATTCTATACATAATCAATTTAGGATAATAGAATCGGATCATAAAATTGTAAGATTTTAAAAAAAATAAAAAAATTATAAATTATAAATTATTTTTAAAAAAATTATTAATCAATATTTGAATGATATATAGAAAATTTATGTATAGTTTATAATTAAATAATTTTACTTCAATTTTTATGTCTTATAACATTATATATGATTTTTTCAATATTTCAGTTGTTGTTGTAGTCAAATGGTCTTTTTGCCTAATTTATTTATTTATTGTTAAAATATAATAAACCTATAATTAAACTAATTAAATTATTTATATAATGATAGATCTTAATTTTACTTAGATATGGAAAGTTTTTTTGAGTAAATTTAATTATATTTTATTCACGTAATTAGGATCGGGATTGTTTTAGTAAATTTAAATCGTAAAATCGTAAGATCGATGTGATCGAATCAGCATTTTGAAAGCTATGATTATGAGTTTTCTAGAATCCATTCTACATAGAAATCCAAAGTTTTATGAGAAATTGAAAATTGTTTTATCTTGTTTGATAATATCAGTATGTAGTTGCTAAAATGTTCAGCGTTGGAATTAGTGTTATTTTTGCACATTCACATGTACGTAGTTCATTGAAGGTACAGTTAATTGATAATTGATAGTGCGCCTTATTTTGTTACTTTTAATGATGATCACTTTAGAAAACTATGAATTTATACTTAAAAAACAAAAGATCAAGTATTTGATAAATTTAAAAAGTTTCCGACTTTGGTTAAAAGACAAACTAGAAAAAAAAAGAAGCTAAAATGCATCTAAAACAGATAATGATGGCTAGTTCTATGGGCCATTTGAAGAGTAAGCAACAAGATAGTAAACATAAAAAAACTCCTCTAAAAAGAGTTAGATATTTACTTGCTCAATTAAAAGAAGAGTAAATTGTATATTTGCTCATTTAAAAATAGGTCTTTAACTTTTTTAATCTCACAAATTTAAAAACGATCTTTTTAATCCCTTTAAATACAAATATACTTATTTTGATCATTTATATGTTATCTCAGACGGAATCTATTTACTAAGTACGTGTGCACATTGTGAACCCTATAATGAAGGGCAAAAGAGTCCTACCTATGATAAAAACTTGAGTCAACACTATATTTTTACGTTTACGCTTTTACCCTTTTACGTATTTGGTTTGCTGCCAATTCAAAAACCTCAACTAAAATATTGATTATGTTGTACTATTGAAAGGAATTTGAGCCTTTGTTAGACCTCTTTTTTAAATTTGAGTACTTTTTATAAGTTTGAACAGGTTTATAATTTATAAATTTAACATATATTATATATAATATTTATTAAATTATTTTTCATAATTGATAAAATTTTATAATTTTACAATCCGATTTTTTTGTACCCTCCACCGATTTTATGTAAAAACTCAATTTTAACAACCATGGTCCTACCACATATCATTTTACAAAAAAACCCAAAAACATCCCATCAAATGAGCAAATCCCTAATTACTACTAATATCCTAATTTTTTTTTCTTTTTTTTACTTTCTTCATCATCATCGTCATCATCACCTTCATCCTCTTTATCATCTTCATCATCACCATCATCCGTATCATCTTCATCATTTCCATCATCTTAATCATTGGCATCACCATCCACATCATCATCTTACTTTCATCATCTACATCATCATCTTCAACAGCATCATCTTACTTTCATCATCTTCCACATCATTCGAATGAGTAGATTTGCCAATCCGCATCATCTACATCATCTATATCATCTTTTCTAGCAAAAAGTCGGCTAATTCGTTGCAGATCTGAAGATGCACATCTCAAACCAAGCAACAAAAATTCAGCATAAACCATCAAATGTCTGCTAATTAATTAAGCAACGAAACTTGGAATAGGATTGTTAGCCTCAAATTGAATGGATAGTGTCTGTTTGAAGGCTGGGATTCTTGGATTGGCCAAGCCAATCACTGTCTCTGGTTCTGGATGTTTGGAAGCGCGTACAACCCCGCTATCTCAGATGAGCACTAGTACTATTGCCCTCTCCTCCACGGCAATATCTTTCAAGAAACCCTTTGTGTCGTCTTCTGGGAAGAGCTCTTCCTCGGAATAAATGGGAATAGAATTTTTAATATTTTGAGTGTCAGGTCCTTGTGGCAGCAACAAGGAGAAGACTAGGGAGATGTACGGATTGGAGGAAGAAAATGGGGTTCTGAATGAAAATTTTGAACAAAATAGAGAATAAGTTCTGGTGGCAACGAGGATCGCGAGGTGTGTACAATGAATTATTGGGATGATGACGAAAAAGTCAGTTTTGATAAGAATTCTTTCACTAAGATGTTGCATAGGGTTTCCTTGGCTGTAGCTAGATGGTATGCTCAAATGTCAGATTTGGGAAACTTGGCTTATTCCATACCTCAAATCAAGGTTATATAATTTCTTTTCTATATATTGAATTCTCATCCTCAATTCCTCTTTAATCCCTAAATTGTTTAGAAGCTTGATCGAAGCCAAGGCAATTAGGATATTTGTAATAATTAGGGATTTGCCATATTTGATGGGATGTTTTTGGGTTTTTTTTTGTATAATGATATGTTGTAGGACTCTTTTGCCCTTCATTACAAGGTCGTACACACTTACCAAATAGATTCCATCCGAGATAACAGATAAAGAACCAAAATAAGTATATTTGTATTTAAAGGGCCTAAAAAGATCATTTTAAATTTGTGGGACTGAAAAAGTTAAAGACCTAGTTTTAAGGGATCAAATATACGATTTACTCTTAAAAGAATGAAGAGGACACTAATTAAGAGAGTCAGATGTTTACTTGCTCAATGAAAATTGCCAAAATTCTTTTGGGGTGAAGTTTTATATACTATCATATTATTAATCTATCTCTTACTATTGCCTTACAGAGTGATGTTTTAAAAAATATTTGGACTGATAAAAATATCTCTGATGATCATTTGAGGGTATTTGATTATAAAGGTTTTGTCCATATTCCGAAAGATGGGAGGTCAAAATTGGATGCAAAAACTAGATAGAGCATTTTTGTTGGGTGTGGCCATAATGAGTTTGGTTATAGACTTTATAACCCAGGAGGCAAGAAACTTGTGAGAAGTTGAGATGTGGTATTTTATGAGGATCAAACCATTGATGATATTGATAGACAGTAGTGAGTTCGTGCTATGGAGGATAAGACAAAATCCTTATATGATACCTTTGAACAAGTAAAGTTACCAAAGGGTAAAAAAGTGTTGAAGAAACTTGAATGTTCCCAAGAAAGGCGTGTGCTTTATGACAATCAAAGTGTAAATCATCTTTGAAAGCATCCATTTTTTTATTCTAGATCTAAACATATCAATGTGAGATATCACTTAATACGTGATGTATTAGACAAAAAAAAAAAAAATAGTTGAACTTGAGAAGGTTCACAGGGACAAGAATGGTGCTAATATATTGGCTAAATCATTGCCAATATGGAAGTTTGAACTATATTACTTCCTTAATGGAATTGTAAGTTCCTCCACAAATCCGGGAGGGGAGATTTGTTATGTTTTATGAACTCTCAATTTATGTGAAAAATTAAAATTATTGAGTTAATTATCTAGCTATTAGACGGTAGCTATAATAGTTGTCAGACTTAAAAAGGTTGAAAATCATGATTGAAAAAAAGAAAATCTGGAACAGAATTTTTTGCTACAATATTATTAAGTTAATTATTTGGTCATTAAAGGGTTTAACTATAATATTTATAGAATTAAAAAGGCTAAAAATCGTGATTGAAAAAAAAAGAAGACAATTTTGAACATAATTTCTACTACATTTTTTTTGCAAGTTTGTAGTTTGCATAATCTTTATCAAATTGACAAATAGAGGGTGAAATATACCCTGATTGTGCTAAAATTTTTATAAGTGTATGAGACATCCTAAATTGTAGAGATTAGGTTTTAATGGTTCTATATCAAGATATAAAATTTTCAAGATTATTGCAATTTTCTGTTGAAGTTTTTTAAAATTTGTTCTTTGTTTTAAAATTTGGTTATCTCTATAGATTGTTTAATGCCATATATCACTTGTGTAATTATTGGAAATTTTATTTCATATTTCATTTATTAATTGTAGGGTTTTAGTGGTGGAATTAAGGGTCCCGTAATTTTTCCTCTTTATATTAAGGAGGTTTTCCACAAAAAAAAGTAATGTATTTCTTTTGTGTTTGTTTTTAGTATTTTGTAGCTTGATTTTTCGGCTCTTATTTACTATTTTTAATGCTTTTAACAAATTGGGAAGATTTTTAACTTATTATTATGACTAGGTTCAATTGACTCAACCTTATTTCTCCCTACATGGTTTGACTTTAAATCATATAGCTCTTGCCTGTTTTTCATAAAGGTTACAATTTATTTGTATAAATGTTAGCAAGAAACTTAGTAGTTTATTAGGATAGTTACTAATATCTATTATAATAAAAAGGGGAGTAGGCTACTAATATTATTTTTGATGCAAGTGTAATTTTTGTGAAATTTTAAAATTATTTTTCCAACAATTTATAAGCATTAGTTTGTTTTAAAAGCTTTTACATTATTTTTTATTTTAAAATAAAAATTATTCTTAGTTATTTAAATTTTAATTTCAAAATGCAATCAATGATTAAAATGCAAAATAATAAAACTTTTTCTGGTCATGCATGAGAAATTATTTTTTAATTTATATTATCAAATAAATTTTGTTAATTATTTCCACTCACAAATGTATATTTTAAAAAAATTGTGTAATACTATATATGTTCATACTATATATATTTTCCCTAAATTATTCAAATTTAGGTCTATCTTATGAAAACTAATGGCCATAAATAAAAAAAGAGTATTCTAAAACGGTAAACCACCCTCATCCCTTAATTGACTCACAATGTTTGGGTTACCGCTTTTCTTCTCAAATTAAGTTAAAAGAATTATAATAATGAAAGTTATGAGATATGGTGGGAGACTTTACTTTATGCTATTAAAAAATTAGATATAAAGAGATACCTGGAAATTATGGAGATTGTAAAAGGTTTTAGTATTTTTCAGTGTTTTAAATTTACATCTTTTGTTTGGGCCAAAAACGTAAAATATACTTAAATAAAAAGATATTATTTAAAGAAAATACATAAGTTAGATGTAATATAATGTAAGATTTCTCGGTTAAATTAATAGAAAAAGCTATTAAAACTTGATAGTTAGAAGTGGCAAAATGAAGTTTTTGTACCTGCACTAGATTTTTGTTGAATTTTTAATATTGTAACATTGTAATTCACACATATTGATTAGAGGTAACAATATTTTTATAATTTTAATGGATATAATAGGATGCGAGTTATGGGGCTTCTCATACCTATTAAAAATATTCATTGGGAATAATTGGGGGATGTTATTAGAATAGAAATTTATGGAATTGTTATAGGATATTCATGGGTCTCATTAGGAATAGTTAAGTAGGTAGCTATAAGATAATGTTGAATAATTATTAGTTAATATTTAACAATCAATGATTAATCATTATTTAATTTTTAAATATATTTATTTATATTATTAATAAATAAATTTCATTTTTTATTTTAAAATCATGACAGCCATTGATGGCCGAACCACGTCTAGAATGCCAAATGGCCAATGGTAACCGTACTAGGTACTATCACTGGCCACCATTTATCTCACATTATATAAAACAAATATATATAATATAGTTCTAATATAATATATATCATGTATGTTCTGAATGTCACCAAATAATTTTCATTGAGAATGGCAAAATGGGCACAATGTCCAGTAAAATCTAGCCATACAATTTAAAAAGTGAAAAAAACAATAGTTGCCCCCTTAGGGGTAGCAAGTTGGTGTGGTAGGTGAGCACATAACCATAAGGTCACGAGTTTAAATCCCCCTGCTGACACCTTCTTGGTTGAGCCCGTCGCACAGGGCTTGCCTAGTGTGGTTTACTTCTCCTGTGAGGGCTTGCGGGCTATTCCACATGTCGCACAGGGCTTGCCTAGTGTGGTTTACTTCTCCTGTGAGGGCTTGCGGGCTATTCCACATGAGCGGGGTTTACCCAGTGCGCACCCTTGGTAGCTGCTGCGGGTTCCCTTGTCAAATAAAAAAAAACAATAGTTTATAAACATAGTTTATAAACATAATACTGTATCATAATCGCATTAAAAATGAATTCCGGATCCATATAATTTTTTTAAAGAAAATAGTAAGTACGAGGCTCATTCCCTTACCAAATTGAGAGTGAATCCAGGGCCAATTCAGCCAACAAAACCAGAATTTGCAAGTACCAAATTTCCAAACAAAGCATGACCGCTGAAGAAGCAGACAGCCCTAAAAAACCCCAAAGCCCATGAAATGCCCCGATACTAAAACCTACCCATGTTTTCTTGCACTTTTCACTCTGCAGTATATAAATAAACTGCCCTATAACCACAATCCACCATGACATACTCAGCACCAATGACGAACCCAACAAGCCAAGGCCAAGCTTATATGTTGCCAACCAGCCAAACAAGAGAAGGCGGTTTGAGGCATTGGTGAACTAGGGAAAATAGATCACTTAGATCATAGTTTTTTTTTTCAAAAAAAAGGAAAATGTACTAATTAAGTTTAGGATGAAAAATAGATCACTATTTTTATATTCCAGATTTCAATTTATGTGTGTGTAATAGACTTCTTCAGTGTACTCTCACGCAAATTTATATGGAAACAGTTTTTCTAAATCCATTGTAAGTAAAAAAATTCTTATTCAATTAAAGGAAAGATCTTGATAATAGTTGAAAAAGGGGTGGATGGTAAAACAATTCTTGTTCATGAGAAGAAATCAATTCGAAGATGGCATGATTTTGGCAGAGTTTAAAGGTTGGCAAAAACCTGAGGTCTAAATAGATTTACAACTTGCAAAAACTATCAATAGTGAAAAGTGTATTTGTTTTTGGACTTCTTTGCTAATCTAAAATGACATTAAAGAGTTATGTTTAGATTTTGCTAGCATCCCTGTATCTTTTGTATATAAGCAATGTAAGTAAACTATAGATTAGATGGCTGGATATGCTAGTAACATTGGGAGCATTACTTTTGAGTCAAATTACACTATAGAGTTGTTAAAAGTTAGTGAGAAGGTAGATAACAGGGGAAAGTTGACCTTGAGGGTGTAAATTATTAAGATTTAATGTCAAACAATAGTATATGCGATTGTTTGAAATATTACATCCTAGATATCTAATTTGGAATACCTAATATGCTGCCTCCAGTTAGCATATACATAGAGATACACTAAGTTTAAAACCAATTAATGAGCTCTTGCCCATATAAGCCTATTACAAGGGTACATTACTTATTGGGCTTATATTAGAATATACATGATAGAGCGTATAATTACATATTTATTGGAATAATTCTCTTGTGTTTTAATTAATTAAAATGCTCATTTATAAGGATATTAATTATTTTTATGATTAATGGTTAGGGTGAAGCATTTTTAGGAAAAAAGTGAATAAATAAAGAGAGTATTTAGATAGTTGGAATTTTTATGCTACAAGTGTTTTAAATCTTTCAAGATTTTATATTATTTTCTTATATTAAGATAGGAGCCCATTTTTATTATTTATTTTTCCTAAAGACTGCAGCCGCACAAGAGCAAAGAAAAAAAGGAAACAAGAAAGATACAAGTGTGGCAAAATAAAGACAAAAGAAGAACAAAGAAAAAAAGAAAAAGAAAGGCGGCAAAGCAAAACAAACACAATTGAATAAGTAGCGGCCCACGTTTTCTTTTCCTAGGGATTGTTGGGTGCCTTTAAATTGATTTCTTTCTTAAAAACAACGAACAGAGCGGCAATTCATATTTTTGGCTGAAGGAAAACAACGACGGCCGCAATTTGGATTTCATTCTTTGCTGGAGAGACGGCCGCGCGGGATGAACATGAACAAAGACGGCGGTCCTTTTATTTTCTTTGTGATTTCTTTTATTATGTCTAGCTAAATTTTTATTTTCCAATCAAGATTAATTGAGGTTTGATTCCAACAATTGTGAGATTTCAGTAATTTTATTATTTCTTTTATTCTTGAGTATTTATGTATTTTCTGTGATTCATTATATTATTGGATTGAATTATTAGACAAGAGGCCTATTGTTTAGTAGTTGAATTCAATAGATAGTTATTTAGAATAATTAATCTTTGGTTGGTTGTTCTAATTCAAGTGACAAATAACAATGTCGAAAGGTAATCAACGCCTTAGATTGTATGTTATGAAAATATATAATCTAGCTTAAATAAACAAGGCGTTTCCGGGTTTACTGGTTAGTAATTGGGTCTTTTTGAATCTTAATGCAATTAATAGACATAACTCATAGGACAGATCCGAAGGTTGTGTTTGTTAATTAGAGAAATAACTCATA
The DNA here is from genome assembly GCA_020080225.1 of Gynochthodes officinalis. NCBI lineage: Eukaryota > Viridiplantae > Streptophyta > Magnoliopsida > Gentianales > Rubiaceae > Gynochthodes > Gynochthodes officinalis. The sequence goes on from CM034623.1 coordinate 13,801,489, forward strand.
GGACAGATCCGAAGGTTATCAAAAAAGTAAGAAAAGATTGGTTGTTAGAGGACGGATCTTCAACAACTATAACCAATTTATTCAAGATAAAAGAACCTATCTTTTGAATCAATGATCAATTCAAGGAATCAATACCAAAATTAATTCTTGATTGGAAGCTTCCCCTTATTAATTTTTCCTCATATTTTTAATTAGTTATTTAATTTGGTTGGTGTTTTTAATTAGTTTTGCTTAGTTTTATAATACAAAACCCCCCTTTGTTATTTTATTTTGTTTAAGGAATAAATCTGACCAATCTCTGTGGATTCGACCCTCTCACTGCTATCTACAGAACTTAACCAGAGAAGGATTATTTTTGGTGGTTTCGACACCCATCAATACACTTGGGTCATATTAAATACCCAACAATCTCCTCTTATGTTCTGTATATACCACAATCCAATAGATAGATAATGTAATGTTCAAAACAAAATATTGAATCATTCATAGCACAAAAAGATTTAGTACTCAAAAATACGAATTTTTTAAACACAATTATGAGTTTTAGAAAAAATCTAAACTCAATCAAACACAATCAATAGGTCTCACTTATAAGTAAACCAAATCAAAATTTTAAAAATTCTCTAAACTTTGAACACAAGAGTTTTAGAAATACTCTAAACTCAAAACCAAATAGGCGATTTCATATGTAAGTGAACTATTTATTCAACTGAAAAGAAAATAATATTCCCCACAATCTAGAGCTTTAGGGGAATTATCTATCAAATAGCCCATCCTCTTCAGGATCCCAGTTGGAATCAGCTCCTCCATTTTCGTCATTTTCTGTAAGTTACCAAATATGAATTTTATGTAAATCCAATCATTTGTGCAACAAACTGAAGTGTCTAGGTTCTACCAAAAGAACTTAGCACAATACCACAATAACTGAAAATAAATAAATAAATAAATAAATATATATATATCTCAATATATCAATATATCAATGTCAATATGCATTCATATCACATTCCAATAAGCATCAATGTCCAGTTTTTTTTTATAAGAACAAGACCTAAACAGTTTCTTTTCAAAATAACAATTTCATGTTTTTATGTGGAATGTTACAACTGTCAAGTGCAAATTCAGTTAAGCAGCATCATCAGATATGGAATGATATAGCCGCTCTAAACAGAATATCCAAAATGAGTTAAATTACCTCATCAAATATGGAATGAGACAACTCACCTAAAAAAGATATATCATCCAATGTGGAATGATATATTGACAATCATAAATATCGTCAAAACATTATCGAGTGCTTATCTTGGCCATTAAAGAGAGATTCAAAAATTCAAAATAATATAGATGTAGGTTAAGATATGTCTATATAGTTTTTAAATCCCATTTCCCCACAATTTTGAATATTCGATCTTTGTTTAGTCTGTTTGTAAGAGCATCAGCGATATTATCATTCGATCTCACATCGACCAAAGTGATGATACCGTATTCTATAAGATAATTCAGCATGTCATGTTTCAGCCTAACATATCTCCTCTTACCATTAAATAGTGAGTTTTTCACTAGTGAAATTGTAGCCTGATTATCATAGAACATATAAAAAGAATTAATCTTTAAATGAGTTTGTGGAATATCCATAATCAGTTCTCTTATCCATTCTGCTTCTTCTCCTCTGGAAATTAGAGTAGAAAGTTCCGATTCCATAGACAACAAAATAATACAAGTCTGTCTTTTGAATTTCTATGCAACAACTGCTCCACCCAGTGTGAAAACATAACCACTGGTAGATTTGCTGTCTCCTAATTCCGAGCATCACGATGCATCAGAAAATCCTTCCAAGATAAGAGGATGGCCATTATAACATAGAGCATAGTTGGAAGTACCCTTCAGATATCGCATAAGTCGCGTGAGGGCATTCCAATGGTTAGGGCCGGGATTACTAGTGAAACGAATTAGCATGCTTACAAAAAAGGCTATGTCTGGCCTAGTATATGTCATTGCATACATGAGACTATCAATCAATTTAGAATAATCTAATTGATTCACGCTAGCTCCCTTATTAGGGTTTAGCAGTTTATTAAGATCATACGGTGTCTCATTCACTTTATATTTACTGTATCCCTATGTAGAAAGTAGCTGCTCAATATAATGAGACCAAGTATCAACATGTCGTCTATATATAAGCAAATAATCGCAACTTTATTCAGCACAAAATGGTAGTAAAGGCATTTATCAAAATCACTGGATCGAAATCCTAAACTCGTTACTATTTTATCGAATTTTTGATGCCATAATTTAGGTACTTGTTTGAGACCATACAAAGATTTGTTTAATTTACAAACTTTGTTCTCGAAACCTTTCATGACAAACCCTTCAGGTTGGTTCATATAGATTTCCTCTATAAGATCTCCATTTACAAAAACTGTCTTTACATCCATTTGATGCACAACATAGTGCTCAATAGATGCCAAAGCAAGAAGAACTCTTATCATTGTCAAATGACAGATCGGGGAGTAAACATCAAAATAAGCTACCCCACTTACTTGAGTATAGCCCTTAGCTACTAAACGTACTTTATACTGAGCTATAGATCCTCCAGGATTAAGTTTCTTTTTCAAAACCCACATGCAACCTATAATCTTAGCCTCTTTTGGCAAATCAACTAGTTGCCAATTTTTATTTTGTAACAAATAGCTCATTTCATCATCAATGGCTACTACCCATAATAAGGAGTACCTAGATCTCATCGCTTCTTTAGTAGTGGATGGATTATCATCTAAATGGTAACTAACAAAATTCTCACCAAACGTCTTGGAAACTCGTTCTCTTGCAGATACTCTAAGATGTATTGATTTAGATAAATTAGGCCTTCAAAATTTGTTTCAAGTTCATTAGATAATTCCATAGATATCTTATTAGAACCTTGAATAGTCAAACCATGATCTCTAAGAAACTTGTCTTCAAAGAAAATAACATCTTTAGACTCAATAATGACATTAGTAACCTTGTCTAGAAATCTATTAGCAGCAGTGTTTTCTGCACATCCCAAATACACACAGGTTTGGGTTTTAGGCGCTACCTTTGTTCACCTCAGGTCTTGTATCCTTACTTAAGTAATACAACCCCAAATATTAAGAGTATCATATCTACAATTATGTTTATGCCAAATCTCATATGGAGTTGAAGACAACTTAGAGTGCGGTAATCTATTCAGGATGTGATTAGTAGTCAAAATTGCTTCTCCTCAATAACAAGAAGGCATGTCAGCTGTCAATAACATAGAGTTTAACATTTCTGTTAACGTCCTGTTCTTACGTTCAGCTATACCATTGGATTGAGGTGAGTAAGGAGCAGTAGTTTCAAATATTATGCCTTGAGAGCCAGAAAACTCCTTAAACTCTGTCAATCTGTATTCTCCTTCTCTATAACTCCTAAATCTCTTAATTTTCAAGTTCAACTGATTTTCAGCACGACTTTGAAAATTTTAAATTTATCAAATATTTCATCTTTTGATTTTAATGGATAAATATGACAATATCTAGAAAAATCATCTATAAAAGTGACTAAATACTTCCGACCACCTCTAATTATGAAACCTTTAAAATCACATATGCCAGAATGTATTAATTCAAGAAGTTGTGTATTCCTAGAAACCGTATGAAATAGTTTTTTAGTAATCTTCGTTTGAACACAAACTTCACATCTGTTAAATTTGATTGAAGTATCTAGAGGTATATTATGAGTTTTAGCTAGTCTAACCATTTTATTGTAGTTCACATGTCCTAACCGATTATGCAATGTTTTAGTATCAATTAAATTTGAATTAACCTGATTGACCATTTCATTTATGAAACTCAATCTACACATACCACCAGTCAATAATTTACAACCAAAATAATAAGAGTTAACAAATAAAATTACTCTATCACCAGAAATAAATATGCTTATACCAGCATTGTCTAAGCGACTAACAGAAATTAAATTCTTTTGAATTACAAGAACTACTTTAACATCTTTTAAAGTTAAAAGTTTACCTGAATAAAGGTTCATATTTGCAGTATCAGTGTGAGTTACCGTCTCTGCTGCCCTACTAGCCATAGCAATAGTTTCATTGGTCTCAACAACATTATCAAGTAACTTTTTATTTTTGCAAACATGGCACGTTGCCCCAGAATCTAATTACTATTTTGAAAAAGTAATGGCCTTTCCATTATTGCCCACCACAGTAACAAATTTTTGAGGCTCAATCTTTTGTACTAATATATTTGCTTCTTTCTTTGATATGTTAGATTTGTCCTTTTTAGGTTGCCTACAATCTGTTGTGAAGTGACCCTATTTCCCATAATAGTGTCACTTGCCCTTCTTTTTCTTAAAGATAGGTTGTTTGGCCTCCAATTTTTGAAGCTCACTCTTGGGTGATTTGGATTTTTTAAAAAATTTCTTGGGATTTGTTACCACATTAGCAGCTGATTATTACTGTCTAACCATTTCCAAGTTAATTCTAACTCGATTCCCATTCTCGATTCTAATGAACCATTTGAGATCAACCTGTCCCACTTGTACTTTCTCCCTGTACATATCGGTTTTGAAAGAATGCCAAGCAGATAGTAATTTATAAATAATGGCACCAACTAAAAAATGATCACAAACGATGATGTTTTCATTGGTCAATTTAGATCACAAATTTTTTAGATCAGTGACTTGAGGAATGATTTTCATATCTTCTGTGAATTTGAAATCTATGAATTTGTCAATAACATGTATTTTTGACAATCCCTCCTCCTTAATTGAGTATCTAAATTGTCCCATATTTCTTTAGCAGTATTAAACTTGCTATAAACTTTTGCAAAATAGTCTGAAAAATAATTCAATAAATAGACTTTGTAGAATCATCATCTTTATTCCATTGAGACTAATTAACTTCCTCAGTAGTATTAGCAACTTCGTTAGTAGTATTAGCAAATGTACTCAAAATAGTGTAAAAAATATTTTCATATTTTAAAGCAAACTGAGTTTTTCGCTTCCATGAATTAAATTCAGACCCACTAAAAGTATGAAATTTGACCATCTCAATTGGCACGTGCTTTTTCATTTTTAATAATTAAAAAAAAGAAAAATTAGAATGAGTGCACCTGATTTCAGAAGCGAAAAAAAAATCTGAAAAAGTCAATACTGGTCAATGATAAAAGTCAATGGTCAATCGGTCAATAGTCAGCACCAGTTAGCAGATAGTGCATAGTCAGCACCCAATCAGTAACTCGCTTGAGTTGACTCGGAACCACCTGAGTTGACTCGGTCATAACTCATCGGAATTTTCATATGGTCTGTTCTCTGTCATCCGAGCTCCGATCAAGACCCGTGACCCCTCAAAACAATTGTTTTGACAAGGAGAACACAACCCAAGTGACTTTGCAAACTAAAAATGTCTGGATCTTTCAGGATCTGAAGAGAAAGATTTCGGTTGCTGGAACTTCAAACTCAGATACCGATAAATTGAACCGTCAGATCGGCAATTTGATTGCACCGTTGAATTTCTCTCGTCGAGAGCTACAAGATGGATTACTCTTTTGCCTCTACCAGTCACCAAAGCAAAAAGTTAATTTTCAAAGTGACTAAAATACCCCTTTTAATTATTCGGGTACTGTTCACGTTTTTTTTTCCAGAAAAACAAGAATTTTTTTTTTCTAAATCTTCAATACCTAATGCTTCAATATTGTTAAGGTTTAATGTCAAACAATAGTATATACGATTGTTTGAAGCATTACACCCTAAGTATCTAATTTGGAATATCTAGCACGCTGCCTCTAGTTAGTATATCTATAGGGATACACTAAGGTTAAATCCAGTTAATGGGCTCTTGCCCATACAGTACCATTACAAAGGTGCATTACCTATTGAACTTATATTAGAATATACATTTAGGTTATATTAAATACCAAATGTAAATATCTTTCATTTTATACATTAAAGCTCCCCATTTTTCCCAAGAACAAAAATTGCATGCAAATGTCTTCCATCTTATATATTAAAGCTCACCACTTTTCCAAATAAAAAGGGGGGAGGGTGGGAAGGGTTACCTACCTGATCTTGGGATGTACATCGACTATCTAATTCATGTAGTGCTCCAACTGTTCACTCTGCAATTCAATAATTCTTTTTCCTTTTCTGTGGTCACCACCAAAGGTTGTTCGTGAAATTGCATCACTAGTCAGAGTTTGAAAAATAGGCCAAACATCCAACTTTGTTGACCCTTTTGGAGAATGATTTTGTTCCCATTTGCCCAACATCTCACTTGTGATTTCATAAAAGACTAGAACCATATGCTATATATAGTAAACACCGGAGAGCAACAATACTTCAACGGTAATTTTAGGCATATATTATCACTTGTTGTCACGCCACAGTTTTACCTAAGTTAAAATGATTTGCGATGAATATCTATGATAAGATAAACACACACACACACACAGAGCTTAGTAATAAAAGCTTTTTGTTCTTTACAGTTTTGACTCTTCCTAGGGGCAAACATTTTACAAAAACAAACTGAATTTAAGTACCAAACATTTTATCCAAACTGAGTATTATTTGGATGTTTTAGTATTTTTGAAAACGATTAAGTTTTATTAAATAAACTTTAAAACAAATATAGCCTAAAGATATAAAAAATTAAAGGTATAAAATTGTGCCATTAATTTATGCTTTTTAACAACAAAATAAGTGGAAATAAGTCTTGTATTATTAAGTTGCCGAAATTGGAAGCACACAGCTCCTGTCGATTTCTCCTGCAACTGTGGGCAATTTTGGTACGATACTGTATGCGATTCAATTTTGCTCTTTTTTTTTAGGTTGCTAGCTTTGGTTGGCGTTTAGTATCCCTAGTACGGGAGGCAATGCTGAGGTGTATCATGGATGCCCATTTGTTGGACTTTGAAGCCAATAGTGATTTCATGTTGTTCTTGGCAAGATTTCATTCTACTCTAAGCTTTTGGTGTTCTAACTTGGGCGGAGGGGCACTCCCGATGATCTGCAACGTTAGGTCCTGACATGGGAGACTGATCTACCCAGAGCCACCCTACACGGATGTCTACGGTTCGGCTATGACATGAGGGACTGCCCTACGCAGAGCCGCACTACACGAATGTCTGTGGATGGCTAAGGGACGCTGTGCACACAAAGGCCACCAAGTTAGGGTTTTGTTTTTTTAGCTTTTACGCTAGGAAAGGTTGTTAGTAGGTGGAAGGGTTTGTTTTGACGCTTGGTGTCAGCTAGGTCTTAGCCGTGTTTTGAGTTAAGAAGAGTCTTTTTTGAAACATTTGCGGGTATAGTTTAACTTTCAAAATTAATAAAATTATCGATCTTTTGGCAAAAAAAAAAACAGAAAAAACAACAAAATGAGAGAAAATAACAAAAGTCAAATGCCAAAATCATCCCTTCAAAATGAATCGTAGGCACTATTTATTAGACATCAGCATACCTTTACTTTCTCCGTATGGAAAGCTGGATTCAGGAGCCTTCTATGCTTGGCCCATTTGTTCCCATCATATGTTAGTACACCTTGGGCCACCATTTTGCCATATGGATTAGAATGAGTCTTTTGGAAAACCTGAATCTTGTGTGTGACTTCTTTGACTAGTTCAGGGTCCATGATCACAAGCACTGGCTTTGGCCCAATCCATTCACATGATTTCTTTCCTGCAACCCAGTACTGCTGGGATCAAATGGGCACGGCAAGCAAAATTTGTGAGTGTAAAAAGAGAACATATGGCTTACAACATGTTTCTGTTTTCCCCTTTTGTTATGTACTAGCAGGCATAACCGCACTACGCGCGGTTTAAAGTGCCCACGATAGAAATGTTGAATATATATATTATGAAGAATTTAAATTAAAATAATACAAAATATAGATGAGAAAAAATAAAATTCTTATTTAATGTATTATAAAATCTATAATTTTATATTTTTATTCTAAATTATACATTATCACTTGTCATTATTAATAAAAAGAAAACAAAAAATTTATACAAAAAATAGTTACATTGTCTAACAGAATATGAGAATATATGCATAAATTATGATATTAATAATGAAATATGATATTTTTTTTATTTTACGTTTTCATGCCTTATAAATTTTCCATAATTATGTTTAATTATGCTATTTTTTATTCAAAATAATAAAATGCTGGGATGTTGTCTTTAGTTGCCATTATTAGTAAATCAGTTGGTACAGAGAGTACACAAGTCTTATTCTGAATGGTTCTTGCTACATTTACTTATTGCCTTGCCAATGTATTCATCACCGGATAGTTTAACATAGAATTTAGCACTCCAGCCAAAAGAACAATAACAGCTAAAATTGGAATAAAGAAAACAACTCCTCCAACAGCTATATAACTCCTACAACATTGCCATGCAGGCACAAAAAGAAAAAAAACAAACATATGGTTGGATTATTTGCATCTACATCTTCATCTTTATCTTCATCTTCATCTTCGTCAATTAATTGAAATTTGTTCATTTCTTTGACTTTTGGCCTCTTGTCATGAGATCTGCTTCGTCCAGAATCATCTACACAAACAGGATAAAAACAAAAAAACCTGTCTTCATGTAGGGCAATTCATTTCAGTCAAGAACAACCAGAAAAAGTCCAGCAAAACAGTCAAGAAACAACCAGGAAATAAATCAGGAAATAAACCAGGAAAAAACAAAAAAACCTGTCTTCATGTAGGCCAATTCATTTCAGTCCAAAACAACCAGAAAAAGTCTAGCAAAACAGTCCAGAAACAACCAGTTCTTAAACCAGAAAAACCAGAAAAAAACCCAAAAACCTGTCTTCATGTAGGCCAATTCATTTCAGTCCATCAAATAGATTTCAGAAAAAACCAAGAAAAAACAAGAACAAGTCCATCAAACATATTTGAGAAAAAATCATAAAAAATAGGAAAAAATCAGGTTTCAATCCATGAAACATATTTAAGAAAAAACCAGAAAAAACAGGAAAAAAACCAGGTTCTGTCTTCATGTAGGCCAATTCATTTTAGTCTAGAACAACCAGAAAAGGTCTAGCAAAACAGTCCAGAAACAACCAGTTCTTAAACCAGAAAAACCAGAAAAAAAAACCCAAAAACATGTCTTCATGTAGGCCAATTCATTTCAGTCCATCAAATAGATTTCAGAAAAAACCAAGAAAAAACAAGAACAAGTCCATCAAACATATTTGAGAAAAAATCAGAAAAAATAGGAAAAAATCAGGTTTCAATCCATGAAACATATTTCAGAAAAAACCAGAAAAAACAGGAAAAAAACCAGGTTTCAGTCCATCAAACACATTTCAGAAAAAACAAGAAAAAACCAAGTTTCAATCCATTAAACATATTTAAGAAAAAACAGGAAAAAATCAGGTTTCAATCCATGAAACATATTTTAGAAAAAAAACCAAAAAAACCAGGAAAAAAACAAGGTTTCAGTCCATCAAACATATTTCAAAGAGAACCAGAAAAAACAGGAACAAGACCAGGTTTCAATCCATGAAACATACTTCAAAAAAAAAATCAGAAAAAACATGGGAAAAACCTGGTTTCAGTCCATCAAACATATTTCAGAAAAAAAACCAAGAAAAACAGGAAAAAACCAGGTTTTAATCCATGATACATATTTTAGAAAAAACAGGAAAAAACCAGGTTTCAATCCATGATACATATTTCAGAAAAAACAGGAAAAAACAAACCAGGTTCTTCTTGTTTCCAGAAAAATAAAATAAAGCAGTAGCATCCAAGTATCCAACAAAAAGCGAAGCGTAAAACAAATAATGAAACAAAGAATAAAGAATGAAGCTTGGTGCCAATTTCGAACGCATAACACAAACCATCCATCACAAAGGTTTCAAACCTCCAACAAAGTCCATCACAATGGTCTAACTTAATAGTATACTTTGAAGACAAAATTTAGAGGGGAAAAAACTAAAACCAGAAAGAAAATAAACATCATCTCACAAAGACAAACTCAGGTTGGACAAATGCATTCACGTGAGCGTAAGCGAAGCGGATTAGAAATGTAAAGCGAACAAAAGCCCCAATGTTCATTTCGAATGCAGGAACAGAAACAGGACAAATACAGTAATTCCTTTCTTTTCAATTTAGCTCATTTATTTCAGATGATGATGATACCCTATTAAGGAGAAAACAAGTAGAAAATCCAAGCCATACTGCCTTACAAAAGGGTCGTATACATCAACAAAATTCTTGATCCCAACTCCCGAGTTCCTAACAGTGACCTTATAAAAGTAAAAGAATCCAACGGAAATGCGTTCAAGACCAGGAAAAGCATGAAAGATATGTAACATTTGCATTTAATTTGCTAAAATTAAAAACGACCCAACAGGCAAAAGGCCTAGAGTATACCTAATTTTTGAAGACTGAAGAGTGAGCTGTTGTTCGATTGGCGTGGATTGACCGAAGTTGAAGACTGCTAGGTTCGATTGGCGTCGATTAATGGATTGACTGGGGCAACGTTGAGGGAATGAGAAGGGGAAAGAAAAATGGATGAAAATGGAGGCTGAATATTGGAGGGATTCTTCTCCAGATTACAACTATTTCTGACACCTTAATTGGAAGATAAGATCGAGCCCTTCAAGTATCCGATTGCTGGAAGAAAAACTTCAGTTCAGGAGATTTTCAAACAAAAATACATAAGGTCATTAGAATAATTAAAAAAAAATACCTATCTATCAACAACTGAAGGCACTCTTACAATTTTCCCAGCATAAAGAGAAACAAATGCGACATTGTTTTTTCCATGCTCTTTGGCAGTAGATGCAAGCTCTGATAAACCCTCAACATCTCCTAAAGATGAATACAATAGCAACAAACAACTCAAGTCTTTTGCCTGCTTCAAGCAGTCCTATGCCATCTCTAACTGCAAAATGAAGAATACTCATTAATAAAAGTACAGTTGAGAAGTCAGACAGAGAAGAACCAACTTTATGAACCCGAACAAAACACAGCAACTGATAGGCAACATTCTGAATGGAATAAACATCAAAGTATCAAAGCTAATAAGTAGCAACAAGGACATATTTATCAATAAACAGAAGAGGCACCTCGTGGAGATATCATATTTGAAATTCATTAGACATGCCTATACTTTTTCAGAAAAATTATCATACAAATGATCACTAAAATATTAAAACAATAAATTGAAATAGACAAAAAAATAAAAAACAGTAAAACAAATCGATCAGCACATCATGTAGACTACTACCCAAAGCCGAGTTTCGTGGCTAAAGAATTATAGCAATGAAGAGTAAAATTACCTTTCCAGTGGACATAGCTAGTTCTCCCAATTGCTTCCATTTTGACTCACTGTGAGCTATCGTGGCAATTTCCTTAAAAGAAAAAGAGAAACTGTTGCAGAAACATTAACAGGAAAATAACTATGATATTACATAAACACATAAAAAAAACAAAAGACTGCTAAAAAATAATTAAGTAATTCCCCCTTTGATGGGTTTGCAATAAGCACCTTCGCAATCTCTAGTTTCCTTAGTTGTATTGCGAGCTCAAATCTGTAATTAGGGTCTACAGCAGCTTCCAATGCCTTCTTTACCATATCTTGTGATTCTAAAAAACGTGGCACACTACCAATGAGATCAATTTCAAGTTGTGTTTGAGAATTTAAAATCTTGAATTTTGCAACCTAGATAGAGTAGAAAAAATATACTGAAGTGTAATAAAAAATGTTAGAATGCAAATCTTCCACTTCATTAATTTTAAGAGAAGGATTAAGAGTCGTCATCAAGCAAGTAGTCATTGCAGCCTTCCAAGTAAGTACACTCGAAAATGAAATTTGACGTGCATGTCGACTCATGTTAATGGAGTACAGAAACCAAAAAAGAAGAAAAGAAAAAAAAACCTAAAGAAAATAGCAGAAAAAGAATGTAACTAAAACTGACACCTAATGTCAACGGCAATTGATGGAACTAAGAAGGTTGACTGTTGGCAGACCAAGTCATTGAGTGGCAAAGACGTAACTAAAACGGAGTGTAAATCGGCATATCAGCCGGCTGAGTGTCTCATCGGCCAAAAACTGAAAAAAAAATTGAAGTTATGGCAACATTCGGGCAAGGAAAAGACAAAAATCAAAAATTGGAAGAATTGTATCACTCAGGCAAGAAGATTTGAGGAAAAAAAAAACCAACATTTCCTAATGAACGGCAGAAATTGAAGAAAAGTTGAGTGATTGGGAGAGTCGAAACAGCAGAGCTCCAGTTTTGCTGCAAGAAGGAAAATCATATGTAAGTTTCTAGCATCCAGAAGGAATTGAAAGAAAATATCAGATTTCCAACTTACCGATTTGTTGCAACATAAACACTTTCATATGTACCATGCGCTATGCCTCTTTCGCTGCTTGGATTATTAGAAAATAATCAACAATGTTGGCTTGGTATGAAGAAACAAACTCGCATTTCAAACTAAACAGAGCAATGATGGACCAATTTACGGTGAAATGTCATAATGACCAATAGGTAGAAACATTTTGGGGGAAAAAACCAGAAATCGTTGATTAAGAGCAAGAAGTAAAGAAAAGGTTGAAGAGGACAACAACACCAGTCAAATCGACAAATGAGAAGGAAAATAACACGCGGTAAGAAAGATGACATGTACATGCCAAAGGTACTATTTTAGCCAATGTGGAACGGCAAAGGCACGCAGGGAGGGGGATATACTGTCCACGTGTCAGCACCACAAACTTCTTGTTCGTGCGTTTATACGATATTTTAATAAATGTAGTGAAAAAACCAAGAAATGCTCAGAATGACAGCTAGTAGTTACAATCTCTTCAATTCAGTCACAATTAGTTGTGCATACCCAATTCTATCTCAACAGATCACAAGTTTAACATAACAGAATAGGAAAAACCCCAAAAATGCTTAGAACAACAGCTCATAATTATGGTCTCTTCATTTAAGTCACAATTATCTGCACACATCCAGTTGCATCTCAACAGATCATGACTTTATCATCATAGAATAAGACCAAGATTTTCTTCATGTGTAATTTCTAATTTTTCAACAGATCATGACTCATATAGCAGAATAAGTGTAAATTTTTCAACATTATCTTTACTATTTAAAATTAATTGTGATATCATAAATGAGAGAAAACTTGATCCATCATTTACAATTACTAATTCTCCTTTGAACACAAGAATAATGAGCAGTATGATTTTCATTTTATGTCTCTGACAATTTGATGTAAATTTACAAGGACAAAAATTCTAAGGAGATGTCATAAAAAAACTTACCCATATAGGCATTAAATACGATGACAGCTCATCAAAGAATGGCAAGAAGGCAACCTTGAATGTCTTGATCAATGTTCCCAATATTTTATCAATCTGATCCATAATGTTTCAAGAGACAATTATCATTTTTAGTAAAGCTATCAATTTCATGTCCTTTAGATCTGGAGACGATGAAAAATAGGAAATACAAACCTGATCAAAGACTTCCTCTTCTTGCTCATTCTCCTCTTTAAGTAACTCCCCTTCTATTCTGTGTCTCTTTTTCTACTTAAGCTTACTGTGATGACTTGTTTTAACTCTTCCACAATGCTTCGAACTTGGCTTTCATCTAGAAGTCTGGATATCTGACACAAAAATTAAAGAAGCACGTGTCAACACCAGGAAAAAAATAAGAAAGCTATTTCATGGTTACGGAAGTACGAATGAGGCCGAGACGGGATATCTGACTAAGATGAAACTCCGACGAAAAGAAACTAAAAGAAACAACACATTTGGATACCTGCAACCAATTTAGTTAAATTCCTTAGACCCAAAAACTTATCTGAAAGTAAAAGCAAAAATAAAGCAAAAAAAAAAAAATTGTTCCTTCTTCTCGGACCGAGCCTTTAACCGGCCACCGGTCGGCTCTCTTTTGCTTTCACCGGCCACCAGTCGCAGGACAACGGGAAGAAACTGCAAATCAAAACAAGTTCTGGTCAGATTAAACATTTTTTGGGAAATCTAAAAAATGTAAACAAATTATAAAAATTGTCCAGTAAAAGCAAAAGAAAATCCGGATGGCCGCGGCCGAAAGCTGCAAATCAAAGAGAAGATCCGGTCAGGTCACATAAGGAAAAAAAAACCCAAAAAAAACTAAGAAACAAACCACCTGCCGGAGATGCGAAGCAAGACAAAATGGAACATCTGCAAGTAGATCTGAGGGAGAAGCTCTCACTGACGACCTGCCGGAGGGGCGAGGCCGAAAGCTGCAAATCAAAGAAACCAATTAACAAACCCGAACCGTAACATGCGAAGCTTAAAAACCCAAAAAAAACTATTAACAAACCCATACCGTAACATGCGAAGCAAGACAAACGAAAGAATGGAAGATCTAAAGGAGAAGAAGAAGATTCGAAAGAAAGAAAAGGAACGATGAAAGCAGCGGCAGAGAGTCGGCGGAAGCAAGAAAGAAAATGTTAGGGTTTCGAAGACGTTTCAAATGCTAGGACCGATGACATGGAAAACACGTGTATACACGTATACAAAATGAGCGAACGTGGCGAGGAGTAGCAGCGCAAGGCGCGGGTAAGTTGGTGTCCACGTGTCTTCGTGTGGTAGTTCTTGTTCACGCTTTATTATTAAATATATATAAACCTTTTTTTTTTTTTATCTTTGTTCTGTACAATATATGCTAAACTTCCTGGGGCAATATATATATATATATATATATATATATATATATATATATATATATATATATATATTTGAACCTTTTTTCTGCTTGTGGAATGGCATATAAAAATTTTTATCCATAGAACACCAAAAATTCAGCTAAATGCAAGTTAAGCATGACTTAGCAAGGTAGGAGAATTGAAATGCAAGTTAAGCATGACTTAGCAAACATTTGATTACAGTTTTTTCAATATCTTGCAGCATCTATGCGGGCAAGATGTTCATATTAATTGGCAGTAGTAAATGATTCTTCAAGAGTATATATTTGTATATGAGTTAAATCCCAATTATTGAGGAAATATGAACTGTTAAGTGTTTTAGTTTAGATTATAGTTTGACAATTCATGTTTGCATAAGTCTACCATAATCTATTAAAAAAGATCATAAAATATTTGTGACTTAATTTACGAAATTAAATTTAAACCATACATACTCTACTTTTCGACTAGTGGACAAGAATAAATTTTAAATTTTGATATTAAATGCGTGTTTGTTATTGATCGATCAACTATTATAATGTAAACACGCATAGGATTAATTTCTACTTAAGCTTAGTGATTTAAAATTACGAAGCAGCCCTTTTGGAAACCTTCAAGTGACTGTCTCTGATATATAACAAAAGTTGGGCATTAAAATGTTTTCTGAGAGTGTTTCTATTTTACCAATTTTTATTTTTTGACCCGTGTTTTAATTTGATTTAGCATGTTCAAAAGGTTCAATTTATTCCCTGAACTTCAAAATATAGTGTAATTTGTCCAATTAATAAAATAAATCAAACGTTTGTAAAACTCTAACATGCTTGTTCGACATTGAAAAAGCACAGTTGATTTTAAGAGGAAAAATGAAAGAAAATTTTCTCAGTACACATCGATCCTACAATTTTTTGGTTGACAAATGTGAAAATTAATGAAAAATAACAAAACATCGCCTTTTTATTTTTATTTTTATTTTTTTCCATTTGCCAATAAATGGAGAATTAAGAGATCGGGAAAGTAATAGTCGACACAGGTCTATTTCAGGTGTAATGCTGTATATCAAACACCAAATCAACACATTTAGCTGTTTCATTGCCCCTGCTTGACTCATATGACAAGTGTGTGTATGCTGGACATTGGTCTGATTTTGGCTCCATTTCAAATTTGGACCATTTAAAATGAATTTGTCAACATAAGGGACTTAATTGGATGTTTTTGGAAATTACTGCCGAAGTAAAACTAATGGTACAAGTGAAGGAACA
Source organism: Gynochthodes officinalis (assembly GCA_020080225.1). Lineage (NCBI taxonomy): Eukaryota > Viridiplantae > Streptophyta > Magnoliopsida > Gentianales > Rubiaceae > Gynochthodes > Gynochthodes officinalis. The sequence continues at coordinate 13,817,455 of CM034623.1, forward strand.
ATTGGTAATTAAATGGGAAAAAAAATTAAGGATATTGAACCGTAAAGACTGTACGTACACATTTTATCACTGCTTTCAAGCATCACCAACATCAATTACTTCAGTTCTCCACGTCAAGTAACTTAATCAAGTCATAAAATAACTTTGCTTTGTTCGATTTTATAGTTTTCTATTTTTCATTTGAAGTTGTAAGAGATCTTAGATCGCATGAAAAGTATTCAACTATAATTATATCTAATAAGTAAAACTGGAACGAAAATTTCTTTAATAATTTAATTATATTTATGCAGATTTATGAAATTATTAAATATAGTCTAGTTGTGTATATTGATTCTAAGGGATAACTCAAATTTTCTAATCAATATTAGTGCTTATTTATTGGCCATATGACTCAATCGAAACTAGCACACGCTTTTCTAGAACAATTTCTTAGAACATATCTTATTATCTTCATATAATCAATCTCACTTATTACTTATTTTAAACTATTAAAATCTATTTTTATCTTACTTATTTTTGGCATGGAGATTTTTTTTTGTTAAATATATATTTATAATCAATTGCCAGTCATATCTCACTTGCTCGAAATTAAGTTTAAATTTTTTATCTACATTTAATGACTATCAAACAAGGTCCTGTAAATGAAAAGAAAGTTCTCATTAATTATAAAATCGATATCTAAGGCCAATATTTATAAGTATTAGTAAATTTTTTTACTCCATTTTCTCAAAAAATAAAAAAATAAAAAAAGAGACTAGTTTTTAAAAAAAATTATCTAAAAAAAATTTACTTTTTCTGTAAAATTTTTATATTACCAATACTAATAATGATAATGTATAACACAAATTAAAAAATAAAGATAAACATAAAAAAGTATACATTTAATAATAATTAAATGTGTTTTATTTGTTTAAAACAAAAAGGTTGTATTAAATAAAAATTGATTTTTTTTCGATGGGGAGTAATATTTAGTAGGAAAAATTACATATACCCCCTAAAGTTTTTATTTATTATCAATTGGACTCCGTTGTTTGTCAAAACTATCAATACTCCCTTGAGGTTTAAAAATGTTTCACATTTACCTCCCTGAAAATTATTTCCGTCATGAACAGTAACTTTCTATTACAGTTCATGAACAGTAACATAAACAATACATGAATTTTAATATTTCGATAAAATTACTCTTAACACTCCCATTATTAATTTGTATAAAAAAATACTTATAACTAATATTTACCTTAGAAATAGAAATAGAAATAAAAATTATACATATTCATTTGTATTAAAAGCAGAGTATGCAAAAAGGAAATAAAAATAGAAGATTGACTTATATTAAAAAAAAATTGAATTAATAAAAGAGTAAAAAGTAAATCTATCCACAAAGAAAAAAAGTATAATATAAAAATTTTTAAAATTCATTTTATAGTCAAATTCACCAAACTAATAAAATTAAAAAATATATATTTTTTCATACATACAATATATTTTTTATTCGTTGATAGATGGTAAGGATTTACGATCCATAAGCATATTTAATTTTGTGTTTTTCCTGATTCGAAAGAACTCATTATTTTCCAATCATAGGTGTTCGCATATGAGGTGATGCCGCATTTTGAACGCTTCTCATTAGTGGAAAGGGTCGAAACCACTGGGTGCAAACCACGGATGTTCAGGTGGAAAGGAGTGAAGACCCACCGATCGGTCCAAGAAAAAAATCAAGTATGGTCGAAACGGTTGGTTAGCGGAGAGGTATGATTTCATAGTGTTTTGTTTTTTCCTCCTATAGTTGATTGTGGTATTGCGTAATTTCATTAAATGACCATATTTTGTATTGCAGCTAGTCAAAGTGATCCCAATAACTCCAACTCCGGATGAAGCTGCACAATTTTTGATGTGGGAGGACGGAGAAATTGCCGAATCCGAGAAGGATGTGAGGTTGGAAGAGGATGAAGAAGAAGAAGACGGCCAGCTCCTTCATGCCTCCGTGGGATCTGAAAAGGAAAGAGATCCTTCATTGGAAAGGGCAGCCAGACGAGAGGCTCGCAAGCTTTTTATAAGTCAGGTTCTTGAACGGCTGGAACGGTCGGAGACCCGTATCGCCGAGTTGGAAACCCTTAATAAAGATCTGACCGCCACTGTCCAAAACCTGACACTTATTGTTGAGCAACTACAATCCGAGGTGCGTCGGAGTCCGACTGCTCTTAAGGATGAAAAGACTTCAACTGCTTTGGTTGTTGTTCATCCATTCAGTTCTGAAGAAAAGACTCCTGCTATCCCGGTTGTTGTTGAAATCAAGAGCCCTCCACCAGCCCTGATGAAGCAGAACCCCGGGAAAGAACACAATTTTGCCGTAGAGGACTCTCCCGGGGTTATAAATTTGAGTCCATTGCTAACAATTGAATATCCCACACCCCAACCCCCCATAGTTGGCCAGCGTTTCAGTCTTGAGGATTTCCAACCAGAGCCCGACGAGATTGATGACATGAAAAAGTGGCTGAAGCCGTCAAAGCGGCAGTACCTATGGACCCCGGTTTTCGACCTCGATTCTGATTTGCTGAAGACTATGATGCGTGAAAATGAATGGCTGTCAAATGATGTAAGTGGCAATCATACTCATTTGTCGTTGCACGTATATCGGTGTTAAACTAATATTTGTGTTGTACTATTTTTCAGCATCTAAACTTATACACGTCCATGCTCCGGAAGAGGGTCCTGGTAATGGGCCGCAAAGATGTCTCAATATTGGAGACGCACTTCGATGTAAGTTACTGACCATATTCAACATTCCATTGACTGTGTAGAATATAACCACTTATGGCATTTCGGTGTGTTTATTTGTCATGACAGACTGATATGAAGACGCTGTACGCAACCCAGCGGGATCCAAACTATGAAGACTTGGCAATGAAGCAATTTGTCGGTTCAGTGCCATATGAAGTTGATTGCCGGTATGCCAACCATTTCTTATTTCCCGCGCATGTCGATGGCAATCATTGGATACTCGTTAGGGTTGAATTCAGCTCGAGGACGATCCACGTGTACAATCCGCTTGACCAGCAGGGGATCGTCCAAAAACCAGACCATCTTGTTCGAATCTTGCCAAAAATACTCGAAGCATGTGAGATGGAAATGATAGGTAACTGGCAAGTCGAGGTGGAGAGGGAATTGATCGGCCAAACACCGGGGTTAGCACTTTAAAAATTGCCAATTGTCACTTTTAAATTTCATCTTTTATTTCTAGTAACGCATGGTTTTTTTTCCGTATAGCACTGGAGATTGTGGCGTGTATGTTTTGAAATGGGCAGAACGGCTAATTCACGGGTTGCCGCTGGGGAATTTCAAAATTGACAATGTAATGGATGCTCGCACTGAGCTGGCCGCTGCTTTCTTTGCACATGCAAGGCAAGAGGACCAAAGAAGAGCAAAGCCGGCGAAGAAAAAAAGAAAATGATTTCATTCTTATTTTTATAAATGATGTAAAAATATTTATTTATTTGTACATATATTTATTTATTTGTACATAAATTTAAACATTTGTACATTATATAGATAGGTCATTCTATAAAAAAAAGTCGAGTCCAAATATAGATAGGTCATTTGAACATTATATAGATAGGTCATTTGTACATATATTTATACATTTGTACATATATTTATACATTTGTACATATATTTACACATTTCATTCTTATTTGTACATTATATAGATCGGTCATTATATAAAAAAGGTCGAGTCCAAAGTCGAGTACAAAGTCGAGCACATTACATCCAGAAACTAAAATTTACAAAAGTCGAGTCCAAAGTCGAGTTCAATGTCGAGCACATGACAGCAGGAAAAAATATTTTTACAAAAGTCGAGTCCAAGGTCGAGTTCAAAGTCGAGCACATTACAGTCAGAAACTAAAATTTAGAAAAGTCGAGTCGAAAGTCGAGTTCAAAGTCGAGCACATTACAGCCAGAAACTAAAATTTACAAAAGTCGAGTCCAAAGTCGAGTTTAAGTCAAACACATACAGACAGAAACTAAAATTTAAAAAAGTCGAGTTTAAAGTCAAGTTCAATGTCGAGCACATGCAGAAGGAAAACATATTTTGCAAAAGTCGAGTCCAAAGTCGAGTTCAAAGTGGAGCACATACAGACAGAAACTAAAATTTAACAAAGTCGAGTCCAAAGTCGAGTTCAAAGTCGAGCACATTACAGCCAGAAACTAAAATTTACAAAAGTCGAGTCCAAAGTCGAGTTTAAAGTCGAGCACATACAGAAAGAAACTAAAATTTAAAAAAGTCGAATCCAAAGTCGAGTTCAATTTTGAGCACATGCAGCAGGAAAACATATTTTTGCAAAAGTCGAGTCCAAAGTCGAGTTCAAAGTGGAGCACATACAGACAGAAACTAAAATTTAAAAAAGTCGAGTCCAAAGTCGAATTCAAAGTCGAGCACATTAAAGTCAGAAACTAAAATTTAGAAAAGTCAAGTTCAAAGTCGAGCACAAAACTAAAATTTACAAAAGTCGAGCACATTGTCGAGTTGAAAGTCGAGCACATGACAGCAGGAAAACATATTTTTACAAAAGTCGAGTCTAAAGTCGAGTTTAAAGTCGAGCACATTACATCAACAAAAAAAGATTTAAAGTAAAGTCGAATCTATCTTCGAGCACATAACAAGAAAAAAATTATTTTAAAATACTTAAAAATTTAAGCATTCATGGCTGAGATGAAGATAAAAAAAAAATAACAATAGCAAATATTTGACCATTTGTTTACAAATTCATTACAAATTCTTTTCAACGACGAAAGAAATTCTTTACAAATTCATTACATAAAATCCATTTGACCATTTGTTTACTAGGAAACTGCCTTACATAAACTCCATCACATATCAATTAGTTGCTTTACAAACGTATGGATTCGAGCACGTTTTACGGTTGTGACCACTTCCTCCGCAACGACCACATTTCTTTGTTACTTTCTCCTCTCCAGTTGAACGGATTCTCTGTTTCTTGGGTCGCCCGCTTTTAGACCTGGGTTCAGAGGAACTAGTTGAATGCATAGAACTTCTTCAGGGACAACCCAATTCTCAGGCTCACCGACTGGGATAATGGGATCTGCATATGCAGATAATAGTGCATCAGTGTGATAAAAAGGCTAGCATAAGGCGTAGTGGTCGATTTGTCTGTGCCGGGATGCAGCTAATGCATGGCCACAAGGCAGTTGGTCCATATCAAACACCCGGCACGTGCAAGTTCTACTTTGCAAATTCACTATATCCGACCGATTTGATAGGTCTCGAACATTCCATATGTGTAGATCGACCGGCTCAGCAACATATACTTGTGCTGCTCTCATTCTGCCATCAAGCTCAGCTTCGATGTATGGGGTTGTGTGTGAGTTCAATTCACGAGCCGCCGTATGCCTTTCATAAAACCATCTCTGTAGCGTGTTACGAATGTACTCCACCAAACAATGAATTGGTAATTCATGCGCATCCTTTAAGAGTGCGTTGAGACATTCAGCGATGTTGGTGGTCATTATGGTATAGCGTCTACCTTGAGAATGTGCCCTTGCCCATCGTTCAATGCCGACCTCAGTTAAATACTCACACACCCGTGAATTTTGGCGTTCAAGGGTTCTCCACATTTCATTGAATTCAGCAAGAGTGTAAGCTTTCGCCGCCTTAAAGTAGACCGGGAGCATGTCGTTTCTTTTGAATGTTGCTCTGAGGTTGTTGCTCAAATGATAGATACACACTCCATGGAAGGCATATGGAAAAACCGTTGATATACCTTTCGCAATGCTCTTATGTCTATCCGAAACAAACACCAAATCCTCGATCTCATCACCTATAGCAGCCTGTAACCTTTCCAAAAACCACTCCCACGACGCATCATTTTCTGAATCGACCACTCCCCAGCCGATGGGGTACACTTGGTTGTTACCATCCATGCATGTTGCAACAAGTAATGACCCAGGGTATTTTCCCTTCAAGAAGCATGCATCAACAGCAAGAACAGGGCGCATAGATGTTTGAAAACCACGTAAAGATGGGCCAAATGCGAAAAAAAGGTATTTGAAGCGTCCATCTTCTTCCATTTCAAGATCAGTAAACGTACTCGGATTACATGCCCGCAACATGTGCATATAAGCTGGAAGTATTCTATAAGAATTTTCAAATCCACCTCGCATTTCTTCCAGGGCGGATTCTCTTGATCGCCAAGCCTTGTTGTACGTTATGTTCACACCCAACTCTTGGCGAATATCTGCTATGATTTCCCCGGGTTTATACGGCCGACAAACTGCATGGTACTTACACTTAATCCATAAACCAATAACTTTGCTGTTTGCCTGCCTATTATCACAATGTACCAACGATGATTGACAAGTATGGGTGTTTTCAAATTTATTGACCTTCCAAGATCTCGAATTCCCAATGGAAGATGCATTCAGTTTCCAGTTGCAATTGGCATGCTTGCATCATATGTACCAATATTTGCTATTTGCCCTAATAACCTTCCACTCGAAAAAATGTTTCACAGCCAACATACTCATTCGCAAGGCTAATTGCTCTCTCGTTTCAAATATGTCATTTACCGCAACATCTACGACAACGGCTAATCTATCAGAAGAAGTCCCACTGTCCGCGTGGGATGCCCTTGTTATTGTATGGCATGGTATGGCTGGTAGTTCACGTATTTCTTGTTCCTTGGTTGATACATTATCTTCTTCAACAACTATGGGATTGTCAACCGGTACGACACCCGCATTGCTAGCTCCTTCAGGGTCAATTTTATCCATACAATTATTTTCCACAAAACGGTTTGGAGGAAGAACATCGTTAGTCCATATCGGATTATGCGAGCCGATCGCTTTATCGGTGAATTGCTAGCATTAACTTCAGCATGTGATGCTTCAGTGGATGGTCGGACGCTAACACATATTGGGATCCTAGCATGTTCGAGCCATCTAATAATTTCATTCAAAAAACACTTCACATGGTAATCAGTCTTGATGGGGATAGTGGAGACTTTAGACAAGTACTTTGGTAGATATTCGATGACCAGCCTATGTTTGAGCTCTATATCTAATTCCATGACAGATACTATGAGATTCACCAGGTCATCGAAGCTTGCGTCCTCTTTTAACATAAGAGGTTCAAGCCTCTTGTGATTAATAAAATTTCGTTCGTTTGTATTGGGATCAACGACCCATTCTCCCCCATAAAACACATGAGTTGTGACCATAATGGGATGCGACATTCCTACAAATCCAACGAAACCATAACCCAAATTAGGCATAACCAAGTTAATAGTATAGTGGAAGGAATGTGAATATTGCTCCACCACAACTGGTAGACATACTCGACCAAACCAAGCACTTACTCGACCTGATACTAGACTTTTTTATTCGACCAATTAACAGACTCGACCTTATGCACGACCGTTTATTCGACCAATTACCAGACTCGACCTTATGCACGACCATTTATTCAACCTAATACAAGACTCGACCAAGGGCTCGATCATGAGAAGGACAGTACAATTACTTGACCTTTCAACATATTACTCGACCTATAACTCGATATAATACTCGACCTTTAATTTGCTCGACCTAATGCTCGACTATAGGGCTCGACTTTATTTTCAATTTCACAAAATCAGTTCGCAAAAATAAATTTCGACTAACCTCTAACAGCTGATCCTTTGACACCACAGTATCGATCTTCTTGCTTACAGATGATGGGCCAATTAAGTTTGTGAACAATGTGGTGAGAAGAAAATTTGTTTACTAGATTCTATTACGAGAAGAGAGGGTCTGCGAATTTAGAGAGTTTAGAGAGAAAAAACCGAAGAAGAGATGCTATGAAGAACTGAAGTGAGAGAGGGGTATGTTGGTCTTTGTTCAACCCTGAAGTGCTATGTTTGCAAGGAAAAAAAGGAGGGTGCTATATTTGCAAAGTCAACGGTCAACCCTGCTATATATGCAAATTTCCCATCTTTATTTCACGAAATTCACAAAAAAAAATGTCTAATGATGCTATTTCATTAGCATTTGCCCATATGATTAATAATTATTTAATGATACTAACTGAGAGCTAATATAACGTTAATTTTTTTTCCCTTATAGGAGCAAGCATTTTTGAATTTCTCTCAAAACTTTTGATTTTCGCGTATAATGGATTCAAGAAAACCCACAATTAATGTGATAAAGATTTTTACGTTTTTGTTAAAAGAATAGAAAATATTCTCAATTATTGAAAAATAATTTCTGAAGAGACCGTGAAAGTTTATCTGGCAAACAAAGAGGGTATAATTTTCTTTTAATTGCTAAAAATGGCAAAGTAAACTTATCTTCTAAACACTTACTTTTCGGAATGAAAATTTTTGAAACCTAAACTTAACTAAATATACAACATAATTGTGTATTAATGTTTTGGATCAATTAAAAGTATACAATGTAAACGTATACATTTAAATATAAAAGTATACAATGTAATTGAATGTATACATTTAATTGTGTATTAAATACGTTGTATCAGATAATTTAAATTTTTTTGTATCAAATCAAACGTAAACTATTTTTCTAGAATGAAAGTAATATATTTTTTGGTGCTTAATGTTTTGGATCAATTATGGTTTATTGCAGTCATGAATTTTAGGGGAACCCACATAAAAATTTAACTTGCTAAGTAAAAAAATTCACTGCAATTGTGCATTAAATTCTTCTGTCTCTACTTTAGTAAATACTGCGGCCAGCATCACCAACTTAATCTTTGACAAACACCACAATACTAGCATTACCAATTTAGTTTGAATAAACTCTGTAATAGTGTTATCAACCATGTTCTGAGAAAACACTGCTTTAACAAAATGTAACTTGTGAAAAAAATCAAAACCATATAAACCTCACATATAATAAATCTCACACTTTTCAATTGAAAACAACATGATTATGGTAGTTGTGTTATGATAGTTTTTAACACATTTTCTACCTTTTTTTCAACTTATTCTGCCTTTGCAAGTGAAATTTAGGACTGTCAACGGGTTGAGGCTTGTTTCGACTTTCGAGCACGGCCTATTCAATCTGAGTATGGGGTTGAGCTAAACATGGGCTTCCAATAAGCCCCGATGAAAATTTGGGACTAGTTAGTAATCAGCTAACTGTTAGGATTAGGTAAGCTAATCTTGATTTAATGCAAGAAAAAAGAAAAAGAAATTGGAAGAGTGCAGAATTTCATAGGGTTCAGGAAGAATGGGAAAAGAAGAAGAAGATTAAGGAGAAGAGGAAAGAAATTACAGAATGAAGAAAAGGGTTGATCATATCATTACTCCAAAACTGATTTCTACAGCTTTGGGTTGTAGCAATTTATACAACTACTTAGTCAATTAAATCAAGTATTGAAATTACAATTGGCCCTAAAACTTTTGTTCTATTGCAATAAGTCTTAAGCTGATGACACTAGGCTCCCACCTTTCTTTTTACTTTCCATCATCTCCATAGTCCATACTAAAATTTAAGAACCAAAAAAACTACTTATATGTCCCAAAAAAAACTCCAATTTTGATTAAATATAATCTTCTTTTAGTTATAAAATATAATACGTTTAACATATTATTAGATATATACATTTATGTTCTTAACTATACATTTTAATTTTAAATTGAACATTGCTGTTATTAACAAGAATAATACAAAAATTTTATTTATTTTTATTCACAAATAAATTTTTTGAAATAAAGAAAAGTTTGAAAATATACTTTTTTTTTTTGGAAAATGAAGAATTTTGTTTTTATTTCAATTACATATTGCCTACTTAATATTACTATTACAAAACAATAATAAATGAATTGATCACACTTATTTATAAATATTGACACGTAATACTTACATTAGAACCCCCCCTGAAAAAAGAAAATCCCTTTCATAATCAAAACAAACACGAATGTCTAAGGTAAAAGATATTTTGACTTATAATATTGTCCGCATAGTACATACTTTTGGCGCACCATATAATTGCCCTAAACTGTTGGATCCAGGGTGGGAATAGATATGAATTGGAAGGGATTTAAATGAGTACAAAATTATTGGGAATGGAAAATGTGATTTTCATTAAATTTTGGGATTAGGAGGAAATTGTATTTAATGGGATTAGAATTTTTAATTTTTATTAGAATCTCATTAAAATTTTTCCTTAGAAATTAAATGGTGACTAGTGATGGTTCGGCCATCGGTGACTGTCACAATTTTTTTAAAAAAAATTATTTATTAATAATATATATAAATATATTTAAAAATTAAATAATCATTAATAATTGATTGTTAAATATTAACTAATAATTACCTACTTAACTATTCCCAATAGGACCCAGGAATATCCTATAATCCTTTCAGTAAATTTTTATTTTAATAACATCATCTCAATTATTCTCAGTGGATATTTTTAATGGATACGAGAAGTCAAATAACTCCTATCCCATTGTACCTATTAGTCCTATAGAAATATTGAAACCTCTAATCAATATGAATGAATTACAATGTTACAATATTAAATATTTAACAAAAACCTGGTGCAGGTACAAAAACTTCATTTTGCCACTTCTAAGTATCAAGTTTTAATAGCTTTTTCTATTAATTTAAGCAAGAAATCTTACATTATATTACATTTAACTTATGTATTTTCTTTAAAATAATATCTTTTTATTTAAGTATATTTTATGTTTTTGGCCCAAACAAAATATATAAATTTAAGTAACACTCAAAACTACTAAATCTTTTAACAATCTCCATAATTTCCAGGTATCTCTTTATAGTTATGTTTTTTAATAGCATAAAGTAATGTCTCTCACTAGATCTCATAGGATGAAAGTATGCTGTACATTTTGTTCCAAAAAATAGCCTTAGTTGTCGTAATAATAACATCTCTTCTACGGATTAGGCGGCGTGGAAGTACACAATTTTCTGTGCAAATTTGTCATTTCATGATTTTCATCCAGAGACAAAAGACCAATTCTCCTCCTTCCTGAGTGAGGACGCAAAGAATATTACCCCAAAATAAAGGAAAAATATCATGTATAGCACATTTGACTTGTCTATTATCAAATATAGTAGCAACCCATTTGTTTTTACAAATATAGCAGGTCAAGGGTTTAATGGCACGCGAAATGTCTACAATACCCATCTGCAATTTGAAAATCGCGTCCGAACGGTTTCTTCTCCACTTGTAGTCGGTTTCAGCACAGCAGACCCTTCCCTTTCGCTTCTTTCATCGCAAATCCGAATTTCTCAACTCATTTTCCTGCATTCTCAGTCGATTACACAACCAGTTAACAAAACATTTATCCAATTCAAGCTCTAATCAATGGCAAGAACGCACGGTGGACCATCATCATCTGACAAGCAAAAGATGGGAGAGCATACATCTCACAAGCGAACGGGCAAGAGTAAGAAAGTTAGTTGCAATGAAGCTTCCTATTTGATACGTATGCTACATAAACGTCCCGATTTTGCTGAATAATCCCACTTAGATGTTGGAAGGAATTAGAAAGTTAGGGTTTTTTGCGCTGGGTCCTATCCTTTTGCCATTCATTCATTCGAAAACTACCCATAAGAAGCAAATGTATGCATAATAGTCTTTAATGTTATTTGAACTGGGTTATAGTTAGCATATGTCGACAAATAGGAGGAAATGTAGAAAAATAGGAAGAAATGTCGAAAAATATGAGGAAATGTTGAAAAATTTGTCGTCACATCCCTCGAACACTACCCAAATTGTAGGTGCTTATGCCGATTCTATTATGCCGGTGGGTGACGCTAAGAATTGGAATGTGGCCAATAATGTTTTAGCAATTTAATTATCACCCCCGGAACTTAGGGCTAAGAGTGGGAGGAGGAAAAAAAAAAAAGAATTCCTTCTACAGGAGAGGAGAAAGTAAAAAAAAAAAAGGTGGTCGTTGCGGAGGGAGCGGACATAACTGGCAAACTTGCTCAAATGCTTTCGTTTCTAGGGACAACGTGTAGAGCGAGTTAACATTATTTAGTATACAATTTTACTTAGGCATAAGGACAATTTGTATATGCAAATTGTGTTGTCTTCTTTATTGAATATTATTATTTAAGCACATTTGGTTTGTATATAAGATTACCAAATTACGCAACCATACATATCTTTTATTAGTACAATACAACACATAATACAAAATGGACTACGCTTAGAGTTACCTAAATTAAGTTCGATATGTTGAGAGACATATAATACAATTACGTTTATAGTTCGATATTTTGTTTGACATACATTTTCACATTTCATTCGATATATAGTTCAACATTTTATATCATTGTATTGACATATTATTCGAGATATAGTTTGACATTTTAGATCATATTGTCGACATTTTGTTCGACATACGTTCATCATTATCGATATATATTTTGACATATCTTGATCATTATCGACATTTCATATCATATATGTCCACATATATTTTGACATATATGCATCATTATCGACATATATTCATCATTCTCGACAAATATTCAACATTCTCGACATATGGACTACTCACCCAGTTCAGCCAAAAAAATTAACACCCAGCTTTACACCGTACTCGCAAAACAAACACACACAACACACACTCTCTCGTGATAGCAGAATCGAATATAAAAGCAGACGAAAATTTTCACCAAGCTCGCCACTCGATCGGGCTTTTTTTCCTTCTTCTACTGCATGCCGTGGTTGAACCATAGAAGCTGAAATTATTTCGGTCACTTGGGTTGTTGATTTAGTGGATGATGAATGCTAATTGGCGATTAAAACCATTATAGACCAGGTGGAAGATACGTGGGAATGTTTGTCTAACGTCTTTCTCCACATAGAATGGTTTTTTGGTCATTTCAGTTGATCAAACACCCTTGACCTACTATATTTGTAAAAACAAATGGGCTATTGCTATATTTGATAATGGACAAGTCAAAGGTGCTATATATGATATTTTCCCCAAAATAAAGTAAAGTAAAGGTCAACCGTGAAGGTCAGAACTGTCATTAACCATCCACCACGTGCAGTTACTCTATGTACAGACCCCCACACGTAGACTTGGGAACTCCAATCTGGAGTTGTACAGTAATAGTATGCACCGACACCTGGACTACCATAAACGTAATAAAAAAAAGAGTTAATATCATTTACTCTCTCAAAATTTATAATATAACAATCAGCCTTTCATGATTTAAAAAATAATAACCAATCCCCTTGACTAATGATCAATTTGACAAAAAGACAAAAAACTCTCAGGGTACTAGTTGTTATTTTTTAAATTACGGAAAACTAGTTGTTATATTACAAAACCTCGAGGGGGTAAATGATATTAATTTTATTAAATTTTTAAAAAAACAAAAATACGAAATTTAAAGACAAAAATTTAATAAAATTATGTAAAATTTTGTTAAAAATTTTAATGCAAAAAGACAAAAAATTATTATATAATAACTTTGGTTTTTAAGGTTAAATTTTTTGAAATCTTTTCGTTTTTAAATTTTATTAAATTTTTATCTTTAAATTTCGCCTTTAAATTTTATTAAATTTTTATCTTTAAATTTCGTCGTTTTAGTTTTAAAAAAATTTATTATATAGTTTATGTAATACTATAGTTTTTTGAAATTATATTATGTAATACTATAAGTAATTTTTTTTAAAAAAAATATCTTGGGAAACCCTCAAATTAGTCTAAAAATTTAATTGGGGTAAAAAAGACCTCAAAATTTTACATAATTTTATTAAATTTTTGTCTTTAAATTTAATATTTTTGTCTTTTTAAAAATTTAATAAAATTAATATCATTTACTCCCTTTGAGATTTTTCAATAGAACAATTAGACTCCCGTAATTTAAAAAATAACAACTAACCCTTTGAGGATTTTTTTGTTTTTTTTGTCAAATTAATTATTAGTCAAAAAAATTTGATTGTTATTTTTTAAATTATGAGAAAGGCTAATAGTTATATTATAAAATTTGAAAACAATAGAAAATCTTATACTAATAGTAATAGGTAAATTTGGCTCCATGTTGCATCAGTAACGGTACTTTTTCTTGCTCATAATTGGAAGCTGGGACAAGAACTGGACCCATTTGCAACCACTGCCTATATGTACATCTGTCCCTCAAATGTTAGGCAGTGTCTTCACGGCCAGTCTCATTTTCCAAAAGTCTTCCAAAAGTCTCCCAACAAACTTCCGCGAAACCTCTCACCGCACTCATTGCTCCCTTCACTTTTCCTTTTTCTACACTGTCTAAAACATCCTCTCCATCATTTCTCATTTAAGTCATTACATATTTTATGTGTTGGAGATCTTGCTCTCGATTCCAAGGCCCCGAGGTACACAAAAACTAAAGATTTACTGATGATTATTTTAGTTTGCTTATATATAAGGAAGGATCCATTAAGCCTTTCCAATTACTAATGTTTTTTTCTTTTGTGTGTAGATCTTCTTGCTTGACCGGACGAGGCGGGGGATCTCCGCAGCTCCAACATAACATCGAGGAAGTCTTACGGTAAAGTCATCAATCGCAACCTGACCCAGAAAGCACAATTTTTAGATTTACGCTTCTTAATTTCATATTTATGAACGAGTCTTCTCTATTTTTCTTGATTAATTACCATGCTTTTGTCCCGATTGAAAAATAACAAGATCACTTGGGACAAAAGGAGACCAAAAAAATTGAAATTTTTTCTCCGTTTAGTATATGTAATCAATCTATGGTATAGATTTGAGAAAAAAGATAGTTGAAAAACTGTTTAATTTTGTACAATTCAATGTCTAACTTTATTTTTTCTAGTTATTATCTATGTGGATCTGTTTTGTCTTTTGCGCGTTTTTTTGACTTTTGAATTCTACTATTTATTAATATATTATGTGGATTGGCTTGGGTATTGACTATTTTTTTTTATTTTTTATATTTATAGAAAATCAATCTTAGATTTTTTTTTCAAGAAAAAAAACCATGATTATTATCACTAATAAAAATAAAAATATAGTCTCTGATATATAAGTTACTAAAATTATTAGAAATTAAGACTATATTCAAGAGAATTGATTTTCTTATAACAATAAAAGTCACTAACTTGAACGTACCCTTGTTTTTTTGTCAACAAAGTTTTAAATTTTGTATACAATATCTACTGGCTTAAACCATTAGTAAACAATATCAATATTGGGGCAGTAAAACTTTTTTTTTTTTCAAAAACAATATCAAATTTTCACTCTACAAAGATCATCCATTTTTATTCCCAGTTGGCATCCTTCCCCCACATATATGTGGGTGGCCCGTAAGCTGGCTTTTTAACAGTCAACATAAGCTAGCCTTTGAGCAGTCAAAAAATAAAATCTTGGTCGAAACTTCCCAAGATTTAACTGAAAATGGCTAATCATAATTACTTATATAGATATTCATTTTGTTCTTTATGTTTATGTTGTCGAGATTTTTTTTTCATTTTTTATGTACATTTTCTCTCATAAATTTTATCTGGAAACTTAAAAGTACAAAATCGTCCCGTTTCATTATGAGATTGATTTCTAAGGTCAATATTTATAAGTATTTGTAACATTTTTTTAATGCTTTAGTAAGTATCAATGTACCTAATTGATTTAGAATGAACTTTCTTTTCCCCCTTAAATTGAGCCTGTTCTATACTCTAAATTGGAAGGAAAATATATTATAAACATTTCGCTTGAAATAAAAATAGTTTTTTAAAAAAGAAAACTCTCAATTCCACCTTTAAAACTGTTATAAATTATAAGAAAAAATAAGCAAAATCATCGATATTACTTGCAAGTTAAAACTATCTTAGCGAAAATAAATTTAAAATAAGCAAAATCATAAGCATAAACACTACAGCTACCAAAGGGTAGGTAAAAATTCCTGAAATCTGCAAAAAAAGGAGAAAAGAAAAAAAAGTAATACCAAGTTTGTTATAGTAAATCAGACGTTCTAACTATTCATGTTAATTGCCACTTTGTTATAGTTAATAATCATGTAATACCTTTTCAATGCTTTGTAATAAAAAAAATCAATTAAAAAATATTAATATTATTTTCTCAATCATACAAAAGTTCACTTTTAATTGGTATCACTTTTTAAAATTATAAAATAAACACATTTTTTTTTCCAAAAATTTGATAGTGGTATTAACTTCGTAAAAGTTAACAATTACATCCAATGCACCTAGAAAAGGACTCTCCTTAGCTCTAGATTTGGCTAAAACTAACTGACCATTGGTCACACATCTCCTCTAATATCACAACACTTATAAACACTCTAGAAATCTAGTTGTAATACTAACCATATTAACAAACAAAAGAGGGTAAGAATTACCACTTGACTTTGATCCTAACTCTCTATGCTCCCCTATTGGCTTGGTGAAATTCTTTCTATTCTTGCTTCGCCATATCAATTACCTGCACCTCCTCCATCCACTCTTTTGTAAAAACCCACATATTTCTACTCTTCCAAATTCTCCACAATATGTACACTGTGATTTGAACTCTCTCCATCAACAATTCAACACATTTGTTAGCACATATAGATAACCACCAGTCTTTAAATTTGTCTCCAAAATTTCCTAATTGATTCCACCTGACTGGTGCAAAATAATACCAAACAACATACTATCATTCCATTCCATTCCAAACCTTTCTTTCTATCAAATCCATTTTATTTCTAAACCACCGTTTATACCAAACGCCACCTTAGTTTATGTGATTGGTTTATAACTTTTCTAATAATTTTTTTTATAATTTAAAATTTTAAATTCTTTCTAAAATTTTATTTATATTATTTTAAAAACTTTTTACTCTCACATATTTTCTATTCTTTCTCCAAAAACACTTTTATTTACAAAAAAAAAAATAAATAAATAATTCAGTAGTATTTTTACACTTCCAATTAAAAAATTCCGAAAAAAATAATAAAAACATAGCATAAAGTCTTCCAAAGTCTCCCTTCAAAACTTCCATGAAACTTCTCACCACATTGTCTGCCACTTCTTGTTGTCTCACTTCACTTTCCCTTTTCTAATATCTGACACAGTCTCTTTATCAAACAAAATAAAATATTTAAATATATTTTTATTTCAAATTTTAAAATTTAAATTTTTTCACTCAAAATACTCTCGCATAATTTAAAAAAATTTTCTCTCTTATTTGTTCTTCCAAAATATTTTTTTTATTAAAAAATACCTATCAAAATTTTTACATATTCCAATACAACATTTCTCAATACATCATTGTCCAAACGAAGCCTTATATTTTAGTTTGCTTTTATATATATATATGCAAAGAAGGATCCGTTACTGCTATAATATATTGTATACAATGATTTTGTTTGGGTTTAAATTTGTTAGTGGATAATATGGGCGTTGATCTGCCTCGTTTAATATATGCATTTGTTGGGATAATGCTTCTTGGTGGAACTTTACTATATTGTGTAGATTGATCTGTTTCTTTATTTTTATTTTTTCTAGATTTTTCGGTGCTAATATTATATATAAAGTCTTCATCAAACAAACTGTGGAAAATAGAATTTCATCTCAATTAAATTAGTCTATTGATTATGCCAATGACTCCCATAACTAAAATAAATACTCTTATTTAATTTATTCCATAATTTTAATTTGTCTTTCATTTTTATTTCGCACCTAGAGCCAGTGTCACAGTTTTAGTATTCATACTTCAGCATTTAATATTTAGATTTTGACATTCATTTTTGTTAAATAATCCTAAATTTGGAGAAATGTTTGTTATTTTTCTCATTAACTATTCGAACAAAAAGTAATATGACATAGAAACTCTTGTAAAAAGATCAAAAAATGAAAGATTTTTATGATGATGATTGAGACCCACATGGTAGATTCAATGTATTCATCCAATGGAAAAAAAATTTTTCATATTATTTCTCCTGACCCCAATGTTGAAAGAGGACCCATGTATTGTCAAGGACATAAAATTGATGAAGAATGTTTTAAAAAAAATCATGGATGACTATAAGGGACTAAAAATGCATTTTTCTTTAATAGAAAGACAACAAACTTGCTAACATCATAGTTAGTCAAAGTTAATCAAATAAATTTTTTTATTCTAAAATTAAAGAAAAATTACATTTTTAATCCTGCATGTTTCATACATTGTCACTTTTAATTTTCAATATTTCAAATTGACATATTTAGTTTTTTTTTTGCACTTTAAAGCCCTTTTTTCACCTAGTGTGGCTAGTTGTAGTCATTATATGTTTTTTATTTATATTCCAACTAGTTCAACTCATGTACTGGATAGCTCTTCTATTACAATGACTATTAGCTAGGCTATTACCAACACTGCAGCTTAATGTTTAATCAACCAGTCTAACAAATTGAATATTAAAGACATTGTTAGATTTTTTAAATTTATTTTTGTAACTACTATTTCTTTTGATTCTATTAATGAAAGTGTGGACATACTGTATATGTAATCCATTTCAACGGTTATAACCTATTTTGAATCTCACATTCAAAAGGTATATTAATCTATTTCTTCGTCTTTTTCTTTCCTCCCTATTACCATTATCACCATCATTCTTCTTGTTTTCTCCAACCACTTTTTTGTTTTTTTCTTTTTTAAAATCAAGGCTAAATCAATTCAATCAATTCGACATAAAATATGCAATAATTTCTCTTTATATTTCGTACTTTCTACACTTTATATATAATGTTATGGAGTTGTTTAATCATTAACAATAAGTTTTTAAATTAATGCCCAAACATTTTTGCAATCAAGGTTTTTTTTTATATGGAAATTATAAATTTTTATATGAGTATAATTTATTTGATAAAAGTTTCAAACAAATTCATTAGCACCATTTGTAATGCGTTTGAGAAATTAGTTTATATGTCTTCTTTAAGAAATTTTTTTGTCGCTATGGTTTTGGATAACTAATGCAAAATAATAGAAAATAAAAAATAACAAAAAAATATAAGGAAGAAATTAAAGAAATGAAATTATTTAAGTGATTTTCAATATTTTTTTTCTATACTTATTGCAAGAGAAGACAACTAGAAGCTTTTTTTAAATGTGAAAAATTAAAAGAAGAAGAATAAAAGATCCAATATAAGTACAAACAATTAGATTGCTAGAAGGAAAATATATATATAATTTAAAATAAAAACATTAATCTATTGACTATGCCAATACTAGTGAGTATGTATCTTATCTCATGGTTAATTTTCTGCAACTGTAACAAATCTAGCAAAAATTGAAATATCAAGAACTAAACGTGTCGACTTAAAGTATTGGAGAGTAAGAATGATGGTTTATAAAACATAAGGAAGAAAGATATAATTTTCTCTTTAATTTAAGAATAAAAAATTAGTTTAGTTAATTTTGACTAACTACCATATTAACAATTCTCTTATTTTGCTATTAATTACCGTTAAATATATTGAATCTGTGAAAGCTTAAAAACTAAAAGATTAAATGTAAAACAAAATAAATTAAAAATGATATTGAAAGAGATATAGGGGACTAAAAATGTAATTTTCCTTTTAAGAACCCTCAGAGAACTTTTTCCCTTTCTTCTTCTAAGTTTCCAGATGACTTTTCTTCTTCCTAGTCCTCTTTTACAGATTGATAGGCAATTCTCCAAAGGAGATACCTTTCAATATATTCAGCTCCAGAAAAATTGAAATCGGAATTTGTCGAAGACACACCACGCCAGGATACTAATCGTTCTAATCCCAAATCAAAATTTTCTTCAAAATCTTACTTTTTGAATATTTCAAGGAACAATCTTTTACATTTCTGATATGAAGTATTTTACTACACGTTGTCCCAGAGAAATGGGAACTTGGCTTTTTCTTGATTTTTGATCTTATTAAAGTTATATCTCTTTACAAATCAATAAAATTTTCTATTCACTTAAGGTTGACATCTTGATTTAATTTCTAAATCAGCAACTTTTCTTGAATTCTGTTACGATTTAGACGATGCATTTACATGGGAAGGCTAAGATGCTGGATCTGTTGGGGAAGGTTATTTGTAATATGTTCCAGGGACTATTTATCTGTGCTGTCCTTGTTGTCTTATTGATTCTGGATATACTTGAGAACGCTATTTATAAAGCTTTCCAAATGCTTGGGAAGCTAGATATACTTGGGAAGGCTATGAAAATGCTTGGGAAGCTGGATATAGTAGGGAAGGCTACAAAAGTACTTGGGAACTTTAAAGAGAAGATGGCAGATATAGCTTTACAAAGGGTGGCAGAGGAATCAGTGAATGCAGGGACAAGCTTCTACAGCTTAGAATCTGATATGCAGTCGCTAGAACGGGATTTGATGGTATTGAGCAGCAGAGCATCTGATATAAAGGAAGAAGTGGAAAGAGCTGAGCTTTTAGGGAAAAAGAGGAGAAAAACAGAAGTTAAAAATTGGCTGAAGGATGTGGAGCAGGTAGACAATGAATTCGACAAATTGAAAAGAAAATTAAAAGAGGAAAGATCTTGGAAACATTTGCTTAGTGGGGCTATTGTGAGCAAGATGAAAGATCGTACATCATCTCTAAATGAGCAAAGTCGCAATTTTGGGGGCCTTTTGCTAAATGTGCGTGAAGAAAATAACGAGGACACCAGTTAATATAAAAGTTAGGACTCAGTCCTCCAAGGAACTGTTGTTTGACACGAGTTTTTGTTTGAACATTTTTTGAGGCCACATTTTTAACTTTGGAGCTTTGTTTTTTCATATATTTTGAGATTTTCTTTTATAGTTTTAAATTTCCATGCAATAACTAATTTCCCATAGGATTTTAAACCTGATGAAACTCTTGAGATAGATGGAGCAACAGTAATTTAGAGAAATATTTATTGGTTTAGAATTTGAGAGAATTGGATCATCCACAGATGTTATTGTCAAAAATAAATACTCCATTCCTCTTAAAAAAATTATTTTTGAATAAAATTTTTATACTATTTTTATTAGTAACATTACCAATCAATTAAAATTAAAAAATTATACATGATATATTAAATGTGTGTGTTATATTTCATAATTAAAGAAATATCACTATTGTATAAAACGAAAAAATTTGTCATTCTATTTCAATGTAATTATTATATTTTTTAAAGAATATTGTTACTTTTTTTACTTTTTTTAATTAATTAAAAAATAATAGTAATACAAGAGTAATAAAAAAATTAATTATTATAAAAATTAATAATGCAAGAATCTTATTAAATTTTGAATAGTAATATAAGAGTTCTATTAAATTTTTATTTAATTTTAATTTATATATAAATATACTTATCATTATTATTTTTATTTAAAATAAATACTTATTTATTAATTTATAATCTTAATATAATTATAATATTTCGTGATGAAAAGAATTTAATCCAACATTAATTTATCCTGATCAAATCACAGTATAGTTTAATAAGAACCCATAATACTTGTCCTTTGCTAATAAATCATAATAAGAACCCACAAAGAGCACTTTTTGCTTCCCAATTGGCGTCAATCTCCACTAAAGAAAAATATATCAAGCATTCCAAGAGTCTACTAGCACACTTCGAAAACAACAATATCCACAGCAAGGAAATATTTGTTTTCGTTTGGACAATGATGTATTTGAGAAAAGTTGTGTAAAAATTTTGATATATATTTTTTGATAGAAAATATATTTTATAGAGAAAAATAATAAGAATTTTTTTTATAAAAATTATGTGAGAGAAATTTAAGTGAAAAAATATAAATTTTAAATTTTAAAATAAAAATATATTTAAATATTTTATTTTTATTTAAAAAAATATTTTCTATTTACAAATGAAAAAAGTTATACTAGAATGCGTGAAAATTTTGGTGGGTATTTTTTGATAGAAAAGGTATTTTAGAGGGAGGGAAATTTTTTTAAAATTATATGAGAGGAATTTGAGTGAGAAAATTTGAATTCTAAATTTTAAAATAAAAATATGTTTAAATAATTTATTTATATTTAAAAAAATTTTTATTTATAAATAGAAATTTGATGTCCAAACAGGCCTTAAAGCAAGCAGAGCACTCAACCGGCAAAACTTAACAAGACCCGTGCGCAAATGAAGATGACTCCAAGCAGCACAGGTCAAAGCAAGCAGAGCACTCAACCATTTCGGAAGGATAGGGCCCACAGAAAAGGCTCCTGGCAACTGGCAAGCACTCAACCCATCAAAACTTTATCAAAGGCAACTACTGGGTCACTACGCCTATGAAAAGCGTGTGAAGAAAAGCAAGCACGAGAAGAGCACTCAACCATTTCGGAAGAAAATATCAAGCACAGCAACTACGCCTATGAAAAGAATAAACGAAAACCAAAAGGGTAGAACTTGCCTTCAGTTATCGTATAGTTTTCCTTAAAACCTCTCAAAAAGTCAAAACTCCCAAGCAAAAATATATTAAAAATTTAAAAAATATTGTAAAAAATGTTTTAAAACATAATCCTAATATATCTAATCAATTGACATTGAAATTTGAAAGACTTATATATTGAATGTCTTGTTTTATATTTTTTAAAATAATAATTATAAAATAATAAAAAATATATATATATAAAATTATATTAATATATAAAAAACATATTTTAAAATCCAACTTTATTCCCTTCTTCTTACATTTCAGAAACAGCGTGCTTTTGGTCTGAGTAATCATTTTTTAACGCTTGAATCGAGGTTCAAAATAATGAAATAACGCAGTTAATAAAGTATTGTAATGATCAATTATCTCAGTCCAACACCTAAATGTCCAGAATTGGGAGAAACAAAAGCCTCTGGCCCCTCGCTAATTCTTTTGCTTTCTAATAATGTGACAGTGTTTATTCAAAGTTTCTTTCTATTCTTTTATTCAACCACCATTTGATTATGTAATATTTATATAAATTTTGGTTTGCAGACTATTAATAATTTAGTTTGAATGTTTTAAATTAACAAAAATAAAACATAAAAAGTTTAAAACACCACCACCATGAGTTTTACGAAAAAAATATTGGCGAATTTAACATTCTTAAAATTTATCAAGAACAAAAGCTAGCATACGCGTTCCCAGGATTTGGCCCAGCAGCTTTCCTTTGTTGCTAAGGGAGGTTGCAGGTTCAAACTTGACTGTCGCTGCTAGTGTGAGATTTGAGATAGTTCCACTTAATCTTGGAAAATTAGTTCCAGAATGAGAGGAGTTCGAGACATGTTTAGTCAGTGAATATGAAGATATTTTCAAGTAAAAAAAAAAAAAAAAAGCTAGCATATACATGGGATTATCAGTAACATTGCATGAGTGGCCTAGACGCCCTAGACTAGCTAGATGTGACGATATTTGTTGGATTTTGGATGAAGCGGCAGATGGTGGGCATCAACCAAATGGAATTTGTTAGGTCCCAATTCTATAATCAATCAAATATTACATGCCACTAACATTTTACTCGCTAGTTCCGTCTGTTCTCTTAAGCCTTAGTAGAACTAGTTGCAAAAGTTTCTTGAGAAATGCATCCCGATCACGGGTTCAAGCCCTTCAAGGACACAAGTTTGACAGCTATTTTATTTGCCCTATTATATATGTTTGCCTTTAGGTCTGCCCCAGGGAAGCTTAACTCCAATTATATTCTATATATGATGATACTTTCCACTTTTTTCTTTTCTTTTTTAGATTTTGAACTTACAATTGCAGATGCTTATGATCCGTTGGACCCAAATGGGAACATTACTATCAAATGGGATGTCATTTCCTGGACTTCTGATGTTTATGTGGTGAGTTTGCACGCATCACAATTTTGGTGCTCATTCTGTCTCAGATGAAGAAACTTTGGCAGTTGGCATCCCTGAATTGTCAAATGCTTCAATTGCAATGACTAGGATGTGCTATTAATCCTGCCAAATTCATGATTTTCCATAAGTATCAAGCAGTGGACTTGTAAACCAGTAATGACAAAGTGCTGCATGTAAATATCAAGCCCGGAAAATGTTGCATGATACATCTCTAATTATGTCATTTCCTGGACTTCTGACTTCTGACAAAGTGCTGCATTAGGATGGACGTGGGCAAAGAAAGAAATCATATGGTCTATGGTGGGCGACCACCGGCATAAAACCATTTAATTGGCATATATGACATTCCTGTTAGGCGACATTGCGGTTTGATGGCACCGATTTAGCAATTAGTGAACACAAACTAAAACAAACACTAGGTAAGACGGTCTGTTATGCTTATAAATATTATACTTCAAGTCTCATTAAAAAGTAACTCTAATATCTTACAACGCGTAACTACTTTTTCTTACAGCTAAGAAACTAACTTTAATGAAAAGGTTTTTTCAGATACCCTTTTCAAGATTCGCTCGCGTAATAGTGCTATTAATTAAAAACTGCCACTCCCTACTGATTCAGATTTCATAACATTTATGTACACAAAAAAATTAAAATTAAAAGTTTTGAATGAAAATTTTAAATTGTATAATTATTTATTTAAAAATTATGATATTTTTATTTTTTTGATATTGATATTGAACAACTGTTACCATTTAATTTCATATTTAGACTTTTAAAGTTATATATTTAATTAAGTTTAGGTTTAAAAAATTTTCATTCAGAAAAATAAGTGCTTATAAGATAAGTTTACTTTGCCCTTTCTGAGAATTAAAAGAAAATTATTCCCTCTTTGTTTGTCAGATAAACTTTTCACGATCTCTTAAGAATTTTTTTTCTAAAATTGAGAATATTTTTTCTTCTTTTAGTCAAAATGTAAAAATCTTTATCACATTGATTGTGAGTTTTCTTGAATCCATTATAGCATTAAGATCAGAAGTTTTGAGAGAAATTAAAAATGCCAAATCTTGTGGGAAAAAAGAATTAACGTTATATTAGCTCTCAGTTAGTATCATTAAATAATTATTAATCATCTAGGCAAATGCTAATGAAATAGCCTCATTAGACACTATTTTTTTTGTGAATTTCATGAAATAATGATCCCTTATTGACATTAATTGCCACTTTATTGTGGTTAATAATCATGTACATTCTCTATATTTTTAAAAGAAAATTCAAATAACAACAGATACAATAAATAGATTTTTTTTATTACTTTATTTTTTAAAAGTACCAATTTCGATCACTATATATTTTTAATTAAAAAATGTCACTAAATTTTATAAAAACATGTTACATAGGTTATTTTATTTAAATATTATATTAATTGTGATAAAATTAAATACAAATTAGTAAAACGACAAAGACATTATATTTGTTAAATTTGTAGATTATGTATCGTACACAAAAACAACACACACTACCTCATTATCATCATCTGTTTTTCTCTCCCAAAATTTACCTAACCTTAAAAAGTCTCCCAACAAACTTCCACGAAACCTCTCGCCCCAGTGTCTTCCACTACCCATTGCCTCCCTTCACTTTCCCATTTTCTACACTGTCTTACACATCCTCTCCATCATTTCTCATTTAAGTCATTACTTATTTTACGTGTTGGAGCTCTTGCTCTCGATTCCGAGCCCCTAGGTACACAAAAACTAAACATTTACTGATGATTGTCTTAGTTTGCCTATATATAAGGAAGGATCCATTAGGCCTTTCTAATTACTAATGTTTTTTTTTCTTTTGTGTGTAGATCTTGCTAACCATTTTCTTTTGTGTGTAGATCTTGCTAACCATTAAATCCAGCTTCTCAAAGGTACAATTTTTAGATTTGCGCTTCTTAATTTCATATTTATGAATAAATCTTCTTCCAAATTTTTTTTTATTAATTACCATGCTTTTGTCCCAATCGAAGAATAGCAAGATCACTTGGGACAGAAGGAGACCAAAAAAATTTGAGATTTTTTCTCCGTTTAGCATATGTGATCGATCTATCATATGTAGATCTGAGAAGGGAGAGAGTTAAAAAAATGTTTTAAGTTTGTACAATTTAAAGTCTACCTTTATTTTTTTTAGTTATTACCTGCGTGGATCTACCTTGTCTTTTGCACTGTTTTGTGGGACTTTTGAATTCCACTATTTGTCAATATATTGTGTGGATCTGACTTGGGTGTTGTCTACTTTTTTTTTCATTTTTTATATTGATAGAAAATCAATCTTAGATTATTCTTTTTATTTTCAGGAAAAAAAAGAACGATTATTATCACTAATAAAAATAAAAGTAAAAATAAAAATATAGTCTGATATGTAAGTTACTAAAATTATTGGAAATTAAGACTATATTCAATACAATTGATTTTCTTATAACAATAAGTCACTAACCTGAATGTACCCTTGTTCTTTTGTCAAAAAAGTTTTATTTTATATACAATATCTATTGGCTTAAACCATTAGTAAACGAATCTTCTTCCATATTTATGAATGAATCTTCTTCCATTTTTCTTGATCAATTACCATGCTTTTGTCCCGATTGAAAAATAGCAAGAACACCTAGGACAGAAGGAGACCCAAAAAAATTGAGATTTTTTCTCTGTTTAATATATATGATCGATCTATGATATAAATCTGAGAAGGGAGATAGTTAAAAAACTGTTTAGTTTTTACAATTCAATGTCCACCCTTACTTTTCCTAGTTATTACCTGCGTGGAGCTGCCTTGTCTTTTGCACGTCTTTGTGGGACTTTTGAATTCCACTATTTGTCGATATATTGTGTGGATCTGATTGGGTGATGATTATTTTTTTTTCGTTTTTTTATATTTATAGAAAATCAATCTTAGAT
Source organism: Gynochthodes officinalis (assembly GCA_020080225.1). NCBI lineage: Eukaryota > Viridiplantae > Streptophyta > Magnoliopsida > Gentianales > Rubiaceae > Gynochthodes > Gynochthodes officinalis. The sequence goes on from CM034623.1 coordinate 13,844,187, forward strand.
TATTCTTTTTATTTTTAGGAAAAAAAAACCACGACTATTATCACTAATAATAAAAAAATAAAAATAAAAATATAGTCTAATATATAAGTTACTAAATTATCGGAAATTAAGACTAAATTCAATAGAATTGATTTTCTTATAACAAAAAAATTCACTAACTTGAACATACCCTTGTTCTTTTGTCAAAAAAGTTCTATTTTGTATTCAATATCTACTGGCTTAAACCATTAGTAAACAATATCAATATTGGGGCATTAAAACCTTTTTTTTTTTAAAATCAAATTTTCACCCTATAAAGATCATCCATTTAAGCTAGCTTTTCAACAGTAAAAAATAAAGTCTAATTGGTCGAAACTTTCCAAAGCTTAACTGAAAATGGCTAATCATAATTACTTGTACAGATATTCATTTTGTTCTTTATTTTTATGTTGTCGAGGTTTTTTTTTCATTTTTTATGTACATTTTCTCTCACAAATTTTATCTGGAAACTTAAAAATACAAAATAAAATAAAATTCATACGACCCATGTATTTACTTTGACTGATCGCTCCTAGTTTAGTCTTTGGTACATTTGTGCCTTCATTTCCGTTAGTCTCAAAGAACAAACTAGTTTCCTTTTTCAAAAGTTTTTACTACTTCCAGTCTCCAAAAAAAATGTTCAGTTTCAAAATTTTTCTTCTTCCAAAAAAAAAATTGCTTTTTGTTTGAAATTTTTGTATTATCTTCACTAATAATGAAAATGTATAACTTAAATTAAAAAATAAGAATAAAAATAAAAAAACTATACATTTAGTCGTACCTTATAATTTTTTTAAAAAATTGCATCAAATAAAAAATAAAATCTTTTTTTTGGGATAGATGCTATTTTAAAGACTTTATCATTTCTTGAATGTAAATAAAAATGAAATAAATGGTAAACAATTTCATATCATCACATTTTGTATATTATGAGTTGGGTTGATTGGATTTAACGTAACCTAAATATGTCCATAACTCGATGGGTTGGGTTGGGTCATGACCTGTTAAATTGTAACCTATCAATGACCCAACTCATAAGTAACCCAATCCGCCTCGCCCCCAACAATGTTATTTAAAAAATTAGGCTATAGGTCCAATACTAAGAAGGTAAACAATATATACACTTTGACACTTGATATTTTTTAGACAAACACTTCATGTTCATTGATCTTAAATGCTGATATACTTGTTAAGAATTAAAAAAAGGGAAAAATTATATAGAAAGTCTTCGATAAAACAAAAGCGTAAGTTGGAATCGAATTTTGATCTAAAGATTTAAACTAATAAATTGTAAATCCATATATATTAAGTGTTTGACAATATTTTTGAAATCGATAACACTACCCATGAATTTCAAAAGATGCGCTGTTAATTGACTAAGTAGTTGTATAAATTGCTACAACCCAAAGCTGTAGAAATCAGTTTTGGAGTAATGATATGATCAACCCTTTTCTTCATTCTGTAATTTCTATCCTCTTCTCCTTAATCTTCTTCTTCTTTTCCATTCTTCCTGAACCCTATGAAAAAATTCTGCACTCTTCCAATTTCTTTTTCTTTTTTCTTGCATTAAATCAAGATTAGCTTTCCTAATCCTAACAGTTAGCTGATTACTAACTAGTCCCAAATTTTCATCGGGGCTGATTGTAAGCCCGTGTTTAGCTCAACCCAATACTCAGACTGAATAGGCCGTGCTCGAAAGTCGAAACAAGCCTCAACCCGTTGACAGTCCTAAATTTCACTTGCAAAGGCAGAATAAGTTGAAAAAAAGGTAGAAAATGTGTTAAAAAGTATCATAACACCACTATCATAATCATGTTGTTTTCAATTAAAAAGAGTGAGATTTATTATATGTGAGGTTTATTTGGTCTTGATTTTTTTCACAAGTTACATTTTGTTAAAGCAGTGTTTTCTCATAACATGGTTGATAACACTATTACAGAGTTTATTCAAACTAAATTGGTAATGCTATTATTGTGGTGTTTGTCAAAGATTAAGTTGGTGATGCTAGCCGCAATATTTACTAAAGTAGAGACAGAAGAATTTAATGCACAATTGCAGTGAATTTTTTTACTTAGCAAGTTAATTTTTTATGTGGGTTCCCCTAAAATTCATGACTGCAATAAACCATAATTGATCCAAAACATTAAGCACCAAAAAATATATTACTTTCATTCTAGAAAAATAGTTTACGTTTGATTTGATACAAAAAAATTTAAATTATATGATACAACGTATTTAATACACAATTAAATGTATATATTCAATTACATTGTATACTTTTATATTTAAATGTATACTTTTACACTGTATACTTTTAATTGATCCAAAACATTAATACACAATTAAGTTGTATATTTAGTTAAGTTTAGGTTTCAAAAATTTTCAGTCGGAAAAGTAAGTGTTTAGAAGATAAGTTTACTTTGCCATTTTTAGCAATTAAAAGAAAATTATACCCTCTTTGTTTGCTAGATAAACTTTCACGGTCTCTTCAGAAATTATTTTTCTATAATTGAGAATATTTTCTATTCTTTTAACAAAAACGTAAAAATCTTTATCACATTAATTGTGAGTTTTCTTGAATCCATTATACGCGAAAATTAGAATTTTGGGAGAAATTCAAAAATGCTCGATCCTGTATTAACGTTATATTAGCTCTCAGTTAGTATCATTAAATAATTATTAATCATATGGGCAAATGCTAACGAAATAGCATCATTAGACACTTTTTTTTGTGAATGTCGTGAAATAAAGATCTCTTATTGACATTAATTGCCACTTTATTATGGTTAAAAATCATGTGCCTTCTCCATACTTTTAAAAGAAAAATTCAAATAACAACAAATAGAATGAATAGATTTTTTAATTACTTTATGTTTTGTAAGGTGCCAATTTCAATCACTATAATTTTTTAATTAAAAAATGTTACTAAATTTCATAAAAGCGTGTAAAATAGGTACATTTTATCTAAATATGATATTAATTGGGATAGAATTAAATACAAATTAGTAGCATTCTGATTTTTGTTGAACGATAAAGCCATTATATCTATTAAGTTTGTAGATTTGTGTACCGTACACAAAAACAACACTCACTATCTTATTATCGTCATCAATCTTTCTTTTACAAAATTTACCTAACCTTAAAAATTAAAGAAATTTCATCAAACCTTCATATTGACTCTCACACTCCCTTTCCCTTTCTCTCTCTATGACAAAAATTCTAATAATAACAAATATTAGTAATAGGTAACCTTCGTCCAGATTAAACACGAAAAAAAATAAGCACATTTATGTTAGGCAGTGTCTTCATGCCAGTCTCATATTAATGTATAAATTTTCATATTTGTCTTAATTTTTATTATTAGTAAATAAAATATAAACTTTCTTTTGGGCTAAAAATTAGTTTTAAAAATAAATTAGTTTTTCAAAACAAGAAAGTACTTTTATTATTAAAATATTTATTTATGATCAGATTATTAAACATATGATTTTTGTCTTAATTAGCTTGCTTACTGTCTATCAATCTTTTGTAAATTAAAGCGACATTTGTCAGACGATTACAAGGATGAAAGCATGCTGTACATTTTGTTCCAAAAAATAGCCTTAGTTGACGTAATAATAACATCTCTTCACCGGATTAAGCGGCGTGGAAGTACACAATTTTCTGTGCAAATTTATCATTTCATGATTTTCATCCAAAGACAAAAGACCAATTAAGATTTGGTCTCCTCCTTCCTGATTGAGGACGCAAAGAATATTACCCAAAATAAAGTAAAGTAAAGGTCAACCGCGAAGGTCAGAACTGTCATTAACCATCTTCCACGTGCGGTTACTCTATGTACAGACCCCCACGCGTAGACTTGGGAACTCCAATCTGGAGTTGTACAGTATGCACCGTCACATGGACTTCCATAAATGTTGAAAAAAAAGAATTAATATCATTTACTCTCTCAAAATTTTGTAACGTAACCATTAGTCTTTCATGATTTAACGAAAAGCTCTCAAGGTATTAGTTATTATTTTTTAAACTACGAAAGACTAATTATTATATTACAAAATTTTGAGGGGGTAAATGATATTAATTTTATTAAATTTTTAAAAAGATAAAAATACGAAATTTAAAAATAAAAATTTAATAAAATTATATAAAATTTTGTTAAAAATTTTAATACAAAAATATAAAAAATTATTATATAGTAACTTTGTTTTTTAAGGTTAAATTTTTTGAAATTTTTACGTTTTTAAATTTTATTAAATTTTTATCTTTAAATTTTGTCTTTAAATTTTATTAAATTTTTATATTTAAATTTCGTCATTTTAGTTTTAAAAAAATTTATTATATAGTTTATGTAATATTATAGTTTTTTGAAATTATATTATATAATACTTTAAGTGATTTTGAAAAAAAAAAAGATCTTGGGAAACTCTCATATTAGTCTAAAAATTTAATTGGGGTAAAAAAAATCTCTAAATTTTACATAATTTTATTAAATTTTTGTCTTTAAATTTAATATTTTTGTCTTTTTAAAAATCTAATGAAGTTAATATCATTTACTCCCCTCGAGATTTTTAATATAACAATTAGCTTTCCGTGATTTAAAAAATAACAACTAACCTCTTGAGGGTTTTTTCGTCTTTTTGCCAAGTTAACTATTAGTCAAGGGAATTGATTGTTATTTTTTAAATTACAAAAAACTAATAGTTATATTATAAAATTTGAAAACAATAGAAAATCTTATACTTAATAGTAATAAGAGCAAGCACACGAGCCTCTTTTTGGGGCTGGTCGTGCTACAACGACCCCCACATCAGCAATTTTTGCTGATGTGGAGGCTCTTTTGGGACGAACGGTCAGAAGACACGGCCACGACGTGGTCGTGTTTTTTTTTTTCCGCAGAATTCAGTACAAAAACGACTTCGTTTGGCCATGAGCATTTTGAAAAAAAAGAGCTCACAACCGATCGACATGACGCTGAGCCCAATGGCGCAAGACGTTACAAGGGTTGCAAACCTCCCCCCTGGTTTGCAACCCCCTTTTGGCCTCTTTTTTTTTTTTTTTAAAATTACCAACGTGTAGAAAATATTTTTCTCTACAAAATGACATGTACTTTGACTATTTTTGGTGCAATATATGATTTTCTTAAATGTAATATAATATTAAATTATAATATACTTATTAATATTTTATAAATTTTAATATAAAATTATTAATATTTCTATTAATTTTAAGTTTAAGTGTATAAATAATAAATTATAATTTTTAATATTATGTAAAATTATTTATACATATTTAAAAATTGCAAAAATTTTAAAACAATTAATTTAACTATAATATTGTATAATATTATTAAATGTGATTATTAAAAATTATATCTATTCATAGTTATAAATAATTTTGTATCCAAACCAATTACAAAATTAAAGAAATAATCAAGTTTGTCTAAATTTCATAGATTTTTTTTGTAATTAATTGATAAGTAATGCTAAATTTATAATTTTGAATTTTATATAAGAATTAAAGAAACAATTAATTTTTTTATGTTAATTATTAAATATAGTAAAATTTGAGTTTAAATTAAAAATCATGCTCGATTATCGTAAAATCGATACAAATAATTCATGCGATGTCAATATCATGCTCAATTTTCGAAAAATCGGTACAAATAATTCATGTGTTTTCAACATCAATGCTCAATTATCAATAATTCATATGTTTTCGAGTATTTGCTTTCATGTTTTAAGTGTATTATTAAATTTTAATTTTAACGTTATGTAAAATTATTTTCCATTTTCATGTTCTCAATTATTTAATATATGATAAGAACAAATTATAAGTTGTATTATTATTATATATTGAATTTGATAAATGAAAAATAAATAATTTTTAAATAATACAATTAATTGTTTTTATGTTTAATTTATCGTATTTATCCGAATGTTTCAAGTATATTATTAAATTTCAAATTTAATGTAATGTAAATTTATTTTCTATTAATTGTTTTAAGTATTTCATTTTTAATTTAGAGTATTGATTTTTATATTTTAATTGTATTATTAAAATTTAATTTAAATGTAATGAAAATTATTTTCCATGAATTATTTAAGTATTAAATGTATAATAATTAAAATTATAAGTTGTATTATTAATATATATTTAATTTGATAAATGAGCAATAGATAATATTTTAAAATTATTAATTTAAATAAGAAGTATTAAATATATTAAATAAATAGTGTAAAAGAAGGTAGAGAAGAGAGAAATTTATTGCGTAAATAGTAAAAATCGTTCATGAGTGTGAGTACTTTTCTTAATAATGGTTGTCTAAATAATAAAAATCGTTCAAAACTGATATAGTACTGATATAGTGCTGATGTGGCGTGACCTTATGCTGAGTTTTTTTGTACTGCTTTGGATGCCCTAAGTAAATTTGGCTCCATGTTGCATGGCAATGTATCAGTAAGTGAGTAACGGTACTTTTTCTTGCTCACAATTGGAAGCTGGGACAAGAACTGGACCCATTTGCAACCACTGCCTATACGTACATCTGTCCCTCATATATGTACAGCTGTCCCTCAAATGTTAGGCAGTGTCTTCACGGCCAGTCTCATTTTCCAAAAGTCTTCCAAAAGTCTCCCCACAAACTTCCGCGAAACCTCTCACCGCACTCATTGCTCCCTTCACTTCCCCTTTTTCTACAGTCTAAAACATCCTCTCCATCATTTCTTATTTAAGTCATTACATATTTTATGTGTTGGAGATCTTGCTCTCGATTCCAAGGCCCCGAGGTACACAAAAACTAAAGATTTACTTGATTATTTTAGTTTACTTATATATAAGGAAGGATCCATTAAGCCTTTCCAATTACTAATGTTTTTTTCTTTTGTGTGTAGATCTTCCTAACCATTAAGTCCACCGTCTCAAAGGTACAATTTTTAGATTTACGCTTCTTAATTTCATATTTATGAACGAGTCTTCGCTATTTTTCTTGATTAATTACCATGCTTTTGTCCCGATTGAAAAATAACAAGATCACTTGGGACAAAAGGAGACCAAAAAAATTGAGATTTTTTCTCCGTTTAGTATATGTAATCAATCTATGGTATAGATTTGAGAAGAAAGATAGTTGAAGAACTGCTTAATTTTGTACAATTCAATGTCTAACTTTATTTTTTCTAGTTATTATCTATGTGGATCTATTTTGTCTTTTGCGCGTTTTTGTGACTTTTGAATTCTACTATTTATTAATATATTATGTGGATTGACTTGGGTATTGACTATTTTTTTTTTCATTTTTTATATTTATAGAAATTCAATCTTAGATTTTTTTTTTAGTTTTCAGAAAAAAACATGATTATTATCACTAATAAAAATAAAAATATAGTCTGATATATAAGTTACTAAAATTATTGGAAATTAAGACTAAATTCAATAGAATTGATTTTCTTATAACAAAAAAATTCACTAACTTGAACGTACCCTTGTTCTTTTGTCAAAAAAGTTTTATTTTGTATTCAATATCTACTGGCTTAAACCATTAGTAAACAATATCAATATTGGGGCATTAAAACCTTTTTTTTTTTTTAAATCAAATTTTCACTCTATAAAGATCATCCATTTAAGCTAGCTTTTCAACAGTAAAAAATAAAGTCTTGGTCGAAACTTCCCAAAGCTTAACTGAAAATGGCTAATCATAATTACTTACACAGATATTCATTTTGTTCTTTATTTTTATGTTGTCGAGGTTTTTTTTTCATTTTTTATGTACATTTTCTCTCATAAATTTTATCTGGAAACTTAAAAATACAAAACAAAATAAAATTCATACGACCCATGTATTTACTTTGACTGACCGCTCCTACTTTAGTCTTTGGTACATTTGTGCCTTCATTTCCGTTAGTCTCAAAGAACAAACTAGTTTCCTTTTTCAAAAGTTTTTACTACTTCCAGTCTCCAAAAAAAATGTTCAGTTTCAAAATTTTTCTTCTTCCAAAAAAAAATTGCTTTTTGTTTGAAATTTTTGTATTATCTTCACTAATAATGAAAATGTATAACTTAAATTAAAAAATAAGAATAAAAATAAAAAAACTATACATTTAGTCGTACCTTATAATTTTTTTAAAAAATTGCATCAAATAAAAAATAAAATCTTTTTTTTGGGATAGATGCTATTTTAAAGACTTTATCATTTCTTGAATGTAAATAAAAATGAAATAAATGGTAAACAATTTCATATCATCACATTTTGTATATTATAAGTTGGGTTGATTGAATTTAACGTAACCTAAATATGATCCATAAGTAAATGAGTTGGGTAGGGTCATGACCTGTTAAATTGTAACCTATCAATGACCCAACTCATAAGTGACCCAATCCGCCTCGTCCCTAACAATGTTATTTAAAAAATTAGGCTATAGGTCCAATACTAAGAAGGTAAACAATATATACACTTTGACACTTGATACTTTTTAGACAAACACTTCATGTTCATTGATCTTAAATGCTGATATACTTGTTAAGAATTAAAAAAAGGGAAAAATTATATAGAAAGTCTTCGATAAAACAAAAGCGTAAGTTGGAATCGAATTTTGATCTAAAGATTTAAACTAATAAATTGTAAATCCATATATATTAAGTGTTTGACAATATTTTTGAAATCGATAACACTACCCATGAATTTCAAAAGATGCGCTGTTGAAGTTGTAATTTGGTCCACATGAGTAAATGTGATGATAAACTTTTGGTACATATAAAAAACAAAATGGCGGCAACTGCTAATTAGATGAGTATAATGTGTCCAGGAATCCAAAATGAAAATTGTTGATAATATTAATATAAGTTTACGTTGACAGACTACCTAAACAACCCAGTCATGATTTTCAAATTAAAATTTATCCAGCCGTACTACATTTTCTAAGAATCCAAAACTGACAGTGACTGATAGAGTAATAATATATGCATCATACTCCAATTTTCACATTTACTGACTTCTCCAATTTATTTGTATTATTCCAACTTTAGTTGAGCCACCCTCCCTTGTCATCTTCATTTTTCTCAAACCAGAAGCTAGTTTCCTTTCAAAAGTTTTTACTTTTACTTATCATTTGGTGCAGCAAAAGTTCATCCTAGCTGGAGTTAGTTCTACATAGATTTACTTGCAGCAGCTTCCTGTTTCTCACTTGGATTTGTTTCTTCACAAGTCATAACAATTTCCTTGGAAGATCTTGCTCTTCCAAGATATGGCGGTATGTACAAAGGGTTAAAGTTTCATATATTTTGGATCTTTTACCATTGTTTTTTTTTTTCCAAAACAATAGTTATATTCATAGTCAAAATAGCAAAATATACATAGTCTAAAAGGCTAAATGAGTTTCATGGCGTTAGATGAAATCGAACCCATGAAAACAAGCACATCCGTGGAGGAGGAGGACGCCCAACTAAATCGGTAAAAAATAAATAATACTAACTAATATAATAACACCTCTAAAGGAGAACGAAACAAAACACATCCCAAAAGGAGGACAAGGCAAAACAAAACACCTTAACACAAAACCTAAAACTAACACTAATACTAAAAAACTACTAACTAAGATTTAGTTTTCAGTGGAAACCTCAAATTGCACGTGTTGAAAGAAACTAAATGCCAGCGTTTCTAATTCTCACCCCGTGCTTTTTGTAATGCTTCCGAAAAATTTGCAGATGTTGAATAACTTGAACCAAACTACTACGGCTTTCAGACGTCGAATAGTTTGACCCAAAATATTGCCGCCTGCTGGGAAGAACACTCCACCAAAGTCATAGCAGACCCTTAAAAAAAAAACTATACTATAGTTACAGTACAAATTGCACCTACAATCGCCCCTAGCTACAGTAAAATTTTTTTGAGCAAAGCCTTCCGGCAGAAAATAGCTATCCTGTCTCTTTACCATTGTTTGTTAAGGGTGGTTTTTTGGTTTAGCAATAAAATACTTTGCATGGTATGATTTAGTGATAAAGTCATCATGTATGTTTTTTCTTTATATTTTTCCTAGGTTGAGACATGATGGCACACATAATGAAAGATACAAAGTGTGGAGATTCTTTTTCTTATTCTGAGTGATAACTAACACCTAACTTAATGTTATTGTATATACTTTATGAGAGAGAGGGGAGACCAGTTGAACCATATAAGAGACTGGGGACTTATGAAATGTATATTACCTTGTTGGGATTGTTATAGAAAGGGGAAAGCACCTTGTATGGTGACATTAAAATTTTAGAGAAGAAATTAGGTGTTTTTGAAAATAAACAAATATCTTTAATTTTAAGCAAAAATTTTGATTAATGGCGTTTTAAGAATTAAAATTATTGAAGAGGGTGGACATTGTAGTTATTTATTGTGAAGGGCATTAAAATGTCTTTAATTTTATTTTCCATTATCAAAAACCTGGTTTATCTTTCATTTAACTATGCAATATATTTAACACTCCATTTGTTTTCTCTACAACGATTTTACTATGCATTGTGTTCATACAATGATTCCGAAACATTAATGTTGTTTTGATTTTAAAAAAAGTTAAACCACCTTGGTTTAGGCATTGATTCCTAAGCTTTTCAATACAATGAAAAGAATGAATTTAATTGTACTGTGTAAATCTAAAAGCTTGAAAAACTCATCTATCAATATTTACTACTCCTTTAATTTATACTTGTAAATTCAACTATATTTTACTCACTACTATGATTTTTTTGAATTTAACGAACACAATATCTCCTTTTTTTTCTATTTTGATAGACTTTTTCCCTGTCTCTATAGACGTTTTTGTAAGAAATAAGAATAAAACTTTACAAATAAATAGTAGTAGGAGTCTGGGTGGTGAGATTTTTGCATTGTTCTAAATGATTATTTTAGCAATAGAAATATCTCTCCAGAATTAAATAAGCCTTCTCTATTAGAAAGAGAGCCATAGGAACAACAACGAAATTAATACACCAGCAAAAAAGTATAGAGTGGCAAGAACAAAAAGTTTTGAGTTATGTATATATACTACAAGGCTTGGGGACAGGGTTTTTATACACTCATACATGGCAACTGTTATGAGTGCTAAGATATTTTTGACCAATGTGGAGAGCAATGTTCAGAGAAATTTGACCAATGTAGGATGTCTATAGATGAGATTAACAATTTTTCCATGTGGCCGAAACTAGAAAAGTGAGATGTCCACAAATGAGGTTAGACCAGATGCAGTAACATCCCCAAAAGGGGCGGCTGCCGTTTGCTTCTCCAATTTTACTGTACGTGTGGTGAATTTCATGCGACAAATGTGCAATTTTTGCACTGTAACTACAGTGCAATTGTCATTTTTTCTTTAACGGCCGGCGGTAGTTGGATTTTGTGTCCCTCATAGGGCTTGCGGTCTCAATGACGTATCCCTATTGAAGGCTTTTGGGGCCCTTAGTATGGGAGGTTTCCATACTGTAAGGATTTGATGTCCTAGTTGGGAGGAGGATCAAGCACGATAATGCACAGCGTACGACAGCGCAAAGATAGAAGGGATCGGCCAACGTAGAACCCCACTACACGGGTTTTTGCAGTCCGTTTCTTCTATTCAGCGTAGTCAGTGTCGGGATCGGGGTGCGGGCTAGCCAGTGTCGTGCAGGATAAATCTACCTAGTCCATTATTCCGGGATGTTCTTCAGGGGCGCTGTGCAAGTAAAGGCCAACAAGTTAGAGATTTTGTTTGCTCTTAGTTAGGTTAGCTAGGAGGTGCAGTCCCGTTTTATTGGGTTGCCATGTCTTAACTGCGATTTACTGGGTTAGGTTTGTTGAATTAAGATAAGGTCTTAAATGACTCTCGCATGTACTATATTAACTTGTAATTTTACCAGTTAATGTAATTAGTTACTTTTGGAAAAAAAAAAGAAAAAAAGAGGTTTTTTTTTTTTTTTTGGGTCGAAAAACGATAGTATATTAACATGGTGGCACTAATGGCCAATAAACATAGCCACAAGGGCTAATTGAGCTTCATGGAGTTGGTATCTAACCGAACCCACAAAGACAAAGGAGCCCACAAAGGGGCAAAAGCCCGCACGAAACGGGAAAAGCCCGCACAAGACGGGAAGAAGGCCGCACAAGACGGCAAGTACAAAAGTACAAAAACCCGAAGAAATACTATATCGGGTCACTAATACTATACAAACGTGATTCTACACATCTCACGTGGCCCACTACCAATGGCCATTAGTGAAAGAAACTAGAACTAAATCTCTAACTATCACCTCAAGCCGTAGTGTGGAATCCAACCTGCATACATGGAATAGCGGCGCCACCCAACCACTGCCGCAAGCTTAAATAGTCAGACAGCGCAGCTATAACCGTATGAAGAGATTGTAGAACCTGAAAAAAAAAAAAAAGAGGTTAGACCAAGTAAAATTAGACCAACTTTGGTCATAGAAAAAAGGTAAAGAATTACAAAAATATGGTACGGTAATTTAAGGGCGGTAAAAATTAATTTAGATAAGTTTGGCCAAATTCAACCCCCACTCATGTACTTGAATCTACCACTATTTCCCTTGTTATCACAAACCTAGTGAAGTGTACTTCAATATAAAATGGTTCATAAGCTTATAATCTTTCAATGTGGGATTCTAGATTCTTTTGAAATACATAAACATGTCAATAATTTCCCACATATTTCAAAAGAATTGAGTCAAAAAGTGATAAAAAATTTCTGTTGAATTTGTATGCATGCAAGTGCATTCAGTTTGGTTTCTTTTAGACTGTAAATCAAATTTAGATTAATAAATTTTCTATTAAATGACTTTTATACATAGAATTTTTATATCCTATGTACTATAGAATTGATCCGCTTTGGAATAAATTCCAAATATACCTCTTTTGTATTCGAATAAACTTAGTTCAATCAACTAATGAGTCAAATTCGAGCACATTCTCGTACTTGAATATTAAGTAGAGTACAAATAACAATTTTGTATACAATTGATTATTTATGTCCACATACAAAATGGTTAAATAATGCTGATTAGAGTTGGTTTTAACAGTTCACTCGTGGTTACTATCCACTCCTTAACATCCCACTGGCCACCGTCTCCTCTCCTCTCTCACTCTCCGGCTGACCAATTGATCTGTTGTACTCGCTGAGTATTGTTTTCAATTTTTTAAATTTTAGATTAATTTGGAAAGTTTTACCAACAAAAACAGCTAAATGTATTCTATAGAGCATTACTTAAATTATCTTTTATATTTAACTATCATTTGTACATTAGAATGTTAAAATATAGCCATTAGTATAAGACCAAGAAATGATATTTGACACCCCGCCCAAAAAGAAAAATAAAAAGGTTAACAAGCTTCAATTAGTTCAATTAATAAACAAGCCATAGTTCAAGAGTCATACTGATATCTTATGATAAACATACTAACATTGACTTGGGTCTAATCACGAGAATTTGATACTCCCTTCTTCTTAAAAAGAAATATACTTTTAGATCATTATAACCTTTTTCAAGTTAGAAATTATAATAGATTTAATGTACCACTAATTGTATGCATTTTTCATTTGTCCTTTCTTTTGAGCCACATATAGTTAGTAAACACACTATAAGAATTCCATATACATAGTGAAACAAGTACAATAATCGATTACATAATAAGATCTATTTAAAGCCAATGTATAGTCTTAGAGATATTACCTCTGCTGTGAATTCACCAATAAAAAATATTATAGTTGAAATTGATTATGAGTTACACAATTGTTCAATTTTTAACTATATCCACATAGAAAAATATTTGGGATTCTTGTAGAATGATTGACTATGAGGTTACTGTTTGTTATTTCCCTGAGATATTTATGTTAAGAACTAGGATTTACAAAAATCCTAATCGTCTAATATGTGTGATATGTATAAGATTTCAAGCCTTTTTCCAAAATCCATATTTGACACTTATTAATAAACCACGTCGATATGTTTTGACTAGTCACCAAGAAATCCAAAGGCTTATATGTTGATATGTTCTTAAAATTGATTTATCTCTTCAATTAATTTCATGATTATTTTATAATTATAATATCATTTTTGACCCAATAAATCATTCTTACCATGTGTGATTCTTTACATTTATCCTATTCATTTATTCATCCATAAGCCAAGTGGTAGGGAGGGGTGATATGCTTGGAGAGTAAGAGAGAATTTTTTTTAATTATTTTTTAAAATCGTTTATTATTCTTTAGGTTTCTATTCAAAAATAAGTTTTGGGGATAATTCATAGTCTTTATTTAAAATAAAAAAAAGTTCTTGCAGCATTTTAAATGCAAATACTTAAAAAAAAAAAATTAGCCTCATGCATAATGTTATTACAAGCATATAGATTTCTATAGGTCCAACACTAAATAATTCATGTATTAGAAAAAATTACCTACAAATCCAACATTAAGAGGTCCAACAACGTTATTTAAAAAATTAGTCTATAAATCTTGCACTAAAAGGCAATCCATATATAGTTTGATACCTTCTACTATATATTTAGACAAACAGCTAATGTTCAGTGACTATGATAATATTTGTTAAGAATTAACGGTAGGAAAAAGTAAATAAAAAGCCAACAATGGAGACAAAAATATAAGTTGAATTTGAATTTTCATCTAAAAGTTTAAATTAATAAATTCTAAATTTATATTTATTAAGTGTTTTGTAATTTTTTGATAGTATAAATATCCAAAATATGCGCACTCGGACTTGTAATATATGCATAATACTCCAACTTTACATTTACTGACATCTCCAATTTAGTGGGGCTATTCCAGTTCTAGTTGAGCCAACACCCCCCCCTCCTTTCATCTTCATTTTCCTCAAACCACAATCTAGTGTCCTAGGGTGTAATGCTTCAAGATTGTTAGGGTTTAAAGTTAAGTAATAGTATATGAGATTGCTTGAAATATTACACTTTAGGTATCTAATTTGGAATACCTAGTATATTACTTCTAACTAGCATATAAATAGAAATACACTAGGGTTATAACCAGTTAATGGGCTCTTACCCATATAGGCCCACTACAAAGGCACATTACCTATTGGACTTATAATAGAACATACCCTTGGGTTATTAAATACCCAACAGATTCTATATAGATTTACTTGCAATAGTTTCTTGTTTCTAACTACGGTTTGTTTCTCCACAAGTCATAATAATTTCCTAGTGGAGATCTTGCTATTCCAAGCTATGGAGGTATGTAGAAAGGGTTAGAGTTTGAAATTCATAGATTTTGAATCTTTTTCAAGATCTTGTTAAGGATGGTTTTTTGGTTTAGCCGTCAAATACTTTGCATGGTCTGATTTAGTGAGAAAGTCTTCATGTCTGTTTTTCCTTTCTATTTTTCCTAGGTTGAGACATGATGACACACAGAACGAAAGATAGGGAGTATAGAGATTCTTTATCACACATACTTTGTGAGAGAGGGAAGACCTTTCAAGCTGGGGATATATGAAATGTATATTTCCTTGTTCGGATTGTTACATAAAGGGGAAAGCACCTTGACATTACAATTACAGGGAAGAAATTAGGTGTTTTCAAAATAAACAAATATCTTTAATTTTAAGGAAAAATTTCAATTAGTGGCATTTTAGGAATTAAATTTATTAAAGCGGGTGGACATTGTAATTATATACTGTGAAGGGCATTAAATATCTTTAAAAAAAATTTCATTATGAAAAAGTTACTCTATCCTTAATTTAACTGTGCAATATATATATATATATATATGACATTCCACTTGTTTTCTCTTCTACGGTTTTAATATGAATTGTGTTCGTACGATGATTCCAAAACATTAATCTTGTTTTTGATTAAATAATTAAAAAAAAAGTGCAGGTTAAACCACCTTGGAAAGCAGGGGTTAGATATGGACTCCTATTTGTATATAGTTTATATGCTTATATAGAGAATACATGTATAGTTTATAATTAAATATTTTCACCCAAATTTATATCTTTTATATTAGAGAATGCCTATCTTGAAACTCTTGTTGCAAACTCTTCTCGATTTTTAGATGTAGCTTTTGATGCGCTTTCTTCCGTCCCTTAAAACATTTTTCTTCCCAATATAGACTCCCTGTTTTGCCGTTTTGGTCCGCATTTTCTTTTATAGAAAAATTGAAGCTCTTCCCTCTTAGAGTTTATTCTTTTGAAATTCAAGAAAAAATTGTTTGTTTTGAAATCTGAAGCCTCATCATGATTTGCTTTTTTTGAAGTCAATTTGAATGTTGAGTTGATTGGTTGTTTTTAATCTATAGCTGCAGCTCATGACCTTTTATGAATTTCAGTATCACTGATTTTGACTTTGTTAAAATTAAATTAATGTATTTCTTTGAATGAAAGACCAACCGAATATCTTCGTGTGTTTTCTAATAGAACATTGTCCGTTATGAATTTTGACTTCTGATTTGAGTTTTATCTTCTTTTCTGCTTCACAAGCCTTACGATAGATTATATAATGCCAATTCTAATTTCACAGCCATCAATGTCCTCTTATTACTTGTATGGATTTTTTTTGTTTCTGTAAGAATTCTAAATCCAATCTTTCCAGGAAAAAGAAAAAATAAAAAAGCGGATTTTTTGTTTTATGTACGAAACTTTTCTTATTGGTTTAGCTGTATATTCCCTACCAAGTGTTAAATACTAATGCTTTTTCTATGAGCATCAAATATTTGGATAGCGTAAAAACCATCATCAAATATTTTGCTAGCAATGGTGTAGAAATGTTGGCTAGATGTTTAGCGGTAAGCTCAAAAATTTATAATGGATAAGAAGAATTTTAACTGAGCACTTAGCACTTAGCAATATGGTATTGACCATTATATCGTTTTGGTTTTCCTTTCAGTGGATCATGAAACCTCTGGTAGAAAAGGCGACGGAGCAACTAGGGGATTACCTAGGAAGAAGTGATGTTGACGCTATGCAATCATTAAAAAGGAATATGGAAATATTGAGCAGCCGGGCGATTGACATAGAAGACGAAGTAAAGAGAGAGGAACGGTCATGTAAAAAGAAAAGGAAAAAAGAAGTTGCAAATTGGTTGAAGACGGTAACTGATTTAAAACCTGAATGTGATGAGCTGGAATCAAATGCCAGCAGTTCTAGGCTTCCATTGATTGGGGATCCTGTGGGAAAGATGCAAAATCGAGTGAAAGAACTTATTGAGCAAAGTAATAATTTCAAGGAGCCTGTGCTTGATGATTTTGACAACATTGGGGAACCGTGCTTGCCAACTGAAGGATTTGGCAAGAAAATCAAGCAAAATTTGGAGAAAATATGGCCATGGTTGGTAGTTGATAATATCTCAAGCATTGGGATATATGGGATGGGAGGAGTTGGAAAGACTACACTGGCCAGTCACCTCGAGTATGAACTACAAAAGAATAATTATCATGTTCGGTGGGTGACTGTCTCTCAAGAGTTTAGTATTACCAGTTTGCAGGAAAAGATTGCCAACGTTATGGGCACTCACTTGTTGAATAAGGATGAGGAAAAAATGAGGGCAAATATATTGCGAGCAGCATTCAATAAAATGGCGAAATTGGTGCTCATATTGGATGATGTTTGGGAACAATTTTGTCCAGAACAGGTTGGAATTACTCTAGGTGCAAACAAGTGTAGACTGATTTTGACTACCCGCTCATTGCAGGTCTGTGATCGAATGAGTTGTCAAAGAAAATTTAATGTGACGACTCTAGACAAAAGCGAAGCATGGGATTTGTTCAGGCACACACTTGGCCATGAGATAAGACTTTCCTTGATAGAAGAGATTGCCAAGTCGCTGCATGGCGGATGTGATGGCTTGCCCCTTGGTATTATCACAGTGGCTGGGAGCATGAGAGGGGTTGTAGACATCCGTGAATGG
This sequence comes from Gynochthodes officinalis, assembly GCA_020080225.1. Lineage (NCBI taxonomy): Eukaryota > Viridiplantae > Streptophyta > Magnoliopsida > Gentianales > Rubiaceae > Gynochthodes > Gynochthodes officinalis. The sequence goes on from CM034623.1 coordinate 13,862,098, forward strand.
AGAACTGCTTTGAGACAATTGGAATCATGTTCAATCGGGTACAAAGAAATGGAAGATAAGGTGTTTCCAATACTAGAATGGAGTTTCAATCGCTTAGATAAATGGGAAAAACATTGTTTCTTGCATTGCTGCTTGTATCCAGAAGATTATGTTATAAAAAGAGAGCAGTTATTTGATCTCGTTATTTGGGCAGAGTTGATTCCAATGCTGAACACTAGGGAAGGACAATATGATCATGGTCATACGATAGTAAACAAACTTGTAAAAGTTTGTCTGCTGGAAGAAACTAAAAATATTGATGGTTACGAGTGTGTGAGGATGCATGATCTGATTAGAGATATGGCATTGAGGATTACTAGTGGGAAATCCAGTTCTAAGAACGCCCACGATGTGCCTAGGTTCTTGGTGAAGAGCTGTATGAACAGATATAATGATCTACTGATAAAAAATGAAGAGTGGATAGATGATCTCTTTGCCATTTCTCTTTTGGCAATTTCATATTTTGAACTTTGCAGCTTAGAAGTTCCACCACTCGTGTCATCGAGCTGTCGGAATCTATCAACCTTAATCATCAATAATTCCAGCATAATAGAGATTCCAGATTCATTCCTTCAGCACATGTATGGACTGAAGGTTCTAAATCTAGAGGGGTGTCTGAGTCTCTTTGTGTTGCCTAAGTGTATCTCAGACATGGTGAATCTCAGAGCATTGTTGTTGGGAAATTGTAGGGAACTTAAATCAGTACCAGCACTAGGAAAACTCAAGCAATTGAGAATACTGGACCTATTCCGCACTTTAGTTAGTGATGTACCTAAAGGCTTGGAAGAATTGGTCGAACTTGAGCGCCTCTACATGAGTAATAAGTTGCGTGTGCGTGTATTACCCAAAGGGACATTTTCCAAACTCCACCGTCTACAGCAACTTGCATTGCCTGCAGCTGTACATATTAACGACCTGGGAGTGATGAATGGATTACAAGTATATAGGGGAGGATTAATTTCCCTCGGTGATTACACTCAATTGGTAACATCTGGGTGTTTCCTCAGACATTACCAGATTGTCATCCATGATGGTTGTGAAGATTTTGATCCTTTCAAGGATACGGGATTAGTAATTGATTTTGATCCTTTCCCGTATACGAGATTAGAAAATAAGTTGAAGTTTGTAGGATGCGACTTTCAGAACCGATCGGAACTGGTTTCGCTTCCAGAGGACCTACATGTATTAAATCTCAACTACTGTTCTGGCTTGTCAGATGATTTTTTCCACCAGTGGACCGATAGATGTAAGGATTTGGAAGAGTTGAGGATACTCAATTCAGGAGAATTAAAGTTTGTCCTGAACTTCTCCTCTCCTGATGATGATCGGCTACAAAAATTGCGAGTGCTATACCTATATAATTTGCCAAATTTAGTTGGTCTCATAAATTGGGAATTCTCAGGAACTTTTTCCTCTCTCGAGGAATTGTATATTGGAGGATGTCACGGGTTGAAGAAACTTTTCTCTGTGCAGTTGCTCCAGCAAAGCCTAAGCCTACAGAAGCTCAAAGAATTATCTGTCAGTGATTGTGATGAACTAGAGGAAATAGTAGCAAATAATGATGATGGAGGAGAAGCGACTTCAAGTGGGCCCATTGCCTCCGCCCCTCAGTTAGTACTTCCAAGTTTACAGGCTTTGATTCTTGAAGGTTTGCCAAGGCTTGAGAATATTTGTGACCCAAACAATACCATAATGATTGGCGATGGCAAAGCATATTTTTCTCTTTTTGGTTGTCCAAAGTTGAAGAGGCTGCCTTCTATCAAAATCACCTCCGCACAAGCACGTTTCAAAATAGAAGGAACCGAAGAATGGTGGAACTCATTAGAATGGGACAATCCCACCGATAAGGATGCCCTCCAGCCATTTTTTGAAGGTTAGTGGCAGTATTTAATACCATTACAAAGTCCTTATCTTTGATTGCTTAACAAAAAATTTTAAATTTACTTTCTCGTATCCTTTTTATTTTGTTTTCCATGGTTGCTGTTTAGGGATTTGTGTTATTTTGGGCAGCATTTACTATAACTAATATTTTCATTTTCACATACCCTAATTTGGACAGAATTGTTGTACAAAATACTTAACAATTTTTTTTTTAGGTTTCTAATGATGATAAATTTTTAATGAGAGTAAAATAAAAACAGTAATATTTTTTTTTTTTGGAAGAAAGAAAAATAAAAGTTTTATTAATAGTGGAGACTCTTCTAGAGACAGATTACACAGTCATTGCCTCCACCTTATTTAAGAAAAGTCAAAAAAATAGAACATCTAAAAAAAAATTTATTTCTTTTTAAAATTCAATTTTCAATAAAAATTCTTCTAACATCATTTCAAAAAATTTCCATCCAACAATTTTTTTTATTTTCCCTACAATACACTTTTTCTTATAAATTTTGTTTACACATTTCAATAAAAAAATTCTTAAACAAACCACAATCAAAATATAGCCTAAGCACATTATTTAAGAAAAGTTAATTTTTCAGAATAAAAAACATTTAAATAATTTTTAAATTTTATTTTAGAAGTCAAATTTAAATTTTAAAACTCTTGACATTATTTTAAAGCAAAAATCCTTCAATATATTTTTTATTTTTTCTCCAATACATTTGTTTATTACCAAAAAAATTCTCACCAAAATTTTACATTTTCCAATAAAGAGTTTGTCAACCAAATTGCAATTCATATATAGCCAAGTTAGGCACAAATACAAACCTCTCATACATAACGTTCATTCTCCTGTATTTGCCAAATAAGTTTTAGCAAGACACAACTCAAAAAATAAATTCTTGTTAGTTTTTCTGAGATTTTTTTTAGATGTTTTTTTGCCATCAACATCTTTGGGAATCTTAAGCTAAAATCTGCAGTTTTGGAATTTATGTTAGCGGATTTTCTTCAACGCTTGAATTTTAATTTACCATTGCCTAGTATCTCAATTTTTTTTTAAGACAGTAAGAGTTATGACGCAACCATATGACATGACTAATGATAGCTTTTCAAAAAGAGAAAAAGAAATAAAAATATTAGCTTTGGCCTTAGTTGTATATGGTTATGACCCAGTCATATGCTAGTTTGTTTTTTTGGATCTATAAGCCTGCAATTTTTTTATATTTCCGTCATGCATTCATAGTTCGATATTGTTTAGTAATTTTTATCCTTAAAACTTAGAGATTTTAAGTGAAATTAGTAAATTTTACTATTAAGTTGTGTTAGTTTTTGTGTTTTATAGGATTGTTAGTAGTAAAATAATTTGTTAGAAAAAATAACTGATTTGGAAGATTTTGCAAGATTTGCTAATAAAATAAGATTTGGTTGTTGCAAGCTATCTACAATTTGAGTTTTCAAAATATAGCACAGTTGGTTAGGTCTTTGCCGTCGTTCAAAGTTTTACAAGACTATGCCACGGTTTGAACTTCCAAGACATAGCATGCTGGCTAAACAGAATGTTGTTACAAGACTTTGTCAAAGCTGGATTTGTTAAAACCATCAAAAAATGAGATAAGATTTGAACTAAATCTTATAGCTAGGATTTTCTGTTCCATCTAGAAGATTAAGGGTGGTTTCTTTTTTAAATCATGGAGCAAATCAAGGAGCAAAAATCTATAAATTCCTTAGAGCTTTGGTAGCAAAGGAGCATAGTGTGGAGTAGATGTTAGATAGCAAAATTTCAGTAGTTTAGCAAGAACTTTTAAGGAAGATTCAACCCTTGTTTTCTTTCGATCATCTTTTTCTCAGTTGTTCACTTTGTAGAATGTTTAATTTTCATGAAATTTTGTTTTAAGCACTATGTCTAGCTAGAGTTCTTCAACTCTAGGAACTAGGATGTAACCTTTGAAATTTTCTTTGATTAGATCAACCTACTTGGTTTAATTTTCACTTTTCAAAATCCATTGTTCTTGTTTTACATGGCTTGTAAGAACTTGATCAATTCTTACATGATTAAGGTGTTGGATGCTGAAACGAGAGTTGAAATTCAACATAGTTGATAGGAACTTTGGCTATGAATGTGGAGCTACGAGAGTAGAACACAAAATAGCAACATTAAATTCTTGAGTGATTAATGTATTTGTGTTAAATTTTGTAGACATGAGAGTGATCACAAAATTGCATGAATAAGAGAGTTACACCTTGAGAGAGGGTACTCTTAATTGAGTGAATGGTTGTGAGAAAAGTGAAAGCCAAAAGGAACCAAACGAGGTAGATTGAATTCATTGAGTCTTCATTTGGTGAAATCCAAGTTCCTAGAGATATTTAATCACTTGAATTTTACTTATTTTTGTTAAGTATTCTATTTAGTTTTTATCACTGAACAAGTTTCGAGAGAAATCCAAATAGTTCGAAAGTTTCTTTTCCATTTGGTACTTGACATCCTCCCTGTGGGACGATTCTGGACTAGCTCTATATTACGAGCTACGATTATTTAATTTGAAGGTAGTAAGGACGAGAAAAAGTCACATCATGCATATTTGTGTTTATATATGTTGTGTTGGTGTTTGAACTTTGAACTAGGGTGGCAGATGAGTATGTTGCGTTACTCATGGGTTTGGTTATTAATTAGTTAAAATTTTACGAGTCATGACCAAATCCAATCAATATAAGTATGGGTCAGTTCGGGTTGGATTACTTTTGGGTTAGGTTTAACCCAATCGACTTAAGGGGTCAATTTAATAATATTTTTTTACTTTCTCTATTTTTTTTAAGAAAATTAAACTTACATTTTCTATCTTTTTTAAGTACCTTTTAAAACTAATCTTGCATTTTTTTAATTAATCTTGTTTTAAAAAAATAGACTATTTTTATGTTTTTCACCATTACCAAAAATTAAACTAATCATATTTAGTTTCTCTATTAAAATTAGTTCTTTTTTTTAAAACTAATTTTATTTAGTTTCTTTTTTTTAATTAATCCTTTTTTCAAAAAGACTATTTTTATGTTTTCACCATAACTAAAAAATAAACTAATGTTATTTAGTTTCTCTATTAATATCAGTTTCTTTAATTGAGTTTTATAAAGATCATCAAAGTTACCAAAACCAAATTCTGTTATCACCATTTTATTCACGGGTACTTGTGACGCTATGCAACTAGCCAGTCGGTTCGGTCAATTAAAATCGGTTAGTTTTATACTGATTAACTGACCGGTTCACAATTTTTAATTATGTTTTGCCGATTTAACCGGTTAACGGGTACATGAATATTACCGTTTAATAGGTTAAACTGGTTAACTATTTTTTTTTATTTTTTTCTTTTTTCATGTCAAATATCTAATTTATAATCCAATACGAGTTGAGAGTTTAAAATTTATCTATATAAACATACAACTAATTTGGATATACAAGTAATACTAATATCAACTAATCCTACCATGAGCAACTAATATTAATATGAATATACAACTAATACTAATATCAATTGATACTAATATACAATATTAATATACAACTAATAGTCTAATACTAACATTATATTAGATTATCTAATATGAATATACAACTAATAGGCTAATATTAATATCATATAAGATTATCGAAAATGAATATACAACTAATACTAAAAATATTTGATTTGATAATACTTAATAGGAATATAGTATTAAGAATTTAAAATTTATTATTTAATGTGTTTCACAAAATACAATATAATCACTTATACTTATAGCATTATTTAATACTAACACATAATTTAATGTTATATACTTACTTTTTTAGTTACTTGTATATAATATTAAAATTTAAAAATATTATGAATGCAAATTGTAGAGCATGATTTACATTTAACTCATTTACTAACTAGTATAGGTTATAGTGTTATACAACTATATTTAATTACTTATATTGATATATATAAGAATATTTTTCTAAAAATAAAAGCTACTATGAATATTAATTTAACTGTTAGCTAGCTTGCGTTCAAGTTTTGGAACTTAAAATTCTAAACTATTTTTTCATCAATATTGTTGGCCTAATTTAGTGTTTTGAATTTTGGAATTTTCAATAACGTTTTTTTTTAACAAATTTGGGCCTTTATATTAGATCTCTCTCTTTTTTTTTTTTTTGGGAAATTGCCGAATATGCAACTAATTAGTTTAGAGTTAGACTGGTTTTTTTTTTTTTTGGTGCAAATTTGGACTTTTATTTCAAATGTGGGTTTTTTTACCAAATGGGCCACTTATTAGTTTAGAGTTTAGAATGATTTTTTACATATTTGCATTTTTTTTTGGCTTAATATACAGAAATAGCCTGACCTTTGCCTCTTGTAACAATTATAGCCCGACCTTTCAATTTTAACAATACAGTGCCTGACCTTTTCAATTTGTAACAATTATAGCCTCAGTTAGTCTACCGTTAGAACTTCTGTTAAATTGATGACGTGGCTGCCACGTGGGCGACACGTCACTGCCCAATCAGCGCCAAATCATAAAAAAAAATTAATTTTTTTATTCAGATTGAGCTTTTGGGGCTGCAGACTGGGAAAAATTCTGATTGAGCTTTTGCTGGATTTTAACCCGATCGGACAACCCGTTTGTTTATGCAGATTTCTAGCGGTTTGAAGTGGTAAGAAGCGGCGGGGAGGCTTCCTTAACATGTTACAATAGGTTATCTTGGATCTAAACCGTTGTGGACGCCGATTTTGACCAACCCGATGCCGGAAAACTTGAAGATTGTTCTATCGGTTTTTCTGGAGTAATAAGTTGATTTTCGGCTGGATTGAGCTACGGTACACATTTGTGGAACCAGTATTCAGCTATTTTAACCATGGGTGGATGAATATGCGGCTGATTCAAGATTTTGATTTTCAAAATTTGAGTTTCAAAATTTGAAATAGCCGAAACCCGCCACTGCTGGAATTTGTAGAATTTGCATATATCATTCTGGATTCCATGTTGCTATACCATCTGTAAGTGCTGATTGGTGTGGGTTTTAGATAGGGTGAATGAAATTTTTTCAATTTCTGCATTTACATTGGTTTTTACCGATAATTTTCTGAAAGTAATTTCGGGCTTCCCCTTTGAATGTGCTGAATTATAGTCTCGGGCTTCTGCAGCTTCATAATTACCTCTGGAATTTATTGGAATTTACTGGAATTTGTTGGATAATTATTTGATAGTATTGGGTTCTACTGATTCTTGTCATCGGATGAACTCCTCTGCCGACTGAACCTTCAATTCCAGTTGATGCTTGATATTCCTCTTGGGAAATTTTGTGCTGTAATTTCAGTGGATTGAACGGATTTTGTGAACTGTATATTGCTGAATCCATTTCGGTTTTATTGGCAAATTTTTGTGCTGAAATTTCTGGGATTTTTATGACTGATTGTTGATTCCGTTTCGGTTTTTTCTGAGATTAATCTGCTATTCTAGTCATTTTCCGCTTGGGATTTTCTGTTCTTCAAACTGCTGAACGGCTTCAGCTTGGGATTTTCTGTTCTTCAAATTTTAATTTTTTTATGATTTGGCGCCGATGGCGTGACGTGCCATGCCACGCGTACGCGTCATCAATTTAACAGAAGTTTTAACGGTGGACTAACTGAGGCTATAATTGTTACAAATTGAAAAGGTCAGGCACTGTATTGTTAAAATTGAAAGGTCGGGCTATAATTGTTACAAGAGGCAAAGGTCATGCTATTTCTGTATATTAGGCCTTTTTTTTTCCAAATTTGGGCCCAGCTTAGGATTTTTTGGACTGATTTTTGAACATTTGGGTTTCTAGTTATTTGGGCTTAATGCATTTAATAATTATAAATTGGATTTTTTTTTTATTTTTACTTGTACACAATTTGAGGCGAATACAATTAATAATTACAAATTGAGCTTTTTTAATAAATTGGGCTGTATTGGACTTGGCTTCTCAGTTCCAATTTTCAAACGGCTAAAAACGGGAACCAATTGGAACTGGAACTAGTTAATCGGCCAGCCAATCGATCTGATTCCAATTTCACAAATTGGTTGTCCAAAACAAATTAACCGAGCTAGTTTTAACTAGTTGACCGGTTAACTAGTGAATGCACAGCCTTAGATACTTGGTGGAAAAGAAAAGAATAATTATTATCAAACCCTAATTGATTCACTTTTGCAGTTTTGTATCTTTGCCCCATTGTGTTGGAAAATTATAACTCAATGGATCACCCTAATTCAACTCAACCCAACCCACCCAAATATTGCGGATCATTTTGTGGCCCAATCATTTGTTAAATTATGACTCAAGTGATCCAACCCATAGAGTTAAAATATTGGGTGGATTAGATTGATTTTTTAGGTTGTGTGTAATTTTGCTACCCCTAGTTTGACCAAATGGCTCAAATAGTCACCAAACTATTCAAAGATCAGGTTTTTGGCCATGAATCGTACTTATTAAATAAAATGATCATTCCAGTAATAAATTGTATTAAGATAACAGCAAAATTGGGTTAACCGAACTTATGGGTTTGTTTGCGACGCTAGAATTGTGTGTTTAGTGTCGTGGTGGCGTAATTGGAGTATGGGTTATGTATTGAGGAGATAAATGGTAGTGTTGGTTGTTGTTATGGTAGCTGTGCCCACGGATGTGTGGATGGGTGGGTGTACATGTTTGGATTTGAAAAATTCTAATTGAATGGAGACAGACAGTGTATTAAGCCCTTTTTAGCCCTAAAAATATAAGTTAAACGTGGCATAATTGATTTTCTATTAACTCTAATGGATTTTATTGAGGGAAGGATTAATTTTTTCCTAATTTAATTAACACAATGATTAATTTGTCCAATAAATTAGATTGATGATTATAAATCAATTTTTTAAAGAGTATTGTGACTATTTGGGTCATGTGCTCTATTTTTAGTTGATTTTTTAGTGTCAACTATACTTGAATAAGTTTTTAATCAGTTTCTAGTTTCAAAAAATTGTATATTAGATAACTTGAATCATGTCAAAGCATAATATCCGAAGTTTCATTTTGTGGTATAATGGAAATTCATAATTTGTTATGCAATAGAGTAAGGGCAACCAAATTTCTAATCTATGTAGTTCATGATGAAAAATTGGTCCATTTCTTATATTTCTTATGTTTCTTAGGTAATTTTTGGAATTTTTATTCATTACTGTTATCCTTGTGATGCTGTTGCTTGGGGGACAGCTTTGATATGCAATAGTTGCTTTTTTGTTGAAGTTTTCTTTAATGGAGTTATTCTCTTTTCACTAAAAAAGAAAAAGAATTAATTTTTTATTTGATATAATTTATTATAATTTATAACACAATTAATATATTTTAAATATGTAATTTTTTTATTTTTATTTTTATTTTTATTTTTATTTTTGGTCATATATTTTCATTATTAATAATAATATAAAAATTGCTCAGAATTTTTTTTTTTAAAATTTAAATTAAACTTTTTATTTTTCTTTTAATAACAGAGTACTATTTAGTAATTTGACATGTAGCACCCTTATTAATAGTCACACGTTCACTTCATTTTCACAAGACTAGTCATTTTCTTTTGGTCTGTCTTGAATGCCAAGATATATAAGTAGTTAGGTACTTAGGTAGCACAGGCTCAGCAGACGCATTTTCGAATTTTGTGCAACAAAAGAATCAAAGTTGCCATTTTTCACAAGTTGCTCTCCTTTTATTTACCAAATGTGGATTCCAACCCTAGCAAATCAGGTGGGACAGGCATTTATGCGAATGGATAGTTGTAGGAATCTGCGCTCTCATCGTTTTTTGTGTTTTTTTCTTGATATTGGTAAAGCTGTTAACTTCAATTCTATTCCACAATTTACTCGTGTAGCTTCGACCCTTTCTTTACCACGTCTTTCTACAATCAAAGGTATGGATTTCACACATCCTCTGTATTGTCCATCATCCAAATGACTTATACTTTACGCATATTGAGGATTGCATTTGTTTTATTTCAAAATTACTCAAATCCTTGGTCTTAGTGCTCAAATTGTCCGTTTGTGTAAGAATGCACTTTTCTTTGTTACCCGTATTTTTTCCATTTTAACTAGGATCTCACAATCTCCTATGTAGTACTTGGTTTTTGGTCTCAGTCCATTAGAACTCGTTTTTTTATCTTATATGCAACTGATAATTTTAAATCTTACATAATGGGTCGAAATGTAGTTCTGTACTACATCACTCCGTCAAACTCAACCTTCCTCATTCAAAATACAACATCAAATATACCTTTTTATGTTATATACGGTAGTTTCTATTAAATTCTTCGGATGGAATTGATGGTGATGATTGTTTCGGTCCATTACAACTTCATGCACATTTCTTTGTCCAGATTCGCCCGATTTGCGCCATTTTGACTGGTAAATAATGAAGATGAAGAGGATGCAAATTATGACAATGAAAATGAGCGGGGTTAGACTAAAGTGAATGGGGACAATTATGTTTCTCCCCTAAATACTAGGGTAAATTATGTTATTATAATTCAAAATATTTGACACATTATGACTTAGAAATTACACTCTGAGTTTTATAACTTTTGGTCTATTACATTAAACTATTTCATTGTCCCTGCTTGATTCATGTGGCAAGTGTGCGTATGCTGGACCTTGGTCTGATGTTGACTCCATTTCAATTTTGGACCCATTTAAAATAAATTTGTCAACATAAGGATGTTCTTGAAAATTAAGGACAAAGTAACACTCATGGTACAAGTTAAGGAACAGTTGGTGTAGTTAAATATTGAAATAAAGGATATTGAGTATTTACTTCCTACTCGTGTACATATATTTTATCTCTACTACTTGTCAATTACTTTACTTACTCTGTCAACCTAACTTAATCAAATTATCATTTCATAACCTATGCAGTCTTTTAACCCTTTTTTTATTGCATATTTCTTTGGACATTCTTTCATTTTGATTCAATAAATCTAAATTTCATAAAGTTATTTTGCTTTGTTCCATTTCATACTTTTCAATTTTTCATTTGAAGTTGTAAGAGATCCTAGATCGCATGAAATGTGTTTAACTATGATTATATCTAATAAGTAAAGTTGGAAAGAGAATTTCTTTAATTATGTAATTAGACTTCTGTAGATTTCTTTGTTGTTAAAAATATATTTTTTTAATCGATTGTCAACAATATCTTACTTGCACTGAATTAGATTTAGATTATTTATCTGCATTTAGAGACTATCAAAGGTCATGTAAATGGGACAAAAGTACCGTTTTATTATGAGATTGATTTCTAAGGTAAATATTTATAAGTATTTGTAACCTTTTTTTAATGCTTTAGTAAGTATCAATGTACCTAATTGATTTAGAGTGAACTTTTCTTTCCCACTTAAATTCTCATGGTTCAATTGAGCCTGTTGTATACTCTAAATTGGAAGGAAAATATATTATAAACATTTCACTTGAATTTTTTTTTTTGAAAAAGAAAACTCTCAATTCCACCTTTTTTTCTTTTTTGTGGATTTCATGAAATAATGACCACCTATTCATGTTAATTGCCACTTTGTTATAATTAATAATCATGTAATACCTTTGCAATGCTTTGTAATAAAAAATTCAATTAAAAAATTAATATTATTTTCTCAATCATAAAAAGAATTCACTTTTAATTTGGCATCACTTTTTAAAATTATAAGATACAACACATTTAATATACCATTAAAAGTGTAATTTTTTTTATTCAAAAATCATATATTATTGTTATTAATAAAGTAAAAGCAAAAGAATTTTTATATCAAATTAGTATTTTTTTACAAAAAAAAAATTAAACTAAACTTTTTTTTTAATTGAACGGAAGTAACTTTTGTCGAGACTAAACTCGGAGAAAAACAAACATATTTATATATTTATAGTAGCCATGTTTCACGGCTAGTCTCATTTTCCAATCCTGGTAATGAGAAGACTAAGGTTATATGATTAGTTTATAACTTTTCTAATAATTTTTTTTTATAACTTAAAATCTAAAACTCTTTCCAAAATTCTATTTATATTATTTTAAAAACCTTTTACTCTAACATTTTTTCTACTCTCTCTTCAAAGCACTTTTCTTTACAAAGAAATTTTCACTAACATTTTTACTCTTCCAATTAAAAAATTCCAAAAAAAATAATAATCAAAACATAGCATAAAGTCTTCCAAAAATCTCCCTTCAAAACTTCCATGAAAGCTCTCACCACATTGTCTGCCAATTCTTGTTGTCTCACTTCACTTTCCCTTTTCTAAACTATCTGACACAGCCTCTCTATCATTTCTCATTTAACTCATTACATATTTTGTGCGTGGAGATCTTGCTATCAATCCCAACCTCCCACAGGTACCCAAAAAACAAAATATTTATATTTTAGTTTGCTTATATATATATATATATATATATATATATATATATATATGCAAAGAAGGATCCGTTGCTGCTATAATATATTGTATACAAGGATTTTGTTTGGGTTTATATTTGTTAGTGGATAATATGGGCGTTGATCTGCCTCGTTTAATATATAATGCTTCTTGGTGGAACTTTACTATATTGTGTAGATTGATCTGTTTCTTTATTTTATTTTTTTAGATTTTTCGGTGCTAATATTATATATAAAGTTCTCGTCAAACAAATTGTGGAAAATAGAATTTCACCTCGCATTTTTTTTTTTTGAATCCCAATGTACACTTAGCATACAAATCATCACGTATATCATATTCGAACTGATATAATGGTATGGGTCAAAATAAGTTCTATTTTTTTTTGCATTTTTTACATTTTTGAGATAAAAATAATTTAGAGAATATAAAAATTATTTCAAAATATAAAAAGTGAAAAAAAAACAAAACATGAAGGACCAACTGCCCCTCCCATTGCCACTTCAGCCGTCTGAAATTATTTTTAAACTGCCTTTCATGCCGATGAAAAAAACGCTTCTATACGTGAATATGTGAAGTGAGGCATCATGGAAGTTTTATCCAAATCGCATTTATCAATACAAGTTTATAAGATTCCAATTCTCAAAGCAAAATTCTTCTTACATACTAAGGTAATTTTCTCATGAATAGCATTCTGCACGTACTAATTTTCCTATATTCAACAGTCTCACACAAACAGAAGGATCTCATGGGAAGATATGGACATAATAAAAGATGTGTGTTCAGTCAAAGTGCGAAACTTTTTCAACGTGAAAGAGAATTTAAGATTGGCAGAGTCTAAATTGAAGAGTTTAAGTTGTCGAGTGTCTGATTACAAGCAGGAAGTGACAAAAGCAGAACAAACAGGAAAAAGAAAAAGGAAGAGAGCGGTTGAGAATTGGTTTCAGGACGTAGAACAAATGGAAAGCAAATTCAAGGAATGGAAGAGAAGAATCCAGGATGAGCCATTTTGAAAATAGATGCAAATAGATGCAAAAGTGGAAAAACTCATGGAGCAAAGTAAAGATTTTGAGGGGCAACTTTGGCTAGATGATCATGAGAACAGAGGTCAGCCACTGTTGGTGACAGAAAATTTATCTGGAAAAATACTCCGAAAAGGTTGGAAAGCAATATGGCACTGGTTGATCAAGGATGATTTGTTTAACATTGGGATTTATGGAATGGGAGGAGTGGGTAAAACCACATTGGCGACATATATCCATAATCATCTCTTGAAGAAAAATAGTTTCAAAGTTTTTGGATTACTATTTCTCAAAATTTTAGCATCAAGAAGCTCAAGATGATATTGCCAAGCAAGTACCACTTGATCTATCAGGTGAGGACGATGAGAACAGAAGGGCCGCCATGTTGTCTAGGGCACTGGCAAATCAATCTATACTCATATTGGATGATGTTTGGGAGGATTTCTCCCTAGAAGATGTGGGAATTCCAATTGGTACAGAGTGTAGATTGATTCTGGCAACTCACTCACTAGAATTGTGTGAGAAAATGGGTTGTCAAGTAAAATTTGAAGTAAAATGTTTGGAAGCAAATGATGCTTGGAATTTGTTTAAGCAAACACTTAACCATAGAATAACCCTATCCTGGGAAGTAGAAACCATTGCCAAGTTGATGGCAAAAGAGTGTGCAGGCTTGCCCCTTGGTATCATCATTGTGGCTAGGAGCTTGAGAGGGGTAATTAACATCCATGAATGGAAAAATGCGTTGGACAATTGACAACATTATCAATAGGATATGAAAAGATGGAAGATGAGGTATTTCGCATTCTGGAACGGAGTTTCAATCACTTAAATAGATTTGAAAGGCTTTGTTTCTTGTACTGCTGCCTATATCCAGAAGATTGGGATATAGAAAGAGAAGAATTAATTAATCTGTTTAGTTTGGTAGAGCTAATTCCAAGAAGGAAGACTAGGGAATCAGAATTTGATCATGGTCACAAAATATTAAATAAACTCATAAAAGGCTATCTGTGGAAGAATCTAAAGCGACAATGGCAAAGAATGCGTGAAGATGGCATTAAGGATTACTTACGGAAAATCCATTTCAAAGATCTCAGAAGATGTCCCTAGGTTTTTGGTGAAGAATAGATCAAAACATATAATGCTGGAACAAAGTGAGTGGACAAAAGATCTTAATGCCATTTCTTTTGTTAGAGTTGGCGCATAGAAATTCCACCTGTCACCTATCTGTCCGAAGCTCTCAGCCTTGTTTTTGCATCATGCCAGATTAGAAAGAATTCCAGGTTCATTCTTTAAACACATGGATGGAATCAAGTTTCTGAATCTTAGTTGTTGTGAAGATCTCAAAGAGCTACCTAGGTGCATCTCAGACATGGTGAATCTCAAATCTCAATGCAATATTACTGGCGGATTTTAGGGAACTTTGAATCAGTTCCACCACTAGGAAAGCTAAAGCAGTTGAGGAAATGGGACCTATCCAACACTAGAATTAATGATGTGCCTCAGGGCTTGGAGGAATTGGTTAACCTTGAATGCCTTTATATGCTTAAAACGAGACTAATAGACAAAATAATAGCCAAAGGGACATTTTCCAAACTCTAGTATCTTCAACATCCTGAATTGCCAGCACACGTGAAGGACTAAGAAGTGTTGAAGCAGTTACAAATATTTTGAGGACCTTTAACTCATTTTGATGTGCATCAACTTGTATCATCTTCATACTGGCCCAAACATTATGACATTGTTGTAGTGGAGATATCTTCCTTGGATTTTGAAATTTGCTTCTCACACATAAATGATGTGAGAAGTTTGATGTTTAAGGGGTTTAACTTTCGAAAAGGATTAGGTATGGTTCTCCCACCAGAGGACAGAAGAAAAATAGAATTGAAGAAAACTTTCAAAGGTTTGATTTTTTTTATTACTCCTACACTGCTTTACAAAATACAAGAAGCTGAATATATAATGCTGTTTGTTGCTTAAATTACTTCCGTAAAACTAGCTACTAATGCTGGGGAAAGATATGGATTGTTTGTGATTTCCACTATCAACTGAATTACCATAAATGTAGGAAGTTGTTACTCCTAGAAATCTTCATCACCAATCATATCCCTGATCTGAATGATCTGATTTGCATAATCCTTTCTTCATCACCAATCATATCCCTGATCTGAATGATCTGATTTGCATAATCCTTTCTTTTCAGTAATTCTGTCAACTTACTTCATGCTGTGGCATGAAAAGTTACATGCCACGGCATCAGCATCCAAGTCTTTCTTACGCGCCAAGTCTTGATTTGCATAATCCTTTCTTTTCAGTAATTCTGTCAACTGACTTCATGCTGTGGCATGAAAAGTTACATGCCATGGCATCAGCATCCAAGTCTTTCTTTTCTCCAATAAAATCAGGTTTGCTAATACCCTCCCGCAAACTGAGCCGAGGCTGGAGGCACAGTTTGGGAAGAAAGTGAGCCAAGATGGTCTTCGGGACAGATTTGGTAAAGAGATCAGCAACCTGATGAGTCGAAGGAATATGTTTGGTGATAAGAAGTCCACGAGCAACACGTTCACGTACAAAATGATAATCCAGTTCAATATGCTTACTTCGAGCATGCAAAACTGGATTAATAGTCAGATAAAGAGCACTAATGTTATCGCAGTAGAGAGTTGGAGAGGTGGAACCACAAATGCGAAGATCACTAAGAAGATAAGAAAGCCAAGTAAGCTCAGCAGCGGTATGAGCCATAGCCCGATATTCACTTGATCTTTGGGCGCGAGATGGTATGTTGTTTTTTTGCACACCACGAGATGATATAAGACCGAAAAGTCTGATGCTTTGTAGTGGGCGTCGAGTAGAAGGACAGCCGGCCCAGTCAGCATCAGAGAAGGCAGATAAAGTAAGCGATGTATTGGAGGTGAGATATAAACCAGTGGAAAGCGTGCCTTTGAGATACCGAAGAATGCGGTGGACTAACTTCAAGTGAGCAGTCGTGGGCGCATGCATGAACTGCAAGACATAATTAACGCTGTATGAGAGATCAGGTCGCGTAAGTGTGAGATACTGAAGAGCCCCAACAAGGCCACGATAATAGCTGGGGTCTTGAAGGGGAGGTGATATGAATTCAACAAGCATTGGAGAAACTTCAAGCCTGGAGCATGATGACAATAGCGTGAGAGGGAAAAGGCAAGAAGAGGAAGGTTCGAAGAGCAAGGTTTCAAGAACAAGCTTGGATCCACTTCAGGGTCTTGGTGGACCAATGACAAGGGCTAGAACTAAAAAGATGAAGGAAGCCTTGAATGGACTCATCCAAACAGCTCAAAAGGATGGGGAAAAGACCAGGATTGACAAGACCATATTTATTAATGTACTAAGTGTAATTGGGTCTTGTTAATTAGACTTTGGAGCCGTAGGACCCTTAAGGTCATTGGGCTTAGTCTTAATTATATAGTGATTAGAGGGTGATATAGACCCGTAAGGTCAGCCTAAGAGTCATGTAATTCTTAGAGCCCATTTGGCTCTAAAGAAACTCTAGAAACCCTAGCATTTGTGAAGGATGACTTGTACTTCTTAAAGGAGCCGTCGGCCACCTTTGAGGGAAAATTTTTTTGATGAATGAAAAATTTGGTTCTTGACATTACGTGCTTGAGAGAATTTGCTCTCTAGTTCTGTAATTACTTGCAAATTACACAAATCGGAATTTGTGTGTTTGTTGGCTCTTAGTTTTTCCTAGATTTGTTCCCTAGGAAATCCGAGTCTTCTTCCATCAATCTATTCCAAGGTTCCTAGCTACAGGTTATCGAGGGGTTGAGGAGCCATTCCACCTTCAAGGAACATACCATCTCCAAGGAAAGATTCCAGTTGGGTTGATCCAAGGGGTAGAACGCGTGTAGTGAGTTTTTTGAACAGGTTCTCCAAGGGTTCACGCCAGTTTTTGGTATCAGAGCATTCTTGGTTCCCAAGCTGTTCATATCTTTTCCTTTTAATACGATAAAAAAAATCATTGGTATGTTCTTTATCTCCTCAATCTTCTTGTTGTTTCGGATTATGTTGTGAAGAAACAAATTCTGTTTGTGTTATTGATGTGGTGGTCTCAGTTTTCTTCCATCTTAGACAAACCCGTTTCTTTGCTCTCTTGATAAATCCATACCCTTGCGACCTTACAAAAAAAAAATGCTGATCCAATTGTTGTTTATGCTTTGCTGAAATTGTCGTTTATGCCTTGCTGAAATTGTTAAAAAAAAAAAAAGAAGAAGAAGAAGAAAAAAAATGCTAGGAATTATTGATTTTTTTGGAGCTTGAGTAGAAAACTTCAGGCGGACAGTAGGTGGTCTTAACGTCGTTTTTTAACCACCAAAGTAGAATCGGACCGCCTTCGGCCATCTGCTTGTAGATCTCTTTGAGAGCTTCGATTTGAGTACTTATGGAGCAAAATCCGACATCGGAGTAGAAAGTTATGGCCTTTTAAAGTTCCCATGCTGAAATCCTTTTCTGATTTGGAAACAGATTTGCCTTTCAAGTTCCGATTGTACTTTGGATTGTTTCCAATTTGTGATTAGCCTTCTACTTACCCAAATACATCCCTTCTACCACATTTTGAGCCCAGAAACGTCCTTGACGAATTCCAGAATTTGGAAGAGCTGAGACCGACCGCTAATACAAGCTACTTTGTCCAAACTTTTTTTTTTCAAGTGTCTTGAATTGTGGTCCGAAAATTCTGAGAGTTTGTGTGTTTCACTGATTTTTCGTGTAGGTTCCGATTTTGCATTCAGTTTGTCCAAATTCCTTACCAAAATTTTTTTCGAATTCTTGTGTTTTTTGGTACTATTTTCATTGATTCCTTGGATTCATTCTGATCTCATTGTCCACTTGCATTACTTTGTTGTAAATTCCTTTGTGTGACATTGTTTGAGTAAGAATAGAAACAGAAGAGCAAATTGAGTGGTGTGTATCCGTCCCTTCACTTATATAAGACCGAGAGTACTTATACACTTGGTGAGTGAATTTGGGGATTTGGGAAGGGAAGTGAGGACTTATAAACTGTTTTTATTTTCTTTGCTAACCTTTGCAGATCTAATGGAGAGGCAACCACCACCACCACCGGGTTCTAAGGAATCCTATGAGGAGATGCTAGAAAATTTTACACTTTGGTTTCAGGATTGCAACAGGAAATCAATGAGCTCAAAGCTGAGAGAGCCGAATCCTCTAGATCTACAAGGACCACATATGGAAATAACAATGATGATGAAGCCTTCGAGGCATTTTAGGGAAGTCAATACCGTACTCCTAGAATTGATTCCAATTTAGGAAGTATCAAAATGAAAATTCCTCAATTCTTTGGTAAGCAAGATCCTGAAACTTTCTTTGAATGGTCTGATAAGATTGAACGTATTTTTGCAGTGCACAACTATTCGGAGGAAAAGAAGGTCAAGCTAGCTGTGGTTGAATTTCTTTGGATATGCCGTGGTGGTGGACTAAAATTCAGGCAGAAAGGAGGCGTGATGAAGAAGGGCCTGTTCGTACTTAGGATGAATTGAAGAAGCTTATGAAAAAGCGGTTTGTTCCACACCAATACTACAGGGAGATGTTACCAAGAGTTGGAGACTGCTATGCTTCGAGTCAACATTCAAGAGGACAGTGAAGCTACTATGGCTCGATTTCTAGGAGGACTGAGGAGGGATATTGCCCATATTGTTGAGATGCAGGAGTATGAAGATCTCAATGAGATGTATCACAAGGCAATGAAAGCTGAGAGGCAGCTTAAGGAGAGGGGTACCCGAACCTTTTCAACCCCATAGAATTCAAACACTTTGAAGTCTACATGGCCTAAGAAGGATTTAAGCACCGACTTTAGAAAGGCCGCAACTCCTAGTACCTCAAAAACTACTCCAACCGTGATTTCAAGCACTCAAAAGTCAAGTGAGGTGAGAAAACCAGCCAGGGAGGTTACATGCTTCAAGTGTCAAGGCAAGGGACATTATGCGCGAGAGTGTCCTAATGCTCGAATTATGGTTGTCAGAGGTGATGGCACGATCGAAAGTGAGAGTGAACATGAAAGTGACTATGATGATATGCCAGCACTTGTAGAAAATGGAGAATTTGATGAAGATGTTTTTGGTCCTGATGAAGGACAATCTTTGGTGACTTTGCGATCTTTAAATGTTCAGATTAAAGAAGAGGACGATGTTCAACGCTAGAATATCTTCCACACTAAATGCACCATCAATGAGAAGGTATGCATACTTGTTATTGACAGTGGCAGTTGTACTAACATTGCTTCAACTTTGCTTGTAGATAAACTGAAATTGCCCACACTTCGGCATCCAAATCCATACAAGTTGCAATGGTTCAATGAGAGTGGAGAAGTGAGGGTCACAAAACAAGTCTTGGTGAATTTTGATCAACAAATACAAAGATGAAGTTTTGTGTGATGTGGCTCCTATGCAAGTGGTCACCTATTGCTTGGTAGACCTTGGCAATTTGACAAGGATGCTTCCATGATGGGCGTAATAGGTACACTTTCTTTGTTAATGGTAGAAAAACTACTTTGCTGCCTTTGTCGCCTACTCAAGTTTATGAATCTCAATTGCATTTGAAGGGCAATTTTGAACAAATGATGAGATTGAATTCTGCCGTGAGGAAAGAAGGAAAATTTGAAAATTCTAAGCCTAAGCAATATGCGTTAAATGAAGTAGAACACATTGAGAGGAAGAAAGTAACTCAAGTAAATAAGAAGCAACCGAATTTTTATGCAAATGTCCGACATGTTGATAATTGTCTGCATACTAATCGTGTTTTGTTTCTTCTTATTTGTTGTGAATCTAATGTTCTGCTTAGTGCTGACTTGCCATCCAACCTACCGGTTGAGATTTCTAATATATTGCAGGAATTCCAAGATGTATTTCCTGACGAGTTTGCCAGCCGGATTACCGCCCAAAAGAGGAATTGAACATCAAATTGATTTTATACCGAGCACAAACATACCAAATAGACCAGCATATCGGTCTAACCCTGAAGAGACCAAAGAGCTACAACGACAAGTTGAAGATCTTTTAGTTCGTGGTCAGGTAAGAGAATCTTTGAGTCCATGTGCAGTTCCTATCATTCTTGTGCCTAAAAAGCGGTGAATGGCGTATGTGTGCGGATTGTCGTCTTTGTTAATAAAATCACCATTAAGTATAGGCATCCAATTCCACGTTTAGATGACATGTTGGATGAGCTGCATGGTTCAAAAGTGTACACCAAAATTGATTTAAAATCTGGATACCACCAAATTCGAATTAGAGAGGGTGATGAATGGAAGACAGCTTTTAAGACCAAGTTTGGTTTGTATGAGTGGCTTGTTATGCCTTTTTGCTTGACAAATGCTCCTAGTACTTTTATGCGTCTTATGAATCATGTCCTGCATTCTTTTCTCAATAAATTTGTTGTGGTATACTTTGATGACATATTGGTGTATAGCAAAGACATTAATGAGCATGCTGAACATTTGAAACTTGTTTTAATGACTTTGCGAAAAGAAAAGCTTTTTGCTAATTTAGCCAAGTGCTCATTCTGTGTAGAGGAAGTTGTTTTTCTTTGTTTTGTTGTTAGTGCACAGGGAATTAAAGTTGAAGAGCAAAAAGTGGAGTCCATTCGGTCATGGCCAATTCCTACTTCGGCATCTGAGGTTCGAAGTTTTCACGGCCTTGCAAGCTTCTATAGGAGGTTTGTGAAGGATTTTTCCACAAAGGCCGCACCCCTGAATGAGTTAGTTAAGAAAGATGTGAAATTTGAATGGGGTGAAAAACAGCAAGAGGCGTTTGGTTTACTTAAGCATGAGTTAACACATTCACCTGTTTTAGCATTACCTAACTTTGACCTAATGATTGAAATTGAGTGTGATGCTTCCGGGATAGGTATTGGAGCAGTGCTTCAACAAGAGGGACGTCCGATTGCGTACTTTAGTGAGAAGCTAAATGGAGCAGCTTTGAACTATCCTACATATGATAAAGAGATGTATCTTTGTGGTAAGGGCTCTAGAGACTTGGCGTATCTTTATCCCAAGGAGTTCATCATCCATACCGATCATGAATCCCTCAAGCACTTGAAAGGACAAGTTAACTTAGGTAAGCGTCATGCTAAGTGGGTTTCTTTTATTGACACTTTTCCCTATGTTATCCAATATAAGAAATGCAAAGACAATGTTGTTGCTGATGCCTTGTCTAGAAGGTTTGCACTTCTTACTACCTTAGGCACTAAAATTTTGGGTTTTGAATTGTTGAAGGAATTATATGCAACTGATCCTGAGTTTTCTAGTGTCTATTTTGCTTGTGAACATGGTGCTTTTAATAAGTTTTTTCGATTTGAAGGTTTCTTGTTCAAAGAAAACAGGTTGTGTGTTCCAAGAAGTTCCATACGTGAAATTTGTTGGTCCATGAAGCTCATAGCGGGGGTTTAATGGGACAATTTCGTGTCTTAAAGACTTACCAGATTCTGCGTGTGCTTTTTTATTGGCCTAAGATGCAAGTAGAAGTAGAAAGAATTTCTGCTTATGGTGTTGCTTGCGAGCAAGCTAAGTCTGATCAAGCCACACGGATTGTATCATCCATTACCGGTTCCGACTTCACCTTGGACAGAAATTTCCATGGATTTTATCCTTGGACTTCCAAGGAGTCAGCGAGGTAATGACTCCATTTTTGTGGTTGTTGATCGGTTTTCTAAGATGTCACATTTCATACCTTGCAGGAAATCTGATGACGCAAAGCATGTCGCTGATTTGTTCTTTAAGGAGATAGTTCGACTACATGGAATACTGAGAAGCATTGTCAGTGATCGAGATGTAAAGTTCCTTAGTTATTTTTGGAAGACTTTATGGGGTAAGTTAGGGACTAAATTGTTGTTTTCTACCACTAGTCATCCACAAACGGATGGCCAAACAGAGGTAACTAATTGTACCCTTGGAACTTTACTTCGGGCCATTGTGCAAAAGAATCTCAAAAAGTGGGAGGAGTGTTTACCTATTTGTGAGTTTGCTTACAATAGGACTCTTCACACTGCTACTAACCATTCTCCTTTTGAAGTTGTGTATGGCTTTAATCCTTTGATACCTTTAGATCTTTCATCTTTGCCAATCAAGGAGCAGCTTAATTTAGATGGCAAGCGCAAGGCTGACTTTGTCCAGCAGTTACATGAGCAGGTTCGGTTGAATATTGAGAAAAGGAATGAATCCTATGCTCGGCATGCAAACAAAGGTCGAAAGAAAGTCACTTTTGAGCCAGGAGATTGGGTGTGGGTTCATATGCGCAAGGAAAGGTTTCCAGTACAAAGATCGACAAAATTGCATCCACGTGAAGATGGACCTTTCCAAGTGGTGGCGAAAATCAATGACAACGCTTACAAGATCGACCTTCCTGGTGAATACAATGTAAGTACTACATTCAATGTTGCTGACTTGTCTCCTTTTGACTTTGCAGATTATGATGATCTGGATTCGAGGACGAATCCTCTCAAAGAAGGGGGGACTGATATGAATTCAACAAGCATTGGAGAAACTTCAAGCCTGGAGCATGATGACAATAGCGTGAGAGGGAAAAGGCAAGAAGAGGAAGGTTCGAAGAGCAAGGTTTCAAGAACAAGCTTGGATCCACTTCAGGGTCTTGGTGGACCAATGACAAGGGCTAGAACTAAAAAGATGAAGGAAGCCTTGAATGGACTCATCCAAACAGCTCAAAAGGATGGGGAAAAGACCAGGATTGACAAGACCATATTTATTAATGTACTAAGTATAATTGGGTCTTGTTAATTAGACTTTGGAGCCGTAGGACCCTTAAGGTCCTTGGGCTTAGTCTTAATTATATAGTGATTAGAGGGTGATATAGACCCGTAAGGTCAGCCCAAGAGTCATGTAATTCTTAGAGCCCATTTGGCTCTAAAGAAACCCTAGAAACCCTAGCATTTGTGAAGGATGATTTGTACTCCTTAAAGGAGCCGTCGGCCACCTTTGAGGGACGAATTTTTTTGATGAATGAAAAATTTGGTTCTTGACATTACGTGCTTGAGAGAATTTGCTCTCTAGGTCTGTAATTACTTGCAAATTACACAAATCGGAATTTGTGTGTTTGTTGGCTCTTAGTTTTTCCTAGATTTGTTCCCTAGGAAATCCGAGTCTTCTTCCATCAATCTATTCCAAGGTTCCTAGATACAGGTTATCGAGGGGTTGAGGAGCCATTCCACCTTCAAGGAACATACCATCTCCAAGGAAAGATTCCAGTTGGGTTGATCCAAAGGGTAAAACGCGTGTAGTGAGTTTTTCGAACAGGTTCTCCAAGGGTTCACGCCAGGAGGAGCCGACACAGAAGGGTGAAGTTTGACATCCAACGGAGTAGACATGGGTCAGCAATCCAACATATTAGCCCGCTTAAGAATTGTGAGAGCATAGTGAGACTGAGAGAGGTGGAGACCATCGGATGCAGAAGAGACAACAACACCAAGGAAATGATGAACAGGACCAAGATCCTTCAAGGAAAACTCATGACTTAAAGTGTGAATAAAAGAAGTAACAAGTTCAGAAGAGGACCCTGTGAGAAGCATGTCATCGACGTATAAAAGCAAAGCAAGTACACCTTGATTAGAATGACAAACAAAAAGAGAGGGATCAGCAAGATTACAAAAAAATCCACAAGAAAGTAGAAAATTACTAAGTCTATCAAACCAAGCACGGGGTGCTTGTTTAAGCCCATATAAAGCACGTTGCAACTTACAAACATGAGTGGGAAAGTGAGGATCGGCCATACCTGGTGGTTGGGTCATGTATATATCTTCAACAATATGACCATGCAAGAAAGCATTTTTGACGTCCAGTTGACGAATAGGCCAATGCCGTACAAGAGCGACAGTTAAAATTAAACGAATCGTACCTGGACGAATGACTGGATACAAGGTCTCTGTGTAATCAAGGCCATGGATTTGATGATAGCCTTTTGCAACAAGACGAGCTTTGAGGCGGTCCAGGGTACCATCTGGTTTAAGCTTGGTTTTAAATACCCATTTGGAGCCAATGACATGCATATTAGGAGTGCGAGGGACGAGTTTCCAAGTTTGATTTTGATGAAGAGCAGTGAGTTCATCAAGCATGGCATTTTTCCATCCAGGATGAGACAAAGCTGTTCGGATTGATTTTGGTTCACGAGGGATAGTGGGAGAAGAAACTACAGTCAAAGCATATTTAGGATTAGGCTTGACAATCCTAGCCCGAGAACGAGTAGTCATGGGGTGAGAAACTGAGGCAGTTTGTGAAGAGTGATCAGGTATAATGATAAGAGGCACAGCGTCAGGGGCAGAAGACGCATCTGAAGTGGAAAATTCGGCACCTGGTGATAGAGCTTCATGATTCAGTGGAGGTAGAGGTGGATCAGAATTAGTGGAGGAATCGGATGGCGAATGAGCATTAGGAACCGAGGTAGACATAGTGGTTGGTAAGGGAATGTGTGATAGGGGAAGGGAAATGGACTTTGGTGCAGATGGAGCTGATGCAACGGTGGAAGATGACAGCCAAGTATAAAAAATGTGTGCCACATGAGAACCCGATGGAGAAGAGTTAGGTGATTTAAACGGAAAGACAGTTTCGTCAAACACGACATGTCGTGAAATGATAAATCTGCGAGTAGATGGATGAAAACACTTATAGCCTTTGTGTTTTTCACTGTATCCTACAAAAACACACAAAACAGTCTTAGGATCAAACTTGGTATGTTTTGTATCCCATGTGTAAGGAAAACATTTGGAGCCAAACACTCAAAGAGATGTATAATCTGGACGATGCCCATGCAACATAAAATATGGAGTATTAAAATTAAGAGAAGACGATGGTAATCTATTGAGAAGAAAAACAGTTGTAGAAAAAGCTTCTAACCAGAGATATAGAGAAGCATGACTGTGAAATAACATAGTCATACCTAATTCTCTTATAACACGGTGTCGACGCTCAACCATACCTGTTTGTTCGGGAGTATAAGGACATGAAACCTGATGAACAATACCTGTGGTAAGAAAATGAGACGATAATCGAGAGTTAACAAATTCACCCCCACCATCAGAAAGAAAATTTTTTATTTTCCTATTGAACTGGCGAGCAACATATTGTTCAAAGGCTAGGAAAGCAGCAAAGAAATCTGATTTATTATGTAAAGGAATAATCCAAGTGTACTTAGTGAAGTCATCAACTAAACAAGCATAATAACGAAATTTGCTAAGCGATAGGACTGGAGCAGGACCCCAGAGATCACAATGTATCTTATCAAACGTATTAGAACTTGTATGTGTAGATAAACCAAATGGAAGTTTACTCATTTTCCCTAATTGACAACTCTCACATAGATGATTTGGTTTGGAAGAGCCTACAACTTCAATTAACCCTTTATTCTTCAATAGCTGAATTGTAGAAAATTGGGAATGACCCAGACGTTGATGCCAGATGTTTGATGATCCTGATTTGAATCGGTAAGAAAAATGTGCTTCTGGCACATTGGGCAAGACATATAAGTTACCCCTCCGTGTCCCTGTTATGAGTGGATACCCTGTGTTCCGTGTCTTTACACAAAAATCAACGTCAGAAAATTCATAATTAACAGGAAATTGAGAAGTGAGTTGACTTACTGAAAGTAAATTCTTCTTAAGACTGGGCACTAAAAGAACATCATGAAGAGGTAATACATAGTCTTCCTGTTTAATAAAAGACTTCCCAATACCTGTTATTGGTAAGGAAGATCCATCCCCAATAAGGATGGAGTCAGTGCCATTATATTGATGAAGATGGGTTAACATACCTTGATTTCCAGTCATGTGATTTGATGCGCCAGTGTCTGATGTCCATTCTGTGTCAATGACTGAGTTATCCAGTGTAAGGGCCGCAAGTGCTTGTGGTAGTTCACGGTTCTGATCTGTCTTCTTTGGTAACCACCAGCAAATTTTGGCAACATGACCACGATTGTCACAAAATTGACAAATAGCATCCTTGTATAACTCCCTTTCTGCAGCAGTCATTCGTCGTTCGCCAGGTGGTGGTGGCTTGCGTTGTTGTGGATTTTCAATATTTGAACCGGTTTTGGACTGACCATGAGATTGCTGGGCTTGAAAGCCACGACCAGTGGAAGTGAAGGAGTTGGGTTGATTGCGACGTGTAGGTGATCGGTTTTGTTCTTGGTGTTGCCCATAAAAGGCTAAGTGGGAAGAGAGATGAGAGGCAGCAGACTGAGTTGAGAACCAGTTCCGACGATGATCTAGATTTTGTAATTGAGAGATCAGTTCTGAATAGGTTGGTCTTGGAGGTTTCAACATGGTTGTAGTGAACGTTTCATATTGTGGACCAAGGCTGGTAAGTAGGCAAACAATTTTTTCTTGATCAGGAATGGGTTTGCCAATTGCAGCAAGATTATCACACAAACATTTGAATGTCCATATATGGTCTGTAATGGATGTATTGTCATCTTTGCGCAGATAAGTGAATTGTTGGCGAAGCGTGAACTCACGTTCTTGAGAGTCTTGGGCATACGCTTCTTTGAGTGCATCCCAAACTGCAGACGCGGTGCCTAATCCAATGACTAATCCGAGTGCTTCTTCAGAGAGGGTGCCAATTATCCAGCCTCGAAGAAGCCGATCAGATTTTTGCCAGGTAACAAATTCTATTGTTGGCGTTGATGTAGTTGTTTCTGTGCCTGTGGTATTTGAATTTGGTGAGGAATATTGTGGTGGAACAGGAGTTGCTGCGTCAAGATGATGAATCAGATCTTGGCTTTCTGCTAAGCCTAAAACTTGTTCTCTCCATAATGGATAATTTGAGGAAGTGAGTTTCAGAGTAACAAAGTTACCAACATTGAAAGATAAAGAGGTCATGATAAAAGATAAGCAAGACAGAGATCTTGGCTCTGATACCAAGAAGAAAAATAGAATTGAAGAAGACTTTCAAAGGTTTGTTTTTTTTTATTACTCCTACACTGCTTTACAAAATACAAGAAGCTGAATATATAATGCTGTTTGTTGCTTAAATTACTTCCGTAAAACTAGCCACTAATGCTGGGGAAAGATATGGATTGTTTGTGATTTCCACTATCAACTGAATTACCATAAATGTAGGAAGTTGTTACTCCTAGAAATATTCATCACCAATCATATCCCTGATCTGAATGATCTGATTTGCATAATCCTTTCTTTTCAGTAATTCTGTCAACTTACTTCATGCTGTGGCATGAAAAGTTACATGCCACGGCATCAGCATCCAAGTCTTTCTTACGCGCCAAGTCTTGATTTGCATAATCCTTTCTTTTCAGTAATTCTGTCAACTGACTTCATGCTGTGGCATGAAAAGTTACATGCCATGGCATCAGCATCCAAGTCTTTCTTTTCTCCAATAAAATCAGGTTTGCTAATGAGGACATCCAAAAATTAACTCTTGACAGTTGTCTTGGATTGTCAGATTTTTCCTTTCAGCATTTGATCAATAGATCAAAGCAATTGTTACATTTAAGAATCAGAAAATTAGATGAAATCCAGGTCCTCTTGAACTTGTTCTCACCTCTTTTTTCCATAACCCAGGATGACACATTAGAAACGTCAAATTTTGTCAGTCCCCTGCAAAGCCTTGAAGACCTACAACTCTATTTTTTGCCAAATTTGGTTGGACTGATAGATTGGGGATGGTCATCATCATCATCAGAAGATTCATACTTTAGAAGACACCAACTGCATTTAATTCCACTTGGAATCATTTCCTCTCTCAAGTTCCTGGAGATTTTTGCGTGTCCTATTATGAAGAAGCTATTTTGGTCTGATTGCTATAGCAAAGCCTACAAAATCTTGAATAGTTATCTGTCTCTTGTTGTGACCAACTGGAGGAGATAGTAAGCAATGATGATCGAGCAAGAGAAGAAAAGACGTTCGAACCGACCACAAGTGCATCCACAACTCAGGTATGTCTTCCAAAATTAGAGGATCTTCATCTAGGGATGCTACCACAACTCAAGAATATTTGTAAGGCAACCATGATTTGCAATTCCATCTCACAAATTTTAGTAATGCATTGTCCAAAGGTAAAGAGACTACCTTTTTTACTTCCCATCAATACCACAATGGACAACCATCTCCTCCAAAGACTCTTAAAGTAATAAAAGGAAGTAAGAAATGGTGGGAAACATTAGACTAGAACAATCCAAGACCTAAGGATGCCCTCCAGCCATTTTTTCAAGTTCTGTAGTTGTATCCATTGTGAACACTATTACATTTGATGACTGTAATCTACTAATTTAAATAAGAAACACTGTGATGATAATCTGAAATTTGTTCATCCCAGAAATTGGGAAAGCAGCATATTGAGAAGGTTGGACCAATCAATTTTTGTGTGATAGATAAGTTTGTTTTGTTGCATATTGTTATGGCTCTTTCAACTTTGCATACTAATTTTGTAAACTCTCCTCTTCTGTTTCCATCAAGTGCACCATTTACAGGGCGACTAAATAAAAAAATTGGAACGATATTATAATTTTTTTCAATGCTAACTCCTGATTTGAGTTCTAGTTTTTCACTGGATTCATAGTTGATAAGTTTTTAAATTAACTTTCTGCATGGCTTAAGCATTTTTACCTATAAAGTTATTGAACAATTGCCTATGCTAAATATTGTGGAAAATAAGCAAAAAGAGAGGTCATATCTCCTTCCTAAGTGGTTCATGCTTTCTCTTCAAGAAGAATGTATGTCATAATAAGTACTAAAGAATGAGAGAGTAATGGCATAAAGAGAAAGTGTGTGAAATGTATAGAAAATGGTTGAGATCTTTTATTGCAAATTTTAACATTTACTTTTAGGCTACAATATCACACATAACCGTATAAATATGTTACATTTACAAATGGGAAAAATCAAAAGTTTGAAAGCGTGAATTCAATTTCTCAATTGTGAGCAGGAAAAAAAATTCTCAAATGAATGTTCTAAGACTCTACTTCCTAAGAAAGAAAGATAAATAAGCTCATGTTTTATCACCCTATAAGATAAAGAGTAGTGACAAAATTTTGATTTTGTTTCTATGTCCCTAAACATGATAAATGCCTTTTTCCGGGACCATAAAATTGAAGGTGCGTTTGTTTGTGCACTCTGCTTTTTAATCCATTACCATGCTTTTAACATGAATCGTTTACAAGTGACTCATTACCATTGTTATGATAGTGAGAAACAAAAAAGAGAGAGAAAAATTTATCATTACGAGAGTTACTATTTACTATATTGATGACATAGGTAACACTCCAAGAGTCGTTTTTGCTACATGTTGGTTCTAGATTCTCAAATCTTATGGATATTCTGTGCAGTTTTTGATGTTGTTGTGAGTTTATATGAATGTTAGATTTTTGAGTATGCTTGACACGAGAGAGATGAGATTAATCTACATACAAGCTTTTGCCCACAAAGAACTGAAGCTTATACAGCAGTAACAAAGTGTCAAAAAGCCGAGTCTTGCAAAAAAGAGGAAAAAGGTGGAGGAGAAAGAATATAGGCTTAAGATGAGATTTGTCATTACTTTTTTGCTAATTACATGAAAGAAAAGATAAGCATATAGAAAAGAACAGATTAGTTTAGAGAATTACAGCCGCCAGTTTCTTGTTCTTCGTTGTAGTTTGGTAGGATTTCTTCAGCTTTTTGTGTCGGTTTTCTCTTCAGAATTTTCAGTTATCTTCTTCTCGGTTTTTGTCTGAACTTTGTAGTAGTTTCTCTCGGTTTTCTTAGCAGAATTACAGCCACAGTTTCTTGTTTCTTCTTCTTGTTTCTCCCGGTTTTCTGCCAGCTTTTCTCCTTGATTTCTTGTGCTTGGTTTTCTTTAGAATTTCATATTTCTTTTTAGTTTGCTGCAGAATTTTATTTGTTGTTCCTCCTGTTTTTCTTGTCAATTTTCTTGTCTTTATTTTGGTTGTTTTCAGTAGTTTAGACGCAGGTAAAAGACCACAGCCACCAACTTGGACTTGAAAAGAAAGCAGAATTTGGTTTGTTTTGTTTTCTTTGGGAGTAACGGCAAAACATAATAAAAGAAGGAAGTAGAATTTTGTTGTTGACTTCAAGTCTTTGATGTTGTCTTTTCTTGCCTTTCTTTACTTAGTTAGTTTAGCAATTTTAGCTTTCTTTTCTTGTCTTTAATTTTAGTAGTTTTATTTCTCTTCTTTTGTTATAAACTTCTAGTTGTGGTTTATTTTCAAGTTAACTATTTTATAGTTTTTGTTTATTGAATAATAGTTAGTTTAATTTTAAGAATTTGTTTCAATTTTAATTATGTCTACTTTTATTTTTGTGGTTAGTTTAAACTTCATTATGTTCTAATTTCTTTTGTTAGAGATTAGATGGATCTTAATCATGAATAATTAATTTTTAAGACTTGTTCATGCAACTTATAATTCAATTATGAGTTTAATATCATGTTCTTAATGCTTTTAGGTGATTGATCACCACTTAATTGATTTTTGATGCTTGTTTGATACCGTGTGGAGATGACATGCATGTGCTCATGTGATATTAAACCGTGAATTCAATTTAGACCGTAATAATCTAGGTTGTTCATGTGGTTTCGGTAGTAAAACTAAGTCGTGGCTACTTAGATTGAATCCAGGAATTTCCATAGTTCCTAATGCATTTAGAAATCTAACTTCACCTAGACCAAGTGTGAGTTGATTTTAATCTAAGTAGGGTTATTAGACCGATGTCGGCTATTAATTTACATTATGGAAATTTCACCATCATAATTTGGAATTTAATTTAATTGCATGACAAGTCAAGAGAGTTAATTAGGATTGATTAAGTGAAATCGAAATCTCTAACATCTTATTTGTTTCTTTTATCAATTGTTATTAATTTTTCCTTCTTTAGTTTAATTTACCATAAAACAATTTAATTGGCTAGCTTGTTGTTGAATTAATCATATTGGTAAGTAAATGGTTAGTTTTAAACAATCCTCGTGGGAACGATACTCTACTCACCACTTTATTACTTGTTGATATTGTACACTTGCAATTCACCGAACAAGTTTTTGGTGCCGTTGCCGGGGATTGAATTTACTA
Source organism: Gynochthodes officinalis (assembly GCA_020080225.1). Taxonomy (NCBI): domain Eukaryota; kingdom Viridiplantae; phylum Streptophyta; class Magnoliopsida; order Gentianales; family Rubiaceae; genus Gynochthodes; species Gynochthodes officinalis. The sequence continues at coordinate 13,893,506 of CM034623.1, forward strand.
ATTTTTTCCAATTGCTATTGATATTGATTGATTCTTGGTACAGACTAGCCATTTAAGTTTTATTTCTTTTTCTTGGGTTGTTGTCAAAGGAATTCAAAAGTTGCATGAATTTGAGAAGTCGGAAAGGAGAACTGGAAGAATTTGATCCTGAACCCGAAAGAACAATTCTAAGAGGATTGAAAGAGCAAGAGTTAGTCATTGACACAAATCCAATGGCGGCTGAAGAAGAACATCTCCCAATTCAACCTCAAAGGAGAACTTTGATGGACTATTCCTCTCCAACGGTTCAAAATTCCACTTCAAGCATCAGAAGGCCAGCAATTCAAGCCAACAATTTTGAGCTCAAGCCGTCCTTGATCCAAATGCTTCAAAATGCTGTTCAATTCAGTGGCTTGCCGAATGAAGATCCTAACCTCCACATTGAAGCTTTTCTTGAAATTTGTGATACCATTAAATATAATGGAGTTCACAATGATGCTATTAGACTTAGGCTATTTCCATTCTCTTTACGTGATAAAGCTAAGGTATGGTTGTCTTCTCTTCCTACAGGTTCTATCATCACTTGGGAGGATATGGCCCAAAAATTTCTAAGCCGGTATTTTCCCCTTGCCAAGTCAGCAAAAATGAGGAATGATATCACCACATTCATACAAAATGCTGGAGAATCCCTATATAAGGCATGGGAACGGTTTAAGGAGCTGCTAAGAAGATGTCCACACCACGGTATTCCAATTTGGATGCAAGTGCAAACGTTCTATAATGGAATTGGTCCAAATATGAGAAGTACTATAGATGCCGCAGCTGGTGGTACATTGAATAATAAAACGCCTGAGGAAGCTTTTGAGTTAATTGATCAAATGGCGTCTAATAGTTATCAATTGCCAACTGAAAGATTCAATGCCAAGAAACCAAGTGGAGTGCATGAGATTGATGTTAATACTGCCATTGCTGCTCAATTTGCTGCTTTGAATAGAAAAATAGATTCAGTTTTGAAAATAAAGGAGACAACTTGCGACTTCTGTGTTGGAAGACATGAGTCAACTGCTTGTTAGGTAAATCATAATTCTTATACTACTGAAGATGCTAATTTTGTTTCTAATTTCAACAGGGGACCTCAAAATAATCCATTCTCAAATACATACAACCCTGGATGGAGGAATCACCCTAATCTTTCTTAGGGAGGGCAAAATCAACAACCGATGAACCCACCTAGACTAGTATTTCCACCACCCATGGAGAAGCCGAATAAGAACCTTGAGGAAATGGTGGCAAAGCTTATTCAATCAAATCAAGAAGTGATGAATCGTTTTGAAAGTCGCATGAACAATCAAGATGCAACAATTCAACATATGGAGGTAAGTATTCGGATTGTGGAAAAACAAGTTGGTCAACTTGCTAGCCAAATATCCGAGAGACCATATGGTGGTCTTCCGAGCAACACTGTGAAGAATCCAATCGAGAATGCAAAAGCCATCACCTTAAGGAGTGGAAAAGAGCTTAAAAATGAAGAAAAGGGTGAAGGAGAAAAAGAGGAGTCCAAAGCCGATTTGAAGGATGAAGCCGACCCAAAAATCTCAAAAGAAGAACTACCTCAAAGCAAGCTATTTCCCGACAATCCTAAGCCATATGTGCCTCCTATTCCTTTTCCGGAGCAACTTAAGCAGCACAAAATAAATAAGCAATTCTCCAAATTTCTTGATGTGTTTAAAAAATTGCACATTAACATTCCTTTTGCAGATGCATTGGCTCAAATGCCGAGCTATGCAAAGTTCTTAAAGGAAATCTTGGCAAACAAGAGGAAGTTGGAGGATTATGAGACCGTCAACCTCACTGAAGAATGCTCCGCTATTCTGCAAAATAAGCTACCACCAAAGCTTAAAGATCCAGGGAGTTTTACGATTCCTTGCACAATTGGTGATTCTTATTTTGACAAAGCTTTATGTGATCTTGGTGCTAGTATTAATTTGATGCCTTATTCTGTTTTTAAGAAACTTGGACTAGGAGAAGTCAAGGGCACCACTGTGTCTCTTCAACTAGCAGATCGATCTATAAAATATCCAAGGGGAGTGGTGGAGGATGTGTTGATCAAGGTTGACAAGTTTATTTTTCCTGCAGACTTTATTGTGTTAGAAATGGAGGAAGACTTTGAAGTACCGATTATTTTAGGCCGACCATTCCTAGCCACTGGAAGAGCTCTAATTGATGTCCAACAAGGAAAGTTAATTCTTAGAGTTCAAAATGAGCAAGTCACCTTCAATGTGCTCAAGGCAATGAAATTTCCTTCTGATCAAAGTGATTGCTTGCAAATTGAAGTGGTGGAAGAAATTGTCCAAAATTTTGCATTACATGCCATGACCGAAGACCCAATTGAGAAGTGTATGGTTCAGTCATTGAGGAAGAAGCAATACAAGCCAGTCATCCAACCACAAAGGAGGCTTAATCCACATTTTGAAGTGATTGAGAATGCAATGGTGGCTTCTGAAAAATCAATAAAAAACATGCAGATGTGATCCAAGCAATTGGTAAAAATCTAATTATTTGAGCGATAGAGGACGTCGAGCATAACGACGTTAAAAAATTGCGCTACTTGGGAGGCAACCCAAGTTCTTTTACCTTTATTGCTTTTATGTTGTTATTATTATTATTCTTATTTTTGTCTTATTTAAAAAAAAAAATTTTACTATGTGAAATTCTGCTTCCCATTTTTGCTGTACCAGTCTGAAGACGAATCCGGTTCAAGGCCTTCCCATTGGAGTTTTGTGCTGAAATTTTACAGGATGGTATAATATTCCCCCAGGTTCATCTCCACCAAATTTCAGAATTTTTGGAGCGGTTTTGGTATCTGAACGAAATTCATCTTCAACAGTTGTCCACAACAGGGCAGTTTCCTAATCTTTTGTTTTTCTTATGTTCTCTTTAGTTGCTATATTTCTGCTTGCTCCTTGTTGCGTTGAGGGAAATGCTCAATTTTAAGTTGGGGGGGGGGGGATACATGAAATTTTGTGTTGAAATTCTGTCCAAATTTTTGCAAGATTTCAATTTTATTGGGTTAAAAAGAAAAGTCCTTCCAAGTTTTCAATTTTATTGATATCTTCTTTGAAATTTCTAACTCTTTTGATGACTCATTTAGAATAATTTTGAGTTATATGCACTAGTTATTTGGGTTGGAACGTATGAATGAGGCAAGTATGATTAGTCTTTGTTTTGAAAATTTTAAAGCATCTTGTTGATTTTAATGTTTGAATTGAAAGAGAATGTGCAAGATTTGATATACATTAAACCCATTGTGAGTGTTTGAGCCTAAGAGCAATTTCTTTTTCTTTGCTCACATGTTTCTTTGATTGAGTGTTGTCAAATATGATATGTTCATTCTAGAACTTGCTTTGTTATGCATGTTGAGATCACATTATGGATTCATGCTTTGAAATGATAAGGGCACTTAGGATTAACCATTTTTAACTTTCTAAAAAGCTTAACCATTACATATACCCCTAGTCAACCAATTTTGAGCCTTAACCTTTCTTTGTTATAATACCACATTCTTTAGCCTTAACCCGTTGTTTTTGTTTACCATCGTTGAACCCTTTATCAAGAGTATGTAGGAATGAATTGCATGATAAAATTTCTATTGATTCCAAAGAAAAGAACCACTGAAAAAAAAATAGAAGAGAAAATAGAAAAAAATGATGATGAAATGTGTGAAAGAAAAAAAAGAAGGAAAAGAAAAGAAGAAGAAAAAAAGGAAGAGAAGTGAACAATATTCCCTACGAAGTTGGACAAAGTTAATGTTTTCATTGTGTAAAAGATGGTCCAATTATATGATGAAGTTGTAAAAATGGGATACATGTTATTTTGGAATAAAGAAGTGGTTCTGATATGCTACTTGTTGCTTTTTAGTCATGCAAGGAAGTTTCTACATAACTTGATTTATGAAAACCTAAATTTTCCTTTCTTTTTACCTACCTTTACCTAAGCCCTGTTATAACCTTTATAAAGACCCTTTGATTGTTGCATGGATTCATATCTATTAGTGGTGGAGATGTGATATATAAGCAAGCCTATGGTAATGACATGCTATATTTGATTTGAGTGCTGAATGAAACCCCTAAACACTTTGAGTGATTAGAGTGCAACCTATGAGAGGTTATCAAATTTTGTGCATTTGATTTCGACGAAATTGTTGGAATTAATGAGATGTGTATTTTGTTAAGAAAAAAAAGGGCTACGAATACTTGTTCTTTGGATTATTATTCCAATATGGATCTCTAATGTGTAATGACTTTGAATTATTTATGGATGGGTTAGAAAGGGTATGGAATGAAAAGAAATATGTTGTTCTAGTGCAAGCTTGAGGACAAGCTTTGATCTAAGTTGGGGGTAATTTGATAACTCTATTTTATATAGGGTTTTCTTATTAATTTTGGTTAGAAATTGGCTTGTGTTTTAATTTGTTTTTACATATTTTGGCCAAATTATCCTTTGATTTTATGATTTCCGAGTTTTCAAATATTTTTAGAACTTTTGAGCATAATCTTGAATTTTTTTCTAATTTGAGGATAAAAGGACTAACCAATTATCTTGGGACTGTTTTATTGTCAAAAGCCAAAGAAAAAAGGGAATGAAGAAGCTTCAGCCAAAAGAAAGTCAAGCCAAGCAGCCGAAAAGGAATTTGTAACTAAGAAAACAAAGTTGAGTTTAGAAAAGGAACTAAAAGGAAACAGAAAGCTTAACCGCACATAGAGAGAAAGAAGAAGTGAGCTGAGCTGCAAACAAATTTGGAAACAACAAAAGAAGAAACCAAACAACAAAAGGAAAAGACTTCTTCAGCTGGAAAAAGACTACAAGCTGGGTTACAAACTAGAAACAGAAACCGTGCTGCAACAAGGAAACAAAACAGAGCTGGGTTACAATTTAGGCAACAAAGGAATCAGACAACAGCAAGGACATAGAAGCTGAAGAAAAGAAGGAAAAGAAAAGAATGTGCTACAATTTGGAAATAGAAGTAGCCGAGTTCTTCTATAAAAGGAGGCAGCATCCATGGAGTCCTACACACCTTTTCTTCTTCTTCTATTTTTGCTTTCTTTAGCTGTAGTTTAGATTTCCTCGTAGCAGACTTTTTAGGAGAGCAGCACTTCATTATTTTCTTTTTTTCTGTATCTTTAAGTTTAGATTTAGAAGTAGCCGTCCTTTCTTTCATTAGTTTAGAGAATTACAGCCGCCAGTTTCTTGTTCTTCGTTGTAGTTTGGTAGGATTTCTTCAGCTTTTTGTGTCGGTTTTCTCTTTAGAATTTTCAGTTATCTTCTTCTCGGTTTTTGTCTGAACTTTGTAGTAGTTTCTCTCAGTTTTCTTAGTAGAATTACAGCCACAGTTTCTTGTTTCTCCCGGTTTTCTGCCAGCTTTTCTCCTTGATTTCTTGTGCTTGGTTTTCTTTAGAATTTCAGATTTCTTTTTAGTTTGCTGCAGAATTTTATTTGTTGTTCCTCCTGTTTTTCTTGTCAATTTTTTTGTCTTTATTTTGGTTGTTTTCAGTAGTTTAGACGCAGGTAAAAGACCACAACCACCAACTTGAACTTGAAAAGAAAGCAGAATTTGGTTTGTTTTGTTTTCTTTGGGAGTAACGGTAAAACATAATAAAAGAAGGAAGTAGAATTTTGTTGTTGACTTCAAGTCTTTGATGTTGTCTTTTCTTGCCTTTCTTTACTTAGTTAGTTTAGCAATTTTAGCTTTCTTTTCTTGTCTTTAATTTGAGTAGTTTTATTTCTCTTCTTTTGTTATAAACTTCTAGTTGTGGTTTATTTTCAAGTTAACTATTTTATAGTTTTTGTTTATTGAATAATAGTTAGTTTAATTTTAAGAATTTGTTTCAATTTTAATTATGTCTACTTTTATTTTTGTGGTTAGTTTAAACTTCATTATGTTCTAATTTCTTTTGTTAGAGATTAGATGGATCTTAATCATGAATAATTAATTTTTAAGACTTGTTCATGCAACTTATAATTCAATTATGAGTTTAATATCATGTTCTTAATGCTTTTAGGTGATTGATCACCACTTGATTGATTTTTGATGCTTGTTTGATACCGTGTGGAGATGACATGCATGTGCTCATGTGATATTAAACCGTGAATTCAATTTAGACCGTAATAATCTAGGTTGTTCATGTGGTTTCGGTAGTAAAACTAAGTCGTGGCTACTTAGATTGAATCCGAGAATTTCCATAGTTCCTAATGCATTTAGAAATCTAAATTCACCTAGACCAAGTGTGAGTTGATTTTAATCTAAATAGGGTTATTAGACCGATGTCGGCTATTAATTTACATTAGGTAAATTCCACCGTCATAATTTGGAATTTAATTTAATTGCATGACAAATCAAGAGAGTTAATTAGGATTGATTAAGTGAAATCGAAATCTCTAACATCTTATTTGTTTCTTTTATCAATTGTTATTAATTTTTCCTTCTTTAGTTTAATTTACCATAAAACAATTTAATTGGCTAGCTTGTTGTTGAATTAATCATATTGGTAAGTAAATGGTTAGTTTTAAACAATCCTCGTGGGAACGATACTCTACTCACCACTTTATTAATTGTTGATATTGTACACTTGCAATTCACCGAACAATTTACAAATGGGAAAAATCAAAAGTTTGAAAGCGTGGATTCAATTTCTCAATTGTGAGCAGGAAAAAAAAATTCTCAAATGAATGTTCTAAGACTCTACTTCCATTAAGAAAGAAAGATAAATAAGCTCATGTTTTATCACCCTATAAGATAAAGAGTAGTGACAAAATTTTGATTTTGTTTCTATGTCCTTAAACATGATAAATGCCTTTTTTCGGAACCATAAAATTGAAGGTGCGTTTGTTTGTGCACTCTGCTTTTTAATCCATTGCCATGCTTTTAACATGAATCGTTTACAAGTGACTCATTACCATTGTTATGATAGTGAGAAACAAAAAAGAGAGAGAAAAATTTATCATTACGAGAGTTACTATTTACTATATTGATGACATAGGTAACACTCCAAGAGTCGTTTTTGCTACATGTTGGTTCTAGATTCTCAAATCTTATGGATATTCTGTGCAGTTTTTGATGTTGTTGTGAGTTTATATGAATGTTTGATTTTTGAGTATGCTTGACACGAGAGAGATGAGATTAATCTACATACAAGCTTTAGCCCACAAAGAACTGAAGTTTATACAACAGTAACAAAGTGTCAAAAAGCAGAGTCTTGCAAAAAAGAGGAAAAAGGTGGAGGAGAAAGAATATAGGCTTAAGATGAGATTTGTCATTACTTTTTTGCTAATTACATGAAAGAAAAGATAAGCATATAGAAAAAGAACAGATTTTAAAACAAAGCAAATCTGTGAAAGAGAACAAATTTTTTAATTACAGCTTAAAGCTTTGTATCTTCGACTTTGAGAAGAAAAATAGAATTGAAGAAGACTTTCAAAGGTTTGATTTTTTATTACTCCTCCACTGCTTTAAAAAATACAAGAAGCTGAATATATAATGCTGTTTGTTGCTTAAATTACTTCCGTAAAACTAGCCACTAATGCTGGGGAAAGATATGGATTGTTTGTAATTTCCACTATCAACTGAATTACCATAAATGTAGGAAGTTGTTACTCCTAGAAATCTTCATCACCAATCATATCCCTGATCTGAATGATCTGATTTGCATAATCCTTTCTTCATCACCAATCATATCCCTGATCTGAATGATCTGATTTGCATAATCCTTTCTTTTCAGTAATTCTGTCAACTTACTTCATGCTGTGGCATGACAAAGTTACATGCCATGGCATTAGCATCCAAGTCTTTCTTACACGCCAAGTTTTGATTTGCATAATCCTTTCTTTTCAGTAATTCTGTCAACTGACTTCATGTTGTGGCATGAAAAGTTACATGCCATGGCATCTGAAAAGTTACATGCCATGGCATCAGCATCCAAGTCTTTCTTTTCTCCAATAAAATCAGGTTTGCTAATACCCTCCCATAGCGGCCGAAATTTGGAGGCACAGTTTGGGAAGAAAGTGAGCCAAGATGGTCTTCGGGACAGATTTGGTAAAGAGATCAATAACCTGATGAGTCGAAAGAATATGTTTGGTGATAAGAAGTCCACGAGCAACACGTTCACGTACAAAATGATAATCCAGTTCAATATGCTTACTTCGAGCATGCAAAACTGGATTAATAGTCAGATAAAGAGCACTAATGTTATCGCAGTAGAGAGTTGGAGAGGTGGAACCACAAATGCGAAGATCACTAAGAAGATAAGAAAGCCAAGTAAGCTCAGCAGCGGTATGAGCCATAGCCCGATATTCAGCTTCAGTGCTGGAACGCGAGATGGTATGTTGTTTTTTTGCACACCACGAGATGATATTAGACCCAAGAAAAGTACAGTAGCCTGTAGTGGAGCGTCGAGTAGAAGGACAGCCGGCCCAGTCAGCATCAGAGAAGGCAGATAAAGTAAGCGATGTATTGGAGGTGAGATATAAACCAGTGGAAAGCGTGCCTTTGAGATACCGAAGAATGCGGTGGACTAACTTCAAGTGAGCAGTCGTGGGCGCATGCATGAACTGCGAGACATAATTAACGCTGTATGAGAGATCAGGTCGCGTAAGTGTGAGATACTGAAGAGCCCCAACAAGGCCACGATAATAGCTGGGGTCTTGAAGGGGAGGAGCCGACACAGAAGGGTGAAGTTTGACATCCAGCGGAGTAGACATGGGTCGGCAATCCAACATATTAGCCCGCTCAAGAATTGTGAGAGCATAGTGAGACTGAGAGAGGTGGAGACCATCGGATGTAGGAGAGACAACAACACCAAGGAAATGATGAACAGGACCAAGATCCTTCATGGAAAACTCATGACTTAAAGTGTGAATAAAAGAAGTAACAAGTTCAGAAGAGGACCCTGTGAGAAGCATGTCATCGACGTATAAAAGCAAAGCAAGTACACCTTGATCAGAGTGACAAACAAAAAGAGAGGGATCAATAAGACTACAAAAAAATCCACAAGAAAGTAGAAAATTACTAAGTCTATCAAACCAAGCACGGGGTGCTTGTTTAAGCCCATATAAAGCACGTTGCAACTTACAAACATGAGTGGGAAAGTGAGGATCGGCCATACACAGTGGTTGGGTCATGTATATATCTTCAACAATATGACCATGCAAGAAAGCATTTTTACGTCCGGTTGTGAATAGGCCAACGCCGTACAAGCGGCGATTAAAATTAAAGCGAATCGTACTGGACAAATGATGGATACAAGGTCTCTGTAATCAAGGCCATGGATTTGATGATAGCCTTTTGCAACAAGGCGAGCTTTGAGGCGATCGAGTACCATCCGTTTAAGCTTGGTTTTAAATACCCATTTGGAGCCAATGACATGCATATTAGGAGTGCGATGGACGAGTTTCCAAGTTTGATTTTGATGAAGAGCAGTGAGTTCATCAAGCATGGCATTTTTCCATCCAGGATGAGACAAAGCTGTTCGGACTGATTTTGGTTCACAAGGGATAGTGGGAGAAGAAACTACAATCAAAGCATATTTAGGATTAGGCTTGACAATCCCAGCCCGAGAACGAGTAGTCGTGGGGTGAGAAACTGAGGCAGTTTGTGAAGAGTGATCAGGTATAATGATAGGAGGCACAGCGTCAGGGGCAGAAGACGCATCTGAAGTGGAAAATTCGGCACCTGGTGATAGAGCTTCATGATTCAGTGGAGGTAAAGGTGGATCAGAATTAGTGGAGGAATCGGATGGCGAATGAGCATTAGGAACCGAGGTAGACATAGTGGTTGGTAAGGGAATGTGTGACAGGGGAAGGGAAATGGACTCTGGCGCAGATGGAACTGATGCAACGGTGGAAGATGACAGCCAAGTATCAAAAATGTGTGCCACATGAGAACCCGATGGAGAAGAGTTAGGTGATTTAAACGGAAAGACAGTTTCGTCAAACACGACATGTCGTGAAATGATAAATCTGCGAGTAGATGGATGAAAACACTTATAGCCTTTGTGTTTTTCACTGTATCCTACAAAAACACACAAAACAGTCTTAGGATCAAACTTGGTATGTTTTGTATCCCATGTGTAAGGAAAACATTTGGAGCCAAACACTCGAAGAGATGTATAATCTGGATGATGCCCATGCAACATAAAATATGGAGTATTAAAATTAAGAGAAGACGATGGTAATCTATTGAGAAGAAAAACAGCTGTAGAAAAAGCTTCTAACCAGAGATATAGAGGAGCATGACTGTGACTTAACATAGTCATACCTAATTCTCTTATAACACGGTGTCGACGTTCAACCATACCTGTTTGTTCGGGAGTATAGGGACATGAAACCTGATGAACAATACCTGTGGTAAGAAAATGAGACGATAGTCGAGAGTTAACAAATTCACCCCCACCATCAGAATGTAAAATTTTTATTTTCCTATTGAACTGGCGCGCAACATATTGTTCAAAGGCTAGGAAAGCTGCAAAGAAATCTGATTTATTATGTAAAGGAATAAACCAAGTGTACTTAGTGAAGTCATCAACTAAACAAGCATAATAACGAAATTTGCTAAGCGATAGGACTGGAGCAGGACCCCAGAGATCACAATGTATCTTATCAAACGCATTAGAACTTGTATGTGTAGATAAACCAAATGGAAGTTTACTCATTTTCCCTAACTGACAACTATCACATAGATGATTTGGTTTGGAAGAGCCCACAAGTTCAATTAACCCTTTATTCTTCAATAGCTGAATTGTAGAAAATTGGGGATGACCCAGACGTTGATGCCAGATGTTTGATGATCCTGATTTGAATCGGTAAGAAAAATGTGCTTCTGGCGCATTGGGCAAGACATATAAGTTACCCCTCCGTGTCCCTGTTATGAGTGGATACCCTGTGTTCCGTGTCTTTACACAAAAATCAACGTCAGAAAATTCACAATTAACAGGAAATTGAGAAGTGAGTTGACTTACTGAAAGTAAATTCTTCTTAAGACTGGGCACTAAAAGAGCATCATGAAGAGGTAATACATAGTCTTCCTGTTTAATAGAAGACTTCCCAATACCTGTTATTGGTAAGGAAGATCCATCCCTAATAAGGACGGAGTCAGTGCCATTATATTGATGAAACTAGGTTAACATACCTTGATGTCCAGTCATGTGATTTGATGCGCCAGTGTCTGATGTCCATTCTGTGTCAATGACTGAGTTATCCAGTGTAAGGGCTGCAAGTGCTTGTGGTAGTTCACGGTTCTGATCTGTCTTCTTTGGTAACCACCAGCAAATTTTGGCAACATCACCACGTTTGTCACAAAATTGACAAATAGCATCCTTGTATAACTCCCTTTCTGCAGCAGTCATTTGTCGTTCGCCAAGTGGCGGTGGCTTGCGTTGTTGTGGATTTGCAATATCTGAACCGGTTTTGGACTGACCATGAGATTGCTGGGCTTGAAAGCCACGACCAGTGGAAGTGAAGGCGTTGGGTTGATTGCGACGTGTAGGTGATCGGTTTTATTTCTGGTGTTGTCCATAAAAGGCTAAGTGGGAAGAGAGATGAGAGGTAGCAGACTGAGTTCAGAACCAATTCCGACGATGATCCAGATTTTGTAATTGAGAGATCAGTTCTGAATAGGTTGGTCTTGGAGGTTTCAACATGGTTGTAGTGAACGTTTCATATTGTGGACCAAGGCTGGTAAGTAGGCAAAAAAAATTTTCTTGATCAGGAATGGGTTTGCCAATTGCAGCAAGATTATCACACAAACATTTGAATGTTCGTATATGGTCTGTAATGGATGTATTGTCATCTTTGCGCAGATAAATGAGTTGTTGGCGAAGCGTGAACTCACGTTCTTGAGAGTCTTGGGCATACTCTTCTTTGAGTGCATCCCAAACTGCAGACACGGTGCCTAATCCAATGACTAATCCGAGTGCCTCTTCAGAGAGGGTGCCAATTATCCAACCTCGAAGAAGCCGATCAGATTTTTGCCAGGTAACAAATTCTATTGTTGGCGTTGATGTAGTTGTTTCTGTGCCTGTGGTATTTGAATTTGGTGAGGAATATTGTGGTGGAATAGGAGTTGCTGCGTCAAGATGATGAATCAGATCTTGGCTTTCTGCTAAGCCTAAAACTTGTTCTCTCCATAATGGATAATTTGAGGAAGTGAGTTTCAGAGTAACAAAGTTACCAACATTGAGAGATAAAGAGGTCATGATAAAAGATAAGCAAGACAAAGATCTTGGCTCTGATACCAAGAAGAAAAATAGAATTGAAGAAGACTTTCAAAGGTTTGATTTTTTATTACTGCTCCACTGCTTTACAAAATACAAGAAGCTGAATATATAATGTTGTTTGTTGCTTAAATTACTTCCGTAAAACTAGCCACTAATCTTTGAAAGATATGGATTGTTTGTAATTTCCACTATCAACTGAATTACCATAAATGTAGGAAGTTGTTACTCTTAGAAATCTTCATCACCAATCATATCCCTGATCTGAATGATCTGATTTGCATAATCCTTTCTTCATCACCAATCATATCCCTGATCTGAATGATCTGATTTGCATAATCCTTTCTTTTCAGTAATTCTGTCAACTTACTTCATGCTGTGGCATGAAAAGTTACATGCCATGGCATCAGCATCCAAGTCTTTCTTACACGCCAAGTCTTGATTTGCATAATCCTTTCTTTTCAGTAATTCTGTCAACTGACTTCATGTTGTGGCATGAAAAGTTACATGCCATGGCATCTGAAAAGTTACATGTCATGGCATCAGCATCCAAGTTTTTCTTTTCTCCAATAAAATCAGGTTTGCTAATACTTTGTACTCAAATCCAAATTGTGTGTTCTGATTGTTGATTTGTAGCTTCAGGTATTTATTGTTTTCTTTTCTTATTTTATATTGTTTGATTCTTGCCAAGAAAGTTGAAGGAATTGATGTTAATAGAGAAACTAAATAAGATTAATTTATTTTTTTGGTTATGATGAAAAACATAAAAATAGTCTCTTTTTTTTTAAAAAAAAAGATTAATTAAAAAATAAAATAAATAAAATTAGTTTTAGAAAAAGAACTGATGTTAGTAGAGAAACAAAATAAAATTATTTTATTTTTTGGTTATGGTAAAAAACATAAAAATAGTTTATTTTTAAAAAAAGATTAATTAAAAAAAAGAGATTAACTTTAAAAAGGTAATTAAAAAAGATAGAAAATCTAAAGTTTAATTTTCGTAATCTATTACATATATACATATATATATATATATATATATATATATAGATAACAATGTTCACTTAATCTTTTTTTGACACATATACAAATTTGATTATTATAATCAAGATACATGTCTATCTTTATTTATCTTCTCTTGTAAATTTTAATTTAGATAAAATTGTTATTTGAGTAATGTGATAAATGAATTTTAATTTAAGTAGAACTCTTATTTTGGGTAATTTGATACATTTTATTCACTTTCAAATTGTATCCAAATATAAATGGTTATCCTTATTACTTTTATTTGAGTTCAAGTATAAATTATAATTCTTATCAATCTATCACACAATATGGAAGACGCACATAATTTGAATATCAATTTATCAAAACAAGTTTTGAATCTCTATATCACATGTGATCTCCCAATCCTTCCCTATAAGAACCATTTAGTCAAATATCTGATACCCATCTCTCTATCGATCCATCCAGTTCGTTTCTTTCAACATATTTCTTCAGTTATGAATAAAAGATGGGAAAGTTGGGAGATCATAAATTGGGTAAAGAACAATTTTGTTTATGAGTTGACTAGATGAAATTTACAAAATACTAAATTCAATTTATCTTAATTAACTCCTCATTGTTTTTAATACATACTTTATGTATTATAAAATACTTTTTCGTAGTGACACTTTTTCGTAATGACACTTTTTCACAAAAATATATTAAAAAATTAACTATATTAGACATCTTTATTCGATATATAATTAGTTATAACTATTTTTTTATTTGCAAGTAATTAACATATTAAACTTCTAGAATTTTTTGTTATGCTTTCGTGAATTTGAATTTCACATTTTTGTTCTTATGTGTTATCATTTTAAAATTTGAAATTTGATATTCTCCTCCCTTCAAATTTTTAATATATTACTTAAATAAAATTTAGATTTTCAATAAACATCATTTTTTAAACTTTTCTATGAAAATTTAATTATTATTTTTATTCTTCAATTTAACATAAAATAACTATTTTTCAATAAATATAATAAATCACAATTCTATTTTTTAAAGTAACTATATAATACTATTTTTTTTCAATAATAATAATACAGGGGAAGAAGTCTAGTTAAATAGAGAAAGTAAAAAAAAATATTAAATTGACCTGTTAGGTCGATTGGGTTTAACTCAACCCAAAAGTGACTCAACCTGAAATTGACAAGTACTTATATTGATTGGGTCATGTCATAACCCGTAAAATCCTAACTCATTAATGACTCAATTCATGAGTGACTCAACCGCCTATCTACCCATCCCTAGTTGATAGTTGACTTGTTACTAAGAAAAAGAAAAAAAAAGACACAGATAAATAGTTTGACTGGTTTTTATTACCAATTGCCCCTGAAATTTGAAATAATATAGTTTCTCCCCTTTGACCATTTAAAATTTAGTTTTCTATTAGAATTCATGAAATGACTAACAGGGTAGGCAAAAATAGAGTTTAACTAGTTTTTTTATTTGCGTTGAATTTGCATTATAATTCTACTTATAGTTATGTTTAATGCGTACCATTTTTAAATAAATGTCTTTAATTCATATCTTAATTACATTGAGAGCACTTTTTTGTCAACTTTTTATCTAGTTTTTAGTCATTTTCATAAATTTTATAACAAAAAACTAATTTTTGAATAGTCAAATGAGAAAACTATAACTTCAAGGGACAAATGGTGATAAAGCCAAACCTTAGGGGAGGTAGATGTAATTTATCCCCGAAAAATAAAGGGCAAATTACATATACCTCTTGAAATTTCTATTTATTACCAATCGAATCCTGTGGTTTGTCAAAACTACCAATACCCTCTCTGAAGTTATGAACAGTAACTTTCTGTCATGTACAATAACGTAACAGTAAAAAAATTTAATATTTGGGCAAAATTACCCCTAATACTCCAGTTATTAATTTGTATAAAAAAATACTTATAACTGACATTTACTCTATAAATAAAAGCAAAAATTATACATATTCATTTATATCAAATGTAGAGTATGCAAAAAGGAAAATATCTATTAATCTATTATTATGTAAATGTCATGTGAGTCACTGAGGTAATTTATTTTTGGACAAATTACATATACTCCCCTGAGATTTTTATTTATTACCAATCGAACCTTGTGTTTTGTGAAAACTACCAATACCCCATTGAGGTTTAAAAATATTTAACATTTACCCCCCCATCGACCTCTATTTCTGTCATGAACAGTAACGCAACAGTAAAAATTTTTAATATTTTGACAAAATTACTCCTCATACTTTAGTTATTAATTTGTATAAAAAAAAACTTATAACTGACCTTTACCCTAGAAATAAAAACAAAAATTATACATATTCATTTGTATCAATGGCAGAGTACGTAGGAAGAAAATAGAAGTAAAAAGTTGACTTATATAAAAAAATTCGAATTAATTGAAAAGTAAAAAGCAAATCTGTCAATGAAGAAAAAAAGTATGGTATAAAAATTTTTAAAATTTATTTCATAGTCAAATCCACCAAACCAAGAAAATAAAAATACATATATATTTTTTTCTTTGTTGATAGATTTGCTTTTTACTTCGTTTAATGTCAAGATTAAAAAATATTCAGAGTGATTATTGCTTAATGACATATAAATACTATGTCAAGTCACTTGAAAAAAATGTTGAATGATAAAAGAATAAATTAATATAATAATTGGAGTCGATTTGAGTAGAGTCCCCTATTCATTCACAAACATGCTTCAAGTATCTATTCTAACTATAATTTTTTATTAAATGTATCATTACTCTAAGACTATTATGAAATTTAATTTTTAAATTTCAACCTATTCTTGGTACTATTATGAGACGTAAAAATATGCACACAGTGAAAAGATAAGCATTTTAACACCCTCGGCTTCCATAATAAACCCTTAAAATAAAACAAATAACTATCATAATTCTTATCCCAACTTAGTAACTTTTTAGTGATATATTAGAATCTATAAATTATTGGGAGAAACTGGGTTAAATTAATTAAATCCAACCACAATATCAAGTCAAAAATCTCCCTAAACACTTTAGGAGCATTAAAATAGTAAACAAGTAAAGATAAATCAAATCACCATGTACCAAAAATCAAACGCAAGAAGACCACAAGATTTTTTACATGGAAAACCTCTCCAATATGAAAAGGAAAAATCACATTACCCTTAAATCCATCATCAAAAATTTTTAATCAATCAATGAAGTATTAAATACAATTTCTAAAAAATACACAAGTGATATATGGCCTTAAACAATTTACAGAAATAACCAAATCTCCAACAAGAAACAAACTATGAAAAACTTTACCAGAAAACTCTAGCAATCTTACAAAATTTATATTTCAGTTTTGAACCATTGAAGTCCGATCTTCATCGTTCAAGATGTAGAATAAGATATTTTCTATGACCAGCAAAAATTTCAACCTGATCGAAGCACGTTTGACCCTCCCATCATTATTTGATAAAGAATGTACAGATTAAAAACTAAATGAAAATTGCAGAAGAAATTCTACCAATTTTTTTTTCTCAATCATGATTTACAACCTCTTTAAGGCTATAAATACCAAGTTAAATCTCTTAATGGGCCAAATAATTCATCTAATAATTTTGGATTTTTTCCACATAAGTGGGAGCCTAAAAACTGATCATAAATAAGAAAATTTGATCTTAAGGAATTGAATTTTGGGTCAACAAAATGTGAACTTTATTTTAAATGCGACTAACAAAGATCAACATTATAAGGCATAATTAATTCATCATCTTCACATGCAAAAGACTTCCGAGATTTCTTAAGAAATTATGGAAAATGACATTAGTACCTAACCCATGTGAGGAAGATCACGTAGAAAACTACTTTTTGCAAGGCAAAATGCAACAATATTCTAACAACCCTTAAATTATGGAAGCTCATACACTGTATCATTCCCAAATTATTACCCCTCACATGCAAGAAATGAGTCAAATGACCAGGCCGGCCACTGGTTTTTTGGTGGAAAATGTTTAAATTCTTCAAGGACTTCTGGATGGACATATTAGCCAAAGGACGCCCTAGCTCGATTAATTCTATGGCACCAACCTGGGGAAAGAAAACCTATGATCAAATAGGGACAATGTTCATAAAATTATTAGAAACAAGAACGAATAATTAATCGAGTGTTTTGTGGCATCTTCTCAGAGGTAGAGGTTGAAATCTCACTAGTTAATATTTTATGACAAATTATCTAATAACGTGGAAATTTTTAAAAAATGAAAATAAATAAACTTCAGAGTTTGAGGACTAAATAGAAATATATTATGTGTAGTTTAGATATTTACACTCCAAAAAATATATTATCTTGTCTCAAAAAAGAGTTATTTTCAAAAAAAAAAAAATTAATCCCCAGAACAGAGTTTATTTTTGGAAGAATACTTACTATTAATGAGTATATATGATCCATACTTAAAAAGTTAGGATAAAATTAAAAAATTAAGAATTTAATAATGTGTTAAATGTATTGTACTTAATAATTAAAAAAATAAATTTTACTTAATTCAAAATATACTCTTTTTCAGACGGAAAGAGTATTATAAGTGCAATTGTTTTTGTTAAATTATTATTCCAAATGCTTCCAATGCTTATGTACGTAGTTTAGATACGGTCTTATCTCCTCGTGTGTTAAAGTTCCGCTATAGAACATTTAACAGGTAAAAATTTCTCAAGAATATAAAATTTGTACGAGACTACTATTAAACCATCATTCAACAAGCAATAATACTTTCATTTAAAAGAATATTTTTTGTATAGATGGTATAAACCTCCAAAAAAAAAACTAAATATTTAGTAGAATAATTGTGTCCACCCTTTTCAAATATCAAGCCAATTGTGATAAAGAAACAAAATTATGATTCCTTATTTTTTGCATCTTTTGGCCAATAAAATTATATTTTTACCCCATAAATTACTTTGGCTATAACATCCTATTTGGTACTATCGTTGCATGCAATATCTTCTCCTCCAAATTTTCCACTAGCTCTATAACTTTAATACAAGCGGCCATTTGAAAAAAAAAATTAATTGAAAAAATAATATAGATGTATACAAAAGGCAGTTCAACTTCAATATATATGCCCAGAGATATAAAGTAATCTCTTGAAAGGCTGAGGTACTTCGGGTAACTAAACCAAATCTAATAACCCCAATAAATTGATAGATTCAATTGTAATGCTAAATCCAAAACGCTCAAAAATTAGGTCATTAAGTGAACCAGAACTGGAATTTGGAAATTCTTGTAAGTGCAATTTTTCAAAAACAAAAAAACAAAAAGGTAACGGAACCAAATTTTTGGTGGAGTAGTGTGGCCAACTCTATCAACCAAATTTTAACAAAGAATCTCACTTGCATCATAAAGTAATAAAGTTCTTACCAAAATCTGGCTGTCTGTAGGACTTTCAACTTAATCTTCTTTGCTCTTGTGGTGTTTATGCTGAACTGAATTTGGACTTGCTTAACCAAAATCTAGTTCATATGCCTATACCTTATTGTCTCGTTAACATGCTATTTGAAGACATTAAGGTGTGCACGGTTAGTCATTTGAAAATGCGTTTTAATGCTTTTAAAAATATTTTTGTAGTTTACAATACATTTTTTATTTCATAATTATTATCTCAAAAAATGTAAAAATACTTTAAAAATGCAATCTATGCAAATAAGTCAAAGAAAAAAAATCTGCCATTTATATTTGTCTCAAAAAAAAAAATTTGTCTCAAAAAATCCCAACACACTTGGTTATTTATATTTTGTTTTCACTCTGCATGGAACTCTTCCATAATTCTGCTATTTAAGCACAAATGAAAACATAATAGCGCACAAGACCAAATAAGTCAAAATTGAAACATGGGAAACTAAATATAGAAATGGAGAATAAAGTACGACAATTTTTTTCAATTAATCAATCATGAAAAACAACAACCAAATTATATTGTGAATTTTTTTTGTTTTGATAAGTCAACATTTTTCTATTAAACAGTTTCTTGACGTAAATGTACGTTTACTTTGTTGCACAACTGTTTTTGTATCCAAAACAAATTATTATTATATCGTTTTGATAGTTGTGGTCTTCCAACTGCAAATACATGCATAATCCCTCTTTTTACCAACTGAATACTCGGCGAAATAACTGGAAATGTCATGTGATACTTCCTTCTTCGTCTCTTTATATTTCAGCTCACGACTGTTGCCTTCCTCCCCTTTCTATTCTTCTTCCTCAAAGCATATTAATTTCCCTTATTTCCAACTCCTTTCAACATGGGAAATTGCATCATTACTAGCAAAGCAATTCCAGATGAAAATCAGAAAGATGAGCAACCAAAGGAAGCAAAGATAGGATACAAGGCTGAAGCAAGGCAATCTTCTGCATTCAGGGCAGCAAAAAAGGTCGAAAACAGGAAGGAGAAGCAAGTAAGATTCGGAATAAGAGACAAAGATGCTTGTGATGGTGGAGAAAGTTGTAGAGAAACAAAAAGTGGGGTGGTTAGAATTAGGCTTGTGTTGACACAGAATGAGTTAAATCAGATTTTGAACGGCGAATTGAACCATTCTTCAGCAGCGCAATTATTGAATGTAATCAAGTTAAGGAAAAGAGATTCTCAAGGTAGATCATCAAGTGATATAGAAAGGAGCCAGAATTGGATGCCAGCCCTGGAAAGCATTGCTGAAGATAATCATGACTAGTGCAAATGTTCATCACCAACATAATTGGAGGAAAGACCATATTTCCCTCATCCTCCTCTACCCTTTTGTACAATTGCAGTGAGCCTAATCTGACAACCACTTCCTAGTCCGTGTTCTAGATTTGTTGTACTGTAAAGATAATTTGTTTCTTCTTTTACTTCTTCATTGTCTTTTATCCTCTATTAAAACTTCTGCATATTTGGGGGTTCAGGCTTTTTGTTATCTATCAATGTTGTGTAAAGAAAATGATTGCTAACCATTAGTACTTTTATTACAGCAAAGATTGAGCTAACACTCTATCCTGTAGAGTGCATATCCACTGTGCATTGACAATTGCACTCTCTAACACTAAACTTGCATGAGGTAGATTTAGATTGGAGGGAAGTGAATTTAGTCCCTCCCTGTACTTTTTTCCTTTTCTGGGTAAAGGGTAAGCTTTATTAACAAAGATGAAATAATACATAGCAGCAACTAGGATTTCTAAAACTGTCATGGTCACAAAATATAGAAAACAAGCCACAGGCCAAAAACAGACAGACAAACAAACAAAACTTGTACAGTTTTATTTCCCAGCTTTGCTAATGACAAGAGAAAAGAATAAAGAAAGAAAAGAAAAGAATGAGTTGAGGCAGAGATGCTCCAAACTTGGAGAATATATGAGTTTTGATCATGAACAAGTGAAGGTTGTAACAAACTTGGCTTTCCCAGCTTTGCTAATGACAAGAGACTTCTTGGATTGTTCTTGAATTCAATTCTCTTGACTAACTTAAAAAATTCAAAATATATGTCGTGTATTTATTTTGGTATAGTGGTCAAGACTCAATCCCTTGTACCACAGTTGAATCCCTCTTCTATAAAATAGTAGGAGTGGATTAAATGTTACAGGATGACAAATTTTTAACAACATTTGCGCCAAATAAAATTTTCTGTAAGACTATCAATATTTTTTCTAGAGCACAAAGCCAATTCCAGGATAGGAGTTCACCATCTAGAGTGATGTAAGTTGTTCAAAAGGAGAATTTTAGTCCAGATCTTGTGAGTGTGACAATCAACCAAGACGAAGGTATCACTGTGATATTTTCTTTGTTCCCAAGTGGCTTGAACCAAAAATACACAAGAAAAACTATTCAAGAAATTCTAGTGATAAATTCACAAGAGTCAGCTCTGCTTACATTCAGTCATCCCTGTAAGTCAAGACTGAAGAGTCGGATCCTACGCCATGTACAGTGCCATGGATCAATGGACTTGCTAGTTTAGTCCCTTAGGAAATATCGGCATATCCATCTGTACGACCAATCTCAGTCCCTCACCTGTACGACCAATCTCTATTACTTGACAACATTAGCAAGCACAATGATGCCTTTCTCAGTCGTTAGCGTTGTGTGCAAGTTGACATAGAGGGGACAACTTACCTGTGCTACTAAGCTATTACCATGCCTCTCAGTCACCATATCTTATGACTAAGACTAGTTAGCCTTCTTGAGGTTTCCTTATATTGGGATAGACAACTAGTGCAGGACAATTTTGGGGGTTTATGTGCACACAAAGCTCGCACACATGAATAGATGAAAAGTGATTTGAAAAAAATAAAAATCTATCACCCAAATAACAGGCAAAGCAGGGATAGGACGAAAGCAAAACTTCAGAATTAAGGCCAACGCATCATGATTTACTAGGATAGTTTATTGATGAGTTTATTCGGTTCGATTTATTTGATTTGACCATTTCCAAAACTCAAACCACAAATCGAACCAAATTTAAATTCAAACCGACCTAATTTAAAATTTGATTTTCAATTCGAATTTGAATTTGAATTTGACCGAATTCATCGAATTTTGAATTCGGTCAAACCAAATTAATTGAACCAAACTTGACCACAATTCGACTGAATTCAAATTCAAATCAACCAAATTCAAAATTCGTTTTTCGATTCGAATTCAAATTTGACTGAATTAACCGAATTTTGAATTCGGTCGAATCAAATTAATTCGACCACAATTTGAATTCGAATTCAAATTCACCCAAATTTGACCACAACTCAAGTTCGAATTCGAAGTCAACTGAATTCAACCACAATTCGAATTGGAATTTGACCACAATTTTTCCCCTTTTTTAAGGGCATTTTTCAATAATAAAATCAATTTTCCAATGTTTAAATTATCAAATAGCAAACTAAATAATATAAAAATTTAACAACAATAGTTACAATAATAAAAAATACAATTACAACCAAATTAATAATGAAAAAACATAAGAAATGTCCAAATATATGCTACAAAGTTCCACCAAATTAGTAATAATCCAATTCACCACAATACATGTCCAAATTCCAAATTCCATAATAATAATAAAAAAAAAAGGAATGTCCAACTTCAGCAACTCCAAATACAAACACATCTAATAGAAAGGCCGCACCACATTTCCGCAACTCACAGCCTCCAACTTCCAAAGTTCCCACCTCAACTTAATAATATAATAGTTCAAGAGGTTAAAAATGTTCCACTATAAAGAATGACTAAAAATATTAAAATAATATATAACTCATAAAACAAATAAAAGAGATTCTTCAAATTGAAGCAAAAAAATATTAAAATAATATATAACTCATAAAACAAATAAAAGAGACTTTTCAAATCGAAGCAAGTGCAGGAATACCTTAATCATCATAGCAAGATATTTTAGACATTCACACAATCACACATGTTGATTCAAGATTTGAGTCATTGTTCCTGCCCAAAATTCAAAAAATTAAGGAGGATCCATGAGGCCGAAAAGGATCCATGGTCATATTCTTGAAATATGGTGGCTCATGACTGTAAGTAGAGTTTGGATCCCATAAGTACAATTTAGAAGCTGGGATTGATAACTTGTTCCACATGGGGTACCCTTTGTGATAGCTTCGTAAGTACTTTTGAATATTTCAGTTAGCACACTAGTTTGAACAGCCTAAATCAAGATTTCAAATTATATCACTTTCAAGTTTAAAGGCTATAATTACTAATAAGTAGGCCAATCATAAACTATGCACTTGCCTCAGCAATTTCTTCAGTGGAAGGCCATATGTCCCTAAAATAGACATCCTCGCCATTCTTCCTTACTCCAATTGGCTCTTTCTCAAAGTCAATATTAACCTGCAAAACAGTTTCAGTAAATCTTACAAACAATCTCAGCTGATCTTTTCTTGTTATATTTTTTTATGAATATTTAATGAATATTGTTTACTCATTTATTGAATTAAGTTTAATCCTTAATTTTTAGAATTTTGGGCAGAAATGAATGACTTAGTCCTTGAATCAACATGTGTGAATGTTTAAAATATTTTACTTTGATGATTAAGGTATTAATGCAGTTCCTCCAATTTGAAAAAGTCTCTTTTATTTGTTTCATGAATTATATATTTTTTTAATATTTTTGGGATGCATTCTTTATAGTGAAACATTTTTAACTTTTTAAATTGTTATATTATTAAATTGAAGTGGGAACTTTGGAAGTTGGAGGTTGTGAGCTGAGGAAATGTGTTCGGTGCTGCCTTTCTATTAAATGTATTTGTTTATGGAACTGCTGAAGTTGGACATTCCTTATTTTTTTATTAGGGCATCATCAATAGCCCCTTTTTTCCAAGATGCGGCCTGGCTGCATAAAAACCAAGTCAGCAAAATTGCTGACTTGGCAATGGCTGATGCAAGCGTGCATTGCACGCGCAGGCGAACAATGCGGCTGACCCCAATTTTTTTTTTCCCATTTGGCAACAAAAATGACGCCGTTTTGCGTTAAAACGACGCAAAACGGCGTCATTTGGAGCTTGTGTCGGCCTACTGGTGACACGCCATCTTGGTCGTGTCAGACGTGACGCGTGCCCAATGGGCGCGCGCCACGTGGCCGGCCGTTGCAATTGTTTGCAACGGCCAAAATGTTATTTTTAAAAAAAAAAAAAAACAAAATTTACCAAAAAATAGGAAATATTTTTCTCTACAAATTGACATGCACTTTGCCTATTTTTAGAGTAAAATATGATATTTTTATTTTCCATTTATTGTTTTAAGTATTTCATATTTAATTTAGAGTATTTTTTTATGTTTTAAATATATTGGAAATTTATAATTTTAATGTAATATAAATTTATTTTTCATTAATTATTTTAAGTATTTTATATTTAATTTAGAGTATTTATTTTTATGTTTTAAGTATATTATTAATTTTTAGTTTTAATGTAATGTAAATTTATTTTTTATTAATTTTTTGATGTATTTTATATTTAATTTAGAGTATTTATTTTCATGTTTTAAGTATATTATTGATTTTTAATCTTAAAGTAATGAAAGTTTTTCCATTAATTGTTTGTAAGTATATAATGTATGATAAAAAAATTAATCATGCGATTAAGAATTTTATATTTAATTTATCACATTTATTTTCATGTTTCAAGTATATTATTAAATTTTAATTTTAATGTAATGTAAATATGTTTTTCATTAATTGTTTTACGTATTTCATTTTAAATTTAGAGTATTTATTTTCATTTGCAAGAGTATTATTAAATTTTAATTTTAATGTAATGTAAATTTATTTTCTATTGATTGTTTTACGTATTTTATATTTAATTTAAATTCATGTAATGTAAATTTAAGTTTTTCATGTAATGTAAATTTATTTGCCAAAAAATATTTTTAATAATGGTCCAAAAAATTATTAAAGTTGTATTATTAAATGTATTTTTAATTTTAATATAATGTAAAAAAAGTTGATAATGACTGCGTGAATAGTGCAGGCCAAGCCACTAGCGTGAGTAAATTTTTTATGATGGCTACGTGAATAGTACTGGTCTGGCCACAAGCTGATGTGGTGCTGATGTGGCTGAATGAGGCCTGGCTGGAAAGAGGGACTACCGTTCATGCCCTTATGGGATTTGGAATTTGGACATGTAATTTGGTGAATTGCATTATTACTAATTTGGTGGAACTTTGTAAATATGTATTAGGACATTTCTTTTGTTTTTTCATTATTCATTTGGTTGTAATTGTATTTTTTATTATTGTGATTTTTGTTTTTAAATTTTTATGTTATTTAATTTGTTGTTCTAACAATTTGAACGTTGGGAAATTAATGCTCTTTAATAAAGGGAAAAAATTATAGTCAAATTCGTGATTGAATTCAAATTTGAATTTAAAATTTAAATTATGATCGAATTAATTTGGTTAGTTGAATTTGAAATTTGATTAATTCAATCAAATTCAAATTCAAACCAAAAACTAATTTTCAATTTCGATCCGTTTAAATTCGAGTTCGTTTCAATTTTCAATTTAAATTTTAAAATTGGTCAAATCGAATAAATCTGATAAACACCCCTAACGGTATCTAAATAGAATAAAGAAATTGGAATAAATTTACTTGAGACAAGATTGCTTTTACCATACCCTCTTGCAAACAAAACACGCCAAGGAGCATCAAACAAGTGATTTACAAAGAATGTGCGGTTAAACTATTTGTCTTGCAAGTGCGTAGTTATGACAGAGATTTCACGAGTTAGACGCACCGCAGGTAAACTGATTTTCGAAGCAGGAAGTTCTTTCTGAGATTTTGAGTGAAAACAGTCCTGATATAACAGTGCAAAATTGTTGTTTCAATGATATAAGTAAAAATTTAATAAAACAAAAAGCCTGCACCAAACTATTCTGCAGCAGCACATGAAGTAAAAATTAGGTGTTTGTTTGATATTTCTTGAACTGATAATTTTAGTGCAGCTCAGAAAATCCTTTAAACCGCAACAAATACAACTCTCAACACCCCAAGAGGTGAATGGGAAAAAAAAATTATTACACAAACCTCTTGTTCCAAGTTTTTTTTTTCCACAAAGCCAAAACCAGCTCCACGATGCAACGAAAATATTCCCTTCTCAGTCGAGGATTGTAGAAGGGAACTTTTATTTCTTTTATCTTGTTTGAAAACTGCCACAACTGACCAGTTCTGATGGCTTCAAAAATTCTCATTGCTTAGCCAATTGACGGATCACATATGGAAGTATGCCTCCATGGTTGAAGTAAGCCAATTCCACCTACAAAAGAAGCCAAAGATCCAATCACAATCGAGGCCATACAACTACCAATCTTGGCACCTAATCGGTGAAAACAAGGTCTATTATTGCACCACACAAGTGAGACCAGAAGAGAATCCACTTTCATTGCATCTATTCTCTCTCTAATGCAGCCGAGTTTCTGGGATGTGCATGGCCAGAGTATGTGAGAGAGACCAAAATTACTACGTGTTTTATAGTACCTAGAAAAGATCTTTTTTGCACATGTATATGTTAATGCATTCCGAGGATTGAAGTCCTCCAAAAGTTGAACCTATGAACAATACCTAACAGACATGATTATTTCTCATCTTACATAATGAAGCGAGAATCTAAATGCTGTTACGATTAGCAAGTTTATCAGCTGAATTGCCAGGCATTTGTCATGTAACCAATATCACACTCAACACAGTTAATTGAAAAACGGCTGAGAACCTATAGAACAACTGTAGTCAGGAAACATGTAAGCCGATTGTCAGCCAGCAAGAACAAATCAAATCTACAGCATTCAAATTCATCAACCGTAGTCAGCAAAGGGCATAGCACCAGATTTTCATAGTTTGGCTCATACTACCCAATTTCAGTAAAATAGTCTGAATTTCCTTAAAATAAATTAAAATATTAAAGAACAATACATCTTGACAGCTACATGGTTTTCTCATGCATCAACTGTCAACCCCAAATGCAGTACAACATTCTCTAGATATGAAGTGGCCAACATTCTCTAGATATGAAGTGGCCAACTTCTATCCAGGAGCATTAATTCCAGAAAGCAACAAGCATGTAGAGAGTTTCCCATACCAAGTGTATTGCCTTCAAAATACCTTTTTCTTCTTTTCCAACTTTAATTTCACATTTTCCTCAACAAATGCTTATAAATATCCAAGAACTGAAACTCATGAATGATGCATGGAAACACATTAACGCAAGCATGCTTCAATCTGATGGCCAGGCTGTCTCTAGTGAAAACAAAACCATACTAAAAAGAGTTTACCTCAGTATCAAAGCGGACTGTGCATGTGAAAGATTTTCCAGTGTCAGTCCTAACAGTGACATCTTGGCCAGGTCGGATCTCGTCAATTTTGCTAGGAAGGTCAACGTTATAACGTTCATGACCCGTCAATCCCAGAGTGTCTGCATCTTCACCAGCTTTAAAGCACAAAGGAATAATACCCATTCCAACCAAATTACTACGGTGAATCCTTTCAAAGCTTTTTGCAATGACAGCTTTTACCCCCTATTTATATGATAAGAGAAACCACTGATGCATTCAGCATATCACTGGATAAGAATAAGAAAAAGGAGGAAAGAGTGAAGCAATTCAAGTGAAGAAGTAACCTGCAACATTGGACCTTTGGCAGCCCAATCCCGTGAGCTTCCACTTCCATATTCCGCCCCAGCCAAGACAATAGTGTCAAGACCAGCAGATTTGTACCTCTGAAGCCAGAGACAAAAAATTAAAAGTTCACATTACTTACTAACACTCTAGAAAGGAACTAAAGCTCACAGTATTTATTAAATTCTTTGAATTGAACAATCAAAAGCGATAACCTCATATCATTATGTATACAAGGTTGATGGGTTGCAGGGTGGCTGAAAAAAAAAAAAGAGTTAAGATGAATCAGTAATTACCATTGCAGCATCATACACATATAACTCCTCTCCAGTAGGAATGTGTATTGTTTTAGGACCTTCTTTCCCATTTAACAACTTGTTTTTAAGGCGGATATTAGCGAAAGTTCCCCTCGCCATGATCTCATCATTACCACGGCGGCTTCCATAAGAGTTGAAATCCTTCCGTTCTACCCCACGTTCAAGGAGAAATTTTGCAGCTGGACTGTCCTTGTGAATGCTTCCAGCTGGTGAAATGTGATCTGTGGTAATACTGTCGCCAAAGTTCAACAAACAAAAAGCATCCTTCACTCCATGAGGCCCGGGAGGATCCATGGTCATATTCTTGAAATATGGTGGCTCGTGAATGTAAGTAGAATTTGAATCCCATGAATACAATTCAGAAGCTGGGACTGATAAATTGTTCCACGTGGGGTTGCCCTTTGTGATAGCTTTGTAAGTACTCTTGAACATTTCAGGTAGCACACTAGTTTGAACAGCCTAAATCAAGAATTCAAATTATCTCTCACTTTCAAGTTTAAAGGCTATAATTACTAATAAGCAAGCCAATCAAAAACTATGCACTTGCCTCGGCAATTTCTTCAGTGGAAGGCCATATGTCCCTAAAATAGACATCCTTGCCATCCTTTCCTACTCCAATTGGCTCTTTCTCAAAGTCAATATTAACCTGCAAAACAATTTCAGTTAATCTTACAAAGAATCTCAGGCAATCAGGCAAAACATTGCTACATACATGCACAATGACAGAACTATATCAGCTGTCAAGGAAAGCATAATTTTCATCTCACAATCATCACAGGCATAGCTCATTCCCGCCTATAAGCATTAAATGTAACAAAAGAAACTAGTTTTGTTTTTTTCCCTGTTATGCCCCTAACTTCACAATGAAAACCCACAAACCAATTTGCTGATAGGAATAAGCTAACAACTAAGTATCATATCTTTTTACGAGATGCCTTCTTTTCTTGGCAAATGTTCTCATACTTGAAGCTTGAGCATTTTAAAACTACAAATACACAATGGATACTCAGAATAAATAAATAAATAAATTACTATTTCATGAACAATTTCAAAGGCCTCACATTTGTTCCCTCAATCTCTACCTTTGACATAATGCACACGTGCAAAAAACTTCATAACTATCCAGCTTCTTGTCAAGCTTTTTACATTTTTAGGAAATTACTATTTGTCTGAAGAAAAGAATTAACAAATAAGACAATAAAAATTTATATATCGACAAAATCTGTTCAAAAAAAGATCATTTTCAAAAACAAAATCTGTTCAAAAAAAGATCAACATCAACATCACCTTTATCCCAAACTAGTTGGGGTCGGCGATCGATTAACCCAAAGAAAAAGTGAGGAGAAGAAATAGTTATCAAATGAAATAGAAAAATAAAGATAAAAGGGTGAGAACTAGAAATGATAGTCGGAAACATAAGAATTTTGCTCTTCCACCACACTAATAGTTTTCCTCCACTCCCTCCTAAGACAAAATGTACGCCAATCTATTTCCCACTCCCCTAAATCTTGTTTTACTACTTTCCCCCCAGTAAGTTTTGGCCGACCTCTCTTTTTCTTCCTATCATGCTCTTTATAACAAACTTTTGTTCTTACCGAAGCATCTAGGGTCTTCAAAGAATATGCCCAAACCATCTCAATCTATGTTCTCTCATCTTTTCTTCCACTAGTGCTACTTCAACTTTTCGTCGAATATTCTCATTTCTTATCTTATCCATCCTTGTCTTACCACACATCCACCTTAACACCCTCATTTCTGCTACTCCCAACTTATGCTCATGTTGCCTTTGTGCTAGCCAACATTCAGCTCCATATAGCATTGCCGGTTTTATTGTTGTTCTATATAATTTTCCTTTTAACCTAAGTGGGATTTTGCGGTCACACAAGAACCCTGATGCACTGCACCATTTCATCCAACTTGCTCTGATTCTATGACTTACATCTTCATCAATCTCTCCCCCTTGTTGCAATATTGATCCCAGATATCTAAAAGCATCTTTCCTGAGTACTTCCTGTCCTAGCATACTCACGACATCTTCGTCTACTCGTCTTGCCATGTCGTACTCACACTTCATGTATTCAGTCTTACTTCAACTTAACGTAAATCCTTTTGACACCAATGTGCTTCTCCATAATTTTAATTTAGCTTCTACCCCCGCCCTGGTCTCATCAATAAGCACGATATCATCTGCAAATAGCATACACCATGGCACCTCATCTTGGATAGTCTTTGTTAACTCATCCATAACTAGGGCAAAAAGATAAGGACTCAAAGCAGAGACTTGGTGTAAGCCCATTGTGATTTGGAAAATAGTATCACATATTTGTTTATGTGCCAATACCTCATAATTCATCAAATACAGAACATCAATTAGAGCTCAAATTGTGTCATAGTCAAGAAATATAGATACTTACTGTTCCAGCAAGGGCATAAGCAACCACAAGAGGAGGTGAGGCAAGGTAGTTTGCCCTTGTCAAAGCATGAACACGGCCCTCAAAATTCCGGTTTCCAGAAAGCACAGCAGCTGCAACAATATCTGTAGAAGGTGGATTTATAACAATAAGATTCAACCATTACCACATGGATCGAATGAACCTTCAGTGAGCTGAGACTAATAAAGAAAACAAATAATATACCATTATCTGATATTGCTGAAGCAACTGATTCATCCAAGTCTCCAGAGTTTCCGATGCATGTCGTGCAACCATATCCAACAATGTGGAAGCCTTGGTGATTTAAATACTGTTGCAGCCCACTACACAAAAGAAAATGCCCTCATGACTCTATGTATCACCAAATCCACTTATCTACCAATAAATAAATATTATTTCTCCCTTCATTAAAAAAATACCTCTGAAGCAAGTATTTAGTAACTACTCCAGATCCAGGAGCAAGACTTGTTTTAACCCAGGGTTTGACCTGGCACATTTTCATTTATGAGTTAGCATGGTAGAAAAGTAAAGGCATTAATGTTGTACAGGCCACTAGATCACAACAAACCTGCAGACCCAATTCACTAGCTTTTTTTGCAACAAGACCAGCCCCAAGCATAACACTGGGATTTGACGTATTAGTACAGCTTGTAATGGCAGCAATGACAACACTACCATGTTTGAGCTCAGCTGGCTCCCCATGGAATGAAAATTTTACCACTTTTTCTTGCTCCTCCTTGGCCACAGCAAAACCCTGCATTCACATCAGATTTATGGGCGTTAGGGAAAATGTCAAGCTGTAAACACATTCTTCCCAAGTACTCAACAGTTATCACATATTTAAAGAACTTATTTGTATACTAAATCAATTCTTGACCAATGAGAAACCAAAAAAATAATTCTCAGAAATTAAATGTGACTAGAACAACATTGAGAATGCACTGGACCAGGAAAAAACTGAAAAACATAGTTTAATTGTGCAAGAATAACATAATCAACAAAGCCTCACCTTGAACCCAATGGCATTATCAAGGCAAGCATGCCAATCAGCCTTCATGTCTTTAAGAGGTACCCGGTCATGTGGTCTATCATGAATTAAAAATTCCAATAAGTGTTAATCATAAAACAGAAGAAACTTAATCTTTAGTTTTAAGTGTACATATCACAACCAATGAACACACCTTTTTGGTCCTGAAAGACATGGTTCAACATCAGAAAGATCTAGACTCAAATCAGATGAGTACGCTCTTTCTTGTTGAGGCTGAAATGGAAAAGGAAAGAATTTGTGACACAAAAAAATTACAGACAGACAATCCAAACAGCAAAATTGAAAATAACCATACCTCACTATAGTCAACAAACATTTTATTTGCACGAAGATACCCTTCAATCATTGCCACCTACATTTCAGTCATAGAAATTCCAATAAAAATTAGCTATTACACAACCAGTTGTATACAATTTTGATTTCCCAAAATAATTACTTGCCGTTTCATCACTTCTGCCAGTTAATTTGAGATATTGCAAAGTAACATGATCTACAGGGAAGAACCCCATTGTTGCACCATATTCCGGAGACATGTTAGCAATGGTGGCCCTATCAGCCAGTGATATTTCACCAACACCATCACCTAAAACAAGCACCAGTCAAAATCTTGATCTAAATCCAATGGGTCACATTGTTTAAAATACTGGATTCAGCATACCATAAAATTCCACAAACTTGCCAACAACACCGTGCTTCCGAAGCATTTGAGTGACAGTTAAAACCAAGTCAGTAGCAGTGACACCATTGCGCAATTTCCCTGATAACTGGAACCCAACAACCCCAGGCAACACCATGCTCATTGGCTGTCAAAAAGAAAAATATGATTAAACAAAATGCGGTGCCTCTTAACACAATTTCCATGGGCTGCTTCTTTTCAAATATATACACAACAATGCAATAATGTTTTAAGGCAGTAAAAATTGCACCACCATGACCTTTACACATTCAGACAGAGAGGGAACAAGAATAATAAATGAGTACAGAGAGAAGAAAGTATACTTTGTGTTTCAACCTTTTACATCACATAATTAGTTGCAAAAGTCATTAAAGTTAAAAAGAAAGGGAAAAGAGGAAAATCAAGTACACAGGTTTAACCATCCAAGTGTTAATAGAGCCTTCAGAGCTGCACTACTTAAAAAATAAAGTAAAATCACAATGACTATCTTTACGAGGAATTATGCTCAACTAAAATTAAAAAGCAAAGGGAGAGCAACATGAGACATCTTAGACACAAAATGTAAAGCTGCACTGGTAGCAGATACTTAAGCAGCCTTCTAAATTAATTTTACTAGGAAATCCTAACGTCTAAAACTTAATAACCAGGTAGTGATTGCATGTTATTTACAATCAGAAAACAGCAATCCGACATATAGATAGTTTTCAATCACTAACAATATAGGGTAAACAACAGATAGTGTATAGCAAATTTAAACATCAGTTAGACACAAATTAATGAAGATAATTTTCAATCTGACATATAGATAGATTTGCGAATAAACATAAGTTAGTTCTCAATCCAACATATAGATAGGTTTGCTAATAAGGTTACATACAATGGGGGATATTATATACTGCAATCACCCAAGAAATAGACAACAGGAAGCTTCCCATCAATTAATGGTTTAAATACCTGCCCAAGCATTGCAGCCTCTGCCTCGATACCACCAACCCCCCAACCAGCAACTCCCAATCCATCAATCATAGTGGTGTGAGAATCTGTGCCAACTACACTATCTGGGTAAAGTATGCCATCAGTGTTGAAAACCACCCGACCAAGATATTCAAGATTGACCTAATAGAACAGGGTGGAAATATTATTCACCACAAGAAGGCAAGATTCCTTCATGGAAGGAGAGAAATGGAAGGAAAAGCAAAAGAACTGCTAAAATCAATCTCTGAAATTGGACATTTAAGAAGGGGTAAAGGCAAAAAACAAGAAGAAGAAGAAAGCTTAAAACGCACCTCTTTCATTTCATCTATGACACCAATTCGCATACAATGTTACTGTGCTTTAGCATTTAATTCTAATAATAACTCATTTCTATTTTAGCCACAATACCTGATGCACAATGCCAGATCCAGGTGGCACAACAAGCATGTTTGTAAAAGCGTTAGATCCCCACTTGAGGAAAGCAAATCTCTCCTTGTTTCTCTGGAATTCACGCTCCATATTTTCTTGCACAGCATTCTCTGACCTAGTAACATCAACTTGAACTGAGTGGTCAATCACCAGATCTACAGGTACCTACATCATGAAAAGAGGATGATGCAGTAATGGATTGATGAAACCAGATAATAACCAGAATTTACACTGCAATCTAGGAAATATGTCCAGCATATCATTTCAAAGAAGATGATTCCAGGATAATCAAGGACAAGAAAAAGAAAAATAAAAAAAAAGCAATCTTTTTGTTACTCAGAGAATAAATAACCGATGAAAAGGTCAAAAAATGTCACACTAGATAGTATGAAACCAGTCATTCCTATAAAGTTTTTGCATGCTACAATGCAGCCCCGCTTTCAAAAATATATAACTATGTCCTTGATTGAAATAGAATTACATTTCTAAATTCCTCTGGACACTACTTCCCATAGTATATGCAAAATTTAATTACCTTAATTGTAATTCTGAGACCACAAAAAAAAATAAAATGAAACCAGGTTCTGAATGATCAAAGTTTGAAAAACTGGCAAAGTAGTCTAGCTTTACTGCATCAATATTCCAAAAGTTCTAGTCTATCACTTCCATAAGTTTGGAATTCTAAAAGTAGCTACAAAGGGAAAAGGAAATGAAAACTAAGCATCCTGTATACCAATGGATTGATCTTGTTAGAATCACTGCCAAGTTTCTTCATGGCATCACGCATGCAAGCAAGGTCAACCACTGCTGGTACACCCGTGAAATCCTGTAAATAGCACAAATATCTTAGTATATTCCAACAGGAACTTGTAACAGATTATCTAAGTTCAAAATATGACCATTACCTGCAGAAGCACACGGGCAGGCTTGAAAGGAATCTCAACTTGCTTGGGTGATGTATTTTGCCAATCAATAATCTTCTCAGCATCTTCTTTTGTAACTTGAAATCCATCACAATTACGAATTGCTGACTCAAGAAGGATTCTGATGGAGTACGGCAGCTTATCTGATATGCAAGCACAAGAAGTCAAAGATAAACTAAGTAAAATAACCAAAAGGGAAAAAATAAATTAAATGACTCATAGAGTCAGCTAAAGAAAAAATATCTATATAAATATGTATATATTTGTATGCTCAAATGCCAAAGAAGGTCTAACAGAAAAATGCCATATTGCACATATTGCTAGAGAGACAACACATATTCTATCTGTTTAAAAGGTGGTAATCTTTAATACCCAATAGATGAAGCTAACTAACTTCAGTATTCACCCACAGGCAATCAAATAGAGAGTGTTAAGGACATATAACAGTCATGCTTTTCAGGAACAAGCATCTTCATATCAGGAGGTGTGCACTATGTTTGGTTATATATCATCTATTAAAGGCAAACCAATGAGAAAGGAAGAACACATTACCAAACAGAAACCAGACAAAAAGTAAACTTTAGCACTAGTTTAAAAAAAAAAAACCAAAAAACAAAACAAATTCTACATCCGCTCTTTCAACATTTAAATCAATGTGAAAATGCTTCATCATTCTCGAAAGCTTAAGGAATAAAAATATGGTGGCAGAAATTCCTCCCTTTTCTTTTCTTGATTTCTTCCTTTCTGCAGAGAACTATAAACATGGTTTGGAGAAAAATGTCAATACATTCCATGTCCTTAAGAAGGTGTAAATCATGCAAAATCCTTGGCGAATGAAGGTTTTACAGATTGAGACAGTAGAATTATAATGGTTAGTTTCATTCTTGATTACCATGTAAATTGATGGTGCAAGCTAAATACCACTTTCAAACAGTAACTGGAGGACTTGTTTTCTATGTTCTGCGCACACTACCTTATAACTATTTTCTAAAATTAATGTTCCTCAGCAGTTACCACATAACTCAGAAGGATCATTAGCTAGTTACAAAAACATGGAAAAACAACAAGCAGCACTGAATAAAATTAAGACGTAAGTTTCAACCCGAAAATAATTGCAAGAAATCTAATGCAAGTAACCAGAGTTTAGCAAACATTTGGGAAGGCTTTAGTAAATTACCAATCCTCGGATCATTCAAAGCAGGTAGACTATAGAACTTTCCAAATTCACCACCTCCTGGCTTTGGAAGGCTGGTCAAAATTGCTTTGAATTCATTCTCAGAAGCTGCATCCACACATGCATAAGACGATACCAGTCAAAAAGAGTAACTTTATTACCAAGCCCTGTCCTACTACGAAAAGCTGGCCAATTTCCTCAAAACAAAACCACCAAAAAAATGGGGGTTATATAATTATTCAAAAATCAAACCTCAAAACTACAGCATAATTCATCACCATTATGTAACAGTTTCAAAAATGTTTGTCCATGGAAAATTACTTCTCAACTTTCAATAATGCAGTAGAAATTAGAAACTTAACATATCAGATGGCTCACGAGCCACTAACATAATTTTACAGCAGACAAAAGATAAAATTCACCATTTTGCTCTTTTCACCGCCGAAGAAAGGGAGCCAAGTTTTATCGTTTTCTTACATTTAAAAACTAAAATTTATTACTTTTTCATTTGCACCGCAATCAAGAAAAATCCCTCAAAAATTCAAGACAAAGAAAAAATATCTCCAGTCAACTTCAAGAATCTGCCCGACAACAATGAAAACCCATAAGTCAACTCCATTATTCCATTATTTTTCTATCACTTGCACAAAAAAGTT
This sequence comes from Gynochthodes officinalis, assembly GCA_020080225.1. NCBI lineage: Eukaryota > Viridiplantae > Streptophyta > Magnoliopsida > Gentianales > Rubiaceae > Gynochthodes > Gynochthodes officinalis. Next base: position 13,929,527 of record CM034623.1, read on the forward strand.
AATTAATTAATTAACTTCAAATCAAAACCTTATCTTTTTCCGATATAAAAAAAATGATAATACCAAATTTTAACCCACCCTTCATTTATAGAACTGTGAGAATCACAATGGCCAATTGACCCATGGTAAAATAACCGAAAAAAAAAAAAACAAAATAATAATCATCACCAGGAATACTGCGTTAATGGATGGTCAGACGCAAACTTATTTAGAATTGTGAATTACTAAATTACCCATGGTAGCAATCTTGCGATAGAGCACGTTGGAAAGAGGGGCAGAACAAGTCCTGATCAGAGAAGTCAGGCTCGCCGGCGACTTCCAATCAACGCCGTGGCTCCACCGCGGCACCGACGAACGAACGGACCTCAACGCCGACGAGAAGCTCAGAAACCTCGGACTCCCGCACTGTCCGGGTAAAGAACTCCTAATATTACTCGCAAAAACCTTATTACTACTAGTACTATCAATCACTCTGGACGCCTCCACTCCGGCGGCGGCGTGACGTGGGACCCGCGATGACAAAGAACTAAAATGCCTAGTCGCGGACGAAGAAGAAGATGATGATGATGAGGCTTTTTTGAGGAGTGACGAGGTAGCTTTGTTTCTATACATGATGGCGACGAAAAAAATTTATAGCATGGGATTGATGGTGATGGGATTTGTTGCGTTGTGGGTTTTCAGCTGGGGAGGATGAAGTAAGGCGTGTGGAGGGCGCAGGATTTGTCCTAGGGTAGTGTGCCAGAATTGATGATGATGATGAGGATGGTGCAGAAGATTGAGGATTAATAGGGAAAACGCTGCGGCAGATCACATAGGGACGGGGGCGGACTGGGTTTTGTGCGTTACTTTTATACCCTTCGTTTATTCTGAATTTTTTTTCTTTTTTTTTATTGGTTGGGATTTTTCGGGACGTTTGGGATTGGTCGTTTGGTCTCTCGAGGTGACAGAAGACAAGTGGCTTAAGACAATTGTGTTTGATTTTGATTTGGTTTGTTTTGTTGAGTACTTTTTTTTTTTTAAAGTGAATTTTTGTGGGTTGCCAATACTAGTCTAGTCTACTGTTTCAACATTAATAAAGTATACTAATTTGAGTAATTTGTTACTTAAAATAAGAATTTATTTTTAAAAAATTTTGTTTAAAAAAGAGTTTATTTTTAAATTAAGATTTTAAATTTTTTTAATAATAATTACTATGTATAATTCATAATTAAAAAATAAAAAAAATTATAAAATTATATTTATAACTAAACAAATTATATTAATTTAAAATTGAACTCCTTTGCTTGGGAGGAAATGAGTAATTTGCCATTCCCAATAATTTGCTTTAAGTTAGAGATGAAAAAAATAGTACTTCTTTAGTCCTAAAAAAAGAGTTCAAACTTTTTGTTAACTATTTAGTGTAACATATTTAATATATTACCAAATATATAATTTTATACTTTTATTATTAATTTTCAATTGTGGATAGATATAATAATTATTAGTAAAAATATTTTATTAATTTGATTTAAAAATAGATTCTTTTGTTGGGACATAGAAAAATTTTGAAAAAAAAAATAGAAAGTAAACCTTTTAGAAGGGAGATAGTGCTAATTAAAAATTAGCTCTAAAGTGGCTCCATAGAAAGAATTGATACTACATATTTTATTATCATTGTATGTGCCGAACACACTATATTTATTTTATGAGTTTAATATAGTATAGTAAGATAATCTTTATTATATAAAATAAAAAATTTGTCAATTGATTTTAACGTAATTATAATGATTAATATGATTTAAATTGTCTTCTCAGTAATTTTATATTTTTATTTTCAATAATTGAGTAATTTTATAACTTTTAGGAAATCATAAAAGAAAAATAAATTTTAGATCAAACCACATTACATCATAAAACTATTAGAGTTCTAATAGAGTTAGTAGATCAAAAAAATTATAAAAATCATATGGAATAATTATATTAATTACCTAAATAATAGTAATTTAGTAAGTTTATAACTTTGAGTAAACCATAAAAGAAAAGTAAATTTTAGATCAAACCAAATTACATCAGAAATACTTTTGTTTATGAATTCGTTATTTGATACTCTTATCCAATAATTATTATTTCATACTTTTATCAATTTTAATTTTTTGAAAATTTTTCTTTAATTTTTTTTACCTAAACTTTTAACAATATATATTTAATAAACTATTAACAAAATTACTGGACATCTCTATGCTTTGTGTGGGAATCTTGCACTAGTATTTAAGTATAAGTATACTCTCAATTTATAATTGTGACCACTTGAGATGTTCCACAATATCAAATTCAAATATTGTGTGGAATTGAAACTTTTTTTTTTTTTACAATCTTATTCTATTATAATTCTGTATATGTGATTTTATTCTATTATAATTGAGTGTATATGTCTTATACAATATAGGGCAAGATTCTCATTTTAATCAAGAGCGAGAGAGGACGAGAAGAGGTGGAATTGAAACTTCAACCCCCAGAATATATTACTGTTCATTTGGTTTGACTGTGCCTCCGTTTAAAACCATCCGTAAATTATCTAATTTTGGAGGAATAATTTGCAAGGGGATTTGAGTTTAGTACGAGTATAATTTTCAATGATGTGTCATTCCTTCATTTATTTTCTTGATATCAACAATACATTCACTATAAAAATATAATAAGTCATATAAATAGATATCATATCATTTACATGCTATTGGACGGAACTTTATCTTAATTACTATTTAGATGGGGAAAAGTTCAATTTTGATTTGAGTTGGAATAGCATTTTTTTTTATTTATTCATTTGAAGACTTACATTTAAATTACTTAATGCTTATATAGATTGCAACTCAAATTACACTTTTTTATTTTCTCAAATAATTTAAAATTTTTTTAATATAAATTCTTACCTTATAACTTTTATTTCGTAAAGTATGAAATCGCGCTTTAATCAAATTCATATAAACGGTTAGAGTTCTTGATTTAATAAGCATTAAAATTTAACCAAATTAATGAAGTCAAGAGAACCTGGGATGTTGTCCGAATCAAATTAAAACCAAAATTCAATTTTTAATAGTATATTTTGGCAGAACAGATCATTCATTCTTTTATAGTAATAATTAATTAATTCAATGATTGTGGTTGGCGGGATGAACTTTTACTCCCACAATTTTATTATATTATTCTTCTGTTTTTGGTCCCCTTTGTTGCAATCAAAAGCCAGTGGTAAAAATTTTAGGATATGTATAAATAGTATTTTAAAATAAATTTTTATGTTTTTATGTTTTTTTGACATAATAATTGTAAAATAAAATAATATTAAAATCAAAAAAATATTTTAAAAAACTTAAAAATGTATTTTGAAAGAACATCGTGTAGGCAATAAAGAACTTTCCTCCTGAGAAGTTTTTTAAGCGAAAATGCTGTTTTGACGATTCTTCTATTTGCACGCTGTTAACAAATATTTAGTCCTAGCTGTCTTATTCTGCGCATAGCCAATGAAACTTCTTCTCCTTGGAATGTATACCAATCCAATTGAGATACGGAACGAAAATTAAATTGTGTAATAATACTAAACATTTTGTTTATAAATAATTTCTCTTTTTATTTTTGTATAAAATTATATATTCTTTTTTTTTGTTTATATATTTTTTTAAAAATTTTAAGATCGATCTTATTACTACTACTATTATAAGGGACGAGAAGAAAATTGTTAAATTATAATACAATAATTTGAAACTAACCAATTTACTGCAAAATTCAAAAATGGAATTGCAGGCAAAAAATATTTTGGGGACCGCATTAAGAATTGAACTACTTTTGGTAAGACCTACGGGCCAAGAAAACTCTAGCTTATTTATCATGGGGAAAAATCGGGATCTAATTTTTCTTATGTTTTTAATGCCAAAATCTAATATTGTAAGAGTTTATGTAACACGTAAATTCTCAAAAAAAAAAAGGAAAAAAAGAAAAAAAGGGCTAATCATACGTATATTCCCTTTCAAAAGATGTGGACTTTCCAAATTTCCAAGCATATTTTTTTCAAGATTTATTGCTAAATGAGCATACTTTTTTTTTTTCCGAAACGATATTATATTAAAAAGAGGCCAATGGCCAATGTACAGAGCCGCAAGGGCTTTTAAGTTTCGTGGTGTCATTTCACGTATGCAGTATGTAACCCACGAAAACAATTACCCACCGAGGGGCAAGTAAACCCGACAAAGCGGGAAAATCCCACTAGGGGAAAAGGGACCCGACAAAGCGGGAAGGCTGACAAGCAGCCAAAAATACAAAATCCCGGTTATATCGGGACACTAGTACTATACAAAATGATACTACACTATACTCAAGTGGCCCACTACAAATGATCTATGGTGAAAGAAACTACAACTTAATGTCTATCTATCACCGCATTCCGTTGGGAGAAAGCCAATCTGCAGACGTTGAATAGCACCAAGCGAACTACTGCCTTAAGCGTTGAATAGCTAGGCAGTGCGTCTACTACCAGTAGAGATAGTGCAATACCTAAAAAAAGAAAAAAAACAAAACAAAAACAAAAACAAAAACAAAAAAAAACCTAATTTTTCTTTCCCCAACCTCGGTCATGCCACCCATCGACTGACCGGCTCACTCCCCATCAAAGCCAATCTCCTTCACCATGGGAGAGACCAAGACAAAACAAACATTACAATCCCATGCCTCTTTCCATCATCATTGCATCATCTTCTTCTTTGGTGAATTTGGTTTATTTTTCCCCGATTTCTTTGCCAGTGACTAAATCAACCAAACCCAGCAAAAGCCTTGAGAAGAAACAACCGTGGGCAACTACCAAGAATCATTTGTCTCAGTTTGCTGAGCCATCAAGATCGGAAAAATTAAAGAACATCGGACCAACAAAATAGGAGGGAGAACCTGCCAAACTAGGAATTTGAGACTACTAAGAAACTAAAAAAGAAAAGCAGGGTAAATGAAAATAGGGTACCTACCCCATTCTCCAATAAGGAGAATGAGGGAGGTAAGGAGAAAATTCTGTGTGAAGGTGTTGTTGTTGCAGGAAAGACGGAGAAGACAGATGGGGGCGTTTGGTGTCTAATGTCAATAAATGAGCATACTTCACTATAAGAATATATGTAATTATTCATATCAAAGAAAGGGAGCAATAATATTTGATTTTCACCCATTATAAATTCCTGAATTTTTTGGGGAAATTTTTTTCTTTTTTTTTTTTTGACTCAGAGAAGGAGAGGAATTGTTGCAGGAGAAATCATTTTTCAGTATAATTTCTTTGTGAATAGCCAGAACTATTACTATTTGTCCCTTAAAAGAATATTTCTTCTTGAAATTGAATCACCCCAAAAGTTTTTTTTTTAATTTTTAAATAGAGTTTCTTGAGCAATGATCCTAGACAAGAGAAAAATCTAGTGAACAAGAATATACGTCAGCTGCATGCCTCAAAGGATGCAGCTTTCAAGTTCCATTTCTACACTTCCATTTGCGGCTGCTACACTTTGTGAGGAAGAAAGTTATGTATGATGACACGAGAAGTTTGATGCTGAATAATTGATGCGACCATCAATTCAATATTGAAAGCGTAAATGAACCTTCTTTTTGCTCAACCATTTAGTGGCAATTGTTTAAGGAGTTGTCCTAATCACAAATTAGGTCCTTAAAATAATTGACACCAAAGTCTAATTGTAACATTTCCCAGAAAGGAGAAAAAAGATGCTCGCTTCAAAATAAAAAGGAAAGAAAATAGACCAATTTGGATTGGGTTTTTTTTTTTTTTTTTTTGCGTTTTTGTAACTATGGCTATTAACATCTATCAGATTAATTCAATATTAGCTGAAAGCTGCTGGTGGTTACTAGAAAATTTTCTATTAGTTCGTTTGCAACTTAATAAAAATTATTAGAAAAGTAGTTTAGTTTAAATTATTTAGAGGAAAAATTGTATTTTCTATCCCTTATGTTTGGTTTGTGATACTTTTGACCTTTAAGTTTGTTAGGTGACACTATTAGTTTCTTGTTTTGTTAAAAGTGAAAAAACTAGGACCTCTTACAGGCAATAACTAACTTTTGTTGAACAAATAAGCAGTCAAAAATGTAACAATTTTTTTTATTTACAAAATAATGAGGCTCAATTTTTATTTCTATTTTTCCTTTCCATTTCATTTTTTAAATAGAAACATAAACTTGAACCTAACCTCTTAATCGTCTATGAAGTAGCAAATAGGGCATAGGATTTACATCCCAAATCAAGACAAATAGAGTTTTATATCCCAAAAAGGTCAGATATTAAAATAGATTTAAAGTGAATACTCAATCGTGCCTAGAATACAATGCAATTGCAATGATGTCTTTTAGAAGCAGAAAACTCACCAATGAACCACCCTTAAATACATTATGTAGTATTGAAGATGATGTTATTGATTTTTTGTATAAAAATCTAGGTTCGAACATTTTTATTTGGGTAAATACTAGGTTGGATGCATACATAGAATTGTGGTCTATTGTAATAATACATATAGAATTAGACCAAGGGAAGAAGATGTTAGATGATGAATATAGTTTGCATGTGAACTTTCTTTTAACATTGTTAATCATGTCCAACAGTTGTAGCTATGGAACATTAGAGGGAATGATTTGGTATTTGGTAACGAATAACTCATACAAATACCCCTATATCAGACTTATTTCTCAAGGTGCTGCATGTGTTGGCTTATTGGGGGTTTAACTTGCTGGTTCTTTATTTGAACATCATATATCTATATTAAATAAGAAATGGTGAAGGAAAGATGAACAGGATTCCCTCAGGAAATTGGGGTTTAATTGGAGATGACATAGCAATTAAAGTAGAAGGATCCATTTTTAGCTTCTTTTAAAGGCATTGTCTGCTAAACCAATCATATTGGATTTTTGGGCTTGATTCTTTGTATTATGTTTTAGGGAATGCATGACAATTTGCAGATTTTGTCTCATGTTTCCTTATTATTATATTGGTTGCCAATTTAATTATGTATTTGGATGGACTTTAAATTTGTCCTCAATATGTAGAGTTTTATTTTACTCAGTTAGTCTTTTATATGTGCTCTTAAATTGTTGTGCCACCTTGTGAGCTTGATGTATCACAGGTTACAAACAATGCTTGAACAAATGCTAGAAGAAATGGCCTCTTAAATTGTTGTGCCACCTTCAACAATCTAGGCATTGTTCTATTACACAATGGATTGTTCTAGTGAATGAGACTTCTATACCCTGTGCAAAATTTTGACGGGTTTGTCGAAATTTTCAAAATTGATCATGGGTCTCTAGTAAATACAAATTTAATTTGCAACAATAGTGGATCAGATGGAATCCCAAAGAAACCAAAAGTGCAGTTTCTAGGTTTTGAAACAATTAAAATAAAACGGGAGAGAATAAAATCAAGTTTGCCAAACTTCTGATCCAAAGGGGTGATTTCATTTAATTCATCACTGATCACAAATTACGAATAATTATCTCACGAATTCAAATATTTAATTTGAAAACTTATTAGGATAATCACAATAAATCTTCCATTTTCCTAAAATAATTGACTGATCCCAATACCCAAATCAAAACTTATTATTAACTGACTGGGCACGATAGCATTCTATATCAAATTAATAATAGCATTAAGATTGGCAAAACTAGTTAAACCAAAGTTAAATAATCGAGATAGTTGCAATTAATTAATCTTGTCTCATTGATTACCCTAGACTAAGCATGCATATTTCAAGTCATAAACATAATTAACTTAAATTGCTACTTATACCACATGTTCACGACAATTACAGACCACTGAACTCATAAATAGAAATGGAATAAAAGATGAACAATTAATTTGTTAGATTAACCAACATCAATTATTCATAGAAAATAAAACAAGAATCAACAAGTATTTGAATTAAGATCAAGAAATATAAATAAAGCACAAAACTTCACAGTGATGACAATTGAAATCAATACTTCCCTTGAATAGGAAAATAAATGTTTAGCCACTCATGGCGGCACACATGACTCCCTAAATTTCTTGAGAAATTGCTATTCTAAAGTAGAAAAAGAAGAGAACGTGTGATGAAGATGATGGAGGCGCTACTTGATGTATTTTTGTGGCACCTCTAAGGTTTCTTTTTATAAGAATAGATAACTCCTAAAATATAATAATAGTACCAATTCTAAAAGGATTCCTAAAAAACCAAATTCTACTCTAAAAAGAAAAGATAACAAAATAGAAAATATTCCTAATTAAAATAAAAGATTTGTCTTCTAAAAATTTGCTACAATCAACCCTCTTTCGTTCTTGCAATTAATCACCCATAAACTTCCTTTTTATGATAATTCGTCCAACCCATCAACTAGTTAAGCCTATCCACTTCAAACACCGCAAAGTTTTCAAGTTGAAATTTTGATCTATTGGCATGTTCACGCTTAGCAGAATGAAGTCTTCTGTTCGTCTTTCTCACAAAACAAAGCTTTTTAGTCCCCTTTTTCTCCAAATCTCCACTTTCAACATCTAAAACAAAAGTATAGCCAAATCAATCAATTTCACCTTATAATCCACCCAAAATTGCGGGAAATATGAATCATGAATACATACAATTTGAGTTGTATCAAATTTTTCCACACCTAAACCATGCTCATCCACAAGCATGCTCTAGATCAACATACCCATTATCTTCTTCTTCATCCCTTCCCCTCTTTTAACTCATCCACAAATAACTCGAAGTCATTACACATTAGAAATCCAAATTTGAATAACAATCCAGAGAACAAGTATTCATAACATGATTTTTCTAAACAAAACATATGCATCTCATCAATCTCAACAATTTCATTGATATTAAATGCAATAAAATTTGACACCCCATTATAGCTTGTACTCTATACACTCCAAGTATTTAGGGGTTTCATTTATCACTTGAATTAAACATAGCATGTCATTACCATAGGTTTGCTCGTATATCACATCTCCAACACTAAATAAACATGAATTTATACAAAATCAAAAGATTTTTACAAGGGTTGTAACAAGGTTTATGTAAATGTGGGGAAAAAAAGGTAAATTCAGGTTACACAAATCAAGATATGTGTAATTTCCTTGCATGAATCACTAAAGCAACATTTGTAACATATTGGAACAACTTCTTTTATCCCAAATAACACGCATCCCCTTTTTGCAATTACATAGCATAATGGGACCTTTTATATATAATTGAGAACACTAAACTAGTCCAATTTTCATATTCACTGGGGATAATTTCCACTACTTCCCTTTTCACACCCTTCAAGACTTTTGCTCTCTTCTCTTTTCTTCTTTTTTTTTTTTTGGCGAATTTCCTTTTCTTACAATCAACAAAATTTTCCTCATGCAATTCATTCCCACATATTATTGATAAAGGGTTCAACAATGGTAAGTAAAAACAAAAACTTCAGGCAATTTTTCTTAAAGTGTTAAAACAAATATGCTATCTAAGGGTCAAAATTAGCTATCTAAGGGTCTCTGTAATGGAGGTAGACTTTTTATAGAGTCTAAATCGGTTAAACCTAGATGCTTTTATCCTTTCAATGCATGAATCCATAAATGAGATTTCAATATGCATAATAGAGCAAGTTCTAAAATAAACGTATTATGTTTGACAACACTTAACAAAGAATATGAGAGCAAGAAAAAAAATGAAATTCTCTTAGAATCAAATGCTCACACTAGTGTTTTAAACATATCAAATTTTGCACATTCTTATTCAAATCAGTCATCAAGATCAACAAGACGCTCAAAACATTCAAAACAGAAGCTAATCACACTTGTCTCTTTCATGCATTTTAACTCAAACTACTAATGCATACTAATTCAAAGTTATTCTAAAAAAGTATTCAAAGAGTCAGGAACTCCAAAGAAAACACTCAAAATGTTAAGCATACTTGAAACAACTTTTTCAAACTTTTGTTTTAGATTTTTTTTATTTTGAAAATTAGAAATTAACATGTACACATTCCTCAATAAAACACAAGAATCCTCCCCCACACCTAAATCATACATTGTCCCCAATGTATGGAAACTATGTTCACAAGTGCAAGAAAGTAGATAAAGATAAAGGCAAGGAAACAAAACACTTCTCTGGGTTGCAAACATATAGGACGAAACATCTATGGGGAAGAAGGGGACACTTTCCTTTGATGTGGTTGAGAGTGTCAATATAAATTAAAAATCAAAACTACTCCTTATAATGATGAGTATCTAGAAATCAAAAAAGAAAGCAATCAATAATAAGTCAACTAACACTCCCAAATTTAATCTTTGAAACCATTCACAAATTATAGCGGTACGTAGAGTAGACAAGGACTTAGAATAGAGACACAATAACTTTAAAAAGATAAAGCAATGTAATCCAAATAAAAATCATTCTATAGCCCTTGTCACTTTCTTTATTTATATAAGCGTAAATGACATTGGAGGCCACTCAACTTTTGAGATCATATACTTTTGGCTACTCATATAACAAAATTGCACGAATAGCCATTCAACTCATAAATTTGGCAACCTGTAGCCATTCTGTTACTTTTAGCCTTTAAAACCAAATGGAAGTCAATTTTTCAGGGGCAAAATGGTCAATTTTCCAGGGGTAAAATGGTCATTTTCCTTTAGTTTTAACGGCTAAAAGTAACAGAATGGCCACGGGTTGCCAAATTTACGAGTTGAATGGTTATTTGTGCAATTTTGTTAGATGAGTGGCCAAAAGTATATGATATGAAAAGTTGAGTGGCCTCCAATGTTATTTACCCTTTATATAATCATAGACCACTTAATTCTAATATCCAAAGAAAAATTGAAAAGGGTTTGAAAGACTAATGAGTTAATAGAAGTTCAACACATTAAAACACCAAGAAAAAAAATTGTGAAAGTTTTGGTTGAGTTGAAAAAAAAAATGAGGCTAGGAAAAAGAAAAAAAATTGAATTAAAAAAAATTTCCATCACATGATAGCATATGCACTACATGCTACTATGTGAGAGTTGAAAAATAGAAAACACTACAATGAAAATGCACAAAACTATGCCACAGTTGGCTATACTACAACATGTTTTCTTTTAAAATCATTTTTTCATACACTACAAACCACTATTGTTTCAATTTTTCTCACCTAGAACACACTATTACCACATATATTTCAACCAATTCCTTCAAAAACTAAAAGCTCAAAATAATACAACTCATCAACTCATCAACCCATTCAAAAACTCTACAATTAAGCTCTTATTCAAACACAAAAAAGAAAATTTTAAACCAAAAAGAGAAGAGAAAAAAAAATAGTGAAAACTATGACAAGTAAGCAAAAGACTCTTATGCATAAGGCATAGGCATGCCTTATCAAAGAAAATCTTCTATCCAATAATTCTAGATTTAAGTTTTTAAAATAGAAGATTACTTTCATTAAAGCATGTGTACGCTTTATAAAAGAAAGTCTTCTGATCAAAAATGAAAATTACTTATTTTGCTGCACCAAATAATTAAACAAAAATACTAGCTAAATTCAACAAATTACTAGAAAATAAAATAATAAATAAAAATAAATCAATTCTTGGGTTGCCTCCTAAGTAGCGCAATTGTTTAATGTCGTTATGTTCGACGTCCTCCATTCTTTTCAAGTTATTAATAATTTTTCAATTGGTTGGACCATATATGCATTTCCCTAGTTGATTCTACACAAGTTACTACTATTTTTTCATTCACTTCTAATTATGCATTCAATTCAACTTGATTCATATTTTCTTTTTCTTCAAAAATATCTTGCACAATTGAATCAACAACATTAACAGAATAAATTGCATGAGACTCATTAAGTATTTCAATCCATCAAAAACATAAATTTAATAATCTCTCCGTCAAATTCTACAGAGAGAGTACCATCATCCACATCTAATTTTGTTTTTGCAATTTTCATAAAAGACCTTCCTAATAGAATTGTAGCTGAACTTGATGTTGTATCTTCTTCCATTTTCAAGATATAGAAATTAGTTGAACAAATAAGGTCTTTAATTCGCACCAAAACATCTTCAACAACCACTTTTGGGTAAGCACTAGAATGATCAGCAAATTGAATAACTCTCCTAATTTCTTTCAAATGGCTCAAATTCAAAACACTAAAAATTGAGTGAGGCATGACATTAATAGATGCTCCTAGATCAAACATGGCATGCTCAATTTTCTTATTACTGATCACACAAGGGATTGGGAACATACTGGGGTCCTTGTATTTTTTTGGGAAAGCTCTTTTTATGAAAAGTAAACAGCTCATGCATTATTCTCCCCTACACTTATCTTTTCATCTCCTCTCAACTTCCTTTTATTTGTACACAACTCTTTCAAAAAATTTGCATACCTTGGAACTTGCTTGATTGTATCTAAAAATGGTATATTTATTTCCACTTTTCGAAAGGTCCCCAAGATTTCTTTTTCTGGTTCTTCTTTCTTTATTTCCACTAGCCTGCTAGGAAAAGATGGCACAATTGCATGAAAAGTGTTAGACACAAAATGAGAAGATGTTAACTTAGTTGAAGTCTTAGATAAAATTTCATGCTCATCCTCCTTTTCCTTCTCATCTTTCACCTTCTTTCGATGAAGTTGGATTTGAATGAACTTCCTTCTCACTTTTTAACATAATAGCACTTACATATCCCTTAGATTCACCACTATTTGAGAAGGTAGTTTATTGGAATTTTGTGCTTCCAACTTGCTAATAGAGGTGGCTAACTATGTAATTTGATTCCCCAAGTGTTGAATACTAGCCTTTGTTTGCTGTTGAAATTGTTGAGTGTTAGTAGCAAGAGTTTTAACCATTTCATTAAAAAACCTACCTAAGCTTGAGGATTGAGCTGATAGTGGAGCTTGCTTGTTGTAAGATTGTGATAGAAATTGTAGATAGGACCCTTGATTCCCATAATTGAAATTTGGATGATCCCTCCACCTAGGATTGTGAGTATTAAAATAGGGTTCATATTTCCATTGAAGTTGACCATAGAATCCTCCTATTGCATTAATGTGTTGATACGAGTCTTCTTGCAATGTAGGGCACATGTTTGAGGGGTGGCCAGGTATCGAGCATATTCCACAAATTCTGGCAGTTTGTGCATGACGTATAGCCAATTGACAAATCACAGGGGTTAGTTTAGTAATTTGGTTCTCAAAGTTAGATGTATTTACCTCATTGACTCTCTTGGGAGTACCATTAATTCTTGTTCCAAACTGTTGAGAGTTTTCGGCTATGTTGGAGATCAATTACCTAGGTTCTTCAGGTGTTTTGTTCACTAAAGTTCATCTACTGGTTGCGTCTACCATACTCCTATCTATTGGCAATAATCCTTTATAGAAATATTGGATGAGAAGTTAGTCGGAATTCTGGTAGTGAGGACAACTAACACACAATTGCTTGAACATTTCCCAATACTCATATAGCATCTTCCCACTAAATTGCCTTATCCCATATATCTCCTTTCTAATATTTGCAGCTTGGAATGCAGCGAAGAATTTTTCTAATAAAAACCTTTTTATTTTATCTCATGAAGTAATTGAATCGAAAGGGAGGTAATAGAACCAATCCTTCACTTATCTCCCAAAGAAAAAGAAAAAACTCTCAACTTAATTTGTTCTTCAGACACTCCTTGGAGGTTTCATAATTGAGTAGACAACATGGAACTCACTTAAGTGCTTATGTGAGTCATCAATTGCAAGACTACGAAAAGTTGGCAATAAGTGAATTAATCAACATTTTAAGTCAAAACCAACATCTACAGTAGGAAACTGGATGCAAAGGGGTTCTTGGTTCAAAATTGGTGTAACCCGGACCTTTAATGTTCTATCTCCCATCTCTACTTTTTCTTCAAATTCAGCCATCTCGAATTTCATTGTATCTTCTTCTATGTTCACCCTTGAAGATGAACCATTTTTTCTTTGCCTAGTCTTTTTTCTTAGTTGTCAAACAGTCATCTCAATCTCAGGATTGTATTCTAGTGCACTTTTCTAAAAAGAACGGGTCATAAAAGAGAAGAAACTATTAGCGGAATTTAATATTCAAACTAAGAAACTATATGGTTCCTCGTTAATTGCGCTAAAACTCTGATAGGTTTGTCAAAACCTGCAAAATTAATCACTGATCTTCTAGTAATTACAAATTTAATTTACAGTGACAATGGACCAAGTCGAATCCCAAGGGAACTAACAGTATAGTTTCTAAGTTTTGCAACAAGTAAAAATAAAATGGGGGGTGAAGTGAATAAATTCTAACAAATGATTAAAATAAATAACTGAAAAGAAAAATAGAAAAGAAAATCTAATTTACCAAGGTTCTGATCCAATGGGTGATTCTATTCAATTGCATCACTGATCATAGGTTACAAATAATTATTTTGCAAATTAAAATATTTAACTTGAAAACTTATTAGGATAGCCATAATAAATCTTCTATTTTCTTAAAATAATTGACTGAACCCAGCACCCAAATCAAAACTTATTATTAATTGATTGGACACGATAGTATTCCATATTAAATTAATGATAACATTAAAATCAATGAAAATAATTAAATCAAGATTAAATAATAGAAATAGCTGCAATTAATTAATCTTGTCACATTGTTTCCCCTAGGTTAAGCATGCATATTTCAAGTCATAAACATAATTAACCTACTTGCTACTTGTACAACTCATTTATGACAATTACGGATCATTAAATTCATGGATAGTAATAGAATAAAAGATGAAGAATTAATTTATCAGATTAACCAACATCAATCATTCATGAAAAAATAAAGTCAAGAATCAACAAGTACTTGAATCAAAGCAAAAAAATATAGATTAAGTACAAAAACTCACAGTGATAGCAATTGAAATCAATATTTCCCTTGAATCAATAAATAAGTGCTTAGCCACTCATAGTGGCACACAAAAGAAGAGGAACGTGTGTTTAAGAGTGGAGGCACTGCTTGATGATTTGTCGTACCTCTAGGGTTTCTTTGACAAGAAAATATAACTCCTAGAATAAGGTAATAGTACCAATTCTAAAAGGATTCCTAAAAACCAAATTCTATTTTAAAAAGGAAAGTAACAAAATAGAAAACATTCCTAATTAAAATAAAAAATTTGTTTTCTAAAAACTTGTTACAATCAACCCTCTTTCCTTCTTGCAATTAATCACACATAAATTTCATTTTTGGTGAAAATTCGCCCGGCCCATCAATTAGTTAGGCTCGTCCACTTCAAATACCAAGAAATCTTCAAGTTGAGATTCTGATCTACTATTGTGCCCACACCTAGCAGAATAAAGTCTTTTGTTTGTCTTTCTCACAAAACATTACTCTTTAACCTATTTTTCTCCAAATCTCTACTTTCAACATCTAAAACAAAAAATATAACCAAATCAATCAATTTCTTCCTATAATCCACCTAAAATTGGGGGAAATATGAATCATAACTATATACAATTTGAGTTTTATCAAGTTTGGTCTTCATTTTTCAATGGTATTTAGTTAAATTTTGTATAAGCCTATATAATTGTACATATAGAGTAGACCAAGGGAAGATGTTAGATGATGGATTCATTTTGCATGTAAACTTTCTTTTAACATTATTAATCATGTCCAAACTTAGTAGTGATAGCATTAACGAGACTTTGAGAGTCAATTAATTTCAATGTCTAGGACATACTGTCAAAAGAAAAAAGAATGGATCTAAAAGGAAAATAAGACTAACTTTTTGAGTTTGGAAATATTTTTGAAGTTTTGAAATAGAACCAGGAGCTACCCTTGTACAATTTTAGGAAAAATTTTAGAAAGATTAATATTGATATTGATGCAATTAATGAAGTAGGTCCAACATCTACTAAAATTTTCGCTGGTGATGGCTTTGTAATCAATTTATTTTGAGAACAAGTGGTATGTAAGAATTCATTGGATTGAAAAATATTCTTACTCTTCAAAGAATACCCACATGAATCTATGATATTTTTCACATCATTATAGAAGTAAAATGGCCCAACCAGTCATGTCAAACAATAAAATCATTATTATCATTAAACTTCTAGTTTATTATTGCATATACTTAAATTGTGTAGTACAACTATATTAATATTTCTTTCCTGATACAATTCTTCTAATGTTTAAATATTCATCTGTTGTCACAATATGATATCCATTTCATCGAATATTTTTGAAACTTGATAAGTTTCTTGAGACTTTGAAGAAAGTAATGCATTGTTAATTTCGAATTTAGTTCCTCCAAGTAATATCACAATGGCTCTTTCAGAGTTTTCAATCAATTGTGTACTATCATACATAGTACTAATATGAGTATCTTTCATAATTAAAAAAGAAAATATTTTCTATTTTTGAAAATGGTGTGCATAGTAGCACTGTTTGTGAAACACAAATCTTTGTCATTGATCATAAGAATGCCCATGTTTCTCACTAAAACAAAATATAAATGAGAAAATACATTTACGAAATATAATCATTCGAAAAAAAGAAAATATCACTTGTTAAATTTTTAGCAATATACATTAAAGTTATATTTTTATAGTTATAACATAAAATTTATTGTTGGACACTCTTATTATCAAACATGTATCAATTATAACCTTCAGGGAGAATAAGAAAATCATTATATAAGTGGAATTATGTTGGTCATGGTTTAAATTATCACAAAGAAAGTTTGTCTCCATGCATCTTCTTTTCCTTATTTTTCCAAAAATTATTGATAAAGTTGGATAAAATATTTTGGCATATGACAAGTATGAAACCAATGTACATTCATGCTACAACGGTAGTATACATTTTTCACATTTATTTTTTCTTTATTTGGACCTTTATTCTTTTCATGTTTGTCATTATTGTTCTCTCAGTTCGGACGGTGGGACGTATGTTTGTTATTATCACCACCACTATAATGGTTGTTGCCTTGTCCAGAATCATCACTTCGAGCATAGTTTCAATTTTGTTTATTATTGGACATATTAGATATGATTGCATTTACTTCAAGAAATAGAGGAGAACTAGATGGAAACGCTTCATGATTTTTTTTGTTATCAAATACTCATTATTTTGTTCAACAAGATGGCGGCAAGAGATCAGTTTAAAATATTTCTTAAAAGTCTTTTCCACATTACTACTACTGCAATATCATATTAGATGCATTAAATGTGAAGAAAATCTTTTTAAACATAACATCATAACAATTTTTACTCTACATAATATCAACTAATTCTTAATATTATTGAATTATATTCACTATAGTTTTAAAATTTTGCAAATGTAAGTGCGTTGAATCATAATGAACTTTTGAAAGAATAAACATTTTCTAGTGATTACAGCTCTCCTTCAAGCTTTTCCAATGAATGAGAGGATCTCTTGTGGTCATAGATTTAGTTTGCAATCCTTCATTAAAGTAGTGAAGGAAGAAAGATCATCACTTTGCCTTCTTTTGGTTGGGTGCTTTTTTCTTTTTTCTTTTTTTTATTGTATCTCTAAACTATTTGCATCTGAATGAATTTTAGCATTTAGTACCCATGATGAATAGTTCTTACCCTTTATATCAAGGGCCACAAATACAAGTTTTATAAGGTTAGACATAATAGCAACGAAGAAAATGAAATAACAATCAAAAGAAAATAAATATATATTTGTTGTCTTACTCAAGAAAATGTTAAGAATTCGATAGAGATTCATGCTGATAGTGTGTTATAAAATACTATTAAAACTAGTAGCATTAGGCTATATAATTAGCATTATATTATTACTAGAAAGTAAAGATATAGTATTGTATGGTATTGTTACTAATATAAGACTACAATTAGAAATATAAAATTTATCTATAATAGTAATGAACAATACAAATATTTGTCAGTGTTATCAAACTTGAATTGAACCACCTGGTTTGACAAGGATCTGGACAAGTTTCCAGTTTAAGTTTTAGAAAAAAATACCAAATTTTGAAACCTAGGCAAACCCAGTCAAAACTTGAGTTCGACTAGGAATTAGACAAAACTGGTTGATCCCATTTCTCTCTCATTGTTTTGTGGGTTCTCAACAACTAAAAAGACCTTACTTTTTCTATTCATGTTTTTAGTAGTGATGGGGTGTTTGTGTTAGGCCGGTTG